>JBBGZY010000157.1:1980000-2580000 GCA_037952925.1 Lithobates clamitans
TTTACAAAATCAACCCCAAAGTGTCATTAAACCCAGGCTATGAAAGACTCTTACTACATGTTATATAACAGAGTGTGCATACTCACAAAGCCACTAAAGCATTTGTTTTGTGTAGATTGAAAAATATCTGGTTGGTCCTGCCTTTAGCTCTCCCTCCCTCCTTGTTTGTGTCCCCACTGTAGCCTTAGATTGTGTAGACCAGCAGTTGTCATCTAGTGAGTAAGTTCCAGTTTCAGTTCCTTTCTAAGCTCTTCATTTTCTCAATTTTTTTATCTGTGCAGCCCATGTGACTATAGAGTCACACATGTGGGCGTATACACAGTGATAAATGACCCCCCTCTCTCCCTCCTCCGACCTCCATGTCCTCCTATTGCTAAACAGTATGGAGATGGGATACAGTATGCAGATTGATTATATTCACTACAAAACTTGCTAAAAAGCTTACTTTTAATAGCAGTATTAAATGTAACAAATGTAATTGCTAATACCTAGTTTAAAAAGTTAAAAAAGAGCCTTGGATACAGATGCTGTCTTAACAACATGAAAGCTAGTGTCAATCATCTTTGGCTCTCTACGCCTACACTATATTAATGCACAAAAAAATACACATTTGATAGGGAGCTGTAAAACAGTTTTTTGCTATTTAAAATGCAATTTGAACTACTGTTCTGAAACAGTTTTTTTAGTCATGTGACTGGCACAGCACCAATCAAGGCTGTGTAAACACAGACTCAGACCATAGAGAGCATACATCAGCAGAGTATTAAAAGCCCCAACCAAAGGATTTTTCTTGCAGATCCCAAGAACAGGGGAAGATTATGATGTGACCACACAATAGTGCCATAGGAATAAAGTACTTAGAGGATTCAAAAAAATTACAATGACATGAGTCTATTCTGTCTTCATTTGGAATAATACCTATGTGTGCTTTGCTGAATTCCCCTTACAAGCTTCTCTCACTGAGGGCGGCTTTGCCTGTCCCAATTTATTTATGTATTTCATTGCCTCTTAGGTTACTTACTGTATATACTCGAGTATAAGTCGACCCGAATATAAGCCGAGGCACCTAATTTTACCACAAAAAACTGGGAAAACGTATTGACTTGAGTATAAGCCGAGGGTGAGAAATGCAGCAGCTACTGTAAGTGGAAAAGAGGGTCAACAATGCCCATTTGCATGCCTCACTGTGCCCATCTGCAGCCCTCACTGTGCCCATCTGCATGCCTCCTCACTGTGCCCATATGCATGCCTCCTCACTGTGCCCATATGCATGCCTCCTCACTGTGCCCATCTGCATGCCTCCTCACTGTGCCCATATGCATGCCTCCTCACTGTGCCCATCTGCCTGCCGCCCACTGTGCCAATTTGCCTTCCTCCTCACTGTGTCCATCTCCCTGCTGCCTCATGTATCCTGATCTCCAGCGCTGTGACATGCAGTCAGTCTAGTCGACGGCCGTGCAGTGTAACAAAGCCCCGCCTCCACCTCCTCCTCATCATCGCCTGTGATAGGCTCACTGCTTGGAAGAACTGAATCAGTGTTCCGTCACAGATGAGGGACGAGGAGGAGGCTGAGGTGGGGCTTTGTTACACTGGCCACCGACTAGACTGACTTGCATGTCACAGCGCCGGGAGATCAGGCGCATGAGGCTGCAGATGGACACAGACTTGAGTATAAGCCGAGGGAGGCATTTTCAGCACAAAAAAATGTGCTGAAAAACTTGGCTTATACTCAAGTATATACGGTATATCTCTGATTGGCTACATTCGACTTCTCCCAACCCCTCCACTACCCTTATGTGAGCATTTTGAGGAACATTTTTTAGTTTAAAGTTTATAGGTCAGTACCCTCTCGCTGCTCAAAATGCTCTAATGAGGATGTATGCTTTTTAGCCTTGCTTGCAGGGGACAAAATTTTACCAATACCTACCAATGCAAATAATATTTATATATTTAAAATACAATAAAATATAAGGTGTAACATATGTGTCCACACATAAAATAAAAAGTCCAGAATGGAGATAAGGTGCTCCGTGCTCCAATTAACATCCACTCAAGTGCTGAAAGTGCTTTAAATAAAATGCTCTGTGATGGAATTCCTCCAGAAAAGCCTGTAGTGGCCCATCAAAACACAGCACACTCACAGGATTAATTTGACACCTTGTTCTGTCAAGCAAGTCAAGAAGTACTCAAAATGGTCCCAAAGTTGTGTGAAGGCAGCCCCTTGCACCATCCAGCTCGCCAGGATCTTCTGGGATGCTCCTTCATATAGCCCAGCAAAGGAGTGCTTCAAGTATTGCCGTAAAAATGGGGAAGGAGAACCCCATATAGGGTAAAAACATGTATTATTTTAAAAAAGCATGGATTTAAGTTTTGCACTAATATGAACAGACGATATTAACCACCTATATTACAAACCAGGAAGTGCCGGTTCCAATATAACCACAAAGCATTTCAAGTGGCAAAAGTGACGTCACCAAGAAGTCCCACCCAACGCATTTTGTCAACAACCAGTGCAATAGGGCGTCTTTTTAATGATCACTATTAATTTTGATGTCAAATATTTATTTATATGTGGGAGGTGCTCAAGCGCTTTAGTGTTGGGAAACACCTTTTCCAACTGGGTTAGGCTTCTATATACATGTCCTGAAGCTTCTGTTCGAGTTAATGGGAGGGTGTCAGATTCTTTTCAGTTGTTTTCGTGGAACCAGACAAGGGTGTCCATTATCACCTCTTTTGTTCCTACTGGCCATAGAGCCCTTGTGGCCCTGCTGAGACAAACTGAGGGGGTGAGGCGGTTCTGTAGAGGAAAATATGAGGAGAAAATTGCTCTATATGCAGGTGACATGCTGTTATATTTAGCAGATACTCAGATACTTAGAGATCGTTATCTACTGCAAGGTCTGCTATAAATAAGTTTGCCACCTTCTCTGGTCTCACAATAAATTGGAATAAATCTACACTGCTCCTGTTGGATCCTTTACAGGACCCCCTTCCATCTGTAGTGTCAAAACTAAAAATGAATGTAAAAATTAAATATCTTGGGGTAGTTATCTCTAAACTTCCTACAGAATATATTTCTCAAAATCTGTTACCATTAGCTCAGCAATTTAAATCCCAGGGCAAGGTTTGGTGCAAGCTGCCAGTTTCTGTGGCTGGCGAACCAATCTCTTAAAAATGATATGGAGGCCTCTGTTAATGTTTTACTTACATAATTCACTGTGCATGATTTTTTTAAAATATTTTAAAGAATGTATCCCGATCTTTCAGAACTTGATATTGTGTAATAAGCTTGCCAGACTTAGATATGAGTTCCTACAATATCCAAATGACCAGGTGGGGCTGTCAGCACAAAATCCCTGGCTGTACTTCCAAGCGGCTCAACTCCAGCATTTTGCAGGTTGGGAGATGGGATGTTTGCATGTATCCTCTTATAATATGCTCACTTACCTCATTTGCAGTGGTAATCCTTTGCTGACTCTACTATTCCACCTTTTAACCAATTTACTTATCCAACATTATATTTGATATATAAGGTCTGGCAGTCCACTAAAAAAAACACCAGGTATTTTGGGATATACTAGGTATACGCCACTCTGTACTGAATATAACCTAGACTGTTCCTGTTTTGGACAGTATAGCCAGACCAGACGCAACAAAAGGCCTTATTAGTATGGTCTATACACGATTATTATCTGAAGTACTCCCTGGTGTTACTGCTCCATGTAGGCAAAGATGGGAGGCAGAGATCAATGTGAATTTGGAGGATATATGGGACCAAATATTACAGAATATACAGCTTGTTTCAATATCTCCCACTCATAGAGTAACTCAACTTTTGTATTCTCTATAAAGCTTACTGTACCCCAGAGTTCCTGCACAGGGTAGGCATTAGAGAAAACTTGGAATGCGCAAGATGTGCTCAATCACCTGGCGCTTTTAAGCACCTTTCTTGGAGATGCCCGAAGCTATTTCGGTATTGGCAGGAAGTGCTGGACCTGCTAAATTCCGTATATGATATCAGGTTGACTTTAGATCCTTATGTTATGTGAATCCTAATCGCATTGATTGGGATAAGATAGTGGCCATTTTGAGATCTCTTTTTATTGCACATAGTTACATAGTTACATCATTTTTTACAGTGCCTTGAAAAAGTATTTATACCCCTTGACATTTTCCACATTTTGTCATGTTACAACCAAAAACGTAAATGTAATTTATTGGGATTTTATGTGATAGACCAACACAAAGTGGCACATAATTGTGAAGTGGAAGGAAAATGATAAATGGTTTTCAATTTTTTTTTTACAAATAAATATGTGAAAAGTGTGGTGTGTATTTGTATTCAGCCACCCTGAGTCAATATTTTGTAGAACCACCTTTCACTGCAGAAACAGCTGCAAGTCTTTTTGGGGATGTCTCTGCCAGCTTTGCACATATAAAGAGTGAAATATATGCCCATTCTTCTTTGCAAAATAGATCAAACTCTGTCAGATTGGATGAAGAGCATCTATGAACAGGATTTTTAAAATCTTGCCACAGATTCTCAGCTGGATTTAGGTCTGGACTTTGACTGGGCCATTCTAACACATGAATATGCTTTGATCCAAACCATTCCATTGTAGCTCTGGCTGTATGTTTAGGATCCTTGTCCTGCTGGAAGGTAAACCTCTGCCGCAGTCTCAAGTCTTTTGCAGACTCTAACAGGTCTTCTTCTAAGATTGACATGTATTTGGCTCCATCCATCTTCCCATCAACTCTGACCAACCCTACCTGTCCCTGCTGAAGAAAAGCATCCCCACAACATGATGCTGCCACCACCATGTTTCACGGTGGGGATGGTGTGTTCAGAGTGATGTGAGTTTTCTGCCACACATAGCGTTTTGCTTTTAGGCCAAAAAGTTAAATTTTGGTCTCAGCTGACCAGAACACCTTCTTCCACATGTTTGATGTGTCCCACACATGGCTTCTTGCAAACTGAAAACGGGATTTCTTATGGCTTTCTTTCAACAATGGCTTTCTTCTTGTCACTCTTCCATAACAGCCAGATTTATGGAGTGCACGACTAATAGTTGTCCTGTGGACAAATTCTCCCACCTGAGCTGTGGATCTCTGCAACTCCTCCAGAGTTACCATGGACCTCTTGGCTGCTTCTCTGATTATTGCTCTCTTTGCCTGGCCTGTCAGTTTAGGTGGACGGTCATGTCTTGGTAGGTTTGCCAGTGTGTCATAGTCTTACCATTTTTGGATGATGGATTGAACAGTGCTCCATGAGATGTTCAAAGCTTGATATTTTTTTATAACCTAACCCGGCTTTAAATTTCTCCACTACTTCATCCCTGACCTGTCTGGTGTGTTCCTTGGGCTTTATGATGCAGTTTGTTTACTAATGTTTTCTAACAAAACTCTGAGGTATTCACAGAACAGCTGTATTTATACTGAGATTAAATTTTACACAGGTGGACTCTATTTACTAATTAGGTGACTTCTAAAGGCAATTGGTTTGACTGGATTTTAGTTAGGGGTATCATAGTAAAGGAGGCTGAATACAAATGCGTGAATTCCACATCCTAACCTCTCTTACAGTAAAGAACCCTCTACGCAGTTTAAGGTTAAAGCACTTTTCTTCTAATTTTAGTGAATGGCTGCGTGTCTTATCAAATTCCCTTTTGCGGAAAAGCTTTATCTCTATTGTGGGGTCACCAGTATGGTATTTATATACTGAAATCATATCCCCTTTCAAGCGTCTCTTCTTCAGAGAGAATAAGTTTAGTGCTCATAACCTTTTCTCATAACTAAGGTCCTCCAGTCCCTTTATTAGTTTTGTTGCCCTTCTCTGGACTCTCTCCAGTTCCAGCACATCCTTCCTGAGGACTGGTGCCCAGAACTGGACAGCATACTTCAGGTGCGGCCGGACCAGAGTCTTGTAGAGAGGATTATTGTTTTATCTCTGGAGTTATTCCCCTTTTTATTGCATGCCAGTATTCTGTTTGCTTTGCTTGCAGCAGCTTGGCATTACATGCCATTTTGCTGAGCCTGTCATCTAGGACCCCCAGGTCCTTTTCCTTCCTAGATTCCCCCAGAGGAATTCCCTTCTAGTGAGTAGATTTAATTCATATTTTTTCCACCCAAATGCATTATTTTACATTTTTCTACAGTAAACCTCATATGCCATGTAGTTGCCCACCCCATTAATTTGTTCAGATCTTCTTGCAAAGTTTCCACATCCTGCGGAGAAGTTATTGCCCTACTTAGCTTAGTATCGTCCGCAAATAGAGATTGAGCTGTTTATTCCATCTTCCAGGTCGCTTATGAATAAATTAAAGAACCCTGGGGGACCCTACCTTCCACCCCCTGACCATTCTGAGTACTCCCCATTTATCACTACCCTCTGAACTTGTCCCTGTAGCCAGTTTTCATTCCATGTACTCACCTTATGGTCCATGTAAACGGACCTTACTTTGTACAGTAAACGTTTATGGGGAACTGTTTCAAATGCTTTTGCAAAGTCCAGATACACCAGGTCTACGGGCCTTCCTTTGTCTAGATGGCAGCTCTCCTCCTCATAGAAGGTTAATAGATTGATTTGGAAAGAACGATTCTTCATGAATCTATGCTAATTACTGCTAATGATACTGTTGTCATTACTAAAATCTTATACAGTGGGGACGGAAGTATTCAGATCCCCTTAATTTTTTTTACTCTTTGTTATATTGCAGCCATTTGCTAAAATCATTTAAGTTCATTTTTTTCCTCATTATTGTACACACAGCACCCCATATTGACAGAAAAACACAGAATTGTTGACATTTTTGCAGATTTATTAAAAAAGAAAAACGGAAATATCACATGGCCCTAAGTATTCAGACCCTTTGCTGTGACACTCATATATTTAACTCAGGTGCTGTCCATTTCTTCTGATCATCCTTGAGATGGTTCTACACCTTCATTTGAATCCAGCTGTGTTTGAGTATACTGATTGGACTTGATTAGGAAAGCCACACGCCTGTCTATATAAGACCTTACAGCTCACAGTGCATGTCAGAGCAAATGAGAATCATGAGGTCAAAGGAACTGCCTCTAGAGCTCAGAGACAGAATTGTGGCAAGGCACAGATCTGGCCAAGCTTACAAAAAAAATTCTGCTGCACTTAAGGTTCCTAAGAGCACAGTGGTCTCCATAATCCTTAAATGGAAGAAGTTTGGGACAACCAGAACCCTTCCTTAGAACTGGCCGTCCGGCCAAACTGAGCTATTAGTGAGAGAGGTAAAGAAGAACCCAAAGATCACTGTGGCTGAGCTCCAGAGATGCAGTCGGGAGATGGGAGAAAGTTGTAGAAAGTCAACCATCACTGCAGCCCTTCACCAGTCGGGGCTTTATGGCAGAGTGGCCTAACGGAAGCCTCTCCTTAGTACAAGACACATGAAAGCCCTCATGGAGTTTGCTAAAAACACCTGAAGGACTCCAAGATGGTGAGAAATAAGATTCTCTGGTCTGATGAGACCAAGATAGAACTTTTTGGCCTTAATTCTAAGCGGTATGTGTGGAGAAAACCAGGCACTGCTCATCACCTGTCCAATACAGTCCCAACAGTGAAGCATCGTGGTGGCAGCATCATGCTGTGGGGGTGTTTTTTAGCTGCAGGGACAGGACGACTGGTTGCAAATGAGGCAAAGATGAATGTGGCCAAGTACAGGGATATCCTGGACGAAAACCTTCTCCAGAGTGCTCAGGACCTCAGACTGGGCCGAAGGTTTACCTTCCAACAAGACAATGACCCTAAGCACATAGCTAAAATAACGAAGGAGTGGTTTCACAGCAACTCCGTGACTGTTCTTGAATGGCCCAGCCAGAGCCCTGACTTAAACCCAATTGAGCATCTCTGGAGAGACCTAAAAATGGCTGTCCACCAATGTTTACCATCCAACCTGACAGAACTGGCGAGGATCTGCAAGGAGGAATGGCAGAGGATCCCCAAATCCAGGTGTGAAAAACTTGTTGCATCTTTGCCAAAAAGATTCATGGCTGTATTACATCAAAAGGGTGCTTCTACTAAATACTGAGCAAAGGGTCTGAATACTTAGGACCATGTGATATTTCAGTTTTTCTTTTTTAATAAATCTGCAAAAATGTCAACAATTCTGTGTTTTTCTGTCAATATGGGGTGCTGTGTGTACATTAATGAGGAAAAAAATGAACTTAAATGATTTTAGCAAATGGCTGCAATATAACAAAGAGTGAAAAATTTAAGGGGGTCTGAATACTTTCCGTCCCCACTGTATATAGTCCCTTATCACCTCCTCCAAGAGCTTGCATACAATTGATGTTAGGCTAACTGGTCTGTAATTCCCAGGGATGTATCTTGGCCCTTTTTTAAATATTGGTGCTACATTGGCTTTTCTCCAATCAGCCGGTACCATTCCAGTTAGATTGTTTGTAAAAATTAGGAACAATAGTCTATAAAGAAATGGGGGAACTAATGCGCAAAACCAAACTGTATAGAATAAGATATAAAAGGATGGGAGAAGCTGCCAACATATAAAAGTGTTCCCACAAAGATAAAATATACAAATAAGTGAAGTATGTGGCACTAACTAAAGTGCAGAAATGAATCAATAAGTATATAAATACTAAATAGAACCACTCACACACCTGACAAGTAAGCGTGTAGAACAGAATAGGTAAGTACAAGTGAAAATAAAAATAACAAATCTTCTCTACTCTTCTCTAGATCACTGGTAAAGTACATCAATGCCACAGATTCCAAACAGCAATCTAAAATAACATCCAGTGTTAATATAAGGTGCATCAAGTAAACAAATATATATGACAATCCTAGTCTAATGATAAAATGACATATATAAAAAAAGAAATGTGAAAAATAAAAATTTCTGAATAAATCCACTGTTCTCCTGGAGTGTAAAAGGTGAAATTCAAAAAACAAAGTCCAACAAGTGATAAACACTAATATGAATAAATTCACATACATAAGTTCATGAATTAAATCCAGGTGTAGAAACAAAAATTGTGCAAAAACAACTTTAGATCAATGTCAAATTCCTCCAATCACATATATAATATCCGTGGTGCGCCACACGATTCCCCCAGCCTTTCGCTTCAGATGGAGACCCCTACAGGTCGAGTCAAGCCTTCAGTATGGAAAACAGCAGATCCCAGCACAACGATCGATTTCCAACGATTGTCCCAACAATAGCGTTTTTTTGGGGGTGACTCCAGGCTTAACCGAAGTGATGAGGACATGAAATAAAAGAGGGTGGCTCCATCGTGTAGTAATTTCCAAAAGGGTTTTATTACAACAAAGAGTAACTTACAGTTTAAAATCTGATAGTCCAGCAAACAGCAGAGTACTTCCGGTCTCGGCTGCGACTGGAAGTGATGACACCTGGCTCTTCCCTGAAGCGTATCGTCACTGAACACATGACTTTATCAAAGGGTAATGGAGTCAGGTGCCATAGGTGTCTTTTTATATAGTGAATCCTGCTGTCACATGACAAACAGCTGAGTAGTAAATACATCCTGTAGCTTCTAAGCTAACAAACATTAATGGCTTCTTTGTAGGTTTAGACCCAGTGACTTATTAATGTTAAGTTTTTCAAGTCTATTTCTAGTTGTCTAGCCACCCTGAATGCACCCTTACATTTCTTGTTGCATTCTTTGTAAAGTTGGAATGCTGATGATGATGTTTCAGACTTGTATTTTCTGAAGGCCTTCTCCTTTGCTTTTATATGCATTCTTACATTGGAGTTAAGCCACCCAGGACTTTTATTAGCTCTTTTAAATGTATTTCCCATTGGGATGCACTGGCTAATGCCCTTATTTATTATGCTCTTAAAGCATACCCATTTTTCCTCTGTGTTTTTGTTGCTAAGATTTTATCCCAATTATTATCTTTTAGCAAGGATCGTAGTTTAAGGAAGTTAGCTCTTTTAAAATTCAGTGTCTTTGTATTCCCCTTATTATTCCTATTTGTGTGATTTATACTAAAACTAATTGACCTGTGATCGCTGTTTTTTTTTATTTCCACATCTGTGATCAGGTCTGTACTGTTGGTAATCAGTAGGTCTAGTAACACTTTGCTTCCGGTTGGTGCATATACCATCTGACCCATGAAATTGTCCTGCAAGACATTTAGGAACTGGCGAGCCTTAGATGAATGCGCGGTTCCAACCACCCAGTCCCCCATTATAATGGCACTTTCCATTCTTGCCGCTAATCCAAATTGTGATAGGAGGTCCGCCCCCACCTTCTCCCTCTGGTTAGAGGGCCTATAGCATACTTCCAGTATTACTTTCCCCTTAGTTTCCTCCCTTTGTTGCTCTACCCATAAGGATTCCACCTCCTCCCTTGCTCCCTTAGTGATGTAATCTCTAACACTCATTTGTACATCATTTTTGATATACAGGCATACCCCTCACCCTTTTTTACCCTCTCTGTCCCTGCTATATAGGAAATACCCTTGAATGGTTATATATGAGAAAAGACAGTTCCCCTGGGTGGACTTTACCGGCACTTGCTAACAAATATTAAATAGTGAGTAGGTGTAATGTGATATATAAAGTAAAAAGATTTTTATTTTAACATAGCATAGATTAAAAATATTACAACATAAATTCAACGGAACATAGTACAGAAGCAATAGATAACAATATTGTTACAGAATAATAAATTGTACGAGGGCTCTTGTTCACACCCAACGCGTTTCGGAGTAAGTACTATTTTTGTCCTTCTTCAGGGATGTAGCAAAAAAGAGCACTTCGTTTCTAAGATGTTACGTTGAATTATTTAAAAACTTCCAAATTGGGATAGCAGTGGACGTTATTGCTGGTATGGTTGTTATCATAGGGACACAGTAATTATCATTAGTTGGTATTATTTGTTGAAAATGCCCTAAACTGGGACATAAAATCTCACCAACCCCCGTCCCTCAGGAACGCGTGCAGACCAGAGCAATATGCTGAGGCAAGATGAGAGGAAACCCCTATTTGTGTCAAGTGTTGCTGTGTGTCAGCCACGCATCCCAGCTTCCAGCGTGTGTAACGCCTTGAATGGTTGCCAGCCAATCATGAGAGCTGTTGAACCAAGTCTCTGTAATTCCTACAAAATCTAAATCCTCCTCGTACAACAGTAGCTCTAGTTCTCCCATCTTGTCCGCCAGACTCCTGGCATTGGTGAACATGCCACTTAGTTTAGACTGGTCGCATACTATCTCCTTATTGGGTGCTCTGGGGTTGCAAATAGGACTTGTTACTATACTTACCTCGGGTTTAGGTGCTTTACTCAACCTACCACTAATGCCCCCAATACTACCCTCTGGAATATGACTATCTCTACCTCTTCACCCCCCCTCCTCCGTTGCCTAGTTTAAAAGCCCCTCTAATTTTTCGGCCATCTTCACTACCAGCAGATCTGCACCTTTTAGGTGCAGTCTGTCCCTTCTATAGAGCTGGTAACCGACTGAGAAGTCACCCCAGTTCTCCAGGAACCCAAACCCCTCCTTTCTACACCAACTCCTCGGCCACTTGTTTATTTCCCTAATCTCCCTGTGCCTTTTTGGTGTGGCTCCAGGTACCTATAGTATTTCTGAGAATACTACCTTAGAGGTCCTTTTCTTCAATTTAGCGCCTAAGTCCCTTAAATCATTTTTTAGGACACTCCATCTTCCTCTGACTTTGTCATTGGTGCCAATGTGCACCATGACAGCCGGGTCTTCCCCAGCCCCTCCCAGTAATCTGTCCACCAGATCCGTGATGTGCCGAACCCGAGTGCCAGGTAGAGTACAGTTCAGGGCTTCAGGTCTTTGTGACAGATTGTCCTTCTAATGCCGTGTACACACGATCGGATTTTCGGACAACAAATGTTGGATGTGAGCTTGTTGGCGGAAAGTCTGACCATGTGTATGCTCCATTGGACATTTGTTGTCGGACTTTCCGCCAACAAATGTTGGCTAACATGTTCTCAAATTTTCCGCCAATGAATGTGTGTTGTCGGACTTTCCAATGTGTGTACACAAGTCCGTCGGACAAAAGTCCCTCAGTACAAACACACATGCTTAAAATCAATGCTCACCAAACACAACATTAGCAGAAGGAGCCCAAAGGGTGACGCATGAATATTGAACTTCCTTTTTATCGGCTCACCGTACGTCTTGTACGTCACTACATTTGTAATTTTTTCCCAACATTTGTGTGACTGTGTGTATGCAAGACAAGTTGGAACCAAGAACCTTCGAACAAAATTCCACGGTTTTGTTGTCGGAAAGTCCGATCTTGTGTACGGGGCATAAGAATTGAGTCCCCTACCACCAAAATCTGTCTTTCCTTTCCCTTGGCTTTACTCCCACCCTCATTGGAGGAGTCATTCCCCTGGCAGCTAGGTGAGTCACTCAGCTCCAGCAGTGCTGGTCCCTGACTGGTTTCCCCACTCAGGTGTCACTCAACGTGGCGTACTTATTGGGATGTTCCAGACCAGGACCGGCCTCCCCGACTCTTTCCCTTCCATCATTCCTCACTGTCACCGATCTTCTCTGCTTTGGTGCCTGCCCAACTTTATCTCCACCCGCCTCTGTGCTGGCCCCTGCCAGCACCTGCCTGGTACGATCCCAACTCTCCTTTAGTATGGAGGGACTTCTCAGTGTTGACAATTGCTTCCCTAGATTCAGAACCTGGGCTTCCAGGGAAACAATGTGCTTACATTTTGCACAGTAGTATTCGCCCTCGATCAGATGATCAAGGAACGCATACATGCTGCAAGATGTACACAGAGCCGCATCTCCACACCCGCCGGGCATCATTCCTACTAATTTAATGGGGATTGGGGGTTATACTCTGTCCAAATTACCTAACAACTAGCTTCCTGACACTAATGCTCAACAATAGAAAGGTTCTCACCAAGACAATACACAGGTACTCGCAACACATGTACACTCGCAACACAGGTACACTCATAGCACACGTGCGCTCACAGTCCACGTGCACTCACAGCACTTGTGCACTCACAATCCCAGTGCACTCACAGTCCACGTGCACTCACAGCACTCGTGTACTCACAGTCCATGTGCACTTACAGTCCACATGCACTCACAGCACCCGTGCACTCACAGTCCACGTGTACTCACAGTCCACATGCACTCACAGCACTCATGCACTCACAGTCCACGTGCACTCAGAGTCCATGTCTTCTCACAGCACTCGTGCACTCACAGTCGCCATGCACTTACAGTCCACAAGTACTCACAGTCCACGTGCACTCAAGCACTCGTGTACTCACAGTCCATGTGCATTCACAGTCCACGTGCACTCACAGCACCCATGCACTCACAGTCCACGTGCACTCACAGCACTCGTGTACCCACAGTCCATGTGCACTCACAGTCCACATGTACTCACAGCACTTGTGTACTCACAGTCCACGTGCCCTCACAGTCCACGTACACTCACAATACTCTCAATACGCAGGTACTCACAATACACACACAATGCTCACGTACTTACAATATACACACAATACTCAGGTACTCACAATACACACACAATACTCTGGTACTCACAATACACACACAATACTCAGGTACTCACAATACACACAATACTCAGGTACTCACAATACACACAATACTCAGGTACTCACAACACACACAATACTCAGGTACACAACATAAGTTGATAGCCTCTCGTTGGGTGTAACCCAATCCTCCTATATTGGTGGAGTGGATTCAGGAAGTGTATAAGTATATAACGTTTAAAAAATATACCTACGTTCAACCTAACACTTTTTTGAGGTTTGAAAATATTTGGAAAAAGTGGATTAATGCATTGTGTTCTAATCTAAACTTAAACCCTTGACGGGGGGGAGAGATTTGTAAAAGATTGATACTACCTACTCCTCAATATTTCTGAATATTTCTGAACATTTTTGAATATTTCTTAATATTCTTGAAAGTTTCTGAATATTTCTGATTATTTATGAATAGCTTTTCGAGTATCTGTGTATATTTCGGGGTAATTAGATATAGCTGTTTGGATGATGATCGACCTTGATTTTTTTGTTGTTTACTTGTAAAATTTTCAAAAATAAAATCTGATTAACCTCCCTATCGGTAATCCCGAGTATGGCTTGGGGTGAATTTTCATTACCAAATGCGGTAACCCCGAGCCACACTCAGGATCGCATCGCGGGATCCAGGCAAAGTTATTTACCATGTCCCCAGGATCCTGCGATGTCTCCCCGCTGTGTGTGCAAGCCGCGTCCTCCGCTCGATCTATCACAGTGCCGGGCTCCGTTCCCTGCGGGCGTCGCGAGCCCGGCGCCAAATTTAAAAAGTGAAAAGCACATAACACATACAGTACACTGTAATCTTACAGATTACATTACTGTATCAAATTATTTCACATTCATTTTGTCCCTAGTACTTTGTCCAGTGCCCTGCATGCAGTTTTATATTATATATACTGTTCTTTCTGCCTGTAAACTTGAGAATGTCCATAGCATCCAAAAAGTGTCCCTTTATGTCAAAAGTGGTTTTAGACAAGCTAGAAAACAGTGATAACAAATTAGAATCACTTACAGAATTGAGCGATAGTGATTAGTGGGGAATTTCGTCATCAAACACTGAAAGTAATGACAGCGACAATTCTGTAACTGAGCAAATTTCAGTGTTTTTGATTTGATTGCATTATTGAATAAATTCTATTATTATTATATTATTATTTGTTTTAATTATGTATAGTTATTTATTATATTATAATTTATGATTTCGTGTTTCAAACTTTATCATACCCGAGATGTCTACTAGACTCTTGTTTGGACAGATTAAAGAGAGTTATTCCTAAGAATTACAGGCCTACAATATATAACGCCAAATTTCCATGTATATCAATGTACCGCTTTGAGCATCAAAATTCTCACATAATCATACGCAAGGGAGGTTAAAACATACAAAATTGTATTTAGTTTAGTCAAAGTCTTTTGACTAATTCGCCATTTTGGTTTTAGTCATATTATAGTCATCTGAATTGTTTTAGTTTTAGTCAAATTTTTTAGTCAACTAAAATCTCCAGTACATTTTAGCCAACTAAAACCTCCAGTACCTACCTGAACTTTGGCTTTCCTTGGAGCTCTGCCTGTCTGTTAAAGCCCCCTGACTCTATCGGCAAGCTGTATTAGGTGAGAGATATGCAGGCTCCTTCTGTATGACTGCTGCCTGGGAGTTCTGGAACAATGCCCTGCAAACCACAGAAGAGGAACTTCTCCATCAAATTCTTGTCTGTCTGAATGTGACGTGGTGTTTCCCCTCCCAGGAAGGTAACAGTGCTTAGTACTGTGTAAAATAACAGCCTCCCCAGACCATCTAGTTCTCTGCCCTGTGCACTCCCTCACTTCCATTTACTTCCCAATCCCCATTTGCAGGTCACCTCCCCATCCTCAAAGTATAATGCACCCTGCCCTGTGCACTCCCTAATGCCGCGTACACACAAGCGGAATTTCCGATAGAAAGACTCCGATGGGAGCTCTTCATCATGTATTTCGATCGTGTGTATGCCCCATCGGACTTTTTCCATCGAAAATTCAGACGGACTTAGATAGAGAACATATTCTATATTTTTCCGACGAAGCAAATTACTAATGGAAAAACTGCTCGTCTGTATGCTGTTCCGACACACCAAAAATGATGCATGTTCTGAAGCAAGTACGAGACGGAAGCTATTGGCTACAGGCTACTGAACTTCCGTTTTCTAGTCCCGTCGTACGTGTTGTACGTCACCGCGTTCTGGACAGTCATAATTTGGTGTGACCGTGTGTATGCTTGAGCAGAATTCCGTCGGATCTCAGTCGGAAAAACCTTCAGAGTTTATTCCAACGGCAAAACCGGTCGCGTGTACAGGGCATCACTCCCATTTACTTCTCCATCCCCACTTGCAGCCTGACATTACAGTCAATAGATTTTACATTTTTTTGTTTGTTTTTTTTATATTTTAAAGTTGCACTTCTGTTTGTCAAAAAGCAATATTTTTGTTTATTTATGAAACTAGGTTTTATTTCTAAAGACGTTCTATATCACAGCGGCAAAATTTGTGTCTATAGTGCATGTTCAAACCGTAATACCATAAATAATAACAGGTCATTTGATTTTTACTCCAGGAGTATATAATGAGTTTGGAAATTCGAGAGAAATGCTTAAATAATGCATTACAATTAAACTGAACCCATTTGATTTTAGCCAACTAAAATGTACTTAAAATTTTAGTCGACTAAATGAAAATTGGAATAGACTTAATAATTGATTTCTAATTTTATTTTTGTTTAGTTTTCGTCACTGAAAACATACAGATAATATTTTCGGCCACTAAATTAACACTGTTAATGATAAAAGTTTTGAGGTTTTCTGAAAAGGGATACTGTTATTGTATATTGTAGTATGTCAGGAATGTATTCATGCAGACTTGTAAAGGTCTGCTTAACCACTTCACATCCTGCATATAGTCATATGACGTCCGAAGGAGGGATCTCCCATCCGGGGCGGGCGTCATATGACGTCCTAGGCTTCCCGGCCGCCTGGGGGGCGCGCGCCACTCGGGCCTGATGCACCTTCCCCCCTGCTGCGATGTCAGCCGGGCACCCGCTATTGCCTGTTAACCGAGCAGGACCATGGATCTGTGTGTGTAAAGACACAGATCCAAGTCCTGTCAGGTGAGAGGAGACCGATGATGCGTTCCCAGTACAGAGGAACACCGATCGGTCTCCTCCCCTTGTGAATCCCCTCCCCCTACAGTTAGAATCACTCCCTAGGACACACAGTTAACCCTTTGCTCACCCCCTAGTGTTAACCCCTTCCCTGCCAGTGACATTTATACAGTAATCAATGCATTTGTACAGCACTAATCGCTGTATAAATGCCAATGGTCCCAATATGGTGTCAAAAGTGTCCGATCTGTCTCCCGCAATGTCACAGTCATGATAAAAATCGCAGATCGCCGCCATTACTAGTAAAAGATAAAAAAAATGCCATAAAACTATCCCCTATTTTGTAGACGCTATAACTTTTGCGCAAACCAATAAATATACGCTTATTGCGATTTTTTTACCAAAAATATGTAGAAGAATACATATCGGCCTAAGGAAAAATTTAAAAAAAAAAGGGATATTTATTATAGCAAAAAGTAAAAAAAATATTGTGTTTTTTTTTTTCAAACTTGTTGCTCTTCTTTTGTTTATAGCGCAAAAAATAAAAAACGCAGAGGTGATCAAATACCACCAAAAGAAAGCATTATTTGTGGGGAAAAAATAATAAAAATTTCATTCTGGTACAGTGTTGCATGACCGCGCAATTGCCATTCAAAGTGCGACAGTGCTAAAAACTGAAAATTGGCTTGGGCAGGAAGGGGGTGAAAATGCCCAGTATTGAAGTGGTTAAAGAAAGATTAAATAAATATTACATAAAAAATGTATATTCTCTCCAGATAATATACAAATAATAAACTGGATCAGATCTGCCCAAAGATGTAATGGCAATCATCTCATAGTCATTTTGGAATTGTCAGATTTTTTCTTTTCTGAAGCTAAGCTACAAAGATTATTTTTAGTAAGTACAGTATGTTATTTTAAAAACAGATATTACATGAAAAATTTCAAATCTTGTATGAGGATGTGATTAATAAAATTTTAGTAGCATGCTATGAATCAAGCATATAAATAACATATTTAAGATTAATTTAGAAAAAAAATATCATGGTCTTAAGAATGTGTTTGCCATCAAAGGTGTTTACATAAACCCAGGGTCACAGACACTACTATTTCTGCAGCGCATGTACACAGTATATCAAAGGGTACAATGTTATAAATAACATCAATTTGCTAATCCATAAGATAATTATGTCATAGACACCTGGGTCTGTGCAAGTGGTTCTTACAGCATTTCTAGTGTTATCTTGAAACCAGGTTCAACAACATTAACACTAAGCAAACTGTTATATGGGGCAAAAGAGAATTGTTGATCTCATTCATCTATACTGATACAGTTTATACACTGCTCAAAAACATTAAAGGGACACTTTGAAAGCACATCAGATCTCAATGGGGATAATATCATGCTGGATATCTATACTGATATGGACTGGGTAATGTGTTAGGAATGAAAAGATGCCACATTGTTTGATGGAAATTAAAATTATCAACCTACAGAGGGCTGAACTCAAAGACACCCGGAAAATCAAAGTGAAAAAATGATGCAGCAGGCTAGTCCATTTTGCTGAGAATCATGAATAATCCTGAATAATATTCCAGTTGGCGCCAGTTGAAGGCCATTAGGTCAAAACGCGTCAGCCCGTTCCCCACATTGCTTTTACTTTTTATATTCTGCCTGTGATCACATTTTATGCAATCATCTGTAATAGATGTTTGTATATTTTTATCAAGATTAAACATCTTTAATTTTATGACCTACACCATATGGAGCCTTTTTTCTTCTTTTACATCATGGTTTCAATGCGATAATGTACCATTTTGTCGGTGGTTTCTGGTGCTTACATTTGAGATCCAACGAACATCTGCTTTGAGGATCCCTTCGAGCTCTGTATATCTGGATGTGACACACCGGGATTCACTCCTGTTGATTGAACAAACGTCTATTCAGAGTGATTCCTCTACAGGTTCTATCCACATCAGAGTTGGTTCCTCTGATGACCATCTGGCCCTTGGCCAATAAAAGCCTGATTGATCCACAGGTGGGTCCACCTTGTCTGGTAAGAAGTATTTATCTACAATTTTCCATCAGACGAATGCCAATCCCATTTTGAATGTGCTTTACAGCTACTTCTTTGTATGCACTATTCCATTATTTGTCATTGAGGAACTAACAACAGTCTTCTCATCGGATATATGCCCTATTTCTCACACGTCTTTACTCAGTGACTGGACTTTTTATGTCATAATTATTATACATGATTGTTTTGTTTATTGATTTGTGTTCATAGCACTTCTAATCATTATTTATTTTCATACATCTACACAATGTCTTTCTTAGCGCTACACTTTTGTACATTTTATTCGCTTGGACTTTATTGGTTTTCGTGTCAGCAGCTTTAGTTTGAGTGGTTTAGCGCAGCAATTTCTCCTCTTGTTTTTCACTTTGCACTGCTAGAACTGGCTGATGATGTGAGGTTTGTCACTGTGTATGGTTTATGGATGCATACAAAGGAGGGAACAGGTATCGGGAACACAGCACACATGGGGGAGGGATGGGGGGGGGATTTGTGGTAGGGGGTGGGGATTTCAGGTCCTCTCGCTTCTCAATGCACCCCCCAGCACAAATTCTCTTAACCCCCCTCCCCCCAAATCAAACAGATGCATCTTGCCACAGAAGACCCGTGTCCTCCCCACGGTGTCCCCTTGTGTCCTCATCGCACGGCGTCCCTCTCTGTCCTCATCACACTGCGCCCCTCTCTGCCCTCATCACACTGCGTCCCTCTCTGTCCTCATCACCCCTCTCTGTCCTCATCACCCCTCTCTGTCCTCATCGCCCCTCTCTGTCCTCATCGCCCCTCTCTGTCCTCATCGCATGGCGTCCTTCTCTGTCCTCATCGCACGGCGTCCCTCTCTGTCCTCATCACACTGCGCCCCTCTCTGCCCTCATTGCACTGCGTCCCTCTCTGTCCTCATCACCCCTCTCTGTCCTCATCACCCCTCTCTGTCCTCATCACCCCTCTCTGTCCTCATCGCATGGCATCCTTCTCTATCCTCATCGCACTGTGTCCCTCTCTGTCCTCATCGTCCCTCTCTGTCCTCAACGCATGATGTCCCTCTCTGCCCTCGTTTCACTAGACCTGGAAGAACAATTCCTTCAGAGACTAAGCTTACTGGAAATATGTTGTAACCCGTCATGGTGACTGGGATAGAAAATATATATATATATTCAAAAAAGTTTTATTGTTACAAAATTTTAAAACAATAATCATCTAAAAGTGGTATCACCCCACTACACATAATTATACCATCCATATAAGTTACAGATGAGGATGAGTAGTGGGAATATCAAACATGTTTCGAAATGTGTGTAAATTCTATTCTTCTTCAGGGACTAATACCACTTCTGAGATTTCTTCCACGTCTGTCTGTAATCTTTACATCTTCTGAGGGTAGACTTGGCACCTGTCCTCGCTATCCCTGCCCCCTGACCTCTATCTCCCTGTCCCCTCCTCCATCTCCCTAACCTCCCCTCTACCCCCCATCTATCTCCTTGTCCCCTCCTCTGTCGCCCAAAATCCACCCCCCCCCACCTCCATAACCCCTATCTCTCTTCCCTCTCTAGCTCCTTGTCCCCTCCTCTATCTCCCTAACCTCCCCTCTACCCCCCTCATCTATCTCCTTGCCCCTCCTCTATCTCCCTAAACACCCCCCCATCTCCTTAACCCCTATCTCTCTCCCCTCTCTATCTCCCTGTCCCCTCTCTATCTCCCTGTCCCCTCCTCTATCTCCCTAACCCCCCTCTATCCCCCCCATCTATCTCCTTGTCCCCTCCTCTATTTCCCTAACCCCCCCCCCCCCCATTCTCCTATCTCTCTTCCCTCTCTATCTCCAAGCCCCACTGGTGGCATGATCCATTGTGTAAAGGTCAAAACAGGCGCCAATCAGTGCCAAGGTCTGCTATTTGGATATAGATCCAGTTGGGCGGCATTTCTTCTCTCTGTCAGTAATGAGCATTGGCATGGTCTGAACTTTGGTCCATGGTGGGCATTTCTTCTCTCTGCCAGGAATGGGCATTGGCATGGTCTGAACTTTGGTTTGGACCAAGCCCGGGACCATAGGTCTGAAGACTGACTCTTGTACAGCCTGTGTTAGAATACTCTATATTCCAGTATAGGCTAATACTGTGCTGGCTTGTCAATTGCAGACTATTAAGATCCACACAGTAGCTGAGATTATTTAGCAGGAGGGTGGAGGCTGCAATCCACTCAGAGAGGACATCAATGTCGAACAATATTTCCTGCCATCCAGGGGCCCAGAATCCATGGTTAATAAACAAACAAAAGATTGTGGCGAAAATAATGGTTATGCTGGCGTTAACCATTCTAGTGTAGAACATGGGCAAGCTGCTGATATTGAGCTTATTCTGTAATGTAGCAATGAGGCCTCATGTACACTGCTGCTAGTAAACGGACGTTTAGGAGCAGCAGTGTACATGAGGCATTTTTTTCAATTGCTCCTGAACTCTCCTCTATGTTATCTTAACAGTACATGTACACAGGGTCGTTTATAGTTGTTTCTAGGCAGTTGCGTTTAGAGGCTTTTTTTGGAACCCAAAACAATGCGTTCAGAAGCTGTGTTTAGAGGCATTTCAAACGCCAAACGTGGTAACCCGCCTTTAGCAGCAATTCATTTACATGCGTTTTTCATTTTTGGCTATTTTGAAAAAAAAAAAAATATATATATATTTATTTCAAACGCTTCTAAACGCAAATACGGCATGTAAACGCGGCAAAACGGACATTTTAAACGTGGGTTATTATCTGTCAAGTTCAATCGTTCGGGAGCGGTTGTAAAAATTACCCGTGTACATTAAGCCTAAAAGTGATACTAAAGTCTCGTGTTTTTTTTTATTTAAAAATAACAAGCCTGCTCTGTACAGTGGTTTTGCACAGAGCAGCCCAGATCCTCCTCTTCTCAGGTCACTTGCCAGCTCCCTCGACCCCTCCTTCCTGCCAAGTGCCCCCACAGCAAGCAGCCTGCTATAGAGGCACCCAAGCAGAGCTGCAGCTCTTTGTGTCTATTCAGACATGGAGGCGCAGTTCGGGCCCACCCCCTCTCTCTCCTGATTGGCTAACTGACTTTGATTGACAGCAGGGGGAACTAATGGCTCCGCTGCTGTGTCTCAGCCAATCAGGAGGGAGAGTCACGGATGGTCGAGGCACTACTGCAACATCACTGGATAGAGATGGGGCTCCGGTAAGTATTAAGGGGGCTGCTGCACAAAAGAAGGGTTTTTTTATCTTAATGCATAGAATACATTAAGATTAAAAAAAACCTTCAGACTTTACAACCACTTTAAGTCTAGTACGCAATATGGGGTCAATTCACTAACATTTACCGCATGCTATAATGTGGTCACGTGACTCATTTGCATAAATTATCGCGGTTAGTCCAATTCATCCCAAAAAAATAACGATTATGCGGTATTTACCGCAAAAAAAATTGTGCCGGTAAGTAAAAAGCTCTTAAGTCCAATTCACAAATGGACCAGAGCAAAAAAAAAATGTGGTATTTACTAGGGTTTTGCTGGTGGTCTGGGTTCCCCCACGCTGTTTTTTAACAAATAGCTGGTTGCTAAGGAGCGTTCTTAACAACGGATGACTCATCAGCTGTCAGCTGAATGTAAAAGAACAAAAAATGCAGACAACTAAAAATTATGTGACATCGTCATGGACTGGTGCTTGCTGGGTCGGTGACGTCACAAGGGGGTGGGACCACAAGGTGATTTTGGGTCGGTGGGCAGCGTGATTGACGATCGATTTACATTGGGGGACACTGTTTTTTTATGTTTTAATAAAGGATTTGTCAAAAACTGTCTCTGTGTTTTTATAACTTTTTGACACTTTTTTGGTGAAGGGGTAGGGGTACTATGTACCCCATACTTATTCACATGAGAGGGGCGGGATCTGTGGGCCCCCTTGTTAAAGAGGGCTTCCAGATTCCGATAAGCCCTGCCAGCAGACCCCCATGCGGCCCTTGTACCCATCAACATGGGGACAAGGTCCTTTAGGGTCAATCGTCCCCCCCTTTTCTGACCTGCAGGGCTGTATCCTTGGATAAGGGTCTGGTATGGATTTTTTTTTAAATTTTGGTGCTGGTTTTTTCATAATTTTTAATTGTTGGCTTTTTTTTTACATTCAGCTGTCAGTGGGGAACCCGCTGACAGCTGATGAGTTATCCATTGTTAGGAACGTGGCGACCGGCTTCCTTTCCTGCTCCTTAGCCACCAGCTCAGTGTGGTAAATTACTGCATTAACCACCTACCAGCGCATTAACAATGTACATCGGCACAATGGCACGTCTGGGCAAATGGGTGTACAGGTACGTCCCCTTTAAATCGCGCCATTGTAGGAGCACGCGCGCCGTGTTCTTCGTGACCGTGCCCGCGGATCCCGTGGACGTGTCATGGAGCGGAAGAATGGGGAGATGCCTTTGTAAACATCTACTGCTCCCTGTCATCGGAAGCAGTGATCGCTGTCATGTCAGTGGTAGCCCACCCCCCCAGTTAGAATTACTCCCTAGGACACACTTAACCCCTTGATCGCCCCCTAGTGTTTAACCCCTTCCCTGCCAGTGTCATTTACACAGTAATCAGTGCATTTTTATAGCACTGATCGCTGTATAAATGGCAATGGTCCCAAAATGGTGTCAAAAGTGTCCGATGTGTCCGCCATAATGTTACAGATCACTGCCATTACTAATAAAAAAAAAATAATAATGAAAATGCCATAAATCTATCCCCTATTTTGTAGACGCTATAACTTTTGCGCAAACCAATCAATATACACTTGAGATTTTTTTTACCAAAAATATGTAGAAGAATACATATCGGCCTAAACTGAGAAAGAAATTCATTTTTTATATATTTTTTGGGGATATTTATTATAGCAAAAAGTAAAAAATATTTTTTGTTTATAGTGCAAAAAATAAAAACCGCAGAGGTGATCAAACACCACCAAAAGAGAGCTCTATTTGTGGGAAAAAAAGGACATCAATTTTGTTTGAGTGCAACGTCGCACAACCGCGTAATTGTCAGTTAAAGCGACGCAGTGCCGAATCGCAAAAAGTGCTCTGGTCAGGAAAGGAGTAAATCCTTCTGGGGCTGAAGTGGTTAAATAATTCGGTAATTACTGATAAATCGAACAGATACCGCATTCAGTATTTAACGCAAAATTCTTAATGAATTGAACACTTGCAAAATTGTTACCACATGTGGTATTTTACCGCATTTTATTAGCCATTATTTAAAGGGGTGCCGTGTTCCGGCCACGATGTGTTTTTTTTTTAAAGTCAGCAGCTACAAACACTGAAGCTGCTGACTTTTAATAAGGACACTTACCTGTCCAGCGAGCAGTCGATGTCGCCCCCCCCCAGAGGCCGATCAGTCCATCGGATCAGCTGCCGGCACCGCCATCTTAACGAAGGGAAACAGGCAGTGGAGCCTTGCCGCTTCACTGCCCATTTTCTACTGCGCTTTGTGAATGGCCCCGTTGTGTTCTGGGACACACACATATCCCAGAAGGCAACGGGGCCGCTCGCCGAAGAGGAGGAAGCGCCGCGGAATAGGAAGAGGCAGACTAGGAAGACTGCCTAGCAACAGGGGTTTCTGGTAAGTTAACATTTTTTTTTCAAATGTTTTCTTTTAAATTTTTTTAAGAATATTAATGCTATTTTTTTTTTTAGGGTGGCCCTCTGCTTTAACTCTTAGTGAATTAACCCCAAAGAGTTTTTTTGCGTTCAAGCCAGCTCCAGTCAGAGCCACTGTACTAGCGATCCAACATTAGTACAGTGATCTCCCCCGCTGAGCTATTGTGTTTTGACAGGGACAGCAATTGGCTGAGGGTGCTGATCGGGAGCCGATATGCTGCTGGTTTTCAGCCGATCCGACAGAAGCCGGCCGTTTAGCCAGCTTCTGACGGATCGGCTGACATACACACAAGGCCGATTGACAGCTGGTTTTTATTGAACCGACCAATGTCACCCGACATTCGACCCATGTGTATTAGACTTTAGCATACATTACTATCACTCAACATGTGACATACAGAGACACTAGAGAGAGATTCAACAATCTGCATAAAAATTCTCTCATAAAAATACTGAACAGCAAACATAAAAAATATAAAAGTCAAATCATCAAATGTATGTGATCATCCAAAAGTTTTAATCGTCACTCATTATGTAAATGTCAACCCTAACTGAATGATATTTAGTGTGTTAAAGCACAATGGGGTTGATTTACTGAAAGTGGAGAGTACAAAATCTGGTGCATGGCAGCCATTCAGCTTCTAACTTCAGCTTGTTCAATTAACCACCACAGCTTCAGGAGATTTTACCCCCTTCCTTACCAGGCCATTTTTTGCTATTCGGCTCTGCACTACTTTAGTAATTGTGCGGTCATGCAATGCTGTACCCAAACAAAATTTATATAATTTGTTTTCACAAATAGAGCTTTCTTTTGGTGGCGTTTAATCATCACTGGGTTTTTATTTTATGAACGAAAAAAAAAAAGCGAGAATTTTGAAAAGAAAACAATATTTTTTACTTTCTTGCTATAAAACATATCCAATAAAAAAATTAACAAATCTAATTTCTTCATAAATTTAGGTCGAAATGTATTCTGCTACATGTCTGTGATAAAAAAAAACCCATTAGGAACCCACCCTGAGAAATGCCATGTAGCCATATAGCCGAGTGATGAAAAAAAGGTAAAAAAAAGTTTTACAGTTGTTTATAATACAAAAAAAAAAATGTCATTCAGTTAGGGTTTACATGTACGGTATCGAAAAATATTAGATATGGAAATGTTCCTGGAACTGCACACAGTTGGCACTGATATTGTAGGTTCCCTTTTCTTTATGCAAATAATGTAGACTGCTAGGATATTCCTGTAAGAGTTATGCCGCGTACACACGAGCGGACTTTACGGCAGACTTTGCCTGGCGGACTGGATGTAGTCGGACAATTCGATCGTGTGTGGGCTCCAGCGGACTTTGTTTTCTCAAAAGTTGGACGGACTTAGATTTGAAACATGTTTTAAATCTATCCGACGGACTCGAGTCCGGTCGAAAAGTCCACTCGTCTGTATGCAAGTTCGACGGACAAAAAGCCACGCTAGGGCAGCTATTGGCTACTGGCTATGAACTTCCTTGTTTTAGTCCGGTCGTACGTCATCACGTACGAATTCGTCGGACTTTGGTGGATTGTGTTTAGGCAAGTCCGTTCATTCAGAAAGTCAGTCGAAAAGTCCGCCGGGCAAAGTCTGCCGCAAAGTCCGCTCGTGTGTACGCAGCATTACTCTATTTTCTGTTTGTAGTTTTGGTAGATGAACAACTGCTACAGGAAACTCGAAGTTTGGATTTTTTTTTCTTTTATATTGTCAATCCTTTCCCCAGTGACTACACAAATAAGCAAGCAGGGGTGCGTGCAGCAAGGTAAAGCAAAAAAAACCAGAACACTCTTTTACATTATCTGTAGCCACTTCCACTCTTTTTTGAATACAGTTTACACAATCCTGGTTTCATACAAACAGGTTAAAACAATGCCATAAAGATAACTGTAATCCTAATGGATTACAAAAGAGCCTCTTTTCAATGCCACCTTCTCTGCATACTACCCTTTGTTCTCTCTTGCTAATACTCAGATAGCTTGTGCTGTTTGTATACTGTTTGTTCTTACATCAATCTGTCAGGCATAGAAGTTAGCAAACATAAAAAGGAACTGAAACGAATCCTTGGCTGAAACTGGATCCCCAAGAATATTGTCAACCCATCAATGCCAAGCTTTTTAGTTTTTTTTTTATCTTAAAAAAAAAACACTACTTGCTCATGAGAGTTACAGTCACAGTGCATCAGAATTAATTCAGAATTTGTAAAGAAACCTTAATGCCTAAAAGGGAGAAAAAAGTATGTTTGCTATCCACAATTATCTGTGTTTCGGTAAACAGGCCCATTTCACCTTCTCACTAAAGTTCAAATGAAAAGTTGATTAACTCCTTGGCAGCCACCAACTTGGTAATCTCCACCTGACTGCCCACATACCCTGTGTGTTGTCGGTGATGGCTGCAATATAAGCCCTAAACCCCAAATAAGCCCTACCTTGTTTCCCTGAAAATAAGCCCTACCCTGAAAATAAGACCTACAAGGACTTTAACTAGGGCTTATTTGGAGGGTAGGGCTTATATTGCAGCCATCACCGACAATCATGCTAGGTCTTATTTTCGGGGAAACAGGGTAGGACTATTTTAAATAAATCTAGGGCCCTGCCTAAGCTTAGCGTTCTCTTTATGTCTTCCTATGTTTTAGTTCATGTAGGGCTAGATTCAGCTTCCTGTCTAGCTTAAACACTCATCACTTTATCTTTCTGTGCTTTGGTCTCTCTACTGTAGCCTAATTACACATGTGGTTGTGGCCTGGCTAAAAAAGAGAGCCTTACTAAATGGAGGGCTGTAGAGGTGATACAACCACTCCTCTGGGAGCGTATCCTGTGTTCCACTTGCTTACTCTTGCCATGCGCACATTATAACTATTCTTATGGCCCTTGGGGTATCTTGAAGGAATGCACAAGGCCTCTCTAGTGATGTGACAGTGGTAACGCACGCACAATGCAAGAGTGCACATACTGGTTGGGTGCCCTATTTAAAAACAACCTTTTCCAGTGAAGGCACTTCTGGGTATTCTGTTGTTGGGTGACACCGTCCTGCTTCTTCTCCCTCTCCTCATCCTAGAAGTCTCCCTATAAGTAACATAAGAATGAGAAAAATTGAAATCCTGTGCCCGCCCTCACATTCAGCATCACTTGTGCATTTATTTCACAGTACTGTTACTCTCTTCTGTCTGCATGATGGATCAGTCACCTCCTTCCAGGCAGGGCCGTCTTTAATATTGATTGGACCCTGGGCAAAACTTTTCTTGGGGCCCCCCCCCCATGCAGTTTCGCTCTCCACCTACTCTGAGACATACAATAAGTAGCAGCTAGACTCAAAATCAGTTTACTGAATCAGATCAGGCAGCAATTGTGATTGGTTGCCAGAGGTTACAGTGTATCATTACTGCTCACTGACTGGTTGCTAGAGGTTACAGCACACATTACGGCTCACTGATTAGTTGCTAGAGGTTACAGCACATGATTTCTGCTTGTTGATTGATTGCTAGAAATTACTGTGGATATGACCTCAGGGGGGCATGATATACATATCAATGCTGCAGGCCGCCGCTATTTACATATGAATGCCATCGCTATTTACATATGAATGCCATCGCTATTTACAAATAAATGCCGGCAATTTACATGTAAACACAGGGTCTGTAGGTGAGTCATCTGTACACAACAATAGGGCAGAGCTGGACAGCATTAGTAGCAGCACTTCACTTCACACTGAGATATTGGGACACAGCACAGAACTAAAACCTCAAGGGATGAGGGAATTTAAACCAGGAAAGTTGGCAAGTATGAGGTAGCTGCTTTGGGCCCCACAACAATGACAGGGCCCAGGGCAGCTGCCCCTTTTGCCCTGCCTTAAAAACGGCCCTGCTTCCAGGACTCAGGAGCAAAGAAGGTAAGGCAGAGAAGTTTAGGGTCAGAGGCTGAGCTTTATGTCCTAATGTGTTTGTAGACTATTATATATTATTGTATCTATACCACATATCATGTATTATTGTATTCATACCAGATCCACCTAGGCAGGGGCGGACTGAAACTCATGGGGCCCCTGGGCAATAGGAGATTATGGGGCCCCCAGGCAATCAGAGATTATGGGGCCACACAGTATACACACACACAATATACAATCACACAGTATACACACACACAGTATACAATCACACAGTATACACATACATGTACACACAGTATACACAGACAGATGTAAAAAAACACAGATTTATACATGCTGTCCCTGGTTTTGCTGAGGCTGGCAACCCTGATGGGGCCCCCTAGCGGCCCAGGGCCCTCGGGCAGTGCCCGAGTGGCTCAATGGTCAGTCCGCCCCTGCACCTAGGAGCACACCTCCAATGATAAAGATTACTTCACTTTTAAACACAAATTTTCTTCGTCATCAAAAAGGCAAAGCTGTAGGGGAAGCTCTGCCTTTAAAAATAGATCTACCACCACTCCTCATGTTCCACAACCAGTCAATTCAGCACTCTTGCTTGACCTGCCGAAACCCAACCCTACTGGGGAAGATGATGTGTGATTTCTGTTTCACTGATGTTGCTAAGACACAATAAAGTGTTTTATTGGGTAGTGTTAGACTAGCAGATTTAGCTGGACTTGGTTAACAAATTAAAACTGAACTCCTGCTAAAACATTTTAACAAGTTACAGCAACAGTTTTCCCTTTTGGGATAAAGGTTTTACATAAGTGAAAAATATTGAACATTGTATGTACCTGCCACTGGTAAATGGTTTGTCTCAACCCAATAACTGCCACTTATTCTACCACTTGGACAGCTTAAAGGATAAGTTCACCTTTTGTAACATGATAAATGTTACACCTGTATTCAGGGTGTAACATGTAACATATTACAAATTCACCAACCCCCGCACCTCCCTGGCTCCCCGATGTCACAGGTGGCAGAGGATCTTCTACCCCTGCTCTCTGACAGAATCTGCAGAGAACGTGGCTGGGTGGAATTGAAAACTACAAGATCCAGCATCCTTTGCAGCTGTTGGATGGTAGTTCTCAATAACCTACCATGGCGCTGTTGAGTGTTGTGTAGTTCATTGATGCTCTTCATGTTAATGTGTAACTGGTTGGCCGTATGGTATACAGCCAAACAGCCTACACACAGAGCCTGCAAGAGCCCTGTATAGCACCCACAATCTGCTGATTATGGGTGTAATGCTTTCCAGGCTCCCATTTAAAAAAATAATAAATGCACATTTTTTTACCTGCAGAAAGATGTGCATTTATATATATATATTTTTTTAAAAGGTGATTTAACCTCCCTGTCGGTATTCCCGAGTCTGGCTCGGGGTGGATTTTCAGTACCAAAAGCAGTAACCCCGAGCCAGACTCGGGATCACATCGCAGGATCCAGGAAGAGTTTACTTACCTTGTCCCCGGATCCTGCGATGTCTCCCCGTTGTGATCTGCGAGCCGCCGCATCTCGCTCAATTCACAGTGCCGAGCTCCGTTCCCTGAGAGCATTGCGACGCATGGGGACGGAGTTCGGCGCCAAATTCAAAAAGTAAAAAACACAGTATAGATACAGTATACTGTAATCTTGCAGATTACAGTACTGTATCAAATAATTACACATCCCCTTTGTCCCTAGTGGTTTGTCCAGTGTCCTGCATGCAGTTTTTTATTATAAATACTATTCTTTCTGCCAGGAAACTGGAGATTGTCCATAGCAACCAAACAATGTCCATTTATGTCAAAAGTGCTTTTAGACCAGCTACAAAAGAGCGATAATAAATTAGAATCACTTGCAGAATTGAGTGATAGTGATTTGTGGGGAAATCCATCATCAAACACTGAAAGTAACGAAAGCGACAATTCTGCAACTGAACAAATTTCAGTGTTTTTGATTTGATTACATTATTGAATAAGTTTTATTATTATTATATTATTATTTGTTATAATTATTTATATATTTATGAAACCACCGCATCTAATGCCGCATACACACAATCAGAAATTCGGCCAGCAAAAGACCGATGAGAGCTTTTGGTCGGAAAATGCGACCGTGTGTATGCTTCATCGGACTTTTGCTGGCGGAATTTCCACCAGCAAAAGATTGAGAGCAGGTTCTCAATTTTTCAGTCAGAAAAAGTTCCTACCTGAAAATGAGATTGTCTGTACAAATTCCGACGCGCAAAATCCCTATACATGCTTGGAAACAATTCCACGCATGCTCGGAAGCATTAAACTTCATTTTCTCGGCTCGTCGTAGTGTTGTACGTCACTGCGTTCTTGATGGTCGAAAGTTCAGAGAACTTTTGTGTGACCGTGTGTATGCAAGGCAAGCTTGAGTGGAATTCCGTCTGAAAAACCATCCAAGTTTTTTCCGACGGAATATCCGCTCGTGTGTACGCGGCATAAGAATTTGCAAACTGCAATAAAATAAACTTTGTTTTTAGAATGGATACCACTTTATTAAACCAAGTAGTGCAGGATTTCCTAAAAAGCCTGGTTCCACCTAAGTTAGTGATGCAACAGTGTTCAGAGTGAAGGTGAAATTAATAACGACAATTAAGAGACCCAAGATTAGATGTTTTGATTTTGCCATGATCTCTATTTATTTAAGAAGTAAGTGAAGCACTCAAGTGGGGAAGATCCAGTATAGTCTCCAGCTAAATAAAAAAAGTGCTAAAAGCAGTTAGAGAATGAAAACTTTCTACTGAAACAGAAATTAAAAAAAATAATCACTACAATTCATAAAGACTGGCTCAGAAAGATTTTGCAAAAGTGTCTCGCATTCATTCTAAAAATGGTGCAGCCAGTGGCGGAACTACCGCCATAGCAACCCATGCAAACGCTATCGGGCCCGCAGCCGCTATGGGACCCGGTGAGGATGACAGCACCGCTGTGCCCCATACAGCGCGACCTGTGCACACCGCAGCCAGGGGAAGAGAGAGGAGAGGAAGAGGCGAGCTGTCCGTATCAGCAGAGAGTGTGATTGCTCGCTGTAATAGCTTTCATTAGAACTACCAGTGTTCCCGGGGCTCACGTCACATAGCTCCACCTCTTGGCCCGCCGCCTTTGATAGACAGAACGCTGGTCCAATGCGGGACGTGTGACGTCATCAAAGGCGTCAGGCCAAGAGGTGGGGCTATGTGATGATGAGCCCTGGGAAGACGGGAAATTCAAATGAAGGCTATTACAGCGGGCAATCCTGCTCTCTGCTGATCTGGGCAGCTTGCCTCTTCCTCTGCATAGGTGAGGCTGTATGGGGCACAGGTCACGCTGTATGGGGCACAGGTCACGCTGCATTGGGCACAGGTCACGCTGCATTGGGGACAGGTCACGCTGTATGGGGCACAGGTCACGCTGTATGGGACACAGGTCACGCTGCATTGGGCACAGGTCACGCTGCATTGGGCACAGGTCACGCTGTATGGGGCACAGGTCACGCTGTAAGGGGCACAGGTCATGCTGTATGGGGCACAAGTCACGCTGTATGGGGCACAAGTCACGCTGCATTGGAAACAGGTCACGCTGCATGGAGCACAGGTCACGCTGTATGGGGTACAGGTCACTATGGGGCACAGGTCACGCTGCATTGGGCACAGGTCACGCTGCATTGATACTAGGGTGGCTGGGGGGAGGCTGAAATGATATATTGCTCAAACATGCCATGGGCATATGTGGAATTACACCCCAAAATACATTCTGCTGCTTCTCCTGAGTACGGGGATACCACATGTTTAGAAGCTTATGTCACACATCACCCACTCTTCTAACCACTTGAAGACAAAGCCCTTTCTGACACTTTTTGTTTACATGAAAAAATTATTTTTTTTGCAAGAAAATTACTTTGAACCCCCAAACATTATATATTTTTTTAAAGCAAATGCCCTACAGATTAAAATGGTGGGTGTTTCATTTTTTTTTAACACAGTATTTGCACAGCGATTTTTCAAACGCATTTTTTGGGGAAAAAAACACACTTTTTTAAATTTTAATGCACTAAAACACACTATATTGCCCAAATGTTTGATGAAATAAAAAAGATGAGTACATGGATACCAAACATGACATGCTTTAAAATTGCACACAAACATGCAGTGGCGACAAACGAAATACATTTTTAAAAGCCTTTATGTATCATGGGAGCAAACGCTGTTGCTGTCAAGATAAATAAATCCGTGCTGCAACTGAATGGCGTACCTGCTAAGCAAATGATGGTTAACAAAAAAAAAAGTAACATTACAGTATAACAGTAATACTTACCATACCTGCAAAGCAAATACAAAAAAAAACATAGTAAAAATAAAACATTTAACGCAACCTGTGCCTAAAATATATATATATGCCGAAGCATGGGGGCATCCTCCCGCAAAAGGCAGGAGTAAATCGCTCCTCCACCCACTGCTGCCCCCACGCTTCGGCATATATGCTGAAGTATGTAACTGTGGTGGTGAAATCACCTCCGACAGCGCTGGAGTCACAGCTTTATGTAACGCTGTTGCTGTCAAGATAAATAAATCCGCTCTGCAGCTGAATGGCGTACTTGAAAACAAAAAAGTGGTTAACAATAAAAAATCAAAGTATAAAAAAATTGCATACCTATAAAGCAAACATGATAAAAACATAACAATAAAACATTGCAGTATAGAATGCAGAACAATAGAGAGAGAATAGAGAGAGAACAATAAAACAACAACTATTTTTGGTTTTTTTATTTTATATATTTTTTTGTGTTTTTTTCTTCTTTTTTACTTTTTTTTTTTTTTTTTTTACACTTTTCTCCCAAGATGCGATGGCATCTTGGGAGACCCTGTGAGAGTGTGTCCTAGTCTGTGCAGTGCTGTACCCTACGCTAATACTCAACTAGTGTATGGTAGCGTTCAAAACATTCACCCATGCAAAGACCAGGATTGTCAGGACAGAAGGGACAATAATACCGGGTGTCACGCCTAAATCCGCGCTTGCTGCAGACACAACATCTTTTTTGGGGGGCTCGTTGGGTAGGGGTACTCTGGAGGACATAAGGAAAATGCCTCCCATGCAGCCGGCTTACTGCATTTGGATTGGGAAGGTGAGGTGGAGCACCATCTGGAAACAGAAGGGCTCTGACGATCTCTTCCTGGAATTTAAGAAAGGATCCAGTCCGTCCTGAAGCTCTGTATAGCACATGAGCGTTCAGCAAAGCCAATTGATATAAATAAACAGACCTTTTTTTGTACCAGCGTCTGGCCTTATGGGCAATTAGGTACGGTGCCAACAACTGGTCGTTGAGGTCCACCCCTCCCATATTAAGGTTATATTCGTGGACACAGAGGGGTTTCTCCACAACACCAGTCGCCGTAGGAATTTGGACCGTCGTGTCTGCATGAAGGGAGGTAAGAACGAAAACGATCTTATTGTCCCTCCACTTCATAGCGAGCAAGTTATTACACTTCAAGCAGGCTCTCTCCCCCAGCCTAAGACGGGAATCTACAAGCCGCTGGGGAAAGCCCCGGCGATTAGGTCGCGCGATGCCACATGCTCCAATCTGATGATCAAAGAGGTGTCTAAAAAGTGGCCCGCTCGTGTAATAATTGTCCACATACAAGTGGTGCCCCTTTCCGAATAAGGGTGACACCAAGTCCCACACTATCTTGCCAGCGCTTCCTATGTAGTCAGGGCAGTTTGTCGGCTCTACGTGACTATCTTTGCCCTCGTAAACCATAAAACTACATATATAGCCTGTGGCCCTGTCACAGAGCTTATACATCTTGGCCCCGTATCTGGCACGCTTGCTGAGAAGGTACTGTTTGAATGACAAGCGGCCAGAAAATTTAATCAGGGACTCATCAACGCAGACAACTTGATGGGGGTAAACAAGTCTGCAAAACGTTGGTTGAAGTGGTTTACGAGGGGCCGAATTTTGTAGAGCCGATCGTATCCAGGGTCACCACGAGGACAACAGAGTTCATTGTCGTTGAAGTGCATGAACCGCAAAATCTGCTCGTATCGTGCCCTGGCCATGGAGGCAGAGAACACGGGCATATGGTAAATTGGGTCAGTGGACCAATATACAACTCACTCTTTTTATTTATGCCCATGTTGAGGGAAAGGCCCAGAAAGAGCTTACATTCGGAAACCTTAATTGGTTTCCAATCTCTGGCAAGGGAGGACTGGGGAATAGTGGCGATGTGTTGACCAGCGTACAAATTGCTTTGGTCCACAATAGATCTAAAGAGATCTTCGGTGAAAAACAGCAAATAAAAATCCAGTGGCGTAAAATCAACTGTTTCCACCTGAATTCCGGGTTGGCCAGTGAATGGGGGAAGTACGGGTGCTGCAGAAGTGGTGGGTACCCAATTCGGATTGGCGAATGCAGCAGGAAGGGCACTATGGGCATGATGGGCCTGTGTTCGTCTTCTTGGTGGCAGCAGGACACTACTTGTGCTTGCCACCTCGCCAGCTTGAACTGCACTTATGGGACTCGCCACGTCACCAAGTGTTACTGCAGTGCTGGATGTACGACCAGGATGTACTAGGCCACTGATGCTTGCCAGTTCACCAGAAGGAATAGCGGCACTAGTACTTCTCTGCTCCATACGAGAGCCCTGCGGTTCTTGCACTTCAAGGACAGAAGAAGTTCGGGGTCTGGTACGCCTGACCTTAGCAGGGACCACAACTCCATCGTCAGAGCTATCTGTCATGCAGCCGCTGTCCTCTACAGGATCGTATTCTGAGCCTGAATCTGACAGATGAGTGACTTCCTCTTCACTATCTGTCATGCTCAGAAACGTGTAGGCCTCTTCACTAGTGTACCTTCGATTTGCCATTTTGGGCTCTAAATTTAGGGGTACACTAGTGAGACTCACAGGCAAAAAAGCTCCTGACTGTTAGCAACTGATTCAAAACGCTACCAAAAAACTGTTAGCGATCACAGGGATCAGGCCTGACTCTGCGAACGCTGCAGTTATGTGTGCTTAGTGTTTTGTAAGTGACAGTTATCGATCGATACTGCACTTGGGTGGGCTGGGCTGGGCCGAGGAGCAAAACGCAGGTGCTAGCAGGTATCTGGGCTGATCCCGCTAACACTGCGTTTTTGGGAACCCTAAACTGCTGGGGAGTATAGATCTGATCGGATCAGATATCGATCCGCTCAGATACTATAGCACTAAGGGAGGTGTATGCTGCGTGCGTGGGTTTTAGCGGTACTGGCGCTAACCTGACGCTGTCTGGGGCGACGCAGACCTTATCTGATCCTAAAAACATAACTTATATCACTACCGGGCAATTGGGGGGTTAAACCTTTATAAGGTAATAAACGGCGGGTGCTCTAAAACTATAATAAACTATAAAAAACAAACTAACTAACCAGCGTCACCCGTAACACTTATACGGTGATTGCTGGTGAAAGGGTTAACTAGGGGGCAATCAAGGGGTTAAAACCTTTAGTAGGTAGTATATGGGGGTCCCTGTAGCTATAAAACACTGACAGCGAACCTATATACTTACCTCCCTAACTAGCGTCACCTGTGTCACTAATACAGCGATCAGAAAAACGATCGCTTAGCGACACTGGCGATGGGGGGTGATCACGGGGTTAACCTTTTATGGGGGGGTTAGGGGGGTACCCTGGACCTAAAGGGGGGTACCCCAGACCTAAAGGGGGCTAACCTAACTGCCCTAACACTTATAACTGTCACAAACTGACACCAATGCAAAAAAAAAAACAAAACTGCTATTGGTGTCAGTGTGACAGGGGGTACAGGGGGGTGATCGGGGGGTGACAAGTGTGCCTAGTGTGTTCTACTGTTAGTGTAGTATTGTGCAGACTTACTTGATGTCTTCTCTCCTCGGCGCCGAATCGAAAAGACCGGCTCGAGGATGGATGACATCACTTCCTCTCCCTCTGTTTACATATAGAGAGAGAGGAAGCATTTTCATTTGCCGGGAGCGATCGGGAGGGGGTGGCCAACATTGGATGGACTCCCTCTCATCGCCCGCGAACGAAAGCCGACCGCCTCTGGCACCGGGGGGGGATCCTATCGGACCCCCCGCCCGCGGGAAGGCAATCACGTACCAGGTACGTGATTTTGCCTGCCCGTGCCATTCTGCCGCAGTATATCTGCGTTAGGTGGTCGGCAAGTGGTTAATAAAGGATTTGTCAAAAACTGTCTTTGTGGTTTTATTACTTCTTGACACTTTTTTCGTGAAGTAGTAGGGGTACTATGTACCCCATACTCGTTCACATGAGGGGGGCGGGATCTGTGGGCCCCCTTGTTAAAGAGGGTTTCCAGATTCAGATAAGCCCCCTGCCAGCAGACCCCCACAACCAAAGGATGGTTGTGGGGAGGGCAGATCCCCCCCCTTCCCCAAAGCACCCACCCCTCACGTTGAGGGAATGTGGCCTGGTTTGGTTCAGGGGGGAGCGCTCGATCGTCCCCCCCTTTCCTGACCTGCAGGGCTGCATCCTTGAATAAGGGTCTGGTATGGATTTTTTTTTCAATTTTGGCACTGTTTTTTTTCATCATTTTTAATTGTTGGCATTTTTTTTTTTACATTCAGCTGTCAGTGGGGAACCCGCTGACAGCTGATGAGTTATCCATTGTTAGGAACTTGACAGCCGGCTTCCCGGCCCGCTCCTTAGCAACCAGCTCAATGCGGTAAATTACTGCATTAAATAATGCGGTAATTTCCGATAAATCGAACAGATGCTGCATTCGGTATTTATCGCAAACTTCTTAATGAATTGAACACTTGCAAAATTGTTACCACATGTGGTATTTTATCGTATTTTATTAGCCATCATTTAACTCTTAGTAAATTAAGAGTTTTTTTGCGTTCCAGCCAACTTCAGTCAGAGCCACTGTACTAACGATCTGACATTAGTACAGCGAACTCCTCCGCTGAGCTATTCTGTTCTGACGGGGATGGCAATTGGCTGAGAGTGCTGATTGGGAGCCGATGGGCTGCTGGTTTTCCAGCATGCTCGTCCGACAGAAGCTGGCCAAACGGCCGGCTTCTGTCAGATCGGCTGCCATACACACAAGGCCGATTGACAGCCGGTTTTTATTGAACCGACCAATGTCGCCCGACATTTGACCCATGTGTATTAGACTTTACCATACATTACTATCACTCAATGTATGTTTATCTGAAATCTGCAGTATGTACCAATTATTTCTTCTCTGAGTTCATTGCACTTGTGTGACATACAGAGACACTAAGGGCCCTTTCACACTGGGGCGGTTTGCAGGCGCTATTGCGCTAATAATAGCGCCTGCAAACCGACCCGAAAGTGCCGCTGCTCGCATTCCAGTGTGAAAGCCCCGAGGGCTTTCACACTGGAGCGATGCGCTGGCAGGACAGTAAAAAAAGTCCTGCCAGCAGCATCTTCGGAGCGGTGAAGGAGCGGAGTGTATACCGCTCCTTTACCGCTCCTGCCTATTGAAATCAATGGGACGGCGCGGCTATACCGCCGGCAAAGCGCCTCTGCAGAGTATTTAACCCTTTCTCGGCCGCTAGCGGGGGTAAAACCGCCCCGCTAGCGGCCGCGTACTGACGGTAAAACGCCGCTAATAATAGCGTCGTTTTACCGCCGACGCCGCCCCCCGCCCCAGTGTGAAAGGGCTCTAAAAAGAGATTCAACAATCTGCATAAAAATACTCTCATAAAAATACTGAACAGCAAGTGTAAAAAATATAAAAGTCAAATCATCAAATGTTACTTTCAGAAAAAACTTTACAAAAACTGCTGAAAATGTGTATTCACTGAAAATATACTGTAGTGCATAATCTTACCAGCAGGTGACACATGTACAGTACATATAATTGGTATGTGTGTAGACATGCACATATGATGAGTGTAATGAAGGTCATATGGAGAGTACAAAATCTGGTGCATGGCATGCCATTCAGCTTCTAACCTCAGGTTGTTCAATTAACCACCACAGCTTCAGGAGATTTTACCCCCTTCCTTACAGGCCATTTTTTGCTATTCGGCTCTGCACTATTTTAGTAATTGTGTGGTCATGCAATGCTGTACCTAAACAAAATTTATATCATTTGTTTTCACAAATAGAACTTTCTTTTGGTGGCGTTTAATCATTCCTGGGTTTTTATTTTATAAACAAGAAAAAATAACGAGAATTTTGAAAAAAAAAACAATATTTTTTACTTTCTTGCTATAAAACATATCCAATAAAAAAATTAACAAATTTAATTTCTTCATAATTTTAGGCCAAAATGTATTCTGCTACATGTCTTTGATAAAAAAAAACCCCATTAGGAACCCACCCTGAGAAATGCCATGTAGCCATCACTCGAGTGTATGCATGTGGATAGCAAATGGCCGCAAAGAGGTTGCAGGAGATTAGCAGCACTGACATGTATGAAAGAATGAAAAAGGTAAAAAAAAAAAAAAAAAAGTACGGCAGTTGTTAAAAGGGTAAACATAATGTCATTTAGTTCACATGTACGTTAATAAATTGTATACATGTGGAAAACAAATGGCCACAAAGAGGCTGCAGGAGATCAGCAGCGCTCAGATGCAACAAAGATGAAAAAAGGTAAAAAAAGTCTTCCAGTTCCACAGCTGCAGGCATCATCCCAGTACTGTTTTTTAGAGCTGGCGATCGGCTTTCCGGGTATAACAACCGATGCAGCTAAAAGCCTGTTATACCGGCGCCCCCCCTCCCGCCGCTCTTACCGCGCCGCCCGATCCATCGGGAGGCCCGATGACTAATCCGCCGCCTCCGGCAGCTAGTGTCAGCCTAATAATTGTAAACACGGAAGCGACGTTTACTCGGCTGCCAAGGGCGCCAGTTTTAAAAAATATACAGTATTCAGAATCGCCGAAAACGGTGATCTGAATACTGTGAAGTGCAAAGGAGGGGTCGGGGGTCTTTCAGATCTCCGATCTCTCCATAAAGAGTACCTGTCACCACCTATTACTGTCACAAGGGTAGTTTACATTCCTTGTGACAGAAATAAAAGTGATCATTTTTAAAAAAAAAAAAACACAATTTATTAATATAAAAATAAATAAAATAAATAACAACATTTTTTTTAAAGCGCCCCCGTCCCCGCGAGCTTGCGCAGCAAAGAAAACGCATACGGAAGTCGCGCCCGCATATGTAAACAGTGTTCAAATCACACATATGAGGTATCGCCGCGATCGTCAGAGCGAGAGCAAAAATTCTAACACTAGACCTCCTCTGACCTCTAACCTGGTAACCATAAAAAAAATTTAAAGCGTCGCCTATGGAGATTTTTAGGTAGCGTAGTTTGTCGCCATTCCACGAGTGCGTGCAATTATAAAGCGTGACATGTTTGGTATCTATTTACTCGGTGTAACATCATCTTTCACATTATACAAAAAAATTGGGCTAACTTTACTGTTTGGTTTTTTTAAAATTCATGAAAGTGTCCCTTTTCCCAAAAAGTTGAGTTTAAAACACCGCTGCACAAATACCGTGTGATATAAAATATTGCAACAATCGCCATTTTATTCTCTAGATTCTCTGCTAAAAAAAAAAATATATATATATATATATATATATATATATATATATATATAATGTTTAGGGGCTCTAAGTAATTTTCTAGCAAAAAATATGGATTTTAACTTGTAAACACCAAATGTCAAAAATATGCTTAGTCATGAAAGGGTTATAATACAAAAAAATGTCCTTCAGTTAGGGTTTACATGTACGGTATTGAAAAATTTTAAATATGGAGATGTTCCTGGAACTGGGGACAGTTGGCACTGATAGTGTAGGTTCCCTTTTCTTTATGCAAATAATGTAGACTGCTAGGATATTCCTGTAAGAGTAAAGCCTCATACACACGATAGGACTTTGTACAAACTTTTCCGTGGCGTTGGCCTTAAACTAATTAATCATACACACGGCAGGACTTTTTCATCCAACTTTCACCAAATCACGTGGTTTTTCAGCTCTTTACTGCCACCCTTTGGTCAACTTCTGTATCGGCGAGATTTGACACCTGCGAACCCCGTCGCGGGAGCCAGCGCCGAGCTGGCTCGCTCATCGGAAAAGCATTGTCGACAGGTGTTTGGTTCGAATCATGAGGGAGCTCCACGCCAAATTTTAAATTAAAAAAATGGCATGGGTTCCCCTCCAAGAGCATACTAGGCCCTTAGGTCCCATTGCGCTGGTTCTCGGCAACAGGGTACTGTACATCTCGCGCTGGCTGCAATAGGAAAAACACACTTTCCTATTGCAGTGAGCGCGAGAGGGAATTCCCCTCTGGGAGCGTGATGGGACTGTGACGTTATAAGGGGGCTGGGTCACCGGGTGATATTACCCGGTGACCACGCCCCATGCCTATATCAGTCGTCGTGCACCTTGCACACGGCATTACAGCGGGAGAGAGCGTCATGTTAACATCGGAAGAAGAGAAGAGGGAACAAGACGACGGAGAAGACCGGGCCACCGCTAGCAAAAGAGCGGCAAAAGATAGCGGAGGAGCCCAGCAAAAGAACCGGAGAGCGGGAGAAGAACCGGAGAGCGGGAGAAGAGGCCGGAGAGCGGGAGAAGAACTGGACACCAGGAGAAGAGGCCGGAGAGCGGGAAAAGAACCAGAGGCCGGAGAGAGTGGAGAAGTCGGAAGAAGATCCCCGGAGCTGCTTAATAAATTACTTTAAAAACCTGTCTAGTGTGTTTTTTTATTGACACATTTTTCCCCAGGTGAATGGGTAGGGGTACGATATACCCCATAGTCATTCACATAGGGTGGGGGGCTGGGATCTGGGGGCCCCCTTGTTAAAGGGGGCTCCCGGATTCCGATAAGCCCTCTGCTCGCAGAACCCGACAACCAACGGCCAGGGTTGTCGGGAAGAGGCCCTTGTTCTCATCAACATGGGGACAGGGTGCGCGGCCCCCCCCTGCCCCAAAGCGCCCACGCCCCCCATGTTGAGGGCATGTGGCCTGGTACGGTTCAGGAGGGGGGGCGTTCGCTCGGGCTGCGTGCTCGTATAAGGATCTGGTATGGCTTATGGGGGGACCCCCACGCCGTTTTTTCGACGTAGGGGGTTCCCCCAAAATCCATACCAGACCTAAGGGCCTGGTATGCTTCCAGAGGGGAATTACCTCTCACGCTGGCTGCTATAGGAAAATGATGTTTTTCCTATTGCAGCCAGCGCGAGATGTACAGTACCCTGTCGCCGAGAGCCAGCGCAATGGGTTCGCGCTGGAAACATTCTCGTGGGCAGGTACTGTAGTTTGTACAAAAGTCTGATGGCTTTGTGTACACACGATCGGACTTTGCTCCATCGGACTTTTGTTGCTGGAAAGTTTGTCCGTTCGCACAGCCAACAAAAGTCCGATGAAAAACGAAAAAGTTTGTCCGATGGAGCGTACACATGGTCGGATGTTGCACCAAAACAGCTAATTTGCATGTTTGTTGTCAAAAAGTCAGATTGTGTGCACGGGCCTTTACTCTATTTTCTGTTTGTAGTTTTGGTAGACGAACAACTGCTACAGGAAACTTGAAGCTTGGATTTTTTTTTCTTTTTTATTGTCAATCTTTTCCCCAGTGCACTACACAAATAATCAAGCAGGGGTGCGTGCAGCAAGTTAAAGCAAATAGAAGACAGAACACTCTTTTACATTATCTGTAGCAACTTCCACTCTTTTTTGAATACAGGGGAATTCCAGCTTACACAATCCTGGTTTCATACAAACAGGTTAAAACAATGCCATAAAGATAACTGTAATCCATTACATACAAGAGAGCCTCTTTGCAATGCCACCTTGTTCTTCTCTGCATACTACCCTTTGTTCTCTCTTGCTAATATTTAGATAGCTTGTGCTGTTTGTATACTGTTTGTTCTTACATCAAGCTGTCAGGCATAGAAGTTAGCAAACATAAAAAGGAACTGAAACAAATCCTTGGCTGAAACTGGATCCCCGAGAATATTGTCAATCCATCACTGCCAGGCTTTTTAGTTTTTTTTTTATCTTAAAAAAAAAACACTACTTGCGCATGAGAGATATTGATGTATCAGATGTAATTCATTTTCTGGGCACTGGATGGAACCAGAGTTAGCAAAATGGGTTAGGCCCGGAACCACTTGAATTAAAAGGCAACGTAGGTGTCTTAGGAACCACTAGAGGTCCCCAAATGTAGGAAATCAGTAATGAAAGAGGACAGAGAGAGTGAAAAGAGAAGCTCACTTAAAAAAATGCACAGGCCTTATTCATTTTTTCTTAGGAGCCTACAGAGCATTGCATCTGCTATCTGCAGATTGCACGTGCAATGCCAGGCTCCTGCAGACACTAATTACAGCTGTCTGTCTGTACCTCTTACACGGGCAGACAGTTCAGGCAGAGTAAGAAAAGCTCAAACGCCTGTAAAAGCAGCTTTTTTTTTGAGCTGCAGTATACCTGAGCCCTTAGACCCCTTTCACACTGAGGCTTTTTCAGGCGCTTTTGGGCTAAAAATAACACCCGTAAAGTGTCTGAAAAACGCCTCCCCTGCAGGCCCAGTGTAAAAGCTAGAGTGCTTTCACACTGGGGTACTGTGCTGGCAGGACAATAAAAAAAGTCCTGCAAGCAGCATCTTTGGGGCGGTGAAGGAGCGGCATATACACCGTTCCTGCCCATTGAAATGAATGGGCTCCGCTGCCGAAGCTCCTGCAAAGTGCTTCAGCAGCGGCACTACACGGGCGCATTTAACCCTTTATTCGGCCACCAGCGGGGGGTTAAAAAAGCCCCGCTAGCGGCCGAATAGCCCCTCAATGAAGGGAAGCAAGCAAGGAAAGGAGCAGGATTTTATGGACTCTTTATATCCCTGATTAGAGATGCAATATGCAGAAAGGGAAAAAAATTGGTCAAGGGGACTTTAAATTAGGCTGATCACTGGAAAAGTCAATATATACATAATACTAGGTTTATTGCATGATGAGTAAATCACAATAATTTTACAAACATGATAAAATATAGGTGAAAACATTTAATTGAGCTGAACCATACTGGATGATCATCATGTTTGACACAAAATTGTAAAAATTATTCATTGCATGGTAAAACCAGACAAGTGGAATATGTAATAACATTACTGAGCATCCTATAGCTCTACGCGTTTTGTGGATTAATCTTCACTTCCTCAGGAGAAGATGCAGAAATTGGAGTCTAGAAGGAGGTAAAGAAGACCCAAATAAAATCATTTCATTGATATAATGGGTATATTGCAAAAAGAAGGTAGTATAAGAACAAAGTACGTTGAGCTGACATGTACTTACATGTCAGCTCAATGTGAAAGAAAGGGGAGGGAAGGGAGAGTTGGGCAGCCCTGTGGGTGGGGGGCACCAGGGAAAGTCCACCCCTGGGGACTGAGGTGGTGGAACCCCAGAAAACCCCACGAGGAAGTGGGAAGGGTGGACCAGGCATCCATGTCCAAGCATATCTGAGTATTGTGCTTGAGTAGTGGCACATGGGCCTGTGGTAATCTGTGGAAAATATATAAAAATGACTATGTATAAAGGTGCAATAATCACTGTGGGGTGACATGGTACATGAAAGGAACAAGGTGATACAAAAACTAGGTGACTGGTATAAAAAATGAGAATAGGGAAAATAGCATCAAAGAGGGGCAACGTGAGCTGACCAGAGTGGTCAAAGAGAAAAGTAAACTTTACCTGGTGCCCCCCACCAGCAGGGCTGCCCAACTCTCCCTCCCTTCCCCTTCCTTTCACATTGAGCTGATATGTAAATACTAGGGCTTTGTTCTTATACTACCTTCTACAAGGTATAGACTATACTTTGACTAACACTCTCTCTGTACCTATCAACCATTCTGTTTGTTACAGAAACAATGTGCCGTCTCCTGGGTCCAGGTTGATGGCAAGCATGTATATATGAATTTTCAAGTAAATAGTTAAAAGGCTTTCTGTGACTCTTCCTTCTCCTACTTCTAAAATGGGAATGTCTCCTGGTAACTTATCAGTACCTGTGCAGCAGCTGTGTGTAAGGCAGCATTGATCAGGCTGGATGCCTCAGAGGGAATAAGCCAAGGCAAAAAAAATGAAATCAAAGAAATCCTACAAATGCAGCACATAATTACCTTTCCAGTGTGTTTGTGCGATGGTGCTATCTGACACAGTAGTAGATATGGGAAGAATCAAAGTGCCCAGTAGGGCAAATGCTATCCAACACATTGCAGTGGGGCTCTGAGCTCTTCTTGAGATGAGCATAATCCTTCTTCTTTTATGGGTTGTTTTTGAACCCGTTGAATTAGCTTGCATCACACCTTATTGCACTGCAGATTTTTTGGCAATGCAGCATATCATAGCGCTAGTTAGAGTGTGTATTGTGATGCACTGTACTGCAGAAGTTTTGGCAGGCATTGTACATGTATGCTTGGGTGCCATTCTAAATTAATAGGATTGCAACACAGAACGAATGGCTCCTCAGTGCACTGTAGAGCCGTGGTCAAACGTTTTGAGAATGACACAAATATAAATTTTCACAAAGTCTGCTGCTTCAGTTTTTATGATGGCAATTTTCATATACTCCAGAATGTTATGAAGAGTGGTCAAATCAATTGCAATTATTTGCAAAGTCCCTCTTTGCCACAAAACTTAACCCCATAAAAAAACATTTCCACTACATTTGTGAAAAAGGCTTCAGGGCGCCCAAGAAAGTCCAGCAAGCGCTAGGACCGTCTCCTACAGTTGATTCAGCTGTGGGATTGGGGCACCACCAGTGCAGAGCTTGCTCAGGAATGGCAGCAGGGGGGTGTGAGTACATCTGCACGCACAGTAAGGGGAAGACTTTTGGAGGATGGCCTGGTGTCCATAAGGGCAGCAAAGAAGTCACTTCTCTCCAGGAAAAAACATCAGGGACAGACTAATATTCTGCAAAAGGTACAGGGTTTGGACTGCTGAGGACTGGGGTAAAGTCATTTTCTCTGATGAATCCCCTTTCCAATTGTTTGGGGCATCCAGAAAAAAAACCTTGAGAAGAAAAGGTGAGCACTGCCATCAGTCCTGTGTCATGCCAACAGTAAAGCATCCTGAGACCATTCATGTGTGGGGTTGCTTCTCAGCCAAGGAAGTGGGCTCACTCACAATTTTGCCTAAGAACACAGCCATGAATAAAGAATGGTACAAAAACATCCCGCAAGAGCAACGTCTCCCAACTATCCAAGAACAGTTTGGTGAGGAAAAATGCCTTTTCCAGCATGATGGAGCACCTTGTCAAACGTGATAACTAAGTGGCTTGGGGAACAAAACATCAAAATTTTGGGTCAATGGCCAGGAAACTCCCTAGACCTTAATGCCATCAAGAGTTTGTAGTCAATCCTCAAGAGGAAGGTGAACATAAAAAAACCCCACAAAAACTCCAAGCATTGATTATGCAAGAATGGACTGCCATAAGTCAGGATGTGGCCCAGAAGTTGATTGACAGCATGCCAGGGGGAACTGCAGGGGTCTTGAAAAAGAAGGGGCAACACTGCAAATATTGACTCTTTGCATAGACTTAATGTAATTGTCAATAAAAGCCTTTGACACTTATGAAGTGCTTGTAATTATACTTCAGTATACCATAGTAACATCTGACAAAAAGATCTAAAAACGCTGAAGTAGCAGACTTTGTGAAAATTAATATTTGTGTCATTCTCAAAACTTTTGGCCATGGCTGTACATTTTTCAGTGTATTTTTGCAACACACAGATGTGAAGTCTGGCTTAAACATCAGCACACATTATTATCAGATAATAAAGCCGTATACAGTAACAGACATTGCACAGATGCTGCAGTGCACTGCAATGCACATGCCATGTGGAGTTAAAAAAGGCTCAAACCCGCTTTTTCTGCATTGAATGGCCTGTCCTATTGCTCAGATATGTGTTACTTTATGTGTTAACACAACACATAGGGTCAGTTTATAAGGGATTCAATGTACCATTCCCACAGCAAAAATCTGCTGCACATTTGTCCGTAGGTAGTTAATGGCATTCATTTTCAGAGGGTTTGCCTGAGTGAATCTTGCTTGGATTTAAAGAGGTTGTAAATGATTCATTCATTTTTTTCCTAAAATAATAAGCGTGCTATACCCCCTTCCTGACCAGCCACTGCAGTTATACTGCGGCAGGATGGCTCCCCTGCGCGAGCCTTTGTAGCTGTACATCGGCTCTTTAAGACGCTTTTGCAGGCGCGCGTGCGTGCCCACAGTGTGTCTCCGGTGCCGATGCGCATGCCCGGCGGGCGCGATGACCGCCGGGCACCCACGATTGCTCATTTAAATAAATATATAGACACTTTTGTACCAGTGTCTAGCTTTGCGGGAGGCTAAATACAGCTTTATCATTTGGTCTTTGAAGTCTACACCTCCTACATTTAGATTATAGATGCGGATGCAAAGAGGCTTCAACAAAGCCAGACGCTGTGTCAGTTTGAACCGTCGTGTCTGGGTGAATGGAAGACAGGATGAATACATCATGTTTGTCCTTCCATTTTACTGCTAGTAGTTATTCATTCCCCTAGAAGGCTTTCTCCCTTTTCGAAGTAGGGTGTTATTGAGCTGTTGGGGGTAGCCCCTGCAACAGCAGACAATTTTTTTAAGGAACAAATTTCTAAAAAGTGGTATGCTTGCATAAAAGTTGTCCACGTACAAATGTACCACCTATTGAACAAGGGTGACAACAAGTCCCACACTGTATTACCACTGCTCCCCATGTAGTCTGGGCATTTGGGGGGCTCCACTTGACTATCTTTTCCCTCATAAATTCTAAAGCGGTATGTATAGCGTGTTACCCTCTCATAGAGCTTATACATTTTGCCCGAATATCTGGCACGCTTGCTGGGGAGATATTGCTTGATTCCAAGCCTGCCAGTAAAATGTACAAAGGCTACGTATATGTAGATGTTTTGTTGGGCGTATACACATCTGCAAATTTCTAGGACAGGTAATTTATGAGGGCCAAATTTTGTGGAGCAGATCATAGACAGGGTCAACCTGGGGAAAACAGAGGTTATTGTCACTGAAAATCATAAAACGCATTATTATCTTATTATATCATTTCCTGCCCATTGCAGCAGAGAACACAGGTATATGATGAATCGAGTCTGTGGAACAATTTGACCACAATACATTATTGTTTTGTAATGCCCATGTTAAGGGCTAGGCCCAAAATAGTTTCAAATTCAGAAGCCGTAATAGGTTTCCACTTGAACAGCCTGGCAAGCTATCAATTTGGGTTGGCAGCAATGTACTGTTGAACATAAACATTACTTTGGTCCACAGTCAAATTATAGAGGTCTTCGGTGAAAAACAGCTGAAAAAAGTCAAGGGGCGTTGTTAAGTTGGTTGTTTTCAAATGAACCCTGGGCTGGGCTGTGAGTGCTGGGATAACGGGTGCTGCTGAATTTGGGGGCAGCCAATTAGGGTTTGCAAGCACCTCCGGAAGGCTACCATGGCCTCTACGGCATAGTTGCCAACAGTCCCGATTTTCCCGGGACGATCCCGATTTTGGGACCCTCGTCCCGGATGGAGGCTGTCCCGAATCGGGATTTTCCATAAGGAAAATCGGGAATTTTTTGTTTTTTTTGTTTTGGAGCAGCTGGCTTCAGCAAAATGGCGGCCGGCGCCGCCGCTTGATCTTCCCCCTAGTGCCTGTGTGTTTAGTGGAGAGAGGAAGGGGGCTCGATCCGTGCAGCCAATGAAGCGGCTGCACGGCCCCTCCCCTCTCCACTGAAGGAGAAGACGAAGGCGACGGCGCCGTGTCTTGCCAAAACTAAGTTCCCCTGCCCCGTACTGCGCAAGCGCTGCGCCTGCGCAGTACAGGGGGTCCATACTTGCCGAGGGGAACTTTCTCGGCAAACAGAACACCAGCCGGCTGTACCTGCACTGAGCGGGGGGGTGAGGAGGGGCTGCATTGAGGGGGGGGTCTGGACTGAGGGGGCTGCATTAATTGAGGGGGGCTGCACTGAGGGGGCTGCACTAATTGAGGGGGGCTGCACCTAGGGGGGGCTGCACTAATAGAGGGGGGGCTGCACTAATAGAGGGGGGCTGCACTGAGGGGGGGGCTGCATTAATAGAGGGGGGGCTGCACTAATAGAGGGGGGGCTGCACTGATAGAGGGGGGTCTGCACTGATGGAGGGGGGGCTGCACTGATAGAGGGGGGTCTGCACTGATAGAGGGGGGTCTGCACTGATGGAGGGGGGGCTGCACTGATAGAGGGGGGCTGCACTGATAGAGGGGGGGCTGCACTGATAGAGGGGGGGTCTGTACTGATGGAGGGGGTCTGCACTGATGGAGGGGGTCTGCACTGAGGGGGTTTATACAGACTCGGGCGGGGGCACCTGATGCAAGGACAGACCCTGGCGGGGGCACCTGATGCAAGGACAGACTCTGGCGGGGGCACCTGATGCAAGGACAGACTCTGGCGGGGGCACCTGATGCAAGGACAGACTCTGGCGGGGGCACCTGATGCAAGGACAGACTCTGCCGGGGGCACCTGATGCAAGGACAGACTCTGCTGGTGGCAGGTGACATGGCTAGTGACACGCTCAGGGATCCCACTGATTCGGCATTATGGTGAGTTGAATGATTTCATTTTATATTACAATGTAATAATAGAAATAATGCGCTTCAATCATCCTGACACCATAACAACCATGGTGCTGGGATGATTGAAGCGTTAACACCAGGCTTTTGGAGTATCTTTATCTGCTGATTGTTAAACTTTCTAGAATTCACATATTTCTATTGTGTAGGATCTGGGGCTGCTTTCCCGTCATTCCCCTCTCCCCCTTTCCCTCTCCATCCCTCATTTTTCTCAGACTCTAACCACACCCTCTTGAGCCACGCCCATCAAAGCCACGCCCACTTGTACACGTAAGCCACGCCCATTTTCGCAGCAACGCGCTTCAATCGCCGCACTTGTGATTTTTTGCTAGGCCACGCCTACAAACGAATGCTCCGCCCCATAATTATTCTACAGCTCCACCTACAGCCAAAAAAGTGTCCCACATATTTTTTTTGCAATGTTGGCAACTATGCTACGGGCCTGTAACCTCTTTTGTTGACTGCGGTTGCATTACGCTACTAGTGCTATTCACTTCACCAGCTTGTACTGGACTGCTGGTGCTCGCCACTTCACCATGAATTACTGCAGTGCTTGTGTCAAAAAGGCCAGGATGTACTGCGTTGTTGGTGCTTGCCAGATCACCAAAAAGCAGAGCAGCGCTAGTACTTGCACCCTGCTGCATCTGAGTGTTTCTAGCATTTCAGCAACATGGGGTTGAGTATGCCTGATTTTAGCAGGGAGTTATTCATTCCCCATCATCCGAGCTAGCTATCAGGGTGCTGCTGCTTTCTTTCTACAGATTCATATTCTGAGCCTGATTCAGTAAGGCCTCCCGTTTGCTCTCATCTGTCATGATCAGAATCCTGTATGCCTCCTCACTAGTTTACCTTTTTTGTACATTTTGGGCACTAACTTTACAGGTACCTAGTGGAGACTATAGGAAAATGAGCTCCTGGCTAGCAATCAGCGACTGCTTGTATGCTAGGAATAAAACTAACTGCTAGTGCTAGCAGAGATCAGGCCTGATCTTGCCAAAACTGCGTTTTGCAGACAATGTATCAGAGGTGGCAGTGATCAGAAAAATGATACCGACAGTTCACTTGTTGGGGCGGGACTAAATGCAAGAGCTGGCAGTGATTAAGGCTGATCCTACTAACATTGCGATTCTGGGGACACTGTTCTATTGGGAACAGTAGTATAGTTCTGATGGTGACCAAGCTATTGATCCGTACAGACACTATACATGTAATGGCAGGTATAGTGTAACTGTGATATGCTCCGTACACACGGTCGGACATTGATCGGACATTCCGACAACAAAATCCTAGGATTTTTTCCGACGGATGTTGGCTCAAAACTTGTCTTGCATACACACGGTCACACAAAGTTGTCGGAAAGTCCGATCATTCTGAACGCGGTGACGTAAAACACGTACGTCGGGACTATAAACGGGGCAGTAGCCAATAGCTTTCATCTCTTTATTTATTCTGAGCATGCGTGGCACTTTGTGCGTCGGATTTGTGTACACACGATCGGAAATTCCGACAACGGATTTTGAAAATCCGACCGCGTGTACGGGGCAATAGTGTGGCAGACAATCAGGGACTGGTGGTAACTGACACTGGCTGGGAGGGATGCTAACTGGCGCTATCTGACATCGCTAGTAACACTAATACAGTGATCAGTGATAATACTGTATGCAGTCACTGGCTGGGTGACAGGGATGATCGGGAGGGCAATCAAGGGGTTAACTGTGTGCCTAAGAAGTGTATGTGTGCTGCTTTTACTTACAGACCTGGCTGGCCTCTCCTTTGTCTCAGGTCTGAACGGTAAATAAGACCAGGGAGAAAGAACCAGCTAGATCCTGTGTTTTGTGTTTACCAACACAGATCTCTGTGCTGTGGTTTTCCATATCGATCAGCAGGTTTACAGCCTAAATCATTGGCTGTAGCCTGCTGACAAACTCACTCAGTGTCCACAGCACAGAGCAGCATGGGCAGCATTGGGAGCCCGTGACTGCATTGGAGCGCTCTTAAACAGATTTATTTTTTTATTTTTTATTATACAGTATTTATATAGTGACTAGACATGTGCAGAATGAAAACATTTGTTTCAGATGGATTCATTAAGTTAAAAATTTAGTTTAGTTACATTCATTATGTAAGAATGATTCATTTTCAAAAATCTTTTTGTTTTCAATTCGATATGAATTTTTTTCCCCGTATTTAAATTGGATTTTATTCAAATCAAATATCCGAAAATGAGTTAGGTAGTGATTGTTCATAGACTGTTGAAATATTTGTGATTCTATCTGATAAAATGACGTTTTCACAACATAAAAGCCTGCATTATGGGCCCAACAGATTATAATATCATCATTAGAATATATAAACATTGTTGCACTACAAGAGTATCAACATGTGCTGGACCACAAGCAACTTGATGCTATTCACGATATATCACTAAATTCTTCCATTGGAAATTATGGCGGCAACTTTAAGTGTTAAATTACTATTACTAACATGAGACTCACATGATCGAAGACACTGGGGGTTATTTACTAAAGGCAAATCCACTTTGCATTACAAGTGCAAACTACAAATGCAACGTGCACTTGACATTGCACTGAAAGTGCACTTGGAAGTGCAGTCGCTGTAGATTCCAGGGGGACATGCAAGGAAAATAAAAAACAGCGTTTTAGCTTGCACATGATCAAATCAGCAGAGCTTCCCCTCATTTCAGATCTACCCCTCAGATTTACAGCGACTGCACTTCCAAGTGCACTTTGCATTTGTAGTTTGCACTTGTAGTGCACAGTGGATTTGCCTTTCGTAAATAACCCCCACTATCTTTTAGGGCACTTTCAAACTGAGGCGGTGGGGGGGGTCAGCGGTAAAGCGCTGGCCATTGATTTCTATGGCAGGGGCAGTTTTTAAATAACAAACATGTCATACTTACCACCTCTGTGCAAGAGTTTAGCACAGAGCGGCCCCCGATCCACCTCTTCTGGGGTCCCTCCGCGGTGCTCCTGGCTACTCTTCTTCTCGAGTGCCCCCTCAGAGAGCCGCTTTCCATGGGGGCACTCATGCGGGCGCGCTCCCGAGTCCTGCTGCTGCATCTATTGACACAGACAGCAGGACTCGGTCCTGCCCCCCCGGCTCCTACATCACTGGATTTGATTGAGAGCAGCGGGAACCAATGGCTCCCGCTGCTCTCAATCTATCCAATGAGGACCCGAGACAGCAGCTGGAGCTGGTGTGCTCATCCCCGTTGCTGGAAAGATTTGGATCAGGTAAGTAAAAGGGGGCTCTGGGGGGGCTACTGCCCCCCCCCCCCCCAGAGGGTTTACAACCCCTTTAAGACACATGCATAACAATTAAAGTGATATTAAGTCAAAACATTTTATACTTACCTGCTTTGTGCAGTGGTTTTGCACAGAGCAGCCCTGATCCTCCTTTTCTGGGTTCCCCCCACCGGCGCTGCAGTTTACCAGGTGATGGTAAGGGGCACTATATCTTGCGAATATATATACTATATTAGTAGGAGAAGAAGAACCACCTTCTGTAACTAAATGGGAAGAATTGGAGAATGAACATCAGAGAGCTAAAATATTAAAGGTAGAAAGTTTTTCCTTAGTTGATTTGAAGGAGGCAGAGCAGTTGTTTAAGGTGTTGGCTAGATGGTGCACCACTTTGGTTACTGCCCACAGATTCCAGGCGGAGATACCGTCTCTGTTTTGGAGGGTATCTCCGCCCTACCTGGGTTTCTGTTCCTCTCTCCTCCTGCAGCAACTCCTCCTCCTGAGACTTGTAGTCCCACACAGTATCTATTTATTTCAAGGCTGCTTCCTGGGAACTACATTTCACATTCACAAACGCTGCTCCCCCTCTCTCTGGCCACAGGTTTTCAGACTACCATCGCTATGGCTCTGAAGATAAGGGTTCACTCTCGTAACGCGTAAGCCGCCTGTGATATCATCTGGTTCCTCCAAATATCTGGTCCAGGCTGCATCTAGAGATACTGCTCGCTATTGTTGGAGCATTGATAAGCCTTGTTTTAAAGCTCGTTTGTGAGTAGATTTTTTGTTATTTTATGAATACATTTTATCTTTGGTAATGCACAAGGTCGGTGCGCCCTCCTGTTCTTTCTCTATGTTTCAGCTATAAAGTATACTCATTGTTCTGAGGAGGGCAGCAAGACCTGCGACATTCCACTGACTTTGCTAAAGGGGTTGGCTGCGCCACTTACTCAGCTGTCCGGGCACCCGAGCGCAGGAGATTGCTTTGTGTTTTTCAGAACAGCCATGACTGGGGAGGAGAAGAAGAGATCAGGACTATACGTGTATCACTGGAGCAGGAAGTGAAAGAAAACCTCCCCATAGAGTCACAGGCAGCAATATAAACATGCCGGGATCTAGGGGGTGCTGAGAGTACATTACTAATCCATGAGACTTGGTGGGTACAATTAATGTAAGGGGGCACTTTGATGGGGACAACTGATGTAAGTGGGACTCTGATGGGGACATTTGATTTAGGGGGCACTCTGTTGTGGACATTTGATGCAAGAAGGCATTCTGATGATGCAATTGATATCCATGGACATTTTGAGAAGAGCAAATGATGTAATGGGGCACTCTGATGAGGACAGTCTTATAGGATCCCTGATGTAAAGGGGCACTCTGAGGACTCCTGATATAAGGGGGCACAGGTTCTGTTTCATCATCCTAAACTAATGATAGCCTAAAACATACCAGTGTTCCCTGTTCACTCTTGCACAACCTGTAAACCATTAAGTCCAGGTTATGATTTGTGGTACACGAGTGAACAGGGAATACTGGTTCCTTGTATCTCTGTCCAAAGGATGCACCGTTTTTTTAAGACTGAGTAGGAATGTTAATACTTTCAAGTAAACACCAATAGCAATTGCCGATACCTAGTCTGGGTTCACTTATGTATGGGGCAGGTTTGCAGTGCTATTTTCAAGGCACGACCCTGTTCAGCGGTTCAGGTGCAAATTGTTAAAGTCTATGACATTGGAAATCACACCTGTACTGGGCTAAAAAGTGTACCAGACTCTTTTTGAAATCGCACTGCGGCTGGCTTTGATATCGCATGGCGGGCCAGCGGCAGTGCAATTTCAATAAGACTGAGGTACGATTTTCAGTCCGGTTCAGGTGTGATTTCCAGTTTCATACACTTTAACAATTCGCACCTGAACCGCTGAACGAAATCACATCGGATTCTTGTGCAAACGCTTAATATCGGCACCGATGCCACCATCTGTCACACATTATGCCCCCAGACATATTTTACTGCACCATCAGATTCTTCTCTTAATATACATTTGACAAACTATTAACTTTTCCCAACCCTAACCAATAAAAAAGTTCAGTTTAAAACCATGAGACTTCTGAAAATACAAATATTTTCTGACACAGCTATGAGCCAGAGATCAGCAAAGGTTCCCCAGACAGGCTGATGACCTCCCAGCAAGACGCCGGTCACCAGAAAATGACGAAAGTTTACATAAGCCATTAACCACTTCCCGACCGGCGCATGCTGATGTACGGCACGGCTGGGCAAATGGGCATACCTGTAAGTCCCATTTGAATTCCCCGCCATGCCATTGCGTGCGCACGCGCCGGCCGGGAGCTCCGTGAGTCGGGTTGCAGGTCCCGCAGACTCGATCGCCGCGGGCATACCTGTGATCGCCTCGCGGAGAGGACGAACGGGGAGATGCTGATGTAAACAGCATCTCCCCGTTCTGCCTAGTGACAAGTGTCACTGATCTCTGCTCCCTGTCACAGCTAGCCCATCCCCCTACAGTTAGAACACATCCCTAGTACGACTTAACCCCTCCCCGCCCCCTAGTGGTTAACCCCTTCACAACCAGTGTCATTTACACAGGAATCAGTGCATTTTTATAGCACTGATTGCTGTATAAATGAAAATGGTCCCAAAAATGTGTCAAAAATGTCCGATGTGTCCGTCATAATGTCGCAGTCACAATAAAAATCGCTGATCGCCGCCATTACTAGTAAAAAAAAAATTATTAATAAAAATGCCATAAAACTATCCCCTATTTTGTAGACGCTATAACTTTTGCGCAAAGCAATCAATAATCGCTTATTGCAATTTTTTTTTTTTACCAAAAATATGTAGAAGAATACGTATCGATCTAAACTGAGGGAAAAAAGTTTTTTTAATTATTTTTTGGGGATATTTATTATAGCAAAAAGTAAAAAATAATGCATTTTTTAAAAAAAAATTGTCGCTATTTTTTTGTTTATAGCGCAAAAATAAAAACCGCAGAGGTGATCAAATACCACCAAAAGAAAGCTCTATTTGTGGGGAAAAAAAGGACTTCAATTTTGTTTGGGAGCCACGTCACATGACCGCGCAATTGTCAGTTAAAGCGACGCAGTGCCAAATCGCAAAAAGTGCTCTGTTCAGGAAGGGGGGTAAATTCTTCCGGGGCTGAAGTGGTTAAAGCCCCACTCACCCTACACTTCCCTACCCCACTACGTCCCAATGTACGGAACGGCTAACTGCTCTTATTTAAGAGAGTGGCAGGTGTACCAACATGGCGGCTGTACGTCACATGTGCGCCCGTGTATGTGCGTCAGCCGTAGAAGCCCGAGCGATGGAAGGAGGGAGGGAGGAGAGAGAATGAGAACTCACTCCCAGCCAATCAGCAATCTTTTCTGTCTCTAGGGAGTGAGGGCGGTGACGTCACCGGGCAGCGGGCCGGGGGAGACAGAGAGAGAGAGGAGCTTCCCATTTAAAGAGACCCCCTCTAGTTATCCTGACTAGAGGCCGAGTCAGGAGGATGGTGTGCGGCGGCTTCACCTGCTCCAAGAACGCGCTATGTGCGCTCAACGTGGTCTACATGGTAAGAATAGCGGGACGTCAATGTGTGTGTCATGGCTTCATCCTAGGAGCCTCTCTGCTGCCCCATCCCCCCGCCAGGCCTGACTCTGCGCTGTCACTGGTCCGGCTCATCATTGTCTTCTCATCCTCCTGTGTCTGTGTGTGTGCTCCTCCCTGTCCCTCATCACATTAGTGATGGATGGGATGAAGTAGGTAATCTGAGGACAGGCCTATACCCTCTTATCAATGGAACAGGACCCTTTATTAGATCATTGTTGGTAGATCTTAAAGCGGAACTCTCCGGCCAGTTCTTCGCCAGTCTTTGGGCCACTGGTTTCGCCATCTTGGCAGTGGGAAGTCGGCTATGACTTCCCGCTGCTTCACAGCCGGCTCCACACTGTGCATGTACAAGAAGCGATGTGTGTCCGGATTGATCTTCCTCTATTCTTGCCTAGGTGAGCATTGCAGGAGCGGGTACCTGGCAGAAAAAGGTACCTGCTGGCAGAAAAAAAAATAAAGAACCTTTAAAATAAAGGGTTATGGAGCGAAATAGGATCTTTCACTTTTAGTGGAAGTTCCAATTTTTAATGGCCAACTCTGATCTTTTGTTCTACTAGAAATTGGTGCCCCCCCCCCCAACGGGTCCAGCGATGGAGTGTCCCTGGTCTATGGAGCATGCTCTGGGCTTGATGACATCAGGAACAGTCCACAACTCAAGACCGCTGGGGGGGGGGGGGGGCTGGACCAGTCATGTGTTGGGAGGCTCAGGTAAGTATATCTTCCTCCTCCTCCTCTTCCTTAGACCTTTGATCTCCAAACTGTGGCCCAGGGGCCAGATGTGGCCCTTTGCTCGCTTTTATCCAATCCTTAGGGCACCTTGTCTCCCACTGACGCCAAGGATTGGGGCTCCATTCCTGCCCCTGACGCCAAGGATTGGGGCTCCATTCCTGCCCCTGACGCCAAGGATTGGGGCTCCATTCCTGCCCCTGACGCCAAGGATTGGAGCTCCATTCCTGCCCCTGACGCCAAGGATTGGGGCTCCATTCCTGCCCCTGACGCCAAGGATTGGGGCCCCATTCCTGCCCCTGACGCCAAGGGAGGGGGCCCCATTCCTACCTTGTCCCCTGTATCCTGCGATGTCTCTCCGCTGAGATCGGCGAGCCGCCATGTCTCGCTCGATTCAGTGCCAAGCTCCGTTCCCTGCGAGCGTTGCGGCGCACGGGGACGAAGTTCGGCGGCAAATTCAAAAAGTGAAACACACAGTATAGATACAGTATACTGTAATCTTACAGATTACAGTACTGCATCAAATAACTACACATCCCCTTTGTCCCTAGTGGTTTGCCCAGTGTCCTGCATGCAGTTTTATATTATAAAAACTGTTCTTTCTGCCTGGAAACTGGAGATTGTCCATAGCAACCAAAACTGTCCCTTAACATCAAAAGTGGCTTTAGAGCAGCTAGAAAACAGCGATAATAAATTAGAATCACTCGCAGAATTGAGTGATAGTGATTTGTGGGGAGATCCGTTACAGACACTAAAAGTAAGGAAAGCGACAATTCTGCAACTGAGCAAATTTCAGTGTCTTTGATTTGATTACATTATTGAATACATTTTATTATTATTATATTATTCTTTGTTATAATTATTTATAGTTATTTATTATATTATCATTTTTTATTTCGTTTTTCAAACTTCATCATACCCGGGATGTCTACTAGACTCTTGTTTGGACAGATTTAAGTGAATTATTCCTAAGAATTACAGGCCAACAATATAAAACGCCAAATTTCCATGCAAAATAATGGTACCACTTTCAGCACCTAAAATCAGAAATAATCATACCGCCAGGGAGGTTAAGGGCCCTTTCAAGCGGGCGCTCAGGTCTGCCTGTCAGTTTATGAGTCGGACCTGATCGGACCATCAATTCACTCCCATGGAGCAGCAGATGTCAGCGATGACATGTCCACTGACATCCGCCGCTAAATCCAGGCGGATGGTGGTCCTATATTCCAGAGAAAAGGTTAATTGCTATGAAGAAATAAAAAGAGAGAAGGGCGCACCAGCCATGTGCATTATCTTTTGTAAAACATTTATTGAATAAAATGATAAAGGAAATTACTCACAAGCAGTAGTAAAATCAGGTGCCGTAAAACTCGAGTATCAACAAACAGCAAGTGGTTAAAATGAGTGGTTCGAAACGAGTTTCGAAGGGCAGACTGCTGAGCTCTGATGAAGAAGGGACGAGCCCTTCGAAACGAGTTAGCGGGCAGTGATGCCTATATGTTCCTCTAAGACCTTTGGAAGGCTTCACTCATCATTTTAACCACTTGCTGTTTGTTGATACTCGAGTTTTACGGCACCTGATTTTACTACTGCTTGTGAGTAATTTCCTTTATCATTTTATTCAATAAATGTTTTACAAAAGATAATGCACATGGCTGGTGCGCCCTTCTCTCTTTTTATTTCTTTGTCTGCTAGGATTCCCCATCCTTGAGGGCAGCAAGGCCTGTGTTTTCCTTTCATGTATCTGGTTGACCACTTGTGCGCAGGAGTCATTTTCTGTGTTGTTTTATTGGTTAATTGCTATGCCCTGGGGTGGCAATCAAACACCCCGAGTAGACTTGTGCCACATCCTAACAAACTGATAAAAATTGAATCACAGGAAAAATGGACTTTAACGGCACGTATAGAAAAATATAACAAATTTTAATAGTTCACATAGATTACAAATGCATACAGTACACATTTTTATTTATTTTTTTTATTTTTAAATCTTTATTTAGGGAAAGCAGATTATACATCCATGCAGTGAGTCAAACATACTCGTCAGTTTACATCTGTACTTAGGCTATTACATTAGCTTGTCAGATAAGTCATTGTACAGTGTTTGGGTATCAATTAAGGTTACATTTCGACTATAACAATATAACTGCGCTCAAAAATTCAGCAGTAACTATATGTGCCATTTGACCGGGGTCGCACAGAGTACTCCCTAGTCCAGAGGACCTGTAAAACCATTCCGTCAGAGTGGGCTTGTCCCTCTATGTACGGTCACTATGCTCGTGTCTATGGTGTGCTGATCCCAAACGTCATACTTTTTATGAAAAATGGTTATTTATCCTGAATTTTCAGGAGTGGAACCAGTATAATACTGCAATCCGGGGGAATTTTGTCATTTTAAGGAAAAGAGAGAAAGGGTGACACCATTGGTGTCAATGGGGGGGAAAGCTATGAAAGGAAGTATAGGCAGAAATATGGGAGTGGAGAGGAGGGGAGAAGAGGAGGCTCCGGCAAGGCCGACGGTCCAGGGCCCCAATCCGCCCCCGAGTAGGGTAATTAATTGTAGGTCTTGTATTCGTCCGAAAAACGGAACAGGTCCCAGTGCATCCAGCGAGTATTATGCTCCTCCTCTCTTAGGGCAGCTGTAAGTTGTTCCATTTGCTGAATATCGCAGACCCTAGCAAACCACTGCGCCACAGTTGGTGGGGATCGCTGCTTCCATACACTGGGTATACACGCCCTGGCCGCATTCAGAAGGTGCTTCAGTAGCGATTTACGGTATCGCTTACTAGATACGGGGGTTAGGTTTAAGAATATTGCTGCCGGGTTATCCTGAAGCGATACATCCGTAAGCTTGTAAATGATCTCCAGGACCTGTCTCCAGAAGGGAGTCAGGACTGGACACTCCCAGAAAATATGGAGCAGTGTGCCAGTCTGTGTGTTACATCTCCAACATAGAGGACTGTGATCTGGGAATATGGACGCTAAGACAGATGGAGTCCTGTACCAACGTGTTAATATTTTGTATGTGATTTCTTGGTATTTGCTGCATAAGGAGGACTTATGAGCAAAAAAGAGTATTCGATTCTTTTGGTCTTCTGTGAATGTCATATTAAGGTCTTTTTCCCACTTCTTCAGGTAGGAAGGGTCATTTTGAGATGTGTGGGTAAGTAATATGTTGTATGAATAAGAAAGGGATTTCATACAGTACACATTTGATAAAATACATAAAGAAAGGACCCATGGATTGGCCCAAAAGGAATACCACTTGTATACTTCCTGTGGGGCTATACTATTAGTATCAAAAGCCCACACTGAGATATGGCATTGCCAATAGGGTATTCCAAGGTCCTCGGAGAATTCAAAAATGCTCTACATGTTTCGCGACTGTAGTTGCTTCTTCAGGAACTTCTGTATTTCTAATTAAAGAAATCAAATTTCAATTAGAGTAAGCACCAGAATTGGTGCTAAAGAGGGTTTCAATGCTCACCCATGCCGGTGAGGCACAGAAACTGAAGCAACCACCTCTCCCAAAAGGTGGGGAGGAGAGGGAGACCACGGGACCCGGCACTGAATACAGCAGGAGATCAGCGCATGAAGTGGGATACGGGGATGCACCAGATAACTATAAATATGAAATATACAGAAAATTGCTGGACTTGCTTGCATGTAATTAAAACTATATTGTAGTGCGCTTTGCCATAGCTAATGCGATTTATCCTAAAGTCGGCCCATAGATACTGAAGGAGCCTTATATGAAAGAGAAGCCTGTCTGTAAGATATAGAGTGTATTTAAAATTTGCCATGCATATGTCCAGATATATTTAAAGGCATTAATGCAAAGGTATAACTGGTTCATTTTAAGTTTTAATATTATTAAAGTGTGTGTGTGTGTATGTATATGTATATATATATATATATATATATATATATATATATATATATATATATATATATATATATATATATATATACATACATACATACATACATACATACATACATACATACATACATACTATTACCTTTTGAGTTAAACGCACAGTACTGGGACTAACTGCCTGGAAGGAGCCAGCTCAAACAGCCATACACTTGGTCAGCAATATTAGAGATATGTCCTATAAACATAATAAGTATGGCCATAGTATAAGAGGGCACCTAAGGATACAGACAACCCTATTAAGGGAGCCTGAACAGAATCCCAAACAAGCATACCTGGAAAGAAATATGCTGCTGCTAGTGGTCCCACAATTAGGATGACGGATCGGTTGGTGTGCGAGGTAATGCTGGATGCCTCCGTCCCTCAGAGCACCTGAGGCCTGGAGCTTCACCAGATTATGAGTTCACCAGTTTTAGTAAATCTTCCCCAGTGTGTCTCTTCTGTTATAAAGGACCTACCTGCTCACAGGTTTTAGGAAAATTCCTTCAGTTCTGCTGTGATTTTTAATGCGGCTCACCACAGGGTTACTTTTTACTAGTTCACCCCAAAGAAGCTTGGATACTCTTACCTTTCCAGTGGCACATGTAATCAAAAACCACAGCTTCTCCACACTCTAATCGCTGCAAGCATTTTACACTTCCGGGCCCTAATGGCCACTGTGGTTCCTCCTGTTGGCTCGTATGTCACTATTTGGACCTGCTAGACAGGAGGAACCACAGTGTCGGGGGGGGGTGTCTTCAAGTATTCAACCAATCCGACTGGGGATTTTGAATACATGGGCTGCCAGAAAGGTAATCCATGTCACTTTTACCAGTGAGCTAATGGGTAAACATGACCTTCTGGTAGTAGGGTCACTTTATCATCTCCCTAGTACTTAACTCTTACCCAACCCTGAAACTTAATCTGATTCTAAGACTTAACTTTTAATCGTGTGCTATTAATATCAATTGGATTGCAAAACTAGAATGAGGCAATCTCAAATACAAGTGCAGAAGAGGTCAGAGATACCTGTGAAGAACAAAATTGATCTGACATTAAATCTCCTTGTCAAAATATTTTATTATATAATGTAGTATGGAAATAACATTGTACAGTTGACATATAGTAGTTATAATACAGTCTTATAGAATATGGTTAAGTATAAATACATAAATAATCAAATATTGCTTCTATAGAAACAATATATTAATATCAAGAACAAAATAAAATATTAAGGGTGATATATAAGCCTTGTTCAGTATAATGTATATTATTGTATTAATAATAGACTTTTATTATAATCTTAACAATTTTAAAGAGACTGTTGATTGAAAAATAAAAAATAAAATTATATAAATAAGACAGTAAAGGTGTTATGAAATAAAAATATACCATAAAATAAAAATAAATAAAAACTAACTTAAAAGAAAGAGGAAAGGAGATAGAGAAGAGAGGGTAGAATGGAGAGGTCCGCGAGGTAAGATTATAATCTATTATTACTATTTAAAGAAGCATACATTTAAAATTATTCATTCAAGTTACCACGGCAATAATACTTGATTATCAAAGGTTTGTGGTATATAATAAGTTATCCAGGGTTTCCACGTTCTTTCAAACTTAGGGATCGTGTCCATGTCAATAGCTATCATTTTAGCATGGGTCATAGTATTGTTCATTTTAACTAATGTTTCTTTTACGATTAAATTAGAAGTTTTCCATGCTCTTGCTATTGTTTGTTTCGACGCTGTAAATAGTTGCATTAACAATTTGAATTGGGCATGTGTTATATTATCAGGTTTTAGATTAATTAGTGCTATTGCTGGATCAAAGGGAATGAACTTATCAAATAATTTAGATGCTATATAAAAAATTTCTTTCCAATATATTTGAACTTTTGGACACGTCCACCAAATGTGAAAAAACGTTCCCAATTCAGCGCATCCCCTAAAGCATTGCGCTGAATAATCTGGTACATATTTTGCCACTCTTGCTGGTACTAAGTACCATCTTGTTAACACTTTATAGCTTGCTTCAAGCTCCAATATATTAAGTGATGCTGCTTTAGTTGAAGACCATATTTGATTCCATTCAGATCTATCCAGTTTTCTATTCAAGTCTTTTTCCCATTTCTGTATATATTGTGGTTCATTGTGATTAGTATGAGCCAGTGCATGTGCATATAGTACAGAAATAGTACCTCTAGCGTGTGGGTTATTCTTACAAATAGCTTCAAAAGTGGACAAGTGGGTTAGAGGAGTTACAGCATTTAATAATGGTGCGAAAAAGTTTTTGATTTGGAGGTATCTGAACAACTCCGATTGTGGTATATTATACATTTCACATAAATTCGGAAAAGAAATGAATGATGAAGAATTTACAAATTTGTACATATGAGTTACATCTCTAGATGTCCATTCTTTGAAGGATTTGGGGTATACCCATGCAGGGTAAAAAGCAGGATTTTTGAAAAAAGAGAGTAAAGGATTATGTAAGGATTGTAATTGATTTTTATATTTGAATCTATCCCAGAGGGAAATAAAATGCTTGGTAACCGGGTTTTGTATTTTTTTGCGATGTTTTGAAGACAACCAGAGTAAGTTGGAAATAGAAATAGGATCACATTCTGCAGCTTCAATAGATACCCAAAGTGGAACCTCGTGATGAGCATGATATTTTGCAATACTCGCTAAATGAGCAGCCCTGTAATAGTATGCAAAATTAGGACACCCTAAGCCCCCATTTGTTTTAGTTAAATAAAGTGTATTTTGCTGAATTCGTGGTTTGGAAGATCCCCAGATGAATGACATTGTTTTCCTTTGTATAATTCTCAGATAATGTATTGGGATTGGAATTGGTAAAACTCTAAACAAATAAAGTAATTTAGGTAACAATGTCATTTTGATGGCATTTATTCTACCAAACCACGAAATTGGAAGGTGAGACCAAGAATCAATCATATTTGATAAGTTTTTCAATGTCTGAGGATAGTTGGCTGAAAATAAGTCAGATAGTAATGAAGTAAGTTGTACACCGAGGTATGGGATTGATTTGTCATTCCATATAAATGGGAGTGCAATTTTTGCAGAAGATAGTTCCAGATTCGAAAGAGATATATTTAGAGCTAGACATTTTTTTGGATTAATGTAAAGACCTGAAATTGCAGCAAAATTATTGAGAGTTGGCATAAGATTAGGGCCAGATACTTGTGGCGAGGAAAGAAATAATAGAATGTCATCAGCGAATAAACAAAGTTTATGATGACAACCTGCTACTTCAATTCCAGTAATTGTAGGTTCATTTCTAATTTTTTGTGCTAGTGGTTCTATAAGAAGGGCGAAAAGTAAAGGAGAGAGTGGGCATCCCTGTCTAGTACCTCGTTCAATATCAAAAGAGTCAGATTTATAGCCCGCATATTTGACGTATGCTTTTGGTTTGTTGTATAGTGCAAATATCCAGTTAGTGTAGTTTGGACCAAAACCCCATTTCTGTAATGTATATTGCATATAGTTCCAGGCGATAGAGTCAAAGGCTCTTTTGATATCAAGGGAGAGAAAACAAGCAGGAATATTGCGTGTTTTTGCAATGCGTGCCAGCAGGACTGCTCTACGTATATTATCACTGGCCTGACGTGAAGGCATAAAGCCTACCTGGTCTCTATGAATAAGTGTTCCAATAATCTTTTTTAGTCGAGCTGCTAAAATCTTCGCTAATATTTTAATATCAACGTTTATCATAGATATAGGGCGATAGTTTATGCTAAGGGAGTCATCTGATTGTGGTTTCGGGATCATACAGATAGTAGCCATTAAGGACTCTTGACGGAATGATTTGTTATTTAAGAGGTCATTAAACGCTTCTGCGAGTATAGGAGAAATAATATCGCTGTAACTTTTATAATACAATGCTGAATATCCGTCAGGACCCGGTCTTTTATTTATTTTTAAGTCCTTAATGGCTTCTGTAACATCTTTAACTGTAATATTGTTTTCTAATTGTGTTTTTTGTGCTTCAGTCAATTGAGGGATATTTATTTGGGAGAAAAAGGAATCTGCCTCTTCAGTGTTGAATGTATTTGTTTCAGTATATAGATCTTTTAGATGTGATTTGAATTTCTGTACTATTTTTTGTGGATTACTAGTGTATACATTATTACCCATTTTAAGTTTTATAGGTTTGAAAGATTTATTAATGGATTTTAAAGCCTTAGCTAGTAAAGTACCATGTTTGTTAGATTTCACATAGAAAGTATGTTTAGTTCTACGAATTGATTTATCAGCGGAGTTTGTGAGAAAGAGATCATATTCTAATCGTGTTTTTTCTAATTGTGTTCTAGCAGAAGGAGTAGGATTATTTTGAAAGGACATATACGCTGAATTAAATTCCGTTTCTAATCTTTTTGCCAAATTTTTACCCTCCCTTTTAAGAATTCCTGATTGTTGTTGAAAAATACCTCTAAGGACCGGCTTATGTGCTTCCCATAGTGTAAGAGAGGATATGTCTATACTGGTATTGATCTTTAAATATTCCTTTAATGCTAATTCAATAGTTTTGCGGTGAATCGGATGTTTAAGTAGTGAGTCAGGGAGGTACCAAGTAGGATCATGGGCTCTAGGTATAATAGAAGCAATAGTGGTACATACCGCATTATGATCCGACCAAGGAATGGGAATGATGTTGGACATAATTATTTCTGGTGCCATACCTATTGTTATAAATATATGGTCTATACGGCTAAATGTTTTATGCGGATTTGAGAAATATGTGTAATTTCTTCTAGTTGGATTAGATTCTCTCCAGGAATCAATCAATTTGTGTCTGGAAAGAAGCTGAGAGAGAGACCATTTAGTTTTGTATTTTGGTGTGATATATGGGGTTTTGTCTAGAAATGGGAGTAGTACATGATTGGAGTCACCGCATACAAAAATGGAACCCATTTTGTGTGTAATTATAACTTGAAAAAGATGTGATAAAAATGATAGAGGTTGCCGGTTGGGGGCGTAATAGGAAACCACTGTTATAGGGGCGTCCATTAAATACCCTGTTAATATTAGATAACGTCCTTCTGGATCTTTGATTTCAGAGTGTAACGTGAATGGTGTAGTACGATGGAATGCTATGAGAGTACCTCGTTTTTTGATGTTGGCTGAAGCTGTAAACACTTGTGGGTAGGATTTACTGAAAAAGGTTGGAGTTTTAGATTGTGTAAAATGCGTTTCTTGGAGACATACAATATGTGCCTTTTTAGCTTGAAAGGACCTAAATGCTTTTGTTCGCTTGTGCGGAACATTGAAACCTTGGACATTTAGTGAAAATATATTTAAAGGAGGCATGTCAGAAGATTCCGTCTGCTAAATATAGTTTATGAGATAAACTTAGTTCAGTGATAATTGGACTTACCTTCGCGGACAGGAAAGGGAGAAAAGGATAAGAAAGTTCAGAATAATTTAACTTAAAAAAGAAAATAGAAACATAAATTGTTATATAGCATGCTAGTACAGTAAAAACACATAAGAGTACAAAGATTGCCCGTGATGAGGAGTAAAGCTCCCCATCAGGGGATAAAGGACCTTCTTCGAGTCCCCACATAATAGTGTGGGGATCCGAGGAAAGCATGTTGGGGCACATGAAGCATCCGTGCACTGGGGAATCGCCTAAGAAGTATAATATACATCTCAGGGATGTAAAAGTTCTAGCCCTATCTATATATTTCAAGGCATATATAAATTAAGGTCTAAGATAATATAATAATAAATGAAATGAGAGGAGAAATCTCTCAGAAATATATTTTATAAAGCTAAAGTAGTGAAAAAGATTATTCAAAGTATTGATGTAACCAAAGTTTGTTTAGAACATTGAAAATGAGATACTCACAAACTTTGTTAATTAGTTTCAAAACTGAAAAATACTATATAATTACAAGGTAACTCACAAAACTGTTACTAGATAACAATAACAAGTGGAAGACCTATAACTACTTAGTTCATAAGCAATAATGGATCTTAGGCTGGGAAATTAAAAGGGCAATTTCCAATATTTCAGATATAAATAAAAAAAATATTTGATTTGAGCTACAGATTCAATAAATATTGACATTGAATCTGAAGATAAAAAATAAAAATAAAAAATAAAAAATAAAAGGGATCAAGTGGAATAATAAATTATTACTAAAATAAACTTTCAGAAATAATTCATAGAGATATATAAATTTATTTAGCATTTTTAATGCATCTCAATTTATGAGATATAAATCCTGTTGTTTATGTGGGATAATATGCAAAAATAAAGCATCCCTTAAATTTTTCTTAGCCCTAAAAAATGAATTATATTAACAAAAATTGAAGAATTTTATGTTATGTAAGAATTTATTCAGTCCATGGAGTCATCTTGTCCTTGGGGTGAAGTTGCAAATCTTCCTCTTTTATTTGAATGGTAATTTCCATTTCTTGCCTCAGAATGTGTTGCATTGTGGATGGAGGAGGCTGAAGCTGACCTTCTTCTTGTAGCAGTATTAGATGAATTCCCATCAATTAAATTGAGGTCTTGAAGTGCTTGTTGGAGTTCCTCAGCTGTTCTGCAGGATACTCTTGTGCCTTGGTGGGTGAATCTTACAGAAAAAGGGAAGCCCCATTGGTATTTTATATTATGACGTTGTAATTCCATTAAATGTGGTTTCATTAATCTCCTCTTAGTTATTGTTAATTGAGAGAGATCAGCAAAGAGTTGGTAATTATTTCCTTGAAAAATGAGATTGTTTTTTTCTCTAGCTGCATTTAAGAGCTGTTCCTTTGTCCGGTAAAAATGGAATTTTGCTATTATATCACGCGGGGGTCCGTCTATTTTTTTGGGCATGAGAGCCCTATGCACTCTGTCCATTTCCATCCTTTCTAATGGTATTCCTGGCAATAGTTCTTGGCATAATGCTGTTATAGTTGCTTGAAGATCTATGACCGATTCAGGTATCCCTCTGAATCGCAGATTTGATCTTCTGGCGCGATTCTCATAATCTTCCAGTCTGTTCTGCAATGTTATATTTTCTTCCTTCAGAAGGTCAATTTCAGTTATAAATTCTTGGTTAGTGCTTTCAATTTCCTCCATTTTAAGCTCCAGTGAGGCTGTGCGTTGTCCTAGTTCTCTAATTTCTTTGGTTAAATTAGTGGTTATTTGCTCTGAGGTTTTCTTTAAAGCTTTATTGAGCATTTTTTCGAATTGTTTCATTATGCTAGTGGGAACTACAGATTCTTGAATTGTTGTATGTGATACAGTTAAATCAGTCTCTGAATCAGAGTCCCCAGGGGAGATAAGTTGTGACATCTTAGGCTTATTACTCTTCTCTGAGGTAAATTTGCCTGAGGTGACTGGCGCTTTCTTTGTGATACTCCGCGCTTGTGTGCCGCTATTAGGGGTCTGTTTTGTCTTATTTCTGGCACCCCCCAGCACCATTTTAGTATTAAAATGTTCCCCTCACCTCTCAGGAGTAAATGCCTTAGTTTATTGTAGTTTTATGACGGCGGGCTGTCAGTGTGTGTCGGCTTTCTTCCCCTCACGGAGCGGAGCTCTAGCCTGACATGTCCGTCCCGCTAGCCTCCGCGCATGCGCTCCCTGACATTAAATCTCAATGGCTCTGAAGTTGTTCTTTGTTGCCCGTCTAAACAAATCCTAACTGTGTTAACGTCCAAATAGTTTTTTTTTTTGGCACCCCTTAGTTTCTGGGTCCAAGCTATTAATGCATCAGTAAGGGTCAGGGCTTACTTAGTAACGTGCAAATATCCGGAATATTGCTGCACTCCTTGGTATCTTTATTGAAGCATTAAAATCACATTACAGGTATGATAGGAACATAAAAAATCACGCGTTTCACACTGTCAGTGCTTACTCAAAGTAAGTGCTGACTTTAGCACAAAGCACGTGATCTTTTTATGTTCTTGTCATACTTGTAATGTGATTTTAATGCTTCAATAAAGATACCAAGGAGTGCAGCAATATTCCTGATTTGTGCATGTTACTGAACCTCAGACGAGCTGTGCAGCACCCTGGGTTCCAGTTCACAACATGTAAGAGTCGGTCACTCGCCTAGAGCGGCATTACTTTGGCTTTACTGAAGGATCAGGGCTTGGTCACCGTTTGAGGCCTCCTCTACAGTGTGAGCCTATATTGTAAGGGACCCGTCATGTTTAGGTCCAGAAAAATAGAAAAGGATGCAGCCTATATAGCCTTTTTCATTGTGTTTGAATTTTTCGCACCTTAATGGACTAGGAAGTAGACGGGTGTAAACGAACACAAGACTGTTTACATCAGCCTGTCCATAGGCCCACATGGAGCTTCCAATCAGGTCTGCCTGAAAAACACCATTTAGAGACCGCGATCTGCTACAAAGTCTCCTATGAAGCAGGATCCAAAGCTCAGGGGCTGATTGTTTCAGCTACTGGTCCTATTGCTGGGTATAATAGGACTGCGATAGTGCGGCAGGAAATCAGACACTAACTGATGCTGGGGGTAACTGACTAGAGCTGCACAATTAATTGTTAAAAAATCATGATCTCGATTCACCTCCCCTGACCAGCTCTCCTGCAGAGGTTGCCAATTCTTTCATATAAACAAGTAGAGAGACTTTATCTGTCAGCTGTCAAAAGAGAGCATCCAGGCAGCCTGCCAAGTCTTTTAACTTGAAACATTGTAACTAAGATCCCTTCTTAGATCAAAGGGATAGAACTTCTGTGTAACTAAATAATCTGGGCTGTCTGCCAAGTTTACAACAACTTGTAAATGCAGGAAGTTTAACCACTTAAAGTCAATCTTTTTCTGACACTTGTTACTTAAGTTAAAATCAATATTTTTTGCTAGAAAATTACTTGTAACCCCTAAACATTCAATATATTTTAGCAGAGACCCTAGGGAATAAAATGGCAATTGCTGCAATATTTTATGTCACACTGTATTTGCCCAGCGTCTTTCAAATGCAATTTTTTTGGAAAAAAAATACACTTCAATGAATAAAAAAAAAAAAAAAACAGTAAAGTTAGCCCAATTTTTTTTGTTTTAATGTGAAAGATGATGTTATGCCGCTAGAATCGTGAGAGAATCGTGATCTATCTTCTAAGCAAAAAAATTGTGATTCTCATTTTAGCCAGAATTGTGCAGCTCTAGAACTGACTTTCACTGATGTCACCAGTGACATTAATACAGTGATACTATACACTCACTGTACTAATGACACTGGCTTGGAAGGGGTTAGGTGTGTGTGTGTGTGTGTGTGTGTGTGTGTCAAATTTTCGGATGACCGTTCGTCCGTTTTTTGTTGCATGCTAGTCTCATGTCGAAAATGAAGAGGTTACTCACCATACAAAAATTCTCGTACGACAGAATACAACGTCAGAAGTGACGTAATGTGTTGAATTGTTTTGTATGGATTCTTTAGTTTCTGAGCATGCGTAGTCTTGCTCTTACGATTATTTTATTATATTTTATTTAGTACGAACCGTACTTATTAAACAAAAATCCGACGTTGAGTTCACATACAACAAAAATTTTATAGTCTGCACATCCAGCTTTTGTCAGACGATAAACTGGAAGCTGCTGTCAAAAGCACCGTGCGAACGATCCGAAAATCGGCAGATCTTTTGTTCGGACTACGCTTTTTTTTTTTCTTCCTATTTTCGTATTGTGTGTATGGGCCTTTAGTAAGTGTGCTGCTTTTTACTAAAGATCTGTTTCTCATTCCTGCAAAGCAGTGTAAAGGCACCTGTAATCATGAGTTAATAGTCATAAAAAAAAAAATATATATATATACCCTTTTTATTTTATTTCCTGCTCTGTCTTCTATAATTGAGCATAGGCCATGTTTGGCTTTTCCCCTGAATGTTTGCTCTGTTTCAGTGTCAATGGTTAATTTGCTGGTCTTTGTAAAGAGTGACCCAGCAAGTACTAGAAAAATATGACCTTGGGGTTTGTTTTTCGATGTTTGCAGACAGATGAAAGCACTACAGCCAGCATGTAAAGTAAAGCCTGGTACACCCAATCGGATTTTCGGCTTTTTTTTTCTTGGAATCAATGCTCGCCAAACATGACATTAGCAGAAGGTGCTCAAAGGGTGGCGCTCAAGAGCTGAAATTCCACGTAGTATGTCGCTAAGTTTCTGTTTGTTGGCCGACAATTGTGTACCATTTGTATGCATGACAAGATCCTGGCACACGCCCTTCAGACAAAAGTCTGACGCTTTGTTGGCCAACAATCCGATCGTTTGTACGAGGCTTAATGCCGCATACACACGGACGGATTTTCTGACGGAAAATGTTATGATTGATTTGTCGGAAATTCCGACCGTGTGTAGGCTCCATCGGACATTTTTCCATCGGAATTTCCGTCGCACAAAATTTGAGAAATCTGTTGTCGGAAATTCCGATCGTGTGTACACAATTCCAGCGCACAAAGTTCCACACAAGCTCGGAATCAAGCAGAAGATCCGCACTGGCTATTGAACTTAATTTTTCTCGGCTTGTCGTACGTGTTGTACGTCACCGTGTTCTTGACGTTCGGAATTTCCAACCAACTTTGTGTGACCGTGTGTATGCAAGACAAGTTTAAACCAACATCCGTCGGAAAAAAAACATGGATTTGGTTGTCGGAATGTACGATCGTGTGTACGCGGCATAAGAGTGCATTTCCAGTGAGCACATATTTTCATTTCTTAATGTCATTCCTTTTACCCTGCTTGTTGTATCATATTCATATTCTTGTGTTGAAGTGATCCTAAACACTGGTTTAAAAAAAATTGAATTGTATTCAAGTATACAGTTACCAGCCACTTTATTAGGTACACCTTGCTAGTACCGGGTTGGACGCCCTTTTGCCTTCAGAACTGCCTTATTTCTTCATGGCACAGATTCAACAAGGTGTTGGAAACATTCTTCAGGGATTTTGGTCCATATTGACATGATGGCATCATGCAGTTGCTGCAGATTTGTCGGCTGCACATTTATGATGCGAATCTCCCGTTCCACCACATCCCAAAGGTGCTCTATTAGATTGAGATCTGGTGACTGTGGAGGCCATTGGAGTACAGTAAACCCATTGTCACGTTCAAGAAACCAGTGGTGAGATGATTTGAGCTTTGTGACATGGTGCATTATGTTGCTGGAAGTAACCATCAGAAGATGAGTACACTGTAGTCATAAAGGGATGGACACCTTGGCAACAATACTCAGGTAGACTGTGGTGTTTAAACAATGCTCAATTGGTACTAAGGGGCCCAAAGTGTGCCAAGAAAATATCCCTCATACCATTACACCACCAGCCTGAACCGTTGATACAAGACAGGATGGATCCATGCTTTCATGTTTATGCTAAATTATGACCTTAACATGTAAACTTCGCAGCTAAAATCAAGACCGCTCTGCTGTACAGGGACTGAAAGATGTTGATACCAAGGAAAATCCCTATACTTGCACTGTGCCTGTATTTATTAAAAAAAAGAAAAAAAAAATAGTTACAGAATATATTTATAAATACAGAGTTGCATTACCACTTACAGAACGCCCACGGTACATATACTGTAACAGGGTGGCCACTCTGTGGCAGATCATGTACGTGATCTGACAGGTCTGGGGTGCGCGCACTGCCGGCGACCCGCTCCAGCTGTGATCACTTACAGCGGGAGCCCATCTGCAGGTACCGTGGACTCTCTGTCCACTGGCACCCGCCGATTATACAGTACACAAGCAGAACGGCGATCTGCCTGTCAGTAGGAAAGGTATTTGTCCTGTGTTCCTGCAAAGCAGGAACATGGATCAAAGCACCTACCTCACAGTGCGAAAGCACAGGCTAGGCACACAGTTAACCCCTTAGAAGTCCACTGACCCGGAAATACCCCGCTCTCGCGAGACACAGGGCGGCAGTGTCACTTCCGGTGTGAGGGGGGAGTACATCCCGTGACTTCCCAGGGTAGACTCCTCCTCCCTGCCCCACTCCTGCCATAATGGCCGCCTGCACCAGGAATGAAGCACCAGCCGCGTGACCCAGGAAGCCCTTTAGGAGTCAAGGGTCGCCATGCACGGCCCGCGGAGGATCCAGCTGCCAGCCTCCTGTTGCTGACACCCCATCAGGTAAGAGGAGGGAACAGGATAGATGGTCCTTGAAGTTTTGGGTACCCCACTCTGCCCAGGGTCCTTCAGTTCTCAGGGGGGCTCTTCCAAGCACTGTTGCCCCCCTGAGATGATGGGGAAAGGCCCCTCCGGGAAGGACAAGCCCTACTGGACCCATAAACTTCCCAAGCCTGCGGTCCGGCTGTTTTGCTGCGGGGAAACGCAATCAAAAACTGAGGATCACAGGGAGGGGCTGGGGTTTTTGACCTCTTTCTTGATTGTGTTTCTTGTCAGGTGGGACTAATCATCTCTCAGGGTGCCATCCTGGAAGACGAATTGAGAAATAAAAACCACAGAAGTGATCAAATACCACCAAAAGAAAGCACTGTTTGTGAGGGGAAAAAAGGACATAGCGCAAAAAATGGCCTGGTCATGAAGGGGGGCAGGGTATAAAATGCAGAGATGGGCGGTATATCACTTGTGTGTATTTGTGAGTATGCACCCACAAGCATAACGTCTTTTATAGCTTTGTTTTTAATGAAGTGTGGTGTTTTTTTATTTGTATGTATGTAAATTTCATGTGCATCAAAGCTCCAACCTTAGGAAACCACATTGATTGCAGGGCAGATACTTTTATAGTCTAAATAGACGACTTCGTCCAGACGAAGCTACGCTATTCTTTCCAGCACAACGCGTTGACGTCATGTGACACCACCCACGGCATGCCCCTCTACAACAGGGACCAGGGACCAGGAATGGAAGGTGAGAGATTGCCACCTGACCTAAACGGCATCGGCTGTGGATTACCCCACTCCATCAACCATTATCCCTTCGAGCTCAGCTGCTTCCCTTAAGTGGCCGCCCTGGTGTGTGCTATATGGACTGCCAGTCTTGCAACCCACACATAACAGCGTTGTTCACATGCACACCTCCTCGCTCAGCAGCCAGCCTTGGTCATTGGTTGATCGGCCACAGAAGGTTGTATTCGTATTGTCAGTGAGTGTATGTGAAACTCCATGATTTTACAACCATTGACTCCCCATCTGAAATTAATTTAGTACCATTCTGCTTGCACCAAACCAGCATGAGTGACTCCACTTCCCTGGGGGCCATACACCTACCGATTGTCAGAATATCAACTGTTTTCTTCATTTCTTTCAAGCAATATTTATTGCATGACAATCTCTATGTGAATGGTATTTGGTGTCCAGACTTTTTGTTTGTGCCATGTTTTGTATGGCCATTTTGTCCTTTTTGTTTATTTCCACACTTCATCGTTGCGGTGTTTTAATTCTTGATCTAGAATATGTGAAGTTGTATTTATATTGCTTTCCATACTGCGCATATTTTTAGTTGTCAATTCTTGAACTTAATACATTTTGTATCTTTATAATTGGTCCCCATTATGAACCTTGGTTGCCATAGTAGCCACTTTCTTTCCGAGTAGTTTTTACCAGGGTCCCTTTTTGTATACTTCTGAATTAGTCCTTTTTTTTTTATTTCATTGTATGTGTGTCATTTTAAACCCTCTGCATTTTGTACGTGAATGGATTACTGTCAGGCAGTCCAACATCTCCCAGTACCTCCTTTTCCCTTTTTGTAGGCCCACACCCCTATATACCCTTCCTGCTCACCGCCGCCAGATCCACAGCATCACTTCCCTGACGTGTGAAATGCACAGTACACCTGGGACAGCACAGCTTCAGCTGCTGTCAATCAAGAGCTGGAGGGGGGAGTGGCTTGGTGTCGGGGCGATCAGTTTCTATGGATGTAAGGGGACTTGTCCATAGAACCAGCCTGCAACACACGCAAGGGTAGCTTCATGGGTCCCTGTAAAGGAAAGAAGTCATCAGAAGACCGGAACCAAGCGCAGGAATTGAATGAAGTTACATAATTTAAAAGAAAAACATATGCAAATAAGGTGTTTGAGGTCTACTGGTTGGGGTTTAATAACATTTTAAACTCCTTTTTAAGTTTCCATTCTGGCTGTATAGCCACCTGAAAACCAAATATAGGAGCCATTATATACGGTGCAAATAAATGTACTTCCATGATTAATAAATGCATGGTTGGGGCATGTCAGAGGGTATTAAATGGATGCCCTGCCTTACATCAGAGATGTAGTCGGCCTACTTCTCCTTGTGCTTCCCCTTGGGTTTTTTTTTTTCTGTGCCATCTGCGGCTGGGAATATTTTTAATTGTAAGGAAATGATAGATTTAGGACTTCAGAGACTGTAAAGGTGACCAGATCAAGGAGGAACATATCAGCTTTCATTATTTGCCACAAAGGAGAAATAGGAACACTGGTAAATCATGTTTTTTGTTATAGCTGAAAGATGAAGTTGCCATTTTTAAGGAAGTGAAACCTTAACCCCATAAAGCCTGAAAGTGGTTTTGTATCTTTGCATGTATTAGTAAATTGTACATCTCGCCACAACTCAGGATAAATTGGGCCTTCGTTTGGTGCTAATTGTTAATGAATCTTGATGTTTTTTTTTTTTTGTTTTTTTTCCTATTAAAAGAAAGATGTCCAAAAAATAGTAAAGGGGCAAAAAAATAATTTTTCTTTCAAATTTGGCTGTATATTTCCTTTACAATGATCCACCATCCCAAAAAAAAAAAAATTCTACTCCTGACATTCTGGGTGATCTAGGTGAGCATATGTGTACATTATTTGATTGTATTTGTAGTAAGGTCAAGAAACGGTGCACATGGTTTTTTTTTTTTTCCCTAACATGATTAATGACAAAACCCCCTATATTGTATTTAGGAAGGAACATCAGGAAAAAAAACCTTCTTCAGATTTAAATTATTAAACAAGTGCAAAAAGAATAATCCTGTAAAAAGGGCTTTTGTTGATGGGCATGGTTTTTGCATTTGCATTTGGAACGTGTTTCTGTGGACGTAGCATGTGCAGAAGGGGTGCATTTGAACTGCAGGCCAAACGCAGCCTTTTCTTGTCAAGCACATTTTCCATGCCATTGCATACATTCAAATGGAAAACAGTGTTTAACAAAAACGTAGCATTTAATCGCTTCCCGATCAGCTACTGTAGTTATACTGCGGCAGGTTTGCTCCCCTGTGGGAGCCGTCATAGCTGTACATCGGCTCTTTTTAGAGGTTGTAGCAGGCGCGCGCCTGCTACATTTTGTAATCGCACAAATGCCAGTTCTGTCCGGGGAGAGGAGACCGATCGTGTGTTCATACTGAGTATGAACACACGATCTGTCTCCTCTCTAGTCAGGCACATACCACATCTTTCTCCTCCTCTAGTCAGCCACATGTCACATTCCCCCCACAGTCAGAACACACACAGGGAACACCGTTAACCCCTTCCCTGCCAGAGATATTTATACAGTAATCAGTGGCTATTTATAGCCCTGATCGCTGTATAAATGTCACTGGTCCCTAAAAAGTTTCAAAAGTGTACGATTTGGCCGGCACAATATCTCAGTCCTGATAAAAATCGCAGATCGCCGCCATTACTAGTGTAAAAGAAAAAAATATATATATAATATATGCCATAAATCTATCCCCTATTTTGTAGACTCTATAACTTTTGAGAAAACCAATCAATATACGCTTATTGCGATATTTATGGTTAAAAACAAAAGTAGAATAAATATCGGCCTAAACTAATGAAGAAATTTGGTTTCGTTTTTTTCAAAATTGGAATATTTATTATAGCAAAAAGTACAACATATTGTGTGGTATGTGTGTTTTTTTGTTTTTTTTTGTTTATAGCGCAAAAAATAAAAACCACAGAGGTGATCAAATACCACAAAAAAGCTCTAATTGTGGGGAAAAAAGGACATACATTTTGTTTGGGTATAACTTCGCACAACCGTGCAATTGTCACTTAAAGCGACGCAGTGCCATATCACAAAAAATGGCCTGGCCATTAAGGGGGGAATCTTCCGGGGCTGAAGTGGTTAACTAAAACACCAGTTGAATTTTTAACCATTAATCTGCTTTGTCTCTTGCTTGAACATTGTTATAATTTTTTGTTTTGTTTTTATTCTTTCAGCTGGTTGGCCTGCTGCTGATTGGCGTGGCGGCATGGGGAAAAAGCTTTGGAATAGTCTCCAGCATCGAGATTATTGGGGGCGTCATCGCAGTTGGTGCCTTCTTACTCATTATTGCTTTTGTTGGCTTAATTGGAGCAGTTAGTCACCATCAAGTGATGCTCTTCATTGTATCCTTAAGTGATGTTTTAGTGAATGAGTGTGCATGTAAAAGTTAGGTGAACTTCAGCAACGGGCGAAAGATATTTGTATGTTCAGCTGGTCTCCTGATTTCAAATGCCTATGACTCACTGTACAGCTCATTATGACAGTAATGATTGAGGGGGCAGGTATCACAGGTAGCTGCAATGCTAAAACAAAAAAAAAACAAAAAAAAAAAATGAATGGTGTCATCTGTTTGACTATGCATTGTGCATGAAAGGGAGTCATGGACAATAATAACCTTGTGAGAAGAGATTATCCGTCATTTCCTCTTCTGACTGAAAGTGAGGAGAGTCTCCCCAAATGGGGCACAGACGGGGAAAAAAAAAAACCTTGAGGTTACATAGTTACATAGTTGGTGAAGTTGAAAACAGACACAAGTCCAACCTATGTGTGTGATTATGTGTCAGTATTACATTATATATCCCTGTATGTTGTGGTCATTCAGGTGCTTATCTAATAGTTTCTTGAAACTATCGATGCTCCCCGCTGAGACCACCACCTGTGGAAGGGAATTCCATATCCTTGCCGCTCTTACAAAGGTTCTAACCTTTTCCTCACTTTATGCAAGATAAATATTTGGTCTTGGCTGGAATTTGGATAAAGAGTCTTCGTGCACAGAAAACGGCCAGGAATACATATATCTGTTTAACTTTTGTTTGCAGTAAGCCGCTCGGGCTGCATGGAAGTATAGGCCTGTGTTGGCTGCTGTGAGTGCTGGCCAGGAAGGAGCCCGCCCACACTCCAGACAATAATAGATGAGAGGCTAGATGTCCCGGGAGCTGCACATCAAGACAAGACTGTGTGTGTGTGTGTGTGTGTGTGTGTGTGTGTGTGTGGACAAGTGGCATTCTCAGCCATGCCCTCAACGCGTTTCACTCAGACCCACCAAAGCTTACTCATGAGCATATATTATGAAAAGAGTTCGAGACATATACTGCAGTGCATGACACCACAACCAATTCTGTATATAAGCACAGAAAAAGGAAAAAATAGAAAACAGACTTTTAAGGTTGCCACTATAATTCCAATAGGAAAGAAAATTATATCACATTATAATAAAATATCAATTTATTGAAACACATTTAAAACATATGATAAAAAAAGTACATAGACATGTCTTATTGGTACACTGTCCCGTGTGTGTGTGTCTATCTATGGAGGCCGAACATTTAAAACCACATAGATGGCCCATAGAATGGTATCCCTATTGTCCAAGAGGGTCCGTTCTGACTGGATGCCAATCTACCGGAATTTACAATATCAGCGCCAATGGATTGCTACGCTTTTCGCCAATAGCTTCTTCAGGGAATCCTATTGGTATTGAGGGATATATTATAATATTATGTCCATGTACTTTCTCTATAGATCATAATAAATTATTACATGCTATCAAACTATTATCTAAACAGTATAATCGGTCAATTTTTAAAGATTTTTATACAGTTTATAAATAAGGTTATACATGTTACTTTGAAAAGGGAGAACCGACATCTATAGTATTGTTTAAATACATTTCAGGTTTCTAATATACATACCATGGCTAAAAGAACATCCAAGGAACACAAGGCAACCAGTCCATGGAACAGTGCACCATGAGAGGGGAGGGGGGGAGGAGATAAGGGGAAGGGAAGAATAGGGGAGAGGAAAAGGAGCAGAGAGCCGGCTCCCAAAAGGATGTAAAAAAGTCTACTGAGGGGTCTTATCCATCGATGAAAGCCTGCCAGAAAATGAAGTCAATTAGTTTGATAAAACATGATGTATCGTGGGTAATTACATACTAAAAGTTTTATGTCACCAAAAGGTCTACATTAGCTCATCTTATCTCTTAATTCTATAACCCGGGATTTACAGATAAAGAACATATTAAATGGGAAACCTATTACATAGGGAATTCTGATTTATGATAGAGCACTGAATTAGGCTAATACATGTATAAACAGTTGGTAATGTGAACTTGAAAGATTGTCCTAATAGGAATCCTCAATGGCAAACAGGTGTATATATTGATCAAAAATGCTACTAGACCCCAAAGGCCAGCAGAGATCATGGCCTGGCACAGTCTGTCCAGGTAGCTACCCTCTAAGGGGGATTTGAAAAACAGACAATGGGCCCTAACGGGGTGGATTTGATTTAAATCACTAATATAAAGGCTTGATTTAAATAATAATTTTCAAAGAGCAACGATCATCTCCGTCCTGCAGCCGCTCCTCTTCTAACCTGCCGTTGATTCACCGACAGTACCATTCACTTTAATGGGACAGCTGGTGATGCGGCAGTAACACAACAAGGTGAGGGATGTGGCAGGTGAGTGGATGCCCCCTAACAGGTGCAGCCATGATGGATCTGAAATGACAGGTGCTCTTTAAATGTAAGGACTTATTCTTGCTGGTAGTTAAAATCTTTAATATTTGCAAACAAAATGAAGGTTTCCTATTTAGAATAACAAGCTATCAGGTTACTAAAACAGCGTTATAAGAACCAATTCAATTATACAGTTTGTAGTGTATATAGATTTGCAAAACAAAATGGAATACAAGAATATTCCTGAACTTTGTTTTATCGCATGGTTACTGTGAAATTGTGTGAATGCATCAATGCAGTGCATGTTATCTTGGCTTGCAGAGCTTGGATTCATTGAATGAGTTTACCAAAAATGTAAATATTGCAGAATATACAGCCTCGTGCTACATAACTAAACTCCATTTCAGGCTGAATAAACAAAATTAATAATGTATCTTGAATAGAAAACTATCTTTTAGATTTTTACACCACAGCTATTTTATTAAAATAAATGTAATAATCAAAAAAATCTTTTAATCCACCCTGGGCCCTAAGGAAAACCTTTTTAGTTCTGTTGAGAGGTTATACCTGAAGCATCGGGGTACAGTGTGCCCGGGCATTGCATCCAAATTGTAATCGGTCCCCATTCAAAAGTAAAAAGGTAGGTGAAGAAATCCAAGCCCATAGTACTGACCTTTACAGTAGGAGTTGGCCAAAACGCAGGTCTTGCTCTGAGTCATACGTCCCAAAGCATGAGACATACGCTGGGACTGACACTTCAATCCCGATATATAGGCTAAAATGGCTGCCATCAAGGAGGCCCCTACCCGCGCCCTCCACGCAAATGTGCAGCAGCGGAACATAAGGTGGGTACGTCTCCAGACACATGTGGCAAGGAAATGGTGGGGGAAAGTCAATTTTCAATTTTATTTTTTTTTCCTTTTTTTTTTTTTTTTTTTTTCTGTGCTTACTCATGAGCATACTCACTCCCCATGACTAAGCTTTGGTAGGCGGAGGAAAAACACATTGGGGGTGTGGCTCCAGGGTGAGATTGCAACTTGTCCACACCAGCAGGTCTTTTCTTGATGTGTGGCTCACGGGAAATCTAGTCTCACCTTTCGTCTGCAGCTGCTTTGGGCTAGTGTTTTTTATGGCACAAGCAGGACAGCAATAAGGTAAGCCGTCCTAACTGGTACATTCTCATGTGTACTGCTACTGACACACTATCCTGCTTGATTTCCTTTAGGTTATTGCTTCCTTTACCAATGAACCATTTTTTTATTGCCCCGATTGCCTGCTGTGTGTTTAATTTTCTTTTAATATATTTTTTTTTTTCCTGGTAATGGCTTTATGCATCCTTAAATATCATAGTACATGGTGGTGTTAATACTCATCTTTATTTTCCAACTGGTTGTCTCTTGCTCCTGTTTGGCTATGAACAGATCACAACAAGTAAGTTCTTGTGCTCCTGTTATGTTTTAATGTTCCTAATTTGTAACAAGAATAGATGGATCCTAGAGCTGCACGATAAATCGTTTAAAAAAAAAATCACTATCTCGATTCAACCGCCCCCCCCCCCCGATCTCTATGCAGCATTTCCCTGATTCATTCATGTAACAAATGCAGAGAGTTCTCACTCAGCTGTCAAAAAAAAAAAAAAACAGGCAGCCTGCAAAGTTTTTCACAACTTTGTCAGTGCTGGGAGATGACTATAAACAAAGTAACATTTAGTTCCCTTGGATCAAAGGAATGAACTTTGGTCTGTAAATGAGGTCAGCTTTAACCACTTAAAGTGTTACTAAACCCAGTAATATGAAAATAGTTCATCCCCCCCCCCGCAGTGCCCACAGCTTATACATTTTCTTTTTATGTTAAAATACTGGCACTATATACCTTTTTTGGGTGATCTGTATACCATGGTCATATGATAAACTGCCCGAGTGCTGAGTGTTCAGGTAGGAGGAGATTTTCACTACAGCCTGTCTCCTCATGGGAGGCGGATCATCCATGAATCCGGATGTGACATCCCACCCACTGTGTTCTTTTAGTTACTGGGCATGGAGGAGGAGGGAGGGACTGGGCTGTCATTTGTATACACGCCCAAATGTGTGATGTCAGTATCATGTGACCTGAACAGCTCAGCTCAACAAGGAAATATTCTCTCCAGCAATAGAGACCAAACTAAGCATGTGCAGCTTTACTGCCCTCACTGTGTCTTATCTGGCCTTGCCAAGAGAGACCCTACAGGAGGGGGAGGATCTGTCCATACAGGATCAAAGAGCCTTTTCACACAAAACAGAGGATTACTCCCTTAAGTTCTATAGTGAGTATACCAAGCATGCTATTCTGCATATACAGACTGATTTTACTGTTGTGGGTTTAGTAACACTTTAAAGACTAAACCTTTTTCTGACACTTGTTGCTTACAAGTTTAAAAATCTGTATTTTTTGATAGAAAATTACTTAGAACCTCCAAAAAAAAAAGAAATATATATATATATAATTTAATGAATTATTATTTTTTTTTTTTAAGCAAAGACCCTAGAAAATGGCGATTGTTGCAATATTTTATGTCGCACTGTATTTATGCAGCGGTCTTTCGAACGCTGTTTTTTTGGAAAAAATCCACTTCAATGAATTCAAAAAACTAAACGGTAAAGTTAGCCCAATTCTTTTGTATAATTTGAAAGTTGTTATGCCGTGAGAATCATGAGAGAATCATGATATTTACTCTAAGCAAAAAAAACGTGATTCTCATTTTAGCCAGAATCGTGCAGCTCTAGTGGATCCCTGGAAATTTAACAGTCCTTTTTCCTGCACACAATTTTATTCCACATTCTAAGGCTTCATACACCCTGGCCATGACCTATGTATAGGTTTCTAAATGCATGCAATGTTTTTTAAATGGTATAATTCACTCTGTGTTTTAAATGTGATTTGGTGCATTCAGTTTAGCTGCGTCTAAAGAAAAATATCCTTATGGTACAGTTACAGGGCACAGGCAACATATTCATACACTATGGATTATAGACACTTACTTTCAGGTGACTGGCCACTGGCACGTTTTTGAAGTCACCGTCTAAGAGCTCCTGCTCAACAGCTGAGATTCAAAAAGGAATCCCACAGTAAGAACTGCCATGAGCGTTCTGGCATTAATGGTGGTCTTGTTCAAGGCGATACGCTTTTATAGTGCCCCATTTCATTCATGAACTCTCCAGCTAACTATCTATCAGCCTGGATATCCCAATGCTTATTTTCACCAAAACAAGAAAGTCTTGTCCTGGGGGATCACTAACAGTGGGAAAATCCTTCCTACTCTACAATTTAGTTCTTAAAATGTACAACAGATGGAGGTTTGTCAGGCTGGGGAGGAATCTGCCAATTCCTGACAGTGCAGAGAATATGATCAAAAGAAGTGGCCAAACTCCCCATCAACATTCTGGAACTCAGAGCTGTCAGGCTGTCTATCCAGCACTGGACCCCCTTATAAAGACACACCCAGTTCAGGTGCAGTTAGACAATATATCGGTCATCAAAGGGACATGAGGAGCCTAGCTGCCTTGCGGGAGACCAGCCAGATTCTTTCATGGTAAGAAACTGCCCAGTGATTTCAGCAGTCCACATCCTAGGAGTGGACAACTGGCAGGTGTATTATCTCAGCTGCCACAAGTTGACCAAAGATGGGTTCCATCTGATATGTTGAAAATGGGGTACTCCAGATACAACAACATGCTTCCTCTGTATCCAGAACCAATAATCCCCTAGCTCTGGCCTCGGATGCTCAAGTATTCGCTCGATTTGGGCGTAATCCATTCAGTCTTAGAGATTACTCTCTCCCTCCGATTCTGTCCTCCTACAAACTAGTCTTGATCAGAATCAGAAAAGGGCAGAGTTCGGTCTTACCCATCCTTTTTCAATGCCTTTTTAGCTTCATGTTATCTTGTAAAAACTTTTAGTCAAGGTGTATCTTGTTTGAGGCCCCCTTTGCAGCACCCCTGCTTTCCTGGACCCTTATTGACTCTCTCTGCCTTGCGGAAACCACCCTTTAAACCCATTATCAGGGATTTCCCCTTTTTAGATCCTTGCCAGCAAAGTTGTCTTTTTTGTCGCTATGTTTTGTCAGACGTATTTCTAAATTGGTGGCCCTTTCCTCTAAACAGACTTTCCTTACACTTGACAACGACAAGGTTGTATTACCCCCAAGACCTTCAGTTTTTGCCAAAGGTGGTTTTAGCAGCCCATCTCAGTAAGGACATTATTCTACCATCCTTGTTCCCTGCTCCTAGGCATCCAAAGGAACTCTCTCTACAATGCCTGGACGTAGTCGAAGTGTACCTAAAAGGTGAATGCTTCTATTGGACAAACCCGATTCCCTGTTTGTCCTGGCCTGAGAGACCTGGCAGTGTACATCCTCCTTCAAAATCCACCATTGCATGGTGGATGAGGAATTTTGATTACAAGAGCTTATGTTCAAAAAAACACATGGCTCCCCTTCACTGTTACAGATCTGTTGGAGTATCCTGGGCCTATAGGCACCAAGCCTATGTCGTCTAATTCTGTAAGGCAGCCACCTGGTCTTCTGTTCATATTTTTTTTTTCAAAGCTTTAAGTGGATGTCCAATCTTCTGATGAGGCAGCATCGGCTGCAAGGTTCTTGCAGTGACACTCTGAACCTGTGCTTTTACCCTTGTTTCTTGGGCCTGTTGGCACAGTTCCCATTTTGCCTGTTGTTGCCCCCCTCATTGCTTAGGGATGTTGTATGGTGTATGAATAGGATGCCAGTGTTCTGTATTGTTCAATAAGCGTTTAGAGGAATTTCGACTTGACTATGAATTCCATATCTTGGAGTACAGCAGAGGATACAAGCCACCTCCCAGAATTCTCTTTATTACTGCTTATTACATTGTTTGCTACAAAACTTAGGACTCAAAATGGGGTGGAGTTATAGGGGAGGTGCTCGAAGAGGCGTTTCCTCAAAAGCTTGCCAGGATCCAATTGTTTGTATGGGTGCTCAACATGTGGCCCTCCAAGTCCCATGAGGCATTGCAAGGCTAAGATTTACAAGCCTGACTCAAAGGCTGAGGCATAATGGGGCTTGTAGTTCCGCAACAGCTGGAGGCCACAGGTTGAGCATTCATGGTGTATGAATAAGTTGTGTCTCGAACTGTACTCCAAAGATATAGAATGTACAGGTACGTTAAACTTTCTCTGGTCTGTGACACCAGGGCAGATTGGATGCTTTGAATGCATCTAAACGCAAGTACATTTAAACACAGGAACATTTTGATCTAAGAAACATAAGGTTTATATTTTTTTTTTCCTGCGTTTAAAGCGGAAACGTTACTGTATTTTAGCACCACAAACTGAAAACCCTATGCAAATTTTATTTTTAATTTTCAAAGCAAACCCGCCCTACTATCTATGTCTCCATACTTTATTTTCTTGAGAAATCAGTTTGAAAAACACCCACTAGCATTTTAGACATGGCTATTTTGAGTAGGTGCAGATGATTTGATGTAGCATTAACTTCCAAGAATCTATCTGCCCTTAGCTCAGACCTGAAGGCAGGAGGATGTGCTTAGCTGAGAAAGCTCCTCATCCAGATGAAAGAGGAAAAAACATTGTGGTAATGGGGGAATCGAGTGACTTTTTCTTTCCTTGAACTTGTGATGGAAGGAAAGAAAGTCGAATCCTTAATGGGCTGTCTAATCAGGTGACCTTCTGTTCTCCTGCCTAAGGCACCATAGGAACACACCAATGCACACAAGGAGTGCTGGAAATCAGGAGCACTGTTTTCTATTAGGAGGTTGTGGCTTCACCCTTCTTTATATATGTAGCAAGGTCTCCGGCCTTGTCCAGTCTAATGAGGACCTCCAAGGCCAAAGATAGCTGACATCCTTCAACATGTAGTGGGTTGAGGCATAGTGGGTGCAAAGATGGTGAAAATCATTGGGCGCCAGACGCTTCTTGAATGTAAAGGAGAGGTTTTGATTTCTTGTGACATTCCTTTTTTGTATTATTGGGGGGGAAAGGGGGTTAGGGCCAACATACCCTTAAGTAGTTATAGATTCAGTTGGCAGACTCCGAGACTTTAATAGGACAGCCGTGCAGGGAAAGGCCCCAACAAGGCGCCACTTCTGCACATGCAGGAATGCTGTCTCCTATGGCAACAGTCCTTTTAACAGTTCCTTACTCAAACATTCTTTCAGCTCCACTACAACTGCCTCTTGTAGTTCTTCAACACTGAGCTCCCGTCTCTCACTAGACCCTCTGATTCACTGACTCTGAATCCCTTGAGCTCCTCCAAGGTTGGCGGTGGTATCTCCTCAAACATCACCCACGCTTCCCTGCTGGGTTTCTAGCTTGGCACTCCAGATACTTCTCAAGCTTTACCCCTGCTAACCGGTGAGGTCTCTGGCTTGACACACAAGACTGCCCTGCAAGCGTCTCCGCGGCTTGGGTCCCTGACTTGATCACCGCCTGAAGTTTTCCCGATTCTCCACCATGCCCGTTCGGTAAAAATATGGTTCCGGTACTTTCTTCAGTTGCTCACTGTGGTCCCTGGTAAAGGTAGTTGGACTCTTTTTTGTGGTTACAGCTTCCTTTCTACCTCCGACCACTGACCGGTTCTACGGCCGACAGAACCGTCACTTTCTGTCGGACTGCAAGCCGCAGTCCCAACCATGTGCTGCCCTCTTACTTCTGGATAGGCCCTCACACAGCCTGGCAGCCAGATGCCTCTGGGATAGGCCCAATCCCTGGCCTAGCAGCCTGAGGTATACGACACGCGTCCACCCAGGCAGCTGTCCAGGTGGCACAGAACAGCAATCACCTGACCTCACCCGAAATATATAGGTTCTCCCAGCAGGCCAAGGGATTCACAAAAACCCCTGCCCATTGGCTGAGATACCCCATATACCCATAACCTGACCTTGGGTTGCCCTTCTTATATCTAGTACCACCAAGTTCCCGGCCACCTAGTGGTAGAAGTGAAAAGTGCAACAAGGCCAAACAGGGAGAAATCAATCTCTATCAATCGACCAAGATGACTACTCTTGGCAAGTAAATTTGTGAGGAGCTCCCTGACTAAACCCCAGGGTGCTACATATATATAAATAGTGTGTGGCTTGTGCTGGTGTGGGAGCTGGGATCTGAATGCCATGTAGTAAAGCACATTTTGTTGCCATCAAGACCTTTGCTAAGTTATCACACATGATCCACAGCATTATGTGGCAGCATTGTCTGTCCGTCTGTTTTTTTTTTTTTTTTCATTACAATAAAAGAATTTGGAAACTAGTCAGTGTGGTCATGGAGACATTTGCTTCCCTTCACAAAAATAGAAAAGAAGGTTCAGAATGTTAAGCACCAGCTGTAATTTTTGGTGAGCTGGTTGCTGTGTAGGTTTTGTTTTTTCTTTGTTGTATATGTATAGAACTGTATTAAAAGACCTTCTGATTATTGCAGGAGCACTTCCTGAACAACACATGGACCCACCTCGGTAATGTCACTCGGAGAGAGTTGGAGAAAAACTTGAATTGCTGCGGTCTGTTAAACAACACGAATTTTAAAGAATTCAACGAGGAATATGCTTTTTGTGATGCGGTATGTGCTTTTGATATTTAACGCATTTATTCTCAGATGTTTTAGTGATTTATAACCACATTTTGTCTTCCTTCCTTTTTTTTTTTTTTTTTTTTTTTTTTTCCTTGCCTGACATTTGAAACTGATCTGATGAAGAGACCATAGTGTTATGAGAGCAAATGAGTCATCCGTTGTTTTTCTGACTCATTGGTCACCCACACATCTGTTGCACTTTGGTTGGTTTTTGGACACCTTTTGTGCTTATCAAAGGCCTCTCTGTTCTTTTTACGATTAGGACTGTAAGCATCCACATTCTTCGTGTGAAACCTGTGGGGACAAAATGTTAAACCATGCCGGTGAAGCCCTGAAAATCCTTGGAGGTGTAGGACTCTTCTTCAGCTTCACAGAGGTAAATGCATCATGCATGAAACCAAAATAACAGTTCCAATATGGGATCCAAACCTTCTTCATCTTAATGCATTCTTTGCATTAAGGTGAAAAATTTCCTAGTGGTTGTATTGTATCACTCCCCATCTCTCTAAATACATACCTGAGTCCTCACTCGATCCAGCGCTTTGCCCATCTGCAGCGGATCTCTTCTGTCTCCCTGTAAGCAGAGGGGGGGGGGGGGGCTGTGCCATGCTGTGTGCATCTATGGACGCACACAACCGGACCCGGGGGCGTGCTCGCCCTTGTGCCCCTATAGCACATGGCTTCTTATGGGGAGCACACGGATGGCAGAAGGAGCGGCGAGCACTGGCAGAGGGCCCCAAGAGGATGTAAGGTGCTGTTTTGTGCAATACAATTGCACAAAGCCGGTCAATATAGCATGTTTATTTTCCGTAAAAAAAAAAAAAAAAAAAAAAATTCTTTTAGAACTACTTTAACATGTAATGGGCATTCTAGCAAACAGTACTAAAGAGTGTGTTTGTTTCTTCCTGGTTTCATAACCATTTCACGTGACTGCTATTTATGGGCTTTCTTTTCAGAAATATTGTGTAGTTCTCTGTAATGAAAACAAACTGAAAGATCATGACTGTTACATCAGCTTCCATGTACTACCCAGAGACAGCTGACTACCAACATTCTTCTTTGAGATATGTAATTTTATAGTCTGGACATAGTACTGGTACCCAGCGAGCACTCAGAGAATAGCTCCACTAAACATTTTACAGTCAAATGGGTCTTTACTGTGTTTTTTTTTTTTTTTAGGTCTGCTAGCAGAAAACAAAGCCAGTTTAAAATAGGAAGTGATGCCACTGCTCCCTTGTCAGTTCCTTCCATTCAAGACAACTCACCTTGTAGCGTTCACAGCACATTTGACAAGCGCTTATCAAAAATTAAGCAACATGGAAAAAAAACTCTTCCCCCTTAAATAATAATTAAAAAAAAAAACAAAGAGGGCATCTACATCTTACAGCTAAAACAGGAAATCGCAGACTAGCAGTGTCAGTTTGCAAATGCTTTAAAGTGGTGTTCGGCCGAAATTATACTTTTTAAATAAAAATACCCCTATAATACACAAGCTTAATGTATTCTAGTAAAGTTAGTCTGTAAACCAAGGTCTGTTTTGTTAATTTATAGCAGTAGTTTGTTATTTTATAAACTTGCAGCAGGCCGTGGCCATCTTAAGTGTGGGCATCTGAAGCTAGACTGTATTTCTTCCTGCATCTCATCCTTGCAGATCTCGCACATGTTCAGTGCAGCACAAGCAGTGTAATAGGTTTTAGGTCAGGTTTCCATAGAAACGGCAGTGTCAGAGGAAGTTGCTGCCCCTTCCCAGAAGGCATTGCAAACAGGAAATGATGCGATGGGCCACGGCCAGGGAGGAGGAAGTGAAAAATGAATTCAGCAGATATACAGTAGGTGCTGAGGAAAAAAAAAAATATCCAATTCGTTTACAGTGCACAGTTTAGTGAGGGATGCTGAAGAGTTGTAAAAGTGGGTGGAACTCCCACTTTAACAAACTGCTTGGATGAAAATGAAATCATTAGGTAGCTCTATGTAAAAGAAAGTAGTTGTGTGCTTATCTGATGTCCTATGTGCATTCTTTTTTCAGATCCTTGGTGTTTGGCTTGCATTCCGGTACCGGAACCAGAAAGACCCTCGTGCAAATCCAAGTGCTTTTCTATAGTGTTACTGAACAGCTGCCCACAATCTTTCAATCAATTTTATTTTACAGTTTTGGTCCCATCTTTTAGCTGCTAATTTCTGACACTATGATTCCATGTTCAGATTGGCTGGAAGAAAGGGACGGGGAACAACAGAGTGAACCTGAATATAGGGACTTTTTAAGAAAAAAAAAAAAAACAATCAGACCACATTTTTTTGGGGGCAGGGTATAGTGAACCAACAATGAGATGTCTGTGGTGTTGAGCATTTAGTGTGCCTTTAGGATCTACCGATTCCAAGGCAGAGATCACTTGTATGCTAGCAATATGGCCACTTGCATGTCTACTTCATATTTTCAGTAGTGTCATTTAATGTCCCAAGTGGTGCATGGTGGGAAAAGGGACACGTTTTGCCATGGTTTTTAGAGAGCGGATTGAATGATGGGTCGATTGATGTTTGTTAAAAATACATATAGTCATTCTTGAGATGATGTTTCTTAGGCTCATGGCAAAGGGTGAAAAAGGACTGATTCGTGTAGTGTTTTTATAGAACCACTGGACTTTGATAGGTAGTCTGCTACATTTTAGAAGCTGTACATACTCTTGATAAACCTGCTCTAGCCTGTATACCCTTGTTGCGCGCACACAGGAAATTGAATAGTGTTTTCACTGGAGTCTCACTGATGCAACGGAAAAGCTGCTGAACATCAGTCATGTGGATTATTCATGTCTCCAGTACAACTTATTGGACTTTGACAACTGATGTATATTTATTTATAAGAATGCTACTACCTTGTTAGTACATATGTATATATGACCTTTGTGCTATTCATTGTGCAGCTCTAATAGGTTGAGTAAGACTTTTTCATGGAAAACTGGTTTAACAGATATGGAAGGATGATGATAATAAAAGGCTTGTAGGTACTCATATACTAGTTTTGTTTTACTATTCCCACTTTCCCTATCACTGTCAGTTCTTGGATGTAGATTTTAACAAATGAGTCTGAACGGAAAGGAGCATTCTGCTTAGAACATCCATAACCCCAGTTATTTATGTCAAAGTACAAATGCCTACGATCCAATCAGGTCCACCTGTCAGTTTCCAGGCGGAACTTATGTGTCCGCTGACACCCACTGCCATCTGATCTGCCAAAAACAGATGGATGTGAGACCTATTCCCCATCAGTCTGGCAGATTGGATGGAAACAGACAGGCGGTCTGTTTCTATCTGATTGCCTCATAGACAAGAGCGGACTGTGTCCATGTCCACTCTGCATAGCGGAGCGGACATTGACCTGTCATCGGCCTGCTCAGCAGGGATCAGTGGTGAGATCCCCCGCTGAGCAAGCAGATCTCGCTTCACGGAGGCGCCCATGTGAAAGAGGACTTAGGATCTTTGCTGTGTGCAGCCCATTGCTCTAGACTAGCTGCCCTGGGATGCACCATGATGACAGTCAGTCATTTTCCTCCCTGGCATTACATCAGTTACACATTGATAAATATCAAAACCCTGAAAGTGTTTGTTTATTTTAAATCTTTTGTTCTGATCACTTCCTTTTTTAACCTATAATGTTTTTCGATTTTAAGTTATTAAAACCTTTTGCATAAACCAACATGTAATTTGTTTAGTGCTGCATTAAAGGGTCAAGCGTTCACATTTAAAAAAAAAAAAAAAAAATCCGCTTTTAAACTGTAGTGGTTGTGTGTGTTTTTTTTGGTGTGTTAAGGACCCCCCCCCCCCCATTCTTGCCTCGCCGTGGCTCCCTGCTGCTCCTGTTACAGACAGTGACAATAGCTGATGCATTTTGGTATGGAGAAGCATGTGATGGTGCTCAGGTCAGGTAATCGCTAGGCTCATGCGCTATTGCATGACCAGTGGTTGTGATGTCTCTGCTCTCCTTAAAATCCAACACTAGGGATTTTAGTGCTGGCTGCAATGGAGGCTGGAGTGCCAAAGGAGTACTGGCAAAGTAAAGCTTTACAAAAGATGCTGTCACTTTGTCCTTTAATGAGCAAGGTCTCTAGCTCTCTAATATGTGACAAAGAATTCCTAGAGCACAATCAACTAGCTAAAGATGACACAATAGAAGCTGGTGGCCTTGAGCCAGGATTTGCCTGATTGAAACCGCAGACAAGGCTGTCTGTATGGGAGGAGTTGCCATTCTGATTTATTCCACTTGAGCTATTGGGTTCTGGAAACAACCGACTCCTATTAACAAAACTGAATAAACAAAACTTTGTGAAAAAAAAGATGCTGATTTTGTACGTTTGCCCATTGACAAAGAAGGGATCAGTCTATAACTTTAATGGTAGGTTCATTTTAACAGTGAGACAGAATAACAAAAATATTCAGAAACGCATTTCAAAAAAGTTATAAATTGATTTGCATTTTAATGAGTGAAATAAGTATTTGATCCCCTATATCAATTAGCAAGACTTCTGGCTCCCAGGTGTCTTCTATACAGGTAACGAGATGAGAGTATGAGCACTCTCTTAAAGGTAGTTCTCCTAATCTCAGCTTGTTACCTGTATAAAAGACACCTGTCCACAGAAGCAATCCATCAGATTCCAACCTCCACCATGGCCAAGACCAAAAAGCTGTCCAAGGATGTTGGGGGACAAGATTGTAGACCTACACAAGGCTTAAATGGGCTACAAAGACCATCACCAAGCAGCTTGGTGAGAGGGTGACAACAGTTGGTGTGATTTATTTGCAAATGGAAGAAACACAAAATAATTGTCAATCTCCCTTGGTCTGGGGCACCATACAAAATCTCATCTCGTGAAGTTTCAATGATCATGAGAATGGTGAGGAATCAGCCCAGAACTACACAGGAGAATCTTGTCTGATCTCAAGGAAGCTGGGACCATAGTCGCCAAGAAAACAAAACGCTACGCTGTGAAGGACTGAAATCCTACAGCATCCGCAAGGTCCCCCTGCTCAAGAAAGCACATGTACAGGCCCGTCTGAAGTGCTAATGAACATCTGAATGATTCAGAGGAGAAATGGGTGAAAGTGTTGTGGTCAGATAAGACCAAAATCAAGCTCTTTGGCATCAACTCAACTTGGTGTGTTGGGAGGAAGAGGAATGCTGCCTATGACCCCAAGAACACTATCCCCACCGTCAAACATGGAGGTGGAAACATTATGCTTTGGGGGTGTTTTTCTGCTAAGAGGACAGGACTACTTCACTGCATCAAAGGGATGATGGACGGGGCCATGTACTGTCAAATCTTGGGTGAGAACCTTCTTCCCTCAGCCAGGGTATTGAAAATGGGTCAAGGATGGGTATCCCATCATGACAATGACCCAAAACACAAGGCAACAAAGGAGTGGCTCAAGAAACACATTAAGGTCCTGGAGTAGCCTAGCCAGTTTCTATTGGATTAAGGTCTGGAGACTATGTGGAGGGAGGTGAAGGTTTGAGTTGCCAAATGTGAGCCTTGAAACTTTAATGACTTGGAGAGGATCTGCATAGAGTGGGACAATATGCCTCCTGAGATGTGTGCAAACCTAGGGGCCAACTACAAGAGACATCTGACCTCTGTGATTGCCAACAATGGTTTTGCCACCAAGTACTAAGCCGTGTTTTGCGAAGGGGTCAAATACTTAATTAATTCATTAAAATGCATATTCATTCATAACTTTTTTTGAAATGCATTTTTCTGGATATTTTTTGTTATTTTTCTGTCTCTCACTGTTGAAATAAACCTACCAAAAAATTATAGACTGATCATTTCTTTGTCAGTGGGGAAATGTACAAAATCAGCAGGGGATCAAATACTTATTTCCCTCACTGTATCTATTCATATCCAATATTTCTCTTCCAAATAAGTGTAGCATATGTACAAAAAGGCTATACATTTCCTTAAACACCTTTCAATATTCTGAGTTTTTATTATTATTTATTTATTTTATTGCTAGGCAGCTAAATGGTGAACATTGCAAGTTGTATTCCTCTGTGCAACCACACCTCGGGATATGTCTTTGCACCTTGAAGTCATAGGAATCCTTCCTCCTTTTTATTGTTATTATTTTTTTTGATCATACAGGACATAGACTTTTTAAATCATTACAATTAAAGCGGAGTTCCACCCAAAAGTGGAACTTCCGCTTGTTCGTCTCCTCCCCCCTCCGGTGCCACATTTGGCACCTTTCAGGGGGAGGGGGGGGGCGGGGACCTGTTTTTGACAGGTCCCCTTCCCCACTTCGGGGAAACGGGGCCGCAGCGCCATCTCTTGGAAGTTCGGCCCTGCTCCTTCTTCCTCCGCTGCTGGGCCAGTTGAAAAGCGCAGCTTCACTGCCGGTTCCCTTACCGGCAATGGCAGTGGCTGCACCCGACAGTTGATCTGAAGATCAGCTGCGGTGCAGACTTCGTGGGCTCTCTGGGCAGGTAAGTGTCGATATATTAAAAGTCAGCAGCTGCAGTATTTGTACCTGCTGACTTTTAATATTTCTAGGTGTGGGCGGACCTCCGCTTTAAGTAGTATGCAACTTCAGGTGCTTGAACACTGCCAAAAAGGAAGGCTGCATCCCCATATATAACCCCTCCCATTCCCAGCTAGCCTCAGTGTTCTCCTACCCCCCCCCCCCTTTTGTTTTTTGGCATATTATGCAGAGTGATCAAATTACAGTGCCTTCCTCTTAAATTTGTGTTTAATACATGAATGTATTTAAAAATCTAAGTAATATATACCATGGCGACTAGAAATTGCATCTTGGCTCCTAGGCTTTTGTCATCCTATTTACTGTCCTGGGTCCCAATAGGTCTGCGCCGCAGCCAGGCTGTACACAGGGCTATCTTAACGCACTGGCCAACCTGGGCACTGCAGTTCTGCTCCCGCCGCACTCTCCAGCGCTCCTCCTGCTCTTTGCAGGGGTTTTTCTGCTTGTGTGGGCGGTATGTATACTTCTCTGATCACATTGAATGAACAGGAGAGGACAGTTGGGGGATTGGAGCAGCATACATCCTACTTACACTAGCAGCAGTGGTAAGATCGTGGTCAGATCTAGGGAGCTGCTGGGGTGAGCTGGGCCCCCCCAGAGTCCAGCTGCACCCCCCCCCCCCCCCCAAAAAAAGTCCTCCACCACTCCTAATGCTGTGCCGGCAGTCTCCCATCCCTACATGGTACACAGCTTGAGCAAAGCACTAAGAGCTTCCCTTCCTCCTAATGCATTTCTTTTACACAGCTACGATGCGCACAGTGTAGAGAAGGCGACTGCAACTGAGCTGGCGTTCTGACTATGGATTTTCACAGGTCAGAGCTAAACACTAGCCAGCTATACAATGTGGCTGTGCACATGGTATGTGTAAGCAATGGGATTTCAGCTCCAGTGTCTGCTGTGTGGGAAGCAGGAGATCTTAGTGCCTGTGTTCAGGCTGCGTACAGTGCATGGATGGGAGAAAGAGCTCTGCCTACTGCAATGTCAACAGTGACCCCTGTACTCTGCCCTGTTGTCTAGGGCAGTGTTTCTCAACTCCAGTCCTCAAGGCGCCCCAACAGGTCATGTTTTCAGGCTCTCCATTGTTTTGCACAGGTGATTTGATCAGTTTCACTGCCTTAGTAATTACCACAGCTGTTTCATCTGAGGGAAATCCCTAAAACATGACCTGTTGGGGCGCCTTGAGGACTGGAGTTGAGAAACACTGGTCTAGGGTACAGAAGGGTGGGCTCCAGGTCTATTTCATGCCTTGTTTTGACGTGAGATAAAAAAAAAGTCTGTAACGACGACGTAAAAAAAAAAAAAAAAAACTGCCTCCTAGATTCAAAACAAATTTGTCAAGCCCTGTGGTACACTATCAACTCAGTATGTGCTCTCTGAAAGTATGCCAATTACTGATCCTGCACAGTAGAGGGCACAGGCTTATTTAAAGTGGAAATAAACCATCCAGTCCTTTACAGCTAGGAAAACTGCCATCTTAGCCTCTGTTTATGTGCAGTTGCCATGAGAATGCACATGTGATTAGTTATGCTAAACCAGCCATTTAAGGGCTTGACAGTTTGGTTGAGAGCACAGACAACTGTGACTGATGGCATACCGTGCTTGTGAACACAGCACCTAAATTGCCACATGAGAATGATTGAGTGGTTGTAAACTTGCATCGTTGACTTAACTATAATAAGGCTTACCGTATATACTCGAGTATAAGTCGAGGCCCTAATTTACCACAAAAAAAATGGGAAAAACTTATTGACGCGAGTATAAGACGAGGTTGAGAAATGCACAGCTACTGTAAGTGGAAAAGAGGGTCAACAATGCCCATTTGCAGCCTCACTGTGTCCATTTGCATGCCTCACTGTGCCCATTTGCAGCCATAGGTCCCCCGAACTTCAAACTCGGTAGTTAAGTGTTCCTAGATGCCCCCTAGCTGCAGCCAAAATTTGGGTTCTCTGAACCCAAAGTGTCCTGAAATGACATGTGGACACAGTTGACCGACTTTGGGTCCCCGTATCTCGGGGCCACTTAGTGCTAGGAACCCCACATTTAGTGTGCAAACCCAGTGGAACTAGCACCATAAAATATCCAAAGCTGGGATTTCTAGCACCAAGTGGCCCCGAGATACAGGGCCCCAAAATTCGGTTCAGAAAATGTCAAGCACTTTTCTGCAGCAGAGAATGACATTTTCTGAACCTATTTTGGGGCCCCGTATCTTGGGGCCACTTGGTCCTAGAAACCCCAGCTTTGGATATGTTATGGTACGAGGTCCACTGGGTTTGCACACCAAATTTGGGGTTCCTAGCACCAACTGGCCCTGAGATACGGGGCCCCAAATTCGGTTCAGAAAATGTCAAGCACTTTTCTACAGCAGAGAATGACATTTTCAGAACCAAATTTGGGGCCCCGTATCTCAGGGCCACTTGGTGCTAGGACCTCCAACTTTGGCTATGTTATGGTACCAGCTCTACTGAGTTTGCATACCAAATTTGGGGTTCCTAGCACCAAGTGGCCCTGAGATACGGGGACCCAAAGTCGGTTCGGAAAATGAAATTTTTTGCTGCAGAAAAGTGCTTGACTCGAGTATAAGTCGAGGGGGGCACTTTCAGCACAAAAAAATGTGCTGAAAAACTCGACTTATACTCGAGTATACACGGTACCTATATTTACTATATATGCAGCTGATGACGTCATTGGTGCATGCGCTCTGAAGGAACGGCCATCTGTGCCGTAAACGGTGGCTCCCCCACGCATGCACGGGAGTGATGTCATCACAGTTCCGACCAGTCACACAGCCAGAGTCTGCGGACCCTGAAAGAAGATGGGTGAAGATGGAAGCGGCCTCCAGCGATGCGCTGCTTCTTTTTTAGGTAAGTTTCGCATAAGGTGCTAGTATGCGAGTCATACTAGCACATTATGCCTTTTACCATGCAGGTCAGGAAGAGAAAAAAGGCACTCAGCAGTTTACAATCACTTTAAAGAGGAAGTAAACTCTCCTTGTTTGTTTGTACCTATAGGTAGGCCTATAATAAGGCTTACCTGTAGGTACTGTAAATATCCCCTAAACTTGCACCATTTACGAGTTATTTACTGTGTAGGCCAGCTATTACGCCATCGGCACATGCGCTCTGAAGGAATGGCCACCCGTGCTCTTTCTTCAGGACCCGCGAACCCGAAAGAAACACTGGGGAAGGCTTACTTATAGTTACTGTAAATATCTCCTAAACTTGCACCATTTAGGAGATATTTACTGTGTACGCCAGCTATTGCGTCATCGGCACATGCGCTCTGAAGGAATGGCCACCCGTGCTGTTTCTTCAGGACTCGCGAACCCAGAAGAAAAACTGGAGAAGATGTCGGTCTTGTCAGTGGTGTGCGGGCACCGCTGCAGGGCTTTGTTCTAAGGTCACTATTTCATATTATGCCTTTGTCTTACAGGTGTTTTTTTGTTTTCTTTTATGGGGGTTTACAACCTCATTAAGGGCCCTTTCACACTGGGGTGGCGTCGGCGGTAAAGCGCCGCTATTGTAAGCGGCGCTTTACTGTCAGTATTCGGCCGCTAGCAGGGCGGTTTTACCCCCTGCTAGCGGCTGAGAAAGGGTTAAAAACCACCAGCAAAGCGCCTCTGCAGAGGCGCTTTGCCAGCGGTATAGCCGCGCTGTCCCATTGATTTCAATGTGAAGGAGCAGTATATACTCCGCTCCTTCACCGCTCCGAAGATGCTGCTAGCAGGACTTTTTTTACCGTCCTGCTAGCACACCGCTCCAGTGTGAAAGCCCTCGGGGCTTTTACACTGGAGACAAAGCAGCGGCACTTTCGGGTCGGTTTGCAGGTGCTATTATTAGTGCAATAGCGCCTGCAAACCGCCCCAGTGTGAAAGGGCCCTTAGTGAATTAACCACTTGACGACCGCCTCACGCTGATTTACGTCAGCAGAATGGCACAGGCAGGCAAAATCACGTACCCGGTACGTGATTGCCTTCCCGCGGGCGGGGGTCCGATCGGACCCCCCCCCGGTGCCAGAGGCGGTCGCCAAACGTTCCGGGCGATGAGAGGTGAGGGGGAGGCCATCCATTCGTGGCCACCCCCTCCCGATCGCTCCCAGCGAATGAGAATGCTTCATCTCCCTCTTTAATGTAAACAGAGGGAGGGGAAGTGATGTCATCCCTCCTCGAGCCGGTGTTTTCGATCCGGCGCCGAGGAGGAGAAGACATCCAAGTAAGTGCACCAACACTACACTTCCAGTAGAACACGCCAGGCACACTTTTCACCCCCCGATCACCCCCCTGTACCCCCTGTCACCGATAGCAGTTTTTTTTTTTTGCATTGGTGTCAGTTTGTGACAGTTATAAGTGTTAGGGCAGTTAGGTTAGCCCCCTTTAGGTCTAGGGTACCCCCCTTTAGGTCCAGGGTACCCCCCTAATAAAGGTTAACCCCTTGATCACCCCCTGTCGCCAGTGTCGCTAAGCGATCGTTTTTCTGATCGCTGTATTAGTGACACAGGTGACGCTAGTTAGGGAGGTAAGTATATAGGTTCGCTGTCAGTGTTTTATAGCAGCAGGGACCCCCATATACTACCTACTAAAGGTTTTAACCCCCTGATTGCCCCCTAGTTAACCCTTTCACCAGCGATCACTGTATAAGTGTTACGGGTGACACTGGTTAGTTAGTTTGTTTTTTGTAGTTTATTATTTAGGGCACCCGCCGTTTATTACCTTATAAAGGTTTAACCCCCTAATTGCCCGGCGGTGATATAAGTTACGTTTTTAGGATCAGGTAAGGTCTGCGTCGCCCCAGGCAGCATCAGGTTAGCGCCAGTACCGCTAACACCCACGCACGCAGCATACACCTCCCTTAGTGCTATAGTATCTGAACGGATCGATATCTGATCTGATCAGATCTATACTCCCCAGCAGTTTAGGGTTCCCAAAAACACAGTGTTAGCGGGATCAGCCCAGATACCTGCTAGCACCTGCGTTTTGCCCCTCGGCCCAGCCCAGCCCACCCCACCCAAGTGCAGTATCGATCGATCACTGACACTTACAAAACACTAAGCACACAACTGCAGCGTTCACAGAGTCAGGCCTGATCCCTACGCTGGCTAACAGTTTTTGTTGGTAGCATTTTGATACAGTCGCTAACAGTCAGGAGCTTTTTTGCCTGTGAGTCTCACTAGTGTACCCCTAAATTTAGAGCCCAAAATGGCAAATCGAAGGTACACTAGTGAAGAGGCCTACACGTTTCTGAGCATGACAGATAGTGAAGAGGAAGTCACTCATCTGTCAGATTCAGGCTCAGAATACGATCCTGTAGAGGACAGCGGCTCCATGACAGATAGCTCTGACGACGGAGTTGTGGTCCCTGCTAGGGTCAGGCGTACCAGACCCCGAACTTCTGTCCTTGAAGTGCAAGAACCGCAGGGCTCTCGTATGGAGCAGAGAAGTACTAGTGCCGCTATTCCTTCTGGTGAACTGGCAAGCACCAGTGGCCTAGTACACCCTGGTCGTATATCCAGCACTGCAGTATCATGTGGTGACATGGCGAGTCCCATAAGTGCAGTTCGAGCTGGCAAGCACTAGTAGTGTCCCGCTGCCTCCAAGAAGACTAACACAGGCCCGTCGTGCCCATAGTGCCCTTCCTGCTGCATTCGCCAATCCGAATTGGGAACCCACCACTTCTGCAGCACCCGTACTTCCCCCATTCACTGGCCAACCCGGAATTCAGGTGGAAACAGTTGATTTTACGCCACTGGATTTTTATTCGCTGTTTTTCACCGAAGATCTCTATAGATCTATTGTGGACCAAAGCAATTTATACGCTGGTCAACACATCGCCGCTAATCCCCAGTCCTCCCTTGCCAGAGATTGGAGACCAATTACAGTCTCTGAATTTAAGACCTTTCTGGGCCTTTCCCTCAACATGGGCTTGAATAAAAAGAGTAAGTTACGGTCATATTGGTGCACTGACCCAATTTACCATGCACCCGTGTTCTCTGCCTCCATGGCCAGGGGACGATACGAGCAGATTTTGCGGTTCATGCACTTCAACGACAATGAACTCTGTCGTCCTCATGGAGACCCTGAATACGATCGGCTCTACAAAATTCGGCCCCTCGTAAACCACTACAACCAACGTTTTGCAGACTTGTTTACTCCCCATCAAGTTGTCTGCGTTGATGAGTCCCTGATTAAGTTTTCTGGCCGCTTGTCATTCAAACAGTACCTTCCCAGCAAGCGTGCCAGATACGGGGTCAAGATGTATAAGCTCTGTGACAGGGCCACAGGCTATACATGTAGTTTTATGGTTTACGAGGGCAAAGATAGTCACGTAGAGCTGACAAACTGCCCTGACTACATAGGAAGCGCTGGCAAGATAGTGTGGGACTTGGTGTCACCCTTATTCGGAAAGGGGTACCACTTGTACGTGGACAATTATTACACGAGCGTGCCACTTTCTAGTCACCTTTTTGATCAACAGATTGGAGCATGTGGCACCATGCGATCTAATTGCCGGGGCTTTCCCCAGCGGCTTGTAGATTCCCGTCTTAGGCTGGGGGAGAGAGCCTGCTTGAAGTGTAATAACTTGCACGCTATGAAGTGGAGGGACAATAAGAATGTTTTCGTTCTTACCTCCCTTCAAGCAGACACGACGGTCCAAATTCCTACGGCGACTAGTGTTGTGGAGAAACCCCTCTGTGTCCACGAATATAACCAAAATATGGGAGGGGTGGACCTCAACAACCAGTTGTTGGCGCCGTACCTAGTTGCCCGTAAGGCCAGACGCTGGTACAATAAAAGGGTCTGTTTATTTATTTCAATTGGCTTTGCTGAACGCTCATGTGCTATACAGAGCTTCAGGAGGGACTGGATCCTTCCTTAAATTCCAGGAAGAGATCGTCAGAGCCCTTCTGTTTCCAGACGGTGCTCCACCTCACCTTCCCCAACCAAATGAAGTACCCCTACCCAACGAGCCCCCCAAAAAAGATGTCGTGTCTGCAGCAAGCGCGGATTTAGGCACGATACCTGGTGTTATTGTCCCTCCTGTCCTGGCAATCCTGGTCTTTGCATTGGTGAATGTTTTGAACGCTACCATACACTAGTGGAATATTAGCGTAGGGTACAGCACTGCACAGACTAGGACACACTTTCACAGGGTCTCCCAAGATGCCATCGCATTTTGAGAAACCCAAACCTGGTACCAGTTAAAAAAGTTAAAGTTACAAAAAAAAGTGTAAAAAAACAAAAAAAAAAACAAAACAAAAAAAAATAGGTAAAAAGATAGGTGAAATTGGGGCAAATGTGGGTGTAAAAATTTGGGACTATACCGTATAGGAAAATGCGTCTCTTGAAGTAGGAGAATATCTATGTTAAGGAATTTATGGTAATCCAGAATTTTTCTTCTTTTATTTGGGGAGTTAAGGCCTTGAACATTGTGAGTAGCTATTTTAAGGAAGGTCTGTTTGTTGTCAGCCATGAAAGTCAATTAGAATGTACTCTTGAATTACACTCACCCTAGGAAGTCTGCTGACCAAAAGCATGATAATGACCTCATTTACTGGATAAGAATGGAGGATTATATGTGTTGTTAATCTGAGAATGTGGATTTCCGTAACGTAAAGACAGGTTAGACACGTATTAATTAAAGGGGGAAGAGAATAGGGAGAGAAAAGAAAAAGGAAAAAAGAGAGAGGAAAGGAAAGTCTCCTATCATACAGAATCGGGGTTCAGGAGAGGAGACACCCCCCGAAGCCTGGAAGAAAAAACAATAGAGGTCTGACCCAAAGGATACAGACAACCTAGTCCCCAGAGACCTACTGGTTTCTAAGGAATAGGTGAAAGCGCATGTGGACCAGCCCCATACAGGGTGCCCGCAGCAGGAAAAAATTATTAATAAAAATAGCACTATAAGATTGACTTATACAATTATGCATTGTCACAGTCCACTAAAAATCAAGATTTTTCACGTAACTTCACGGATTTTCATTCGTATAGATGGAACCTATAGGCAAAAAGGAAAGAAAAAAGTCTGTAGCATTGTGAATAACTATACAACCGGCAAGGGGACTAGCAAATGAGGGTAAAAGCCCCTAAGAAGTGTCACAGAAAGGTCTGTGAGCGGTCTCTATATCCTTTTAAGAGACAAGTAACAAGAATGGTGTAGGAGTCATTATTCAGGAGGGTCCGTTGTCCTTGCTTTTCTTCGCCCTTCCCTTGTTCCAAAGTGGGCCTTGTGAGCTCGTTGGGTTGGGTCTTTTGGTCGGGCTGGGACAGGCAGTGGCGGTATCCATTTTCGATTCTTGCGAGATGAGTTTGAGTTGTAATCGCAATCTCTTCCCTTTCTGGAAGCTGGAAAAGGAGTAGGATCTCTCTTTGTCAGTAAACTGGACTGCTAGTGGAAAGGCCCATCTGTATTTTATCTCTTTCTGAGTGAGGACCAGTAAAAGAGGCTTCAATGCCCTCCTTCTTTGCAGCGTGGAGGGGGATAGATCTACAAAAAGCTGAATTGGGTGGCCATGGCAGAGTATTTGCGGGGCAGATCTGGCTTGTTTCATGACCTCCTCTTTTACGGCATAAAAATGGGGCTTGGCGATAATGTCTCTGGGTTTTCCATTCGTTCTAGGAGGTCCTAGGGCTCTGTCCAGTTCTAGACGGTGCTGGGGGATATTGGGAATTATGGTTCTGGTCAATTCCTGGACTGCTGATGGTATGTCCGAAACAGATTCAGGAAGCCCTCTGATCCTAATATTATACCTGCGAGATCTGTTTTCAAGTTCATCGATACTGGAAATGGCAAAATCTAATTGTTCTTGGACAGTATATAACTGTTTCGCATTTTTGGTTCGATGCAGCCACTGTTTCCTCCAATTTGTGCTCTATAGCATCGATTCTTGTTCTAATATTTTGAAAGTCGGCTTTCAGGTCTCCAGTAATTTTAGCCGCTGTGTTTGCTAGTCCTCTATCAAGGAGTTCTGCAAACCTTTAAAATAGGTCCGTCAAAATAAATGCCTGCTCCCCTGAAAGAGCCTCTGAGGGGACTGAGGTTATCTGAGAGGAAAAATTTAGTCCAGAGGAGACTATGGAATGGTCAGGTAGTGAGTGGCCAGTAAGGGGTTCAGAGTATGACAGTTGAGGAATAAATACCTGAGGAGTGCCTGTCTGAAGCCCTGAGGTAGATTTCAGTGTCTCAGGGATGAAAACTGGCGTTTTCTTCTGTAAGGCAGAATGCGCTGCGTTCTGTATTCTGCATATCGGTGGCCATTTTGGATTTTTCCCAATTCTCACAATTTAAAGACTCAAATTATGGGCCGGAGTCCCTCCTAAAGAAAATAAGAATATAGGAGGGTGTTCCCCTTTAAGTAGTTAGTCTGCCTGTAGAATTCTTCAGTCTGTGTGACTGTCAGTTTGCCTGCTACAGGTGCTGCTACACTAGGCTGGAACGGAGCTCTCTGCTCAGGCAGCCGTCCATGGAGCTCCACGCATGTGCTCTCCTATATTTCATTTTTAAAATCCAAATAGTGTAAATACTTGAATTTGATATCAGTTCCTATAAAATGAATCCTAAATGACAATTCATTCCCCCAGCATGTACACAACCACTTATCTGTACATGCGGAATAAACATCTCCTAATGGTCACAGTTTCAGAGCATATAGAATTAAACATGTTTTTTTTTTTTTGTTTATATACAATTTCTCAGGGGTTAGGCATCTATTGGCCACTGTTGAGCTGTCATTAGCGTGAGGGATGACAGACAGGGCTTGGCTCAGGGTCATTAAGCCATTGGTAACAGAGCGAAAACAATCAAACAGGTCCTGTAGTAAGATTTTTACTTTGAAAAAGGCTGGTGGAATCCTTTGTCATCTTCTGTGTAAAACAGCATTGCTCCCTGAATATTAACAGACAACTCCAGCCAAAACTTTTCTTGGACAGAAAGGTTAGAACCTCAACGTAGAAGCAATTAGTCCCATTTAACTGGACTTGTTCTGTAATGCTGACAGTGAACCTCTTCAAGCCTCTAGAACAGGGGGTCTCCAAACTACGGCCCTCCAATTGTTCAGGAACTACAATTCCCATCATGCCTAGTCATGTCTGTTAATGTCAGAGGTTTACAACGCCTCATGGGACATGAAGTTCCGCAACAGCTCTCGAGGGCCATAGTTTGGAGATCCCTGCTCTAGAACAAGTCCACTTAAGTGTGACTAAGGCTGGGCATAGATTATACAAATTTCTTATACAATTTTCCTTTAGTTACGAAAACCATATAATATGATGTCAAACCTAAACACTTTCAATTAGTATGCATTTAGGCAGGCCCTTGCACTACATCGTTGAAGGTAAATCTAAAGAAAATTGAATAAGAAAAGTGTATGGCCAGCCTAACTGCTAATAATTTTACCCACTGAACAAACAAACCTTCTCAGACATCTTACAAACAGTTGTTTTTTATTTTTATTTCAATTTCTGTACCCATCAGAGATTTTTTTTTTTTTTTTTTTTTACTGACTTCATATATTAGTTACCAAGACGTGCCCAAAACCTCTCCAATAGGGGCACAAAGGGAGATAAAAATTTAGTATAATAGGTGAGAACCCCATTCATGATTTTATCCCACTGGGGAGGTCTCACAATCTCAAATTCAGTGTGGTCAGCTGGACAGGAAACGTGGGGAAATATCCCCAACAAGGTCAGATAGCAAAAAAAAAAAAAAAAAAAAAAAAGTAACATTTGCTCACTCAGCTAATTACAAAATATGCATTGCTGGAGCAAAGATCATGCTGTACTATGCCATTGTGTAACAAAAACGCTGTTTACAATATGGTTTTGAAGGGTGAATCATGTTGGGAAGAACACTCGTGAAGCTGAAAGATTCTTAGGAAATCCACATTTGAATGTCACATTACCCTTATGAACCTGCATTTTATTTGTGTTTTACATATTGATTCATTTGTATTTTTTTTTTTAACATTGCTACTGCACAGCAGGATGCACCTATTTTTTTAATTATAGTTTGTGAGCAGTGCTGTTTTTTTTTTTTCATAATACTATTTTAAAGTTCCCTGTTGATTTCATTCTAAATAGCAGCTTTTCTTAAGTAACATGGGTTTGATAAATTTGACATACATATACACACACATTTTTTTTTCTGGTATTCACCAAAACATATTCAAGCTATAGTTATATAATGGATATGCTGAAAGTGCACCCTCTCAGGTTTTATTTGAGGGTATGTGCATCCAAATGAGAGGAAGGGGTTAGGAATTACAGCTCTTAAAAATAGCCATCCCCTCCTTTTTCAAGGAACCGAAAGTAATTGGACAATTGAATCAAAAGCTGCTTTATGGCCAGGTGTGGGCTACTCCTTTGTTATTTCTTCATCAATGAACCACTTATGGACCACCGCACATCGATATACATCCTAAGTTTGAAGAGAAATATCACCGGCGGTCCGCTTTCCGATAAGAGTGGTCTCTGCAGCGGATTCGCCACAAGATCACTTTTATCGGTGGCGGGGGGGGGGGGGGGGGGCCTCCACCACTTACCGGAGCTGTCGGCAGAGGAGATCAGATGTTACCCCTTGCTAGGTATGGAGAGGAGTGAGGGGAAGATGGCCCCCCCACGTCTCCATAACATTGCAGGGCAGAAGCAACGTCAAAACGTCACTTCCGTCCGTAGCTCTTAAAAGGGCCATTTTTAAAAAATGTTTTTTTTTTAAATAACAAAATTTATTGCATTTTAGTGTAAATATGAGATCCGAGGTCTTTTTGATCCCAGATCTCATTTAAGAGGGCCTGTCATGCTTTTTTTTTTCTATTACAAGGCATGTTTACATTCCTTGTAATAGGAAGAAAAGTGATAAAAAAAATTGTAACAGTGTAAAAATAAAAAAGTAAAATAAATAAAAAAAACCCCCCAAAAAACACAATTTTAAATGCGCCCCATCCAGCCGAGCTTGCGCGCTGAAGCGAACGCATACGTGAGTAGCGCCCGCATATGAAAAGAGTGTTCAAACCACGCATGTGAAGTTTCGCCGCGATTGGTAGAGCGAGAGCAATAATTCTAGCCCTAGACCTCCTCTAACTCAAAACATGCAATCTACAGAGATTTTTTTTTTAAGGGTAAAAGTTTGTCGCCATTCCACAAGCGGGTGCAATTTTGAAGCGTGACATGTTGAGTATCAATTTACTCAGAGTAACATTATCTTTCACAATATAAAACAAAAATTGGGCTAACGTTACTGTTGTCTTATTTGTTAATTAAAAAAAAGTGTATTTTTTCCAAATAAAAAGTGCGCTTCTAAGACCGCTGCGCAAATACGGTGCGACAGAAAGTATTGCAACGACCACCATTTTATTCTCTAGGGTGTCAGGGGAAAAAAAAAAAAATATATAATGTTTGGGGGATCTAAGTAATTTTCTAGGGGAAAAAAAAAAAAAAAGGATTTTTATAACACCTTACCTGTAAAATCCTTTTCTTGGAGTACATCATGGGACACGGAGCCTTATTCCTTTCATGACCAAGCCTATTTTTGACATTTGGTGTTTACAAGTTAAAATCCGTATTTTTTTGCTAGAAAATTACTTAGAGCCCTCAAACATACATACATACACATATATATATATATATATATATATAGAGAATAAAATGGTGATTGTTGCAATATTTTTTATCACACGGTATTTCTGCAGCGGTGTTTTAAACGTGAACCACTTTTGGGAAAAGGAGTACTTCATATTCCCATCGCACACTTTCCTGGATAAGCTCATGAGATATGGGTGCTGCAGCAACAACCAGCTGGATACTGGTTCAAGTCAAAATGGAAATATTTGCCAGCACACCATGGAACAGCGTAGATAGCGTCCAAATGTGTAGTTTATTGCATGATCACAACACACAGAGAGTGCAACGTTTCGGAGTCACGCAGGACCCCTTCGTCAGGCATGTGACGAAGGGGTCCTGCGTGACTCCGAAACGTCCCCTCCCACTCCTCCGGTATAACAGCCGAGCGGCATTTAAAGTTAGTGCAATTTTTTTTATATTGTGAAATATAATGTTACGCCAAGTAAATGGATACCCAACATGTCACGCTTCAAAATTGCGCCCGCTCGTGGAATGGCATCAAACTTTTACCCTTAAAAATCTCCATAGGCGACGTTTAAAAAAATTCTACAGGTTGCATGTTTGGTGTTACAGAGGAGGTCTAGGGCTAGAATTATTGCTCTTGCTCTAACAGTCGCGGCGATACCTCACATGTGTGGTTTGATCACAGTTTTCATATGCGGGCGCTACTCACGTATGCGTTCGCTTCTGTGCGCGAGCTCGTCGGGACAAGGGCGCTTTAAAAATGTTTTTTTTTCTTATTTTAATTATTTTTTCACTTTAAAAAAAAAAAAAAAATTTGGATTACTTTTATTCCTATTACAAGGGATGTAAACATCCCTTGTAATAGTAAAAAGCATGACAGGTCCTCTTAAATATGAGATCTGGGGTCAAAAAGTCCTCAGATCTCATATTTGGACTTAAATGCTAAAAAAAAAAATAAAAAAATATATATGCCTTTAAGACATATGGGCGGAACTGACGTTATGATGACGTCGCTTCCGCCCTCCTATGGTATGGAGACAGGTAAGGGCCATCTTAGCCTCACTCGTCTCCATACCCAGGAAGTGACAGGTCCCGATCGCCTCCGCCGCTACCGACGGCTCCGGTAAGCGGCAGAGGGCGCAGGAGAGCGTCTGGAGGAGGGTGGTACCTCTCCCGCCACCAATAACGGTGATCTTGCGGCGAATCCGCTGCGGAGACCACCATGATTGGAAACACGACCGTCTCCTGTAAAGATGGATACCTCAGTTGTGGCAGCAGCTGCTGCCGTTACCGAGATATCCATCTTCAAAGTGCCGACGTATATGTACAGGAGCAGGTTGGTAAGTGGTTAATGGGACGTCCCATAGCAATGCTACTTGAGGGGAGAGAGACACAACTCGGCGGGTACCCCCAGACTTGAGGACCTATACTGCTGCCTGCAGCACACGGCGCCCGAAGGCAATATCCCCGTACTTCCTTACATCCACCTGATAAAATTTTGTACATGTATACACTGAAGACCAAGTTGTGGCCTTACAGATCTGAGCCATGGAGGCCCTATGACGCACTGCCCAAGAAGCACTAACCGCCCTGGTAGAGTGCACCTTAACTTGAAAAGGGGGAATCTTACCCTTTAAATCATAAGTTTGAATTATAACTTGCCGAATCCACTTAGCGACAGTGGATTTAGACGCTGCCTGTCCTTTCTTAGGACCCTCTGGCAGAATAAATAAGACATCAGTCTTATGAAACTGAGCAGTTGCATTTAAATAGATTTTCACTGCTCTCACCACATCAAGACAATGAAGTAACTTTTCTTCCCTGGAACATGGTTTAGGAAAAAACGATGGCAGGACAATATCTTGGTTCAGGTGAAAACCTGAGACCACCCTTGGTTAAAAAAAAAAAAAAACCTGGACAAGGGTGCAACACCACTCTGTCCTCATGAAAAATCAAATATGACTCTTTACAAGGAAGAGCAGCCAATTCCAAAACCCTCCTTGCTGAGGATATAGCAACCAAAAATACCAACTTCCTTGTCAAAAGGACTAAAGGAATATGTTGTATCGGTTCAAATGTTTTTGTAACACAGACAAAACCAAGTTCAAGTCCCAAGGGTTCAAGGGAGCTTTGACGGGCGGATTAGGCCGCATCACCCCTTGCATAAAACCTCATGCTAAAGAATGTGTAGCAAGGGGTCTTTGAATTAAGACCAATAAAGCTGAGACTTGGCCTTTAATAGTACTTAAGGCCAATTTCATTTCTACCCCTAATTGTAGAAAGGCAAGAATTCTGCCTATGATATATCTCCAAGGGTACCAACCCTTGGATTCACACCAGGAAACATAAGCCCTCCAGACTCTATAATATATAGTTCTGTAGAGATAACTGACCCGGAGAGCCCACATTTCTTCAGAATGTGGGTTTCAATAGCCAAGCCATTAAATTTAGAGACCGTAATGTAGGATGGAATATCAGTCCCTGTGAGAGCAGATCTGGCCGTAGTGGGAGGGACCATGGGCCCTCCACTGCAATCATTACGATTTCTGCATACCATGACCTTCTGGGCCATGGTGGTGCCACCAGAATTACTGGCTTTCTTTCCAGCTTGATCCTGCAAAGAAGTCGAGGCTGCAACTGAATAGGGGGGAATGCATAGATCAGTGAGAACTGATCCCACGGGGTCACCAACGCATCCGTTCCGCATGCGAGTGGATCCCTTGTTCTGGCCACAAAGTTGACTAACCTAATGTTGGACCTGGACGCTAGAAGATCTACGTCCGGAGTCCCCCCATCCTTGGCAAACAGCCCGAAATATGTCGGGGTGAGGAGACCATTCCCCTGGGAATAACTTCTGGCGACTTAAGTAATCCGCCTGCCAATTCTCTACTCCCGGAATGAAGACTGCCGATGGGCAGAAATGAATGTCCCGTGCCTAAGTTAGAATATGGTTCACCTCTCTCTGCGCTGAGAGACTCTTGGTGCCCCCTTGGTGATTGATATAGGCCACAGCTGTGGCATTGTCAGATTGGATTCTCACAGAACAATCCCGTAACCTGAAAGTCCAGGCCTTTAGAGCCAGACGCACTGCCCGAATCTCTAGGATATTGATGGGCAAGGTTCTTGCCGCTCTTGACCACTGTCCCTGGACAGTTGTCTTTTCTAGTACTGCTCCCCAGCCTGAAGGGCTAACATCTGTCATTACCACTTTCCAGATAACTGGTCTGAAGGATTTTCCTTTAGGAGATTCTGAGTTAGTAACCACCAATTGTGGCTTTGTGACACCCTTGGGGACAGCTGCATTGGCAAGTCTAAAGCTTGCATCGTTTTGTTCCAAGCGGCCAGGATACGGTTTTGCATCAGTCTTGAATGGAACTGGGCATAGGGAATGAATTCGAATGAAGCCACCATGGTTTCTAGTACCCTCATGCAAAGGCAAATGGAGGGATCACCTTTTGACCTGACCATCCGCACCAGCTCTCTCTTATGGGAGTTCATCTTTGCCTGAGGCAAGAACACCTTTTCCTGGGCTGTGTCTATGATCAGACCCAAGTACTCCAGGCTTTTTAGCGAGCGGTATTAAGGAAGATTTCTCTAGGTTGAGAATCCAACCGAAACTTTCCAGGTAACTGGTTGTAATGCGTACGCTTTGCTCCAAACGAGCCACCGACTGGTCTATTAGCACTAGATCGTCTAGGTACGCTACGACTGTTATGCCCTTAACCTGGCTAGAGGTGGGGCCAGCACCTTTGTGAACACCCGGGGTGCTGTGGCTAGCCCGAAGGGCAGGGCCACAAACTGGAAATGCTGCTGTTCTAACTCGAACCGCAGAAACTTTTGGTGAGCGGGAAATATAGGGACATGCAGATATGCATCCCTGATGTCGATTGATGCCAGTTCTCCTCCTAGGATAGAAACTACTGACCTAATCGTCTCCATGCAAAAGGAGCGGATCTTCAGGAACCGATTTAAATTTTTTAGATTGAGAATGGGTCTGACATCTCCATTTGGTTTTGGTACCATAAAAAGATTTGAATAAAACCCCAGACCTTGCTCTTTTGTGGGGATCTGTATGATCACCCCTTGAGATATTAATCGGTCTAGTGCCTGAAACAGATTGTCTTTTCTCTGGATCTTTGGGAACGCTTGACCTCAGGAAACGAGACGGTGGAAAGTCCCAAAATTCCAGCTTGTACCCCAGCGTTACTGTGGAGATGGCCCATCTGTCCTGAATTTCCTCTTGCCAGACTTCTGAAAACTGCAGAAGTCTTCCCCCCACCTTGGTGAGGGGGGGTTGCCTCTTCATGATGAGGCTTTAGGATTCTGCGTTGCAGGTTTCCAACCCCAGGACTTCTTTTGAGCCTGGGTCTGACCCTGAGGTTTTCCTCTAGAGTCTGACAGCAGAGGTCGTCGCCACTGCCTAGAGGCAGAAGCCTCTGGCGCAGGGGAAAGAGCCCCTTTAAATGAAGGGCGTTTATACTTTCTTTTGACTGGTAAAAGAGTACTTTTGCCACTAGAAATTGTTTGGATATAATTTGTCCAAATCTTCTTTAAATAGTCGCTCCACATGAAAAGGGAACCCAGTTAGGAGGGTTTTACATGGTGCTTCAGCTGACCAATTTTTTAATCACAAGATTCTACGCATATGTACAAGAGTAAGGCGATACGCCTGGTGAATAGAATCTTTAATGGCATCTATGGAAAAGCATAATGCTTTTGGCAGTTCAGCCAATACCCAGGCTTGTTGCGCAGGAACCTCGTTAAGGGCCTGTCTAAATTGGTCCTTTAGAGATTGACAGATGCCTATTTCAGCGACTGCGGGCTGAGTAACTGCACCTGCCAAGGAAAAAGTAGATTTTAACAGGGATTACAACTTACGTGTTGGATCCTTAAGCATTTGTGCATTGTCTACAGGACAAGTTAGGCTTTTATTAACACTGGAAATCGTGGGTTTTCTCAGAGGAGCAACAGAACAAGATAATAATAATATGTAACATGTTTGAATCTTTAGTTTGTATAGGAATGCAGGAGACAAATTTTAAGATGCCAACGCAGTGGTACCGCACCCCGGCTATTTTACATAGATGTTATCCAGACATACCAGATAAAATGTTGGCGATGTGGGGGAAAAGGAGGGACGCTAGTTCATATTTTTTGGTCCTGCCCCAGAATAAGGGGTTTCTGGGGGGAGGTCCGGAAAATTGCCCAAAGGTTTAGCAATCAGGAGATCACTGAGGAACCGACTTTTTTTTTTTTTTTTTTAATTACAAGACACTGAAATTTCGGTTAAACTTTATAAAAGGTTGATTCTTTGCCATCTCCTGAATGCGGCAAGAGCATGTATCCCAGTAATGTGGAAGCAGACCCAACCTCCATCAGTAGGGATGTGGCTTAAACGTGTAGAATATTTGAACACAATAGAAGACTTGGTTTGGACATCCTGGCATAAACAGGGAGTCTATCTGGAAACATGGTTCTTATGGAATCTCTTTAGATATACAGGAGGGAAAAGCCCTTAAAGATGCGAACTGAGCGGAGGCTACCTGGGGACTTATGGGGTGTGACTGGGGGGGGCGAGATAAGAGAGAGATGGAAGGGGGTTTCCCCCCCCTTTTTGTTTTTTTGGGAGGTTGGTGAGGGGGAAAATATGAAATGAGAACTTTTTGGATACAGGGTGAATAGAATAGAGACTGGGGATCCCCCCAGCACTGAAGACATGATTCGGGTCTTGAAGGGGGGGGGGGGGGGGGTTTGCCCATCCATCTGCATGGGTATAAAGGAATAATGGGTTTAATTTGAAGTATAGAGATGGATATTACATGTTGTATGTATGTATTATGGAATGTATTTTGTTTTCTTGTTTCAGAAATAAAAAACTAAAAAAAAAAAAAAAAAAAAAAACACTGGAAATCGCAGCTCCATTGGATAGAGAACAAAAAATCTCTTAGGAGGGAGAAAATGCTTATCAAGGTGATCCCATTCAGCAAAAACAAGCTGTTTTAGTAATGCATGGACAGGAAACGCATGCAAAGGCTGAGAAGGTTTTAAGGAACCCAAAGAAGGAAACCGAGCATTCAGGAGACTCCGTTAGGGGCAACATGAAAGGGGAACGAACCATCTCCGTAAGAGTTTGAATCAGCAATTCCTCAGATTGTGAGGCTGAAACAGGTTCATCCACCGTTGTTTCCTCCACAGAGGAATCATCGGTTTGTTTTTCCTCTTGCACGACTGAGGGCAACACCTCATCCGGAGCCCACTGTTCCCCTTGCAAAGGTTCTGAAGTGGGGGATCTAGCACGCTTCCTATCCATTTGAATGGAGGATGCGATTAAAGCCGCTAATCTTCCTTCCAGACCCTGCAGGGTGGAGGAAAGAACATCTTCAGTCACGTATACAGGGGCCGAGATGTAAGAAGCAGTTGGCACCATCAATTTGTTCCAATGGCTCTTTTGCTGGCTTGCTATAACTGGTAATTCAGGCGAGGATGATAGCGTGGAAATGCGACTCGAGATCCTAGCGCCTGGGGGTGAAGTCCTTTAGTACTTTTTTTGGCCTTTGGGGGGTCTTTTTTGCTAGGCATAGTCCTAAGCAAAAAAACAGAGGCACTATACAATTGCACTTAAATCGTTGAATAAAGTCATGACAAATGAAGCCGCAATAATGTTCAGCCTAGTGCTGGGGAAAAAAAAAGTGTCCTTTCTGTATCAGGAATGCCATCTTGCAACCCTCAGATGTCCCACAGCTCCTGTGTGGGAGCTGTGGGACATCTGAGACTAACGGCTGTAGTTTTATCTGATGTTGTCTGCCGTGCGTCGACGTTCACAGCACCGTGCTTGGGCCCCACCCCCTCCAAAAAAAATTCCGCCCCTCTTTTCATTTAAAAATGTTCCCACGCTCATGCGTGGCGCTTTCGGGTCTACATACCCAACGGGGGGGGGGGGGGGGGGCAGAGACCTGTAACACACAACAGTAACAGCAGTTAACAGTAACAATATTAGCAGTACCAGCTGGATCTCCGCACCCCCTGTGGCGGGGGGGGGGGGTTAACCACTGATGTCCCCCTAACCCTCTGGTCCCTTCAGGGGGAGAAAGAAATCATTTGGCAGATTTTTACCTGAGAGGAATCCCCCTGCACACACTGCTGCGGCCACACACAGACTGAGCTTTACAATGAAGACAACAGAGTAAGGTATGTACATAGACTCTCTAGTGGAGAATTAAGGCATGACAACATTTTTCCCCTAATAGAAGAATACATAGGCGTTTTTAGTTCCCAAGTTTCTTCCCTTACCTTATCCCTGCTGCAGGATTTGCTGAATTAACAGACAATCCGACCTTCACCCATCATGGCGGGTTCCGTTTAGCAAACCTTTAAGGACCGGGTACCTAGATATCGGGGTTCCAACTCCTTTGGACCTGTAAAACACCCCACCAGGAAAGCTTTAGGTAATGGTAGCAAGACCTAAGCCCTGGGTTCCCAGGATCCAGCACTACAAAGAGGCGTTACAGGCAAAAACCTCGTGCTTCGGATACGAGGCCCCAGATGCCATCCACTTAGGCCTCAGTGGCACTTTGGATGGATATGGTCTATGGAGGATATTTAAATCCAGTATGGCTCCCTCCTGGAGCTCCTCAGAGCACATCTTCACTCGTGACCAACACCTTAGACACTGGCGAAAAAACTGATGGGCTCCTGGAAGGAGGAGTGGTTATATAGGGAGCGAACTTCTTGGATTGGGTATACCAGTGTCCATCACCTGAAGGTGGCCTATAACCCATTAAGTAATTACTTAAGGCTGTGTCCCATGATGTACAAAAAAAAAAAAAAAAAAACACACATTTTAACTTTCTAACGTGGTTAAGCAGGTAAAAGGTCTGGAGTTGATTCCGAGTTTAGTATTTGCATTTGGAATATGCTGCTGTGAACCTACATCATGCTCTCAAAGGCCCTGTCCATGCAAGTGAAACAGGCTATTGTAAGGCTTCATCCATCCAACATCCAGACAAGTGAAGGACACTCTCCAGGAGGTGGGTGTATCATTGGCAAAGTCTAAAATCAAGACAAGACTTCACAAGAGCAAATACAAATACAGAGGGTTCACCACAATGTGCAAACCATTCAGAAGCCTGAAGAATAGAAAAGCCAGATTAGACTTTGCCAAAAAACATCTAAAAAAGCCAGACCAGTTCTGAAAAAGCATTCTTTGGACGGATGAAACCAAGATTAATCTGTACGAGAATGTCGGGAAGATAAAAAAAAAAAAAAAAAAAAAAAAGTGTGGAGAAGGCTTGGAACAGCCCGTGATCCAAAGCACACAACGTCATCTGTAAAACATGGTGGAGTCAGTGTGATGGCATGGGCATGCGTGGCTTCCAGTGGCACTGGGTCATTGGTGTTTATTGATGATGTGACAGAAGCAGCCAGATGACTTCTGCAGTATTTAGAGATATACTGTCAGCCCAGATTCAGCCAAAATGCAGCAAAGTTGAATGGACGGTGCTTTACGGTACAGATGGACAATGATCCAAAACGCACTTCAAAAGCAACCCAGGAGCTTTAGAAGGAAAAGAAGTGGAATATTCTGCAATGGCCGAGTCCATCACCTGATCAACACAATTGAGCATGCATTTCACTTGCTGAAGGCAAAACTAAAGGCAGAAAGACCCCCAAACAACAGAAGACAGCTGCAGTTAAGAGCCTGGCAAAGCATCAGAAAGGAGGAAACCCAGTCATTGGTAATGTCAATGGGTTCCAGACTTCAGGCAGTCATTGCCAGTAAAGTATTCTCAACAAAGTATTAAAAATTAACATTTTATTTAGGATTATAATCATTTGTCCAAGTACATTTGAGCCCTTGAAAATGGGGGGACGGTGTATAAAAATGAGTGCAGTTCCTAAAATTTGTACTTAATATTTATGTTCAACCCTTTGAACTGAAGCTAAAAAAGTCTGCACTCTCGCATGGTCATGTTTTCAATATTATTGCCAAAATTTCACAATTTCCGCCAGGGTGTGCAAACTTTTGAGTACAACTGTGTGTAATATATATATAATTTTATGGGTAGCACAGTGTTGTTGCATATTTGCAATATCTGATTTAGATGAATCTGTCCCATTTAAAAAGACAGGGGCACCCATCTTCCCTTAACTCCTTCCATCTGAATTCACTATATAAAACTATTCTCTCACAATAATGCCACAATTTTCTGATGTCCACACGGTGATGACAAATAAAACACAATAAACCACTTGCTTAATGGGCACTTAAACTCCCCTCATGCCCAGACCAATTTTCAGCTTTTAGCGCTGTCACTCTTTGAACGACAATTGCGTGGTCATACAACACTGTACCCAAATGACAGGTTTATCATTTTTTCCCACAAATAGAGCTTTCTTTTGGTGGTATTTGATCACCTGTGGGTTTTTTATTTTTTGTTAAAAAAATTAAGAAAAAAAAATATATTATACACAAAACCGCTTTATATTTTGTTATTAAATTTTGCAAACAGGTAATTTTTCTCCTTCATTGATGTACGCTAATGAGGCTGGACTGGTGGGCACTGATCAGTGGTGGCACCGATGGACATTGATAGGTGGCAGTCATGGGCATTGATACGCTGTCAACATGGAGGAAAAAAAAAAAAGAATACCGATCTTCTGTTTACATCACGTGATCATCTGCCATTGGCTGACAGCTGATCACGTGGCAAGGGGCTGGGACCCCTTACTCCGATCTGTGATCACCCGAGTCTCATTGACTCGGTGATCACAGAAGGGGGCACTCGGGGAGCGTGCAAAGGAGAGGACATCTATTAAATATCTCCCGGCAAAATGGGTCTGCGCTGTAGCCGTCATTTGGCTATAGCACAGATCTGAAGGGGTTACACCAACAGTCAAAATCCATAAAAGTCATGTATTGGCACATTCTTAGAGGATGCTTGTATAAAACATTAGAAGTTCATTTTCATAAAGCTAAAAACAGCATCTTGGAATAAATACAAATACATATTGCTAAAGGAGGGTGGGGTAGGTATTGTAACATTCATTTGTAAATAATAGCAACTCCGTTGAAAAGAACATACTCCATATGATGTAGATATAACACATTCATTATGGTGATAATCAAATTCAACACATAGTATAAAACAGTACATTAAATACAGATAAAAATGGTCATAATCTATGATTAGTAGAAGACAAACATAAGTAAAAATAAAAACATGAAAACATTTCTGGTAGTTTGGAATCCTAAATAGGTTCTCCATTGGAGGTTCTCTAGGCCCATATTACTAGGAAGAGGCCTTGTGAAAAATTCAGACCATTTTAAAAGACTATATTCCTAGAAACAACTTGTAATCTCCAAGGGAGAGTTTAAGCCTACAGCATAGCAGAGTCTGGGCTGACATGTTTTTCTTCCAGACAAAATTAGGACCTGGAACAAGACAGGACTTTTATAGGACTCCATGTCATGTATAAGGCATATGGCAAAATAGTTCAGATCAAACCCAGTAATTAATCTCCTTTGTCGAGCATCCAGAAACGTAAGGCTTGAAAACTCCATAAACTTGAGATCCAACAGAATGTGCTTTTGTCAAAAAAACAGTGATTACAAATACAATTATCAGGATCAAAATGAATTGTCAATCTGTGCAAAAATAGTTCATAGGCAGTTGTATTTTGACAATTGAATCCTTAAAAAAAGTTTTGTTTTTTTTTGAAAAATAAAAGACTTTAGCTTATGCCGTAGGACAATGCATTTGTTTGTGTAGTGTCAGGAAAAGTATATTTTTTACAAAGGCAGAAATGTTTCCCGTCAGTTTTGGCAGTGGTAGAAGTAAATGGCGGGGTGCTGTCATCTGTTAAAGTCAGAAGATTTTTCAAAATCTGAGATTGTTGCGTTCCAATAAAATAGAAAACGGAAGGCAGTATCCAATTCTCTTTATGATTTTTTTGTAAGACGTAAATTCCAAAAAAAAAAATAAACAGATGTAATCTAATATTCACAGGTGGAGTGTTGGCTTTCATTCATCTGTGGAATGCACACGTGGGAAGGCCTCTAGTTTGGGGCTGGCTTCACTGTCAGAGAAGAAGGGGTGAAGCAGAGCTTGTGATGCAGAGATGCGCCTCTGGGTGTTAAATGTCAGCATTTCCTAGAAAGAAAAGAAAGACATTGTAAACCTTCAACTCTTCAGGGAAGACTGTCCACAAGGTTTAGGAGTGTGTCTATGGGAATGTTTGACCATTCTTCCAGAAGCACATTTGTGAGGTCAGGTACTGATGTGGACGAGAAGGCCTGGCTCGCAGTCTCCGCTCTAATTTATCCTAACGGTGTTCTATTGGGATGAGGTCAGAACTCTGTGCAGGCCAGTCAATTTCCTCCACCCCAAACTCACCCATCAAGGTCTTTATGGACCTTGCTTTGTGCACTGGTCCAAAAAATTTGGTGGGGGGGAATTATGGCGTGGGGTTTTTCAGGGGTTGGGCTTGGCCCCTTAGTTCCAGTGACGGGAACTCTTAAGGCGTCTGCATACCAAGACATTTTGGACAATTTCATGCTCCCAACTTTGTGGGAACAGTTTGGGGATGGTCCCTTCCTGTTCCAACATGACTGCACACCAGTGCACAAAGCAAGGTCCATAAAGATATGGATGAGCGAGTTTGGGTTGGAGGAACTAGACTGGCTTGCGTGAGCTTTGTGTGCTGCAGCTTATTCTTTTTCTCACATTAGTAAATAGGTGAGCATGAAGAGAATTGAAATTTGATTTATATCTGAGAAACTGCTAATCATTTGAACTTAAAGTGGTTGTAAAGTCAGAAAGTTTTTTTTCTATGCATTAAGATAAAAAAAAGCCTTCTGTGTGCAGCAGCCTCCAAATACTTACCTGATGCCCATCTCAATCCAGTGATGTTGCAGTAGTGTCTCGGCTGCCTGGGACTCTCCCTCGCCATTGGCTGCAGCTGCTTTCAAAGTCGGGGAGCCAATGAGGAGAGAGAGGGTGTGGGGCCAGGTTGCAGCTCCGTGTGTGAATGGACACACAGAGCTGCGGCTCGGGTACCCCCCATAGCAAGCTGCTTGCTGTGGGGGCACTCAACAGGAGGGAGGGGCCAGGAGAGCCGAAGAGGGACTAGAGAAGAGGAGGATCTGGGCTGCTCTGTGCAAAACCACTGCAATAGAGCAGGGAAGTATGACTTTATTTTCCTATAAAAATAACAAACACAAGACTTTAGTAACACTTTAACCAATTAAGGACCAAGCCTCTTTGAGATGTGTTAAAAAGTTAAAAAAACATTTTTGCTAGAAAATTACTTAGAAAAAAAAAATGTATAATGTTCGGGGGTTCTAACACCCTAGAGCAGGGTTTCTCAACTCCAGTCCTCAAGGCGCACCAACAGGTCATGTTTTCAGGATTTCCCTCAGATGAAACGGCTGTGGTAATTACTAAGGCAGTGAAAACTGATCAAATCACCTGTGCAAAATAGTGGAAATCCTGAAAACATGACCTGTTGGTGCGCCTTGAGGACTGGAGTTGAGAAACACTGCCCTAGAGAATAAAATGGCGGTCAATGCAATACTTTGTCACACCGTATTTGTGTAGCAGTCTTACAAACGCACTTTTTTTTTGGAAACAATACACTTTTTTTGAATTAAAAAATAAAACAGTAAAGTTAGCTTATTTTATTATTTATATTGTGAAAGATAATGTTACACCGCGTAAATTGATACCCAACACGTCACGCTTCAAAATTGCGCCCGCTCGTGGAATGGTGACAAACTTTTACCCTTAAAAATATCCATTTTACCCTTAAAAAAATTCTACAGGTTGCATATTTTAAGTTACAGAGAAGGTCTAGTGCTAGAAACATTGCTCTCACTCTACCGATCTCGGCGATACCTCACATGTATGGTTTGAACACAGTTTTCATATGTGGGCGCTACTCATGTATGCGATCGCTTCTGCATGCGAGCTCGGTGGGACGGGGCGCGTTTAAAAAAAAAAAAAAAAAAAAAATTATATTAAATTTTTTTTTCTTATTTACTTTACCTTTTAAATTTTTACACTGTTTAAAAAAAAAAAATGTCACTTTTATTCCTATTACAAGGAATGTAAACATCCCTTGTAATAGGAAAAAAAAGCATGACAGGACCTCTTAAATATGAGATCTGGGGTCAAAAAGACCCCAGATCTCATATTTACACTTTAATGCAATAATAAAAAAAATAAACAAAAAAGGCCCTTTAAGAGCTATGGGCGGAAGTGACGTTTTGACGACGCTTCCGCCCTGCATTGTTATGGAGATGGGTGGGGGCCATCTTCCCCTCACCTCTTCTCCATGTCAAGCAAGGGGAAACATCCGATCGCCTCCACCGCTGCCGACGGCCCCGTTAAGCGGCGGAGGGCACCAGAGCGCGGCGGGAGGGGGCTCTCCCACCGATGAGAAGAGTGATCTTGCGGCAAATCCACCACAGAGACCACTGTTATCGGAAACCGGACCGCCGGCTGAAGAAGAGGATACCGGGGTTATGGCAGCTAGCTGCTGCCATAACAACGATATTCCCCTTCAAAGTAAGGACGTGCATCGTCGTGCGGCGATCCGGAAGTGGTTAAAGCGCACCTTCATTTTCTGCTAAAGGCAAGACTCCCATAAATGCAAAGTAGTCATGTCTGTGTTTATTATGAACCTGACCCAAGACCAGCAGCAGTCTTGGGTGACCACCACTGTTACTATTTAACAGCATTGCATTACTGAAGGGTCAACTAGGTTTACAGACGTACCTCTTGGAGGTTATTACATAGAAAAAAGTAGAAGTTTTCTTAACTGCACGGATGATGTCAGGACAGGTAATTCTGCTGCTGGTGATATGGCAAAATCTCCAAAGTAAAGCAATCAGCCTCAATGGCATAACTTCCTCACTGACCTAACTGAAGAGTCTCGTTCATTAGTGGCAGAGATGCATTTTGCAATTACTGCCTATGGAGGGAGCAACTACATCAGAAAAGGTTTTTTCACCTGACATAAGCCTAACAATCCAGCTGCTAATTGAGCTTAAACAATATAAGAAAAAGTATTTTTGTACTCCCCATAAAATCCTTTTCTTGGTGTTCGTTGAGACACAAAAGAAGTCTCTTTAGCCTTTTAGTTATACTACCTCTTACAGGAGGATTGGAGGTTTTCCAGCATAGCAGTTCAATAGAAGCCAGTGATTACACTGGCTTCGGTTGGACAGACAGCTGTACACACAGATCAAAAGTCGGACAATTCCTGGTGAATCGGCAAATTTTCAGCTAAACGATACCGGGCTTTGGGCAACTATAAATGCTGAGTCTCAACACCACTTTGTCCCTACGCAGAACTATAAAGTTTATTGCAGGATAAGCTCACCAGTTCAGACACTCGCCCTGAGATGATGGCTGCAAGGAAAACAACCTTGTGTGAGATTAGAGAAATGTCTGAAGTGCAAGAAGAACCAGATTCAGATCCCACAGTCACAAGGGAACAGATGGGGGAGCTACATGGGAGCTGTTCTTCATCAAAGAGTGAGGGAACACTGGCCTCTAAAGGAGAGAAACTGGACAAATAGAATTCCCTTGAAAGGAGGCTGCCATCAGACCTAAGACTCTCATGCAAAAGCAGAGAGAGTTTAAAGGACTGGAGAGTCTGAAGTTTCTTCTGTGGGAGAAACACTCTGGTGTGTGTTGTGTCCACAACTAGACCCCAACAAAGATGGGGATGCCACGAGAGCAGAGTAGGGCTTATACTATATCTAGCACTTCGGTGAATACCTGAGGAGCAGATGAAAGGTCAAAGGCAGGGCAACAAACTGGTAGCATAACGGCCCCAAAGCAAAGTGTAGGAATCAACAATGCACTGGAAAGATGGAGACATGCAGGCAAGCACCTGGGATGTCCACAGAAGCCAGAAAGTTTTAATGATAAAAAGGTGCAATGACAGATTTTGTGGATTCCATGTGGAATTTCTTGAAACCGTTCTGCCAAAGAAATTGGGACAATGATGCGGAAAGCCTGAAGACCAAGCGAGCCTGATGGAGATCTGACAACCTGTGTTCTGACACAGGAAGTTTAAAGGTGAAAAAAAGGGGGCAAGGGGCAAAACTCCAATTTTTAGCCCTGGGACACCACCTCCTGCACCCAAGTGGAAACTGTCCAATCCTTTGTAAAGGTTACGAAATGTTCCCCCTCTCTGGAAAACAGGGGAACACCTTCATGCCAAGGAAGGCTTGTCTAAAGATTTGACAGACTGAAAGTGGCAGACTGAGGGTGGGCTGGAGGCCAAGCTTGGGGGGGGGATAGCATCTCAATGTTGAGATGGATCTTTTCTGTTTTCAAACCATCAGAGGTAGAAGACTTTGCAGTCAGCGCTTTAGGTTTCTTTCACTGCGGAAGATTTTTATTTTTTTTTACTAACCAGTAGCATTCTTGGTTATCATCAAGAGTCAGTATAAAGAAATCCCTCAAAGGCCATGCACAAAAGTTTTGCAGTCTAGCGCTTTAGCCAAAGTGCCCTACATGGGAAAAGAGATGAGAAGCTTCCAGCAAACCATCACAGCTGTTTAATGTTACAGCCCCCTGCTCCATGCGTTTAATAAGCAAGAGATCAACTTGTAGCAGTGGTTCGATTTATTTTAAATGCTTTTACATAGTCACAGTATACATTTCATTTTATAAGATCAGCATTGTAATAGCTATACAAACAGTTATTTTTGACAAGCTAACATAAGCGTTAGAGCTGAACGATTCTGGCTAAAATGAGAATCAGGATTTTTTTTGCTTAGAATTAAGATCACGATTATGGCAGCGTTTCAGCTTTCACATTACACCGAAAAAGTGATGGGCTAACTGTACCGTTTAGTTTTTTTTTTTTTATTTCAAGTGTATTTAAAAAAATAAATAAAAAAATTGCATTTGGAAGACAGCTGCGCAAATATAGTGCAACATAAAATATTGCAACGACCGACATGTCATTCTCTCTTTCTCTCTGGTTTACAGACTGAAGGTTCAATCCTCTAAGAACAAAATATTACTTTGTTTATAGTTCTCTCCATGTTGAGAAACTTGGAAGGCTGCCTGGATTTTTCTTTTTAAATTGTCAGCTGTCAGAAGTGAGCAGAGAACATTGCACTTGTTACATAGAATTGGGAAATGCTGTTTTAAGATCGGGAGGGGGTTAGAATCGCGATTTTGATTTTTTAACGATTAATCGTGCCAATCTAATAAGTGTACTTGGAAATTCTCACTTTCATGTTCTGAGTGCTTTGCAGCTTCTTCTTCTTTGCTTACATTTAAGCTCTAAGGACAACATATCCCATGTTACCTTGCTGCCTGCAAGCTGTGATTCCTGTACTGACTGTGCCTCCTGATACTCATAACCTCTGTAGTTTAGACAGAAGACTTTTAAATGTGACAAGACAGTGTCTACTCGCAGGGCATAGTGGACACGTCACAGAATTCAAGGAAGTAAATGTGTGGGGATCTTCATAAAGTTTACAAAACTTCAAGATTATTCAGATTAATATGAGTAGGATAGAAATAACTGAAGGGCTTGCCTGATTGGGTACAAATTCAAATTATTGTTTAGGTTTGACCACATATTATATGTTTTTTGGTAAATCTAAAAGGGAAATTGTGTAATTTGGTGCACAGATGTAGTGTATTTCTACTTTAGGTGTTCCTGCAGCAATCCTAAGGGGAAATCCTCCTGGGGATTGATCATACATTTTCATTATGGAGACTCAAACTAGAGAACTGGGAACTCCCCTGTTGTAGAAAGAAGGGCAAGACTTAAAAAAAAAAAAAGTGGGTATAAAGTTTAGTGGGACCTGTGCTAGAAATTGATGGAGTTCCCCAGAGATAAGAAAGCCAGTAGGGTTTGGCACATCAGCGTCCGCATATAACTGAAACATCACTTTTGCTTAGAATGAGCCACTACTTTGCACTCATCCCATTTTTTTTTTTAAATGCCTTGGACTATCCCATTATGTATCATACCAGCAGAAGCTGAGCACCAGCTGCATCAATTTCAGGTATAAACTTCTCTACTGGCTGCTGACTCCGGGGTGAAAAAGCAGAACGTGGTAATGTAACATCCTCCGGCCACTCCTCCTCTGAAGGTAGACCAATCATACTGTAGAGAGAAGACACATGGTAAGTGACACACATGCAGGCTTATTCATTAGCTAAAAAGGTAAAAGTGCAGAAACCCAGAACCACCAAGTGGGATCCCTCTCTTTGCTATAATTGACTGCACTTTTAATTACCTTACTTAAAGTGGTAAGAAAGTCATTGCATGTAAAATCTGCTGACAGGCAGGACCCTAGAGGTCATTTCTTTCACAAATGTCCCCCTTGCCTGTCAGCAGGTAATTTGATCTAAGCCACACATGCGCAGCTCAGACCAAATTTATGGCCCGCACTATGTGCCGTGGCACTGTGACCCCCCCATGCCTTTGCTTCACCATGTTTTCTTTAATTTGCATAGCAAACTTCTCAATAAGGAAAAAAAGAAATGCGCTTTACTTTGTTTGAAATTACTCTAACTTGCTGTAGCTTCAAAAATGTAATCATACCAGGCAACCATGTGTCAAAGCCTCACTGCCTGCTCCTAGCACAATGCATTAGTGGTAAACCCACAGTAAAATGTCAGCAGCTAACTGCAGGCAAGATCAGCCAATACAGTTCTCACAGCGGCAGGTCAACACAGGTTTGGGTAAGACGATGAAATCCAAAGCGCCAAAAATAATTTTCCAGCTTTTTTTCAGTGATGACAAAATGCTGTTTGGACAGAGAAAGTGACAGAAAGACAACCCTGTCCCTACAGCTCTTTTATGTGGTGCAACCACAATTCCTAAAGGAATACATGTAAAAGGCCACAGTATAGGGTTGTCAAAGCTGAACTTTGGGGAAAGCAAAATACTCCCTTGCTAAATGCTAGTTTATGTCTAGGGGGTTGTAAAAAGCCATTTTAACCACTAGCTGACCGGCGCACAACAATGTACATCGGCACAATGGTATGGCTGGGCAAATCAGTGTACAGGTACATCCCCTTTAAATCGTGGCATTGAGCGTGGTCATGGAGTACGCCCGCCGCGTACTCCATGACCGTGCCTGCTGACTATGTCCGCCGGGGGCCTGGAATCGTGTCACAGAGCGGCAGAACAGGGAGATGCCTATGCAAGAAGGCATTTCCCCATTCTGCCTAGTGACATGACAGATCTACTGCTCCCTGTCATTGAGAGCAGTGATCGCTGTCATGTCAGTGGAAGCCCACCCCCCCCCCAGTTAGAACACCACCCTAGGTCACACCTAACCCCTTGTTTGCCCCCTCGTGTTTAACCCCTTCCCTGCCAGTGTCATTTACACAGTAATCAGTGCATTTTTATAGCACTGATCGCTGTATAAATGACAATGGTCCCAAAATGGTGTCAAAAGTGAACGATGTGTCCACCATGTCGCAGTCACGTAAAAAAAAAAAAAGAAAAAAAATTATATATGTGGGTTCCAAGAAGTTTTCTAGCAAAAAATAAAAAACATTTCAAAAAAGTCGCCATGAAGCCCTTTTCCTTTTTAAAAGCTCCAGATATTCCTAAAAGCACATCCCTTCATATTTACAATCCTGGGAAAATGTTCTTTTTTTTTTATCAGGACAAGTAGATTGGGACCCAGATTTAGTCCCTTGGACAAGTAGTTTAGTAACATTCCCACACCCCTGTGGTTAGCATCAGACCTGGAGCCCAGGTTCACACTTCGCTGTGAGTTCAGCTGAACTCGCACGATTTTACACCGGCATGTCAGTCCCGATTTTGGCCGCAATTTCAGAGACATCTGTGCGAGTTTCTGCACAGATGTCAATGTAAATCGTAGCCCAAAATCGCAAAGAGTAGTACAGAAACTACTTTTTTAAATCGGTGTGGTGCTGCAGATGCAGTATTGCACCGGTTAGGATGGTGATTTGCTGCTGATTTGACAAGTCAAATCGTATCAATGTGAGCCAGGGCCGAGACTGCAAGGCAAACATGCCAGTTCTGTAAGAACATGTTGATACACATTATAAAAAGGCATTTATATAGTCAGATAAATGACTGGCTGAACTTTTCACAAACCCTTTTCATTTGTGATGATCTAGCACACAACATTCTTCCTGTTTTCCAGATGTTACAAAACACAACTTACTCAAAAATCTTGCAAAGCTGGTCGGCTTCTGAATTTCCACAAAACAGAGGTCTAAAAAAAAAATAAATATATAAACAAACAGAACTTGCTTATTCAGCATGAGAACAAAGCAAACTTAAAAAGGGCAAATCCACCCAAAATTGAGGTGTGACTTTGTAGAGGAAGATAAAGGTTTCTGTGTGACTTGCTCATAGATCTGGACATCTGTGGTGTCGTGAAAATCTACCCTAGGCACTTCCTAGTCTCTCGCTGTCTGAACTTTATACAATGTGTGTGGGGAAAACAAAACTGTACTGGAGAAACGCACACTGCTGACCGCATTTAGAATATGCAAATTACCTGGCTTCAATACTTAGAGACACTGACTCAAAAGAATTGCGTCAGATCAGGAAAAAGTCACAAGGCCTAATCTTCATTCTTGCTCCAAGTCCATGACAAAAGGTACTGTAACCACTGAATTAGCATGAGAGCCAGTGAACAAGTATTTTCATAAGAAATTAGCATGTTTCTTCACTACAGGTATCTTTAACCATTCCCACCCGGCCACTGTACATGAACGGCAGGGTGGTACCTTCCTTGTCCTGAGTGGACATTCAGGAACGTCCTCAGAACAAGTGCTCGTAGCGTGGCCCAGAGGCCGTGGTGCAGCTCGATCCTGTGATCACAGGACCAAGCCGAGCAGAGATCGGGATATGGGTGCTGCGATTGGCCCTCCCGATCACGTGACAAAGCGGGGGAATCTGCAGTCCTGTGACAGCTCTCTGTGCAAGGATGATTTTATACAGAGAGCCGTCACAGATCCCCCCACAAACAGTACACCAAGCACCACTGTCCCCATACACATGTTAATGTCCCCAACACATCTGTCACAGTGCACAAAACATCTGTCACTCCCCCATTACTGCAATTGGCCGATCAACATCTGTCATTGCTACCATAGCTTGTGGACTATGACTTTCACACACTGACCAAATATACACTGTTTTGGGTTATTTTTACCAAAGAAATGTAACAGCATAATTTTTGCTCAAAATTTATGAAGAGAATTTACTTATTTGCAAAATTTTATAACAGAAACGAAGAAAAAAAACTTGTTTTAAATTTCCATTCTTTTTTTAATTTGTAGCACAAAAAAAAAAAACCCAAGTGGTGATCAAATAGCATCAAAACAAACAAAGCTCTATTTGAGTGAAAAAAAAAATTATAAAAATGTCATTTAAGTACAGTGTTGCATGACCGCGCAGTTCTCATTCAAATATGAGAGAGCGCTGAAAGCTAAAATTTGGTCTGGGAAAGAAGGGGGTGAAAATGCCCAGTACTGAGGTAGTTAAAGTGGTGTAAACCCTTCTGTATACCCACTAAGTTCACCAACTTCAGAGATGAAACAAAGCCTCCTACATAAGTTATACCAGTTTACCTGCAACCCTCTTCTCTACAGCCTCCTAAAACACACTGTTTACACAGCATTTTCTGAGCTTCAGCAGGTAGGGAGCAGGGATGTGACATCACACATTGTACAGCAGAGATGAGTGTAATCTGAGGCATGAATGGAGGAAATTAACCTGCCCCCCTCCCTACACAGGCTCACAGAAAAACATGCACAGCTGAGGCTCTCAATCACATGTGTGCTGGGGAGGGGGCGGGGCAATGTCTCCATACTGCCTGGTGTCCAGATTAAACAGTTAAGGATCTGGAAGATTTTACCAGGCCATTATTTTCTATTTAGCACTGCGACTATTTAACTGGTAATTGCGCTGTCATGCAACGCTGTACCCAAATTAAATTTATTTATTTTTTCACACAAATAGGGCTTTGTTTTGGCGGTATTTGATCACCACTGGGTCTATTTTAATTATATAAAAAAAAACAAAAAAAAAAAAACACACACACACGAAAAACAAACTATTTTTTACTTACTGTTCTAAAATCTATCCAATAGAAAAATGTAAAAAAAAAATAAAAAATAAAATCTTAAATAGATAGAGATAGATATGCACAAGAAGTGTATATTAGTTGGTTTGCGTGAAAGTTATAGCGTCTACAAACTATGGGATATATACTGGAAATTGTAATTATTTTTTTCTACTAGTAGTAGTGGCGATCAGCGACTTATAGTGGGACCGTGACAGTGCAGCAGGCAATCTGACACTTTGTGGGAACTGACATCACCAGTGACCCCAATACAGTGATCAGTGCTAATAATATACACTGTCACTGTACTAATGACACTGGCTGGGAAGGGGTTATCTGTGTACCCAAACAATATCTACTGTGTGTAGTATATGCGGCTTTCACTGAGTGATGTGCGTGCTTTTAAAAAACTGACACATTGCTGCTTTCTGTAGAGAGCTGGGTGTTTTTTTACCAATACAGGGCTCTCTTCTGTCATTCGCTCAGCAGGTCCCTGCCATAAATATCATTGGCTGAGAGCCGCTGATCGGCTGCAGCGACTTGCAGCCGTGCCCTCAACCCGGAAATGCCAAATTACCCTGGCGCAGGGTCCCCCTGCTGTGGTACAAGTGAGGTGGGCGGTCCTGAACTGGATAACTGTCAGAAGGGACTCGTGCAGATAGAAAAGGGAGACAGTAGGAAAGAGTAACACTATGCTTTGTTCATTTTTCATTTCAGAGGTTAAAGAAGGAGTTTAGCAGACGGACAAAGTTTTGGTCCTTCTACAATGCAACTAAGGGCACAAACATCTGACCTCCGCACATCTGCACATGGGCAAGTTTTAATGGATGTTTCAAGCCCAAACACACACCACAGCTAAATTTAATTTTTGTTATGTATTGCGGTGTTCTGCAGGGGACAGGAATTTAAAGACAAAAGGCAAAGAACAAAAGAACATGAAAATGTAACAAGTTCTAACCAGTCCCCACTATGTAAAATAAAAATAAAGTTGCAGAAGTTTTTTCCCAGTGAATCAATAGTTAGAAAGGGAAATTTACTCAATGGAACAGATGCCTATACAGTAAAACCTTGGACTGTGAGCATAATTTGTTCCGGAAACATGCTTGTAATCCAAAGCACTCTTATATCAAAGCAAGTTTTCCCAAAAGAATGGGAACGCAAATCATTCGTTCAACAACCACGTGTTAATAAGTCCTTCAGTTTAAAGTCCATATAAAAAAGATTATAACAATGTGATAGGTTGTGTAACCATAAAATGTTCATCCACAAATGGAAGCCTCCACAAGGGGATCAGAAGCAAAATCTATCAGGAGTTGCAGAGTATAAAAGAGAAGAGAGGCGCCTCCAAGTGTAGCAATATGGTTACATTTAATGAAGGTACAACATTTAGCAACTCACATGGTTGATGATTAAAAGAGGCACATCTAAGTATGCAGACATCCGGGGTAAAGCTGTCCACATAGACCATCCTCCACACTGCCGGCTCTCACCGCTGTCAGTCTGCAATCGTTACCAGGAAGACTACCCTGCAGTAGAGCGATGTGAAAGGGAGGGTTGAAGCACTCGTGGAGCGTAGTGTGGAAGGGATGACGTTGATGGCGGTGTGGGAGATGGTCTATGTGGACAGCTTTACCCCGGATGCCCGCATACTTAGATGTGCCTCTTTTAATCAACCATGTGAGTTGCTAAAATGTTGTACCTTCATTAAATGTAACCATATTGCTACACTTAGAGGCGCCTCTCTTTTATACTCAGTTGTGACTTGACGCTACTTGTATATCAAGACATCGCTTGTATATTAAGTCAAAATGTATTTAAAAATGTTGCTCCTCTTGCAAAACGCTTTCAAACCAAGTTACACTCAAACCAAGGTTTTACTGTATAAATATCAGAGTCTGCACAGGCTGGAAATAAGGTCCGTCAAACCCTGATCTTTAATTCTTAAAGGTTGGGAGGCATAAAAAGAGAAGTAAACAGAAGTGTATGATAATTCTAACTGATGTGGCTGTGATCTCAGACTCACTGAACTGAAAAGATTATATGCAAAGCAAAAGTTCCAGTACTAGTCACTGTGAAGGATGAGATGTGCGATGTGTCAGCTGTTTACAGATGAAGACTGCTTTTTATATGACACATACTGGAAACACACAAATAAACCCGACTGAAAAAGTAACAGCAACACATACTCACTTCCTCCTGAACATCTCTGCAAATATACATCCTACACTCCAAATGTCTACCGGTGTGGCATATGTAGACTGAAGTAATACTTCTGGGGCACGATACCACAAGGTCACCACCTGTACAAAATCAATAAAGCAGATGCTAATATGAGAACCAGAAAATATACATAAAAGAGAAAACCTAAAACACCAAGAAAAAAAAAAAAAAAAAAAAAAACTATGTATACTCGCATTTTTTATTAAATATTTGAGTGGACCGAAAGCTGCAGCATTTCGCCATTTTTTTTTTTTCAAATATTTGATTTAAGCCACGAAAGCCAAATCCAGGTTATTAAATAAACTATTAATACATTTAAATGGAACAACATAAATCAGAAGGTTAATTCAGAGTACACGCATGTCTCAACATACAGTATGTGGAGATTATCTATGTAGTGTACCTGCCAAGGGACAAACCGCTGGTAGCAAGTCCTGGGATTGCCTTTCCATGTCATAATATCAAGAGAGAAGAAAAGAAAAGTTAGTGGAGAACAGAGAAAGAGAGAAGATTGGGGGGGTTAGGGAGAGAGAGGGGGGAGCTGCAGCATTTAAATGTAGAATGCCAACCTTCCGCTTGTAAGACCCTCTAGTGCCAACACAGCAGTCTGCCAATGGCTGCCAATGTCAGAACCATCACACCATCTACACTATGTATTGAGAAATCATTTGGTTTAGTCAAAGGTCAAGAGATAGGAAACAGTCCAGTTTTGCCACTTGTGAGTATGATTTCTGCTGGACGGACAAAGTTGTGTTAGGTCAGTTCACTAGGCTATAATAAATGTGACCTTTGTTATAATAGTCATTTCCAGCATTTATAGGCTCTCAACAGAATAAAATGAGAATAATTACAGCTTAAGTAAATTGAGGCTTGTGTATGTAACCGGCTCTAGGGGTATGTGACCATTCCATGCTCACAAAAGCATCATATTCTTATTTATGAACATCAATGTTTCAATAGTCCCATAGCTTGCAGATGCAATATCTTGTGCTTGAAAAATTTCAGTGTCCCACTTCACATCACAAAAGGACAGCATGTTAAATATGACGTGACTTCAGAATTTATTCCAATTTTCTATTGTTATGCACAACTGTAAAGATTAGCAGGTCTAATAATGGAGAGTATCCATGAATACAGGAGTAAAGCAATCCTTTTGCATCCTCATTGTTATGTATAGGGACCAAAAACCATTCTGACACAAACACATGTTAAGGCAAGCCCTTACAGTTACCTTAACAGGAACAGTATATAGCGGGGATCTCCAAACTTTCAAAGAAAAAAAAAAAAGCTGGTTTACGGTCCTCCAGACCAAGGACTGTGGCCAGTGGAAACAGGAAAGGCTCTGGGGTCAGGGCGAGGAATGGCGGCACCTCATCACCGGGGTCAGGGCGAGGAATGGTGGTGTCTTGCCGAGAAAGTTCCCTCGGCGGATAAGTTCCCCCCTGTACTGCGCAGGCGCAGCACGAACTACTGTCAGCCGCCGGAGATAGCCGAAGCTCAAACGCTTCAATCAGCTGTACACGGCGCCTGCGCTCTGGGTCCAGGTTCCTTCCCCACCACCCAAGTGGACATAGAGGGGGAATCTAAAAGAGCCGAGCGCCGTGTACAGCTGATTTTCAGCTATTCCGCCGGAAACTTAGGGGGGGGGAACTTATCCGCCGAGCAGAACTTTCTCGGCAGAACAGCGGCACCCCATCACCGGGGTCAGGGTGAGGAATGGCGGCACCCCCATCACCGGGGTCAGGGTGAGGAATGGCGGCACCCCATCACCGGGGTCAGGGCGAGGAATGGCGGCACCAGGGCGAACGTCGGCACTTCTGGCCCCTCCTTCCTTTCCTGCCAGGTGCCCCCAAAGCAAGCTACTTGCTATGGGTGTACCCGAGCTGAGCCGCTGCTCTGTGACCCCATTCACACACACATGGAGCTGTGGCTTGGCCCGCCCCCTTAGACTCCCAATTGGCTCACTGGATGTGATGGACAGCAGTTAGAGCCCAGGGCTCCTGCCAAAAGCTAATCAGCAGTGCAAGTCCCCAGAGAGGCAAGGCTGGATCGAGAGGGGGCTCAGGTAAGTATTAGGGGGGCACACAGGTGTATTTTTACTATCATGCATAGAATGGTAATAAACCTTGTGCCATTACAACTACTTTAATGAAGTTTATAAACCCTTCTCATGCTATCCAAAAAAATAAAATAAAAAAAATAATACGTTTTCACAGGAGTTCTTCTTTGCATTCTTATTACTCCCATTTGTTTTGAGTATAGTTCATGTTCAGAGTTGCAGAATCTCTCCATTTGTATAGCTGGAATTCTCTTCCGCATGCTCAAACTACTGCTACAATAAATCAATTAGTCAAGCATTGTTCTTGAATGTCCGATTAGCCTGGTATGTTCCCATAATGGACATCACTGACTTATGTAAATGCACAGCACTATCAAGCAGAAGTTCGACATGAAGAGATATGACTGTCCTATGTACAATTATAAATTACAAGCAGTAAAGATTTGGAACAATTACACACATTTACAAGAAGACATATACTGCTCCGATCACATGTGTGTATGTTGAGAAAACCCGTAAAAAAAAAGGAACTTAGATTTCCTTTAATGCTTCAGTAAAACCTTAAAAAGAGAATGGCGTGTCTGGTATTTCTACTCAGAGGCACACTCGGGGAGAGGTAACGGAGCAGACAGAGGCACACGCTGGGAGAGCAGTAGTCAGTGTGAGGGAGATTTCAGCTACAGCAACCCTTCCAAAATAAACACACTATGACCAGGAATGCAGATTCCTCATTACTAGGCCTTTGAAAAGTGAAAAGTACCTAAAAACACAAACAGTGTTTACTCATGGCGGACCACTCTCTGCAATTATCTAAGTGTAGGTATGTGCAAAGGTGAGATCAGAGAAGGATACTCTGACGCAGTATGGAAACTTAGTAAGTGCAGCCCCAAGAACTAAAGTGAACATACTCTAGTGCATGTATGAACTGTGCTTGCTCCCCCACCTTCTGATGTGTGACATGGCAGTAAAGATGTTTGCACCAGCCACAATACGTACACACTACAGTTTTATTGTCGTGTGATCCGCTGTACTAACCATGCAAGGTTCGTCCAGTGATCTCCACCGCTGAGCTGTTGGGTTCTGATGGGGGGCCGCCCTTCCGCCACAACCCTCCGACCAGCACTCTCTGCCATTGGCTGAGAGCTGATCGGGAGTCAGTCGGCTGCTGGTTTTCCAGCATTCACATCAGACAGAAGCTGGCCGAACAGCCGGACATACACAAGGGCCAAATGCCGGACTTTTTTTTTTTTTTTAAACTGGCCGTTGTCTGACATTCGGCCCTTGTGTACAGGGCTAAAAAGACTCTTGTTCGATTTCTGTCAATACATGAATGGACAGCTTTATATTAAGCGCTTTACTACTGTGCAGTATACTAAACATTTGTCAGTACCTGCCCTTTAGAGCCTTTTCACAATGAGGCGCTTTTCAAGCGTTTGGCACAAAAAAAAAAAAAAAAAAAAAAACACCCCTCGCTATTGAAATGAATGGGAAGCGCTTCAAAAATGGTTCTTGAAGTAGTTTTTGAGTCACATGACCCTCAAAAAGCACACCTTTAATGCCTCAAAAGCATTGATCGTTTTATGGGCAATTTTCAAGCGCCTCAGTGTGAAAGGGTTCTTAGATTCACATTGATTATATTGCTAATCTGCAGCCAGGGAAGGGGATGAAGAAATGAAGAATTTAAAGCGGAACGAACATTAAAAAAACAAATAATGGACAACAGGCAGGGTCTTTATTGCAGAAGACATATGCCAGGGGGACACTTAAGTGATTTGGCAACCGTTTGCGGGTCACAATGAAATGGTTCCTAATTTTTTTTTTATATATCTTGAATAGAAGAATGAACATTTCCCCCCCACAGCCGCTGAATGACAGCAGGAGGGAGAGGAGGAGAAGTCAGCTTCTAGTGGTTGCAGGAGGAAAATGGGGAGAATCTTTCTGTATATGCGGCCCTTACCGCCCCTGCTGTCCAATTGTGAAACAGAGTGTGCCACACGGGCCCCCTGGAGCATAGGGTGGGGTCACCATTGTGACCCCTGGCTCTACACCAGTGGTTGGGGGGTGTGGCAACACATTTTACTGCCCCCCAAACTGTTAATAGGCCTGATCCTTTACTCTATGCAGAACAGTGGCAAAGTGCTTGGCATGAGCAACTGTCACTATCTGTCAAGAAAAAGAACAAAAATAACAGAAAGGCTCACCTTTCCAGGTCTCAGGGGCCACCAAGATACAAGCTAAATAAAATGGTTATCAGGTTACATTACTAGCAACTTTCTAACCGCTTCCTCCATGATAATGATGGGCAAGAAGACCTCTGGCAAAAGTCAATAATCCAGGGACCCAACATGGTTTTGTCATTCATGTTTCACAGCGGAGTAGGAAATTTGATCTATTGTGCTCAAAAAAACGTGTCTGTAGTAAAGCTGCATGATTAAATTGTTAAAGAATCAAGATCGCGATTCAATCCCCCTCACTATCTTAAAGTGTTACTAAACCCAGGACTCTGCATTCACTATATAAACTGCTAAATACCTTTTCTCATCAGCAGTATAAAGCAGTCTTGTGACTATCAGTGTCAGGGTAAAGCTTGTAGGAGTTTTCATTCTACTCTAACCCTATGAGGCTGCATGAGCCCTGATCCTCTGTCTGGACAGTGCCGATTGGCCCTGTGCTGATCACATGCACTCCCAAGGAAAAAAATAAATAAATAAAACACATCCTCTAGCAATACACACCAGAAGAGAAGGATAAGAGAAGACAGGATCAAACAGCCTTTATACACAATGCATATGATTAACCCCTTAGTTTCCACAGTGAATATAACAAGCATGTTGTTGTGGGTTTAGTAACACTTTAATACAACATTTCTTCCATTCAGCACAGAATTCTCTGCTCACTACTGACAGCTGTAAAAAAAATAAAAATTAAAAAAAAATTAAAAAAAAAACCACACAGGCAGCCTGCCAAGTTTATCACATGGCTTTGGTGGAGATAAAATAGAAACATTGTAAGTTTAGTTTTTAGATCAAAGGAATGAACTTTGGTCTGTAAATTAAGTCAGTTTAACCACTTAAAGACTAAACTTTTTTCTGACACTTGTTGCTTACAAGTTAAAAATCAGTATTTTTGCTAGAAAATTACTTAGAACCCCTAAACATATATATAAGCAGCAGTCTTTCAAACGCAATTTTTTGGGGATTAAAAAAACAAAACCATAAAGTTAGCCCAATTTTTTCGTATTGCGTGAAGGTGTTACGCCGCGAGAACCGTGAGAGAATCGTGATCTTTATTCCAAGCAAATCAAAAATCATGAGATTCTCATTTTAGCCAGAATCGTGCAGCTCTAGTCTGTAGGTAAAATGTATTTATCTCTCAGGTTTGGAAAACAGATGACCACATTAGAGTGCATGAGCTTATTTGAGCTTATTGGTAGGGACATAAGGGCCATTGTTGATGGGCTTTTGTTTATGTTAAAGTATAACTAAATGGAAAACTTTATTCCCATTTTGGGTAGCATAAGGAAGGGTTGTAAGCTTATAATCCATCAAGCGTTGTGTTTTTTTGTTTTGCCATCTGTGTCCTATTGGGAAGGCTTACCTACACTTCCTGTCCAATCACCAGAACAAGGAGCGAGAGGAAATCCCTACAAAGCAAGACAATCATTGGGTTGTCACTAGAACTAGTGCCATTGGAAGAGCTGGTCTCTATAAGTGTTCTGGAGATGACCCAAAATTTGTGATTTTTATTTACTTTTAGTGAGAATAGTAAGCGTAATAGAGAGGGTGAATCTCCCTTATGGGGCAGAGAAGCAATAAAAACCTGACAGGTGTTCTAATCCCTCTCTACCTAAAAAGTTTTGCAAAAGCAGCTTGAAGACAGTTGATGCAGCCTACAGCTTTACATCAAAAGCACCTGTCATAGAACAGACATTTACCTGTCCAGAGGTCCTGCTCCATACACACCTGAGCCGGTTCTTCCCCATTCTTGGGGTCCCCAGCACCAGCATGTTTATTTTGGGAAGCCGCCTGTGATGCCTTGCAGCTTCACACCTGGCTTCCCACTTTGTGAATGGTCCCACAGCCTCCATGGACCTGTGACGTGTCCCAGAATGCTGTGGGAAAAGACAGGGGGGCTGAACTTCTGCTTGGATCACCTAGGAGTAAGTGCCTATCAAAACTACGCAGAAAAGTGGAACTTCCCCTTTTGGGTGAAGTTCCACTTTAAGCACAAAGTACATTTTCCCATTGACGTTGGCCCAAGGCCGAGTCTAGAAGCATTGTGTAATATGTTGCTATGGAGCATAATAAATGTAGGAAACAAGCACCAACACCCTTTTCTTTGAAAAGAATTTGGGGGATTTTCGACTGGAGACAATGAAAATATAATTTAATCAAAATAAAATGTAAATGTACTCCTACAACTTTATACCAAATGTCACCAGTTATAAGGTGTTTAAAAAACGGTCACAAAAATCAGCAGACATAAAATAGAAAAAAAAACCCCTTAAACTACGCTTGAGAAAATAATGTGGGTGGGTAAAAACCAACCAAATTCATTTTGAAAGCTTCTGAATAAAAAAAAAAAATAAATAAACTAAAAAAAGTTAGATTTTGAAGTGTAAAAATCCCCAGAAACTTTTTGCAATGGAGCGATGAGTTGATAGGACATTAGTATGCAAAATTGGGATTTAATAAGGTGTCTGCAACATATTTCTGGTGGTATGCATGTAGTTAAAAGCCAAAATTCAAGAAAACCCTGGTATTATCATTGGTAGTACCAACATGTGTGACAAATTCTAGTTTGTGTGGTGCAATTACTGCCACATCGGTGATTGGGAAAGGAGGAGGTTTACAAGACCTCTTCCACGTTTCCTGATTGTGCCACAAGTGTAGTTTTTGCATCTTTGAGACAACTCCACAATGATTTGTTCCAGCGTCTTGGCTTTCCCTCGCAGCCCCTTTCATCAGCAACAGTGCATGAAAGTCAGAGGGAGCCTGAACTCAATCCCCGGGGGACTAAGCAGTGCTTACCAGGTTCCAACAGCAGCAGAACTGACCACAATAACTTAATAGGCATCCAGGCGTCGACATCCCTATGGAGGCAGTGCTTCCAGCCAAGCAGAGGCATCCTTGAAATTAGTGAAGACGCATATGGTCTCACCATCCACAACCCGCAGGTTTTGCCGGGAACAAGATGCTGTACTTAATGCCCTGTCAAAAGAACGGCGTTGCCGTTGGGCCTCCATGGTGCAATCTGGAAACAGGAGCTAACTGTTCCGATAGGGTAATTCACCAGCCACTCGAGCAGCTCTAAGAAACTCATCATGGTCCCGAAAGTTTAGCAGCCGGAGAATGAAAGTGCGAGGCGGAGGCCCCTTGGGCCTAGGTGGGACATGATGGGCCCTTTCAACAGAAAAGTACGGGGAGAGTCGAGCCGCAGGCAGTAGGGAGCGTAGGAGATCCTCTGTAAACACAACAGGAGACCAGCTCACGACACCCTCCGGGAGCCCCACAATCCTGAGAATGTTACTGCAGCTCAGATTTTCGGCGTCCTCTGCTCTATACTCCAAGGCTCTAACTTTAGTTTGCAAGGCCCGGATAGAAGCTGCATGGTCAGTCACTGTGGCCTCCACATCCCCCACATGCCGTTCAACCTCAGCAACCCTGGAGCGGATTTTGACCAGATCTTGGCGAATTAAGCCCACATCTAGTTGGACCCAGTAGCATACCAAACGAGCAGGGGGGGTGGGGGGACTGCTTTCCGCGCTGGGTATCGCACATTAGGGGGTGTCAGTCCGGGGGTGTGCAGTGTGAGAGGAGATTGCAGCAGGGCCATCATAATGAAGATCGCCCCTGCACTTTCCAAGCTTTGTAAGCATCAGAAGTGCATCGGGTCGGCAGGGGGCCCAGCGGTGCGAGAGAGGGGGGCTGCCTGTCTCCCAGTCATCCAATCAGGCAGGCAGTATATTTTGGACTACCATTAACCCATTGGATTATATTGTCACTTTGGTTTGGCATTATAATATCACATTTCGGTATATTAATTTAGTATTTATATAGTTTTATACATTTCACACTTTTTTGGATTATTAATTTGGACTATATATTGATTTGCACCATATTTTAGATTATCATTGATTTATTGGATAGCAGTGTCACATTGATTTTGGTATATTTATTTACTTTCACATATGCTTATTTTTATACATATGTTATTATCACGTTTGTGGTTTATTTATATGAAGATCATACAAATTGCAAGCAGCAGCTTATACATATTCAAATGAGCACCATCACACAAACTTAATTGGGTTTTAAATTAGAATCACCTGTTACCAGGTGCACATTGGAATAGAACAGCGCCACATCTACTTTGTTTTCTTTTTCCTTTTTCAATGTCTTACTCCACCTAGTGGCAGTAATTGGTAGAGGCAGCAGATCCACCAACTAGCATTTTTTCTAACCTCTAGGCTGGTACTTATTGCTTTGCGCGGAGTGATTCATTTTCTTTTCCCCTTGCCAGCGCGCCTGGCCCCTCCCTCCTGCCGAGTGCCCCCACAGTAAGCAACTTGCTATGGGGATGCCCGAGCCGCTCCTGTGTATGTCCAGACACAGCCGCAGCTCAGCCCCGCTCTCTCATCATTGGCCCACAAACTGATTGACAGCAGCGAGAGCCAACGACGTCCAGCTGCTGTCTCAGCCAATGAGGGGGGAAGAGTCCCAGACTCTCGCGCAACATTACCAGATAGATACTGTCTCAGGTAAGTAATGGGGGGGGGGTGCTGCTACACACAGGTGTTTTTTTTTTTTATCTTCATGCATAGAATGCATGAAAATGAAAAGCCTTCCGACTTTAGAACCACTTTAAAAAGGATAGAAATATGGCAGCAGCCACTGCCAAGTTATTTTTAAAGAGAGAGACCCGGATTCCGGCTTCACTGTGTGATGGGTTCAGATTTTTCATGCTTCATTGGCTGCAAACTTGTTCCAGGTCAATGGGTTCACTAGGTAATGAAACCAGAAGCAAGATGTAAGCTGCAGAACCTGCACTTATAAAAACAAGTCTACAATCAAAACTCCCATATGTTAATTCGGCAGGCTTGCTTAATGTTTGTACTGTCACCGCTGCCGCTGATCTTGAAGCTTCCATCTTCATCGGGTCTTCTTTCTGGGTTCTGTCTCTTCATCCACTTGAATGGCTGAGCTACAAACACCACTGGTGTCTCTTCTGTTATAAAAACCCCTGCCTGTTTTTTTTTTTTTTTTTTTCCAAAAATGTACTTCAATACAACTTTAAGATATGCACACTTTAAAACTCAGCTCATAAATGGTATGCAGAAGCCACATGGGATGTTCTCAGGTAAAGCATCTCTGGAGATACCTTTTAATAAACTCCTCTCTGAGCTTTTATCTCGTGCACAAATGCTTTCAGATGTTGCTCTATATAGAAATGATGCCTTTATGGTTTTAGGCATTAAAGACATGAGTTTTATATTAGAAAAGATGCACTTATCCTTTGTGGAATTTGAATATAAAAACTGTGGTATTTTAAAGTTGTCAGAAATTGATAAATTGTAAATCGGAGATCTCCAAGTTTTTATGTAATTTATACAAACCTTAAATTATCTGTATATATAGTTTTACAATCCTGACAAGTGTGGCTGCATGTGTTTCCTGTACAGCTGCATTCTCAAGGATGTTCTCACCTGCTACACAAAGTGCTAGGTTACATTTACAGTAAACACTTACCACAGGGGTGAGGGCCATCTGACAGCTGTAGATTCGAGCAAGGCCAAAATCTGCAAGTTTGACTTGTCCACAGCTGGTCACTAGAATGTTTTCTGGTTTAAGATCACGATGTACAATACAGTTCAAATGAAGGAATTCAAGGCCGGAGAGGAACTGTCTCATTAGATCCTGCCAGAACAAAGAGTACAATTAATAAAATGCATCTTCAGTATAATACACACTAAAACAAACCGCATAGTATGATTCACACTTGCGAACGCCCCTACTTGGCGATTACATACGAGAACCCCAGCGGGGGTTCCCATGATTAGCTACGAGAGGCAGCCCCATTGAAAAGGCACAGACTGCTTGTGTCCAGGGCCGATTACTGCATGGGAGTGAATTCGATTAGCAGCGGGTGCAAGCTGCCTTCCATTGCTTTTTTGGGATTAGGCTGGGTTCACAATGGTACGACACAACTGTTATCTTACTTTGCCCTGTGACATCGGTCCTACTTCCATCCAACTTGAACAGGATACGATTCTGCTCCAACTTTGAGATTGTCCCACTTGTCCTTAGACCAATCAAAACCATCCCAGTGTGACATAAACTTCCTTCTCCTGCTGACGTAATCGCCATGCCGGATGTCACAAGTCGGATGGTTAGGACGAGGATCCGACTTCAATGATATTGAATGGGCTGAAAAAGGACCAGCCGGACCAAAGTAGTGCAGGAACCTTTTCTACAGTCAGATCGACTTGTGTCGGACCAGTTAAGACAGCTCTCATAGGGAACCATTGATTTGTACACATCATGCCACATGTGCTCCCAAAGTCGGAGCGTTTGTCGCACCGGTGTGAACCGGGCCTAAGCCTCTTGCAGCTAATCGCATGAACTGGCACTGGGGTTCTCAGGAGGTAATCGTCAAGTAGGTGCAATTGTGAATGTGCACTAAAAAAAAGGATCCTCCATTCTAATACAAATTACTTCAGGCAATCTTGTGGGAGTTGGCTGAACGTTTGCACACCACAAAGGTGAGGTCACCCTTCTCAATAGATGTTAAAGCTGGGTATACACGGGCCAAATGTCAGAAGACAACGACCTGTTCAAAAAAAACAAAAAACCCTAATAGTGTGTACCCGGCTTAAGTTTAGACTTTTTCTGCTAAACTTATCTAAAGGAGGTAGGAGAAGCAGCGAATATGAATGCTGTCACAGCCAGCACACAATTTAAATATTTTTTTTTCATGTTCAAACCCGGTGCATTTAGACGCATAACCTGCATTGATCAATGCAAGGGCACATAGAAGACAATTGTTCTCTATGTGCCCTACGTGTTAGGTTGTGCGCGTTCCATAAAAATGCTGCATTTTTACTCGAGAAACTCACTGCAATGCATAAAGCTGCATTCACACCTAAGCGTTTTCAGCTCTTAAACCGCTCATCTCAAAAGTAAAAATGCACAAATAAAATCCTATTCATTTAAACAGCCCCCTTTTCACATCTGAGCATTTTGTCACCTGAAGCTCAAAAAAAGTACATGAGCTTCTTTTTGGGCAGATTACCGGCGTTTTTTCTGCTTTTTACATTGGTGACCTTTTGACCTGTACAAAATCGCTGTAAAAATCGTGGCAAAAACGATACGCTCAGGTGTGAATGCAGCCTTAAGTTTAATGAAGTGTGGATTCTTTGTCACTTTCAAAAAAGTTGAAAAAAAAAAAAAAAAAAACACCCCATTTTTTTCTCTACATTGCACTTTCATTGGCAAGGCGCAACAGAAGATACATTTTTACTTTAATCTCATCTTTTCACTTATATTGTTTAGTTGTAATTTTCCCCCCCAAATCACATATCGACCTGTCTTAAGTATTTACAGCCCAGCAGAGCTCCTTCAGCCCAAGTAGTAAAAAGTTCCTGATGCCGCCTGAAGATTTTATTAAACCCTATGGAACATCACATCTGCTATGTACAGTACACAGCCAAACAGAGGCCAATATCCAGGTCTGTGAATAGGACTCTTGTGCTAATATTGTGCAAACTGAAAACCAAGAGAAGGGATGCAAAACAGCATCTGACTTCCAGCAAACACCACATAACTATTACCTACCTTTTTGGTTTGGTTCCTTTTTTCTTGCTTTAGACAGAAGGGAAATGGTTAAAATCTCTCTATCAGACATTTTTCGCTGTCTCTGTCCCTGTTGGGAAGAAATGCCTTCACTTCCTTCCCCAGTTACCACAATCTCCACAGCAGAGACACAGGAAGCAGTAAACCCTGACAGAGGATCTAGGCCTTCCCAACCAAAAAGTCTCTTTCCTGCTTGGTCCACATTAGAGAGAGTACTGCCTTCAAGAGGAGTTCCACCCAGGGGGGCCGTCAAAAATAAATAAATAAATAAAAAATTTAAAAGTCAGCAGGTACAAATACTGCAGCTGCTGACTTTTAATTGGACACTTACCTGTCCCAGGGTCCAGCGATGCGGGGGATCGAAGCCCCGCTCACCCCCCCCTCCGCTCGTCGGCATTTCAACTGTAGGCGTCGGGCTGTGGCTTCACAGCCTGGCACCCACTGCGCATGCGGCGCCGCGATTGGCCGCTCAGTCACCTGGGACCTGTAATGGGTCCCAGATGATTGACAGGAGGGAGGGAGCAGAGCGGAGCCCTTTCTGTGCCGAGGGGGAAGTGATGTCACCAGCCCAGGCAAAGGAAGGGGCAGACTACGAGGGACCACCTAGCAACAGGCATTTAGAGGCAAGTGAAAAAAAAAAATATCCAAATTTTTTTTTGTTTTGTTTTTTTTTAGAATTTGAGGTATTTTTGTTTTTTGGGTGGAACCCAACTTTCAGTTCTAATCAGGAGGACTACTGTCACCAAACAGGAAGGGAACATCTTTCAAAACATTGACAAAGACAAACATCACAGAAGTTCAAACCCCTCCCTATTCTAGCTAAAAAGAAAGACCCAGTACCTATTGGCCATTTAAAGATCAAGTTTAGTCAATAATGGGTTTTAAAAAGGATCTTTTTTTTTTTTTTTTTTTAAATAACAAACATCATACTTACCTCCACTGTGCAGCTCGTTTTGCACAGAGTGGCCCCGATCAACCTCTTCTGGGGTCCCCCAGCGGCTCTCGCGGCTCCTCCCCACATCAGACAACCCCCTAGGGGAAGCGCTCTCCTGAGGGGGGGTTACCTTGCGGGCGCACTCCTGAGTCCAGCATTTGCATCCAGACACGAATGCCGGACTTGGCCCCGCCCCTGGGTCATTGGATTTGATTGACAGCAGTGGGAGCCATGGGCTGCGCTGCTATCAATCTATCCAATCAAGAGCCAGGACCCCGTGGAGAGATCAGCACAAGGGAAATTACTTACAGTGCACACAATGTGTCTCTTGTGCAGTTGGCTGTAGGATTAGTTGAAATCTTCCATACCATTCCTCGCCCCACTGTAATTGTCCGGTACCACAGAGCTGAGGGACCCATCATATAAACTCATCAAGAGTGCCAACTAAAACGTGAATGAACGCAAGCTCCGCCTCCATTTATAGATCGTTTTTAATTCATAGAAGCTATAGTACGACTTTTATGAAAGGGAGGGGGGGGGGCGCGGAATAGTCGCTTGAGGAGTGCATATCAGTGTTCATTTTGGCAGCAAAATTTTGATTTTAGTGTCCTTTGACTAAAATGGCATTTTAGTCCCATTTTAGTCTTCTGCAATTGTTTTAGTCCTATTTAGTGAACTAAATCTCCAGTAAATTTTAGTCATCAAAACCTAATGGGTATATTTAAACTGTAACATTACGTTTCTCTACAACTTCCAAATGCATTATATACTGCTGGAGTGAAAAATCAAATACGTTTCAACTAAGGCTAGGTAAACACTACATAGTTTTTTTGTCCAACCCAGCTGGAGAAACTTGCTATACTGACTATCCAATGTTAGTACAGCGATCTCCCGCTGAGCTATTGTGTTCTGACAGCTGGATTGGACCCCTTGATGATGTCCTATTGGACGAAGCGCGTCAGGGAGGAGACACTAGTGCTGATGTCAGGCCACTGTTCGATACCGGGTCGGCAGTGGCACCCATTGTCATATGTTTTTACGATTCTTTTTTTAACATACAAATCCAAGAAATACTACACTATGGAGACTTCATCTGGCTCCCGGTAAGCTTTATTTACTACAGCTACATCTGGATGGTGAAAGTTGCTGAACATCCTTCCCCACAACAGATGGCAGATCTGCACTAAGTGCGTGTTTGCTGCTGTAATGGCAGCCAGCTTTTTCACAGGGGTGCTGTGGGTGATTCTGGTGCACTGTATTGAATCTAGGGTGGAGACAGCTAATCGATTCATCGACAATCGAATATGAAAATAGTTGTCAACTATTTTCATAATTGATTAATCGGTCAACAGATTAGTTGGCCTGCATACAGAATGCATGTGTGTACATATCAGGAAATACAGTGCAGAGCACATACATCTCAGTACACTCTCCATGTCAGCAATTGCCTGAGAGCTTGTGAATGTGTGAAGAGCAATGTCTCGTGGGACATGTAGTTCTGAGCAGGAAGCAAGTGATTCTAAAAAGGCAGAAGTTTTCTACCTTGCTATAAGGGCACTCTATACTATACTTTGCAGTTTGCTATTGGGGCACTCTGAAGGCAGGAGGAGCCAGAAGTGTCGGTGGGGGGCCCCCAGAAGAGGAGAATCAGGGCTGTTCTGTGAAAAATAATTACACAGAGCAGGCAAGTATAACATGTTTGATGTTAAAAAAAACAAAAACAAAAAAAAACAACTTTAAAAAGAGGCTGGAGGTAATAGAAGGCATTACAATTACATTTAAAATAAACTTTTACCAGTAATTGTACATTATATTTAAAGTGATCATATCCATGAAAACAAAAGTCTGTTTTTAGTACTACTTTAATATAAAAAAAATTTAGATCTCCCTTCCACCCTTCATTTAGCTTCAGGTCTGAATCCTAGTTAAAATGCCCATATATCCTTCTTTTGGGCGTATTTATGACAGTATAAATATAATATAAGTAGTAATAGATATTACTTTCACTGTTTCACAGTATAAATGACCCCCCCCCCACCTATAGTAGTGATTATCTGCTCTGTTTGTAATATAAAAGGGATCATTTTAGTTTTTAACCCCATGATGACAGGAGATACAAAAAAAAAAAAAAAAAAAAAAAAAGGGAAGAGCATGCTGCCACTACTACGTTTAAGGCCTAGTTCACACCTATGCTTTGTTGTGATTTTTGCAGAAACGCACTACAGTTCATTTAACATAGTTTCCTAAGGGACATGTTCACATCTATGCTTTTTTTCAGCTGCTGAGTATATGGAAAGGGTCAAGGGACCTTTTTCAAAATAACAAAACATGCTTTTAACAGCGGCAGAACAGATGCCCGTGTGAAAGAGGCCTAGTAATGGTACAGAAAACTGGCACGAATGGCATGTGCCACATTAACAAATCAGATAGAAACTGGTGTTGGTGGTGCAGATAAACTTGAAACAGGTTTCAAACAAAGCGGGATCACACCAGCTTTCAATATAGAAAACTGCCAGACAGATCACACACATATCTTTCTGCCTTTGCAGTTGTGTGGGGCAGGAGCATTGTGGGCAGATGGATCCAGAGAATGCAGCTCCAGCTAAACTACTTTCTGTGTTGTGTCTGGTGCAGACATGGAAAACACATGGAGCAAATCACTCTTAGCCCACGAGGCGGACTCCGCTTCCACGGAGCCCGCCTCGGTCCGCCGGTCAGCGGAAGATCTCTCCGTTGATCTCCGCTGAGCCGGGGGATGACAGGTCCCTCTCTGCTCACTGAGTGGGGAGGGGCTTGTCAGGCTCCGCTGCTGCCTATGGAGGGATTGGATGAAAATGGACGCCATGTCCGTTTTCATCAGATCTCACCCGATCCGATAGCAGCGGATCTGGACGTAGGGCCATCCGTCTGCTTTTAGCGGATCGGACGGGGTCGGATGTCAGCGGACATGTCTCCGCTGACATCCGTCACTCCATAGGCTAACATGGAGCGCCCGTTCAGGTCCGCCGTCAAAACTGACAGGCGGACCTGAACAGTTAGATTGTGTGGGGTCTTAAAACAAAGGGGCCTGTGCCCCTTTGGTTAATCAGGAGCAAGATTTGCCAAGATTCCTTGGCTTCTTTGCCAATTCTCCCCAATGGGTTGTCATTTCAAGCAGGAAGATAGGCACACACTAGATTTATGGCAGATCAGCAATTATTTTTCTGTACTTGCGGGGTGTTTAAGGAATAAAACATGGAGAACTGTGTATGTATTCCAAAGAGGTTTGAAAATAGTCTCTTATTTGCTTTAAGAAATAGGGATTTGATAACATTTCCTTCACTGCTAGGAACAATTACATCTGGGTTAATACAGCACCTTATTTAACTTTTTGTTTGGCTTTACTAAAGCAACACACCAAAAAAAGGGCTCATTATAAAAATGTTTTGGCCATGGCAACCAATCAACTTTAATATTTCCACATAGCAGAGGAATGATTGTGGCAGTTTGCAAGAAGATTTTTTGTAGTTGTCACCTCCCAGGGAATTTTCCCAAGTACCCGCGGCAGCCAGAGGCGTTCATTATCATCCTCTATGGCCACACTTACAAATGAGGCCCAGCATGTAACAAAACATCCATTGCTCTCAATGCACATCGCAGCTTTATAGGTTCTTGCTTTCACTGCAAAGAAAAATTTACCATCACAACTGTGTAAATCAAATGCTGCAGGACTGTGATAAACATGATTAGCATAGCTATGCTATAATTTATAGAACATTCCAATTACCCCATCCCTACATCTTCAAAGACCCAAATGTAATAAATATTTGGGAATATTAATTCAGCTGCTGAGCAAACACCATTTCGCTGATGTGCAGCTGCTCCGATTCATCAGCTAATGAGTCACACTCATTGTTCTAATGAAAATTCAATCAAGGGGAAAGAGACAGATATATGTTTAATGAACACATTCTGCAACTTCCAGGTCAACAAATCTATCGAAAGTTCCATCGTCATTTAAATAAAAGCAAAAGCAGATCTAGGGACTCCCAATACAAGGAAGAATGTATACATCAATATATACACACACAGTAGCATTCTACATAGACACAAGGCCTTCATATACACACATACAAAGAGTCATTGAAAATGCTGCCAAATTCCTTATTTCAGATTTCCTTTCTACATGAAGCTACTATAATGATTTTTGAAAAAGAATGGTTCTTTTATTTTAATATGGAAGATCAAGTTCAATGAAAAGACCTTTTTATACTATAGTCTAAAAACCGAAATTTTGCAGGGCAGTTAAAGGAATAGGATACATTTGAATTAGAGTATGCCAATTTCATAATCTTAAAAGTATGGCTTTAAAAAAATAAAAAACAATCATACTCATCTAGATAGCTGCAGCACCAATGCCAGTTGCATCTGTCCCCTCGGCCCCTAATACAAAGGAACAGAGTGATCAAACACCGCTGATCGCTCAGTTTTCGGTCTTCAGCGAGCCGGTGACTAAGGCAGGCCATACATGGATCAAATTTCGAAATAATTTTCCTTTCAAAAATCTTATCTAAGAATTTTCGTTCGAATTTCATACCATTAGTGGGCTGTAGCAACAGCTGATTTTCGCGCGTGCCATTGAATTTGAGTAACGTTGGAATTTTTTTGAAAAACAAACGATTTTCTAATAAAGGATGGGAGAATCGTGCGAGAAATGTAATCAAAAAAAAAATGCGCATGTGCAGGATAATAAAATTCCCAGAAAGAAAAGAAGATTCCCAGCCATGAAAATTCTTTTCTGTAGCAACAGGAGGTGAAATTGAAGACTTGGGTTGGTCGAATTTCAAAATCAATGGTGGCATCATTGGATCACAAAAACACACAAGATTTGGATCTTCAAAAGAAAAACTATTTCAATAATTTCACCATGTACGGCCAGCCTAACAGTAACCGGCTCTCTGCACCGCCCCTCCAGCGCTCACTAGACTGCCGGGTTGTGGAGGGGTCAAGAGCGGCTGGCTCGGCCTCCCAGTGACTCGCTGAGAGGCTAAGCCAGCTGCTGGCCTGGGCATGGATCGGCTGAGTGACGTTAGCCGACAGCTTTAGCCCTCTCATGGCTGAAAATCGGTCACAGGAGTGCAGAACGAACTGCACTCCTGTGATCCATAACTCCTTTATCACACTGTTTAAATCAAAATCCCCAGACCTATTGGACATCAGTATGACTTAAAAAGATACCACTAGTTTGGTTTTACTTTACATATAAAAAAGAGAGGAACATTACAGCTGAAAGGTCATAAAGGATCTTTAAGCAATCCAACCTGCCATGCACATGTTTTTGTTTTTTAAAGGTCAGCTATGGCAGGTTCATAAGTAGACTTTTTCATGCTCCAGCAACATGACCATTTACAGTCCACACAACTGCACCATTTCTGTAAAGTGGGGGGGGATGATCAAAAAATGTAATTTTGCCATTTAGGATCTTTGCTTTGCTACTTCCAGCAGAGAGGGGATCACCAGAGGATCTTCACTTTGAGAATTATGGTGGACCAAATTATACAGGAGTCCCTCATAATATGCAGGCTGAGGTTTGGAGGCTGCAGGGTTCAACGTATAACACTTCAGGGAACACCAAATCGCATGAATAAAAGGCCGCATTGTAGAGCTGCACGATTCTGGCCAAAACGAGAATCACGATTTTTTTGCTTAGAATAAGAAAATCACGATTATCGCAACGTAAAATCTTTCACATTATAAAAAATAAAAAAAAAAAAAAAAAAAAGCCCAATTTTTTTGTAATTCATTGGAAAAAAATTTCCAAAAAAAAAAAAAAATGCATTTGAAAGACCGCTGCACACATACAGTGCAATATAAAATATTGCAACAACCACCATTTTATTCTCTAGGGTCTCTACGAAAGAATATATATATATATATATATATATATATATATATATATATATATATATATATATATATATATATATATATATATATATATATATATATATATATATATATTCCAAGTAATTTTCTAGAAACTTGAAACCAACAAATGTCAGAAAAAGGTTTAGTGTAAGTGGTTAAACTTTCCTCATTTACACACAAAGTCTTTTCCACAAATTGTTACCATGTTTACACTTAAGTTCACTGGTAAAGAATGTTGTAATTCTTGGCGGACTGCACATTTTTGTTGCTTCAGAAGAGCAGAGAGAATTCTTTGCATAGACAGAATCGTCAAACACTCATCAAGATGGCAAAGGGGGAAAAAAATAAAAATCGCGATAACGATTCTTGACGATTAATCGTGCAGCTCTACCGTATTGGCCAGGGTTCTCCCTAACCCAGTTACATGCCCCCCACCATCTTAATGTGGCTTCACTCACTTTGGGATTCTGAAGCGCTAAACACATTTGTAACGTACATCCTAGCTCCCAGCTCAGTGGCGGAATTACAGGGGTCGCAACAGTCGCACTTGCGACGGGGTCCGGCCTTCTGCCACTGTGGGGGGGGACCCAGCGGGGTTGCTATTCACAGACAGCTCTGAGCGGAGATCGTGTGTAGCACAGAGACAGCGGCATTAACGTTCTATTTGCCTGTCCGTCCTCTCTGGCAGGGGATGAGAGGACACACAGCTGATCTCACGGCTCCCCCTTCCCCCCCCTCTCCTGTGTGCTCCGCGGGCAGTCAAGTGTGAAGCTAAGGAGCTCACATTTCCCTCGGAGCACACAGGAGAGGGGAAGGGGGAGCCGTGAGATCAGCTGTGTGTCCTCTCTCATCCCCTGCCAGAGAGGACGGACAGGCAAATAGAACGTTAAGGTGGAGTTCCACCCAAAAATGGAACTTACACTTTTTGGATTCTTCACCCCCTCAGGTGTCACATTTGGCACCTTTCAGGGGGGAGGAGGGAGCAGATACCTGTCTAATACAGGTATTTGCTCCCACTTCCTGGCATAGATCACCGCGGTGACCTACACCACTTCCGGCGCTTACACCGTCCTCCTCCACCGCTGTATTCTGTGAGACACAGAATACAGCAGGGACCTGAGAGGACGTGCAGCACGACTCGCGCATGCGCAGTAGGGAACCAGGAAGTGAAGCCGCATGGCTTCACTTCCTTATTCCCTTACCGAGGATGGCAGCGGCAGCAGACGAGAGCCGAAGGATGAATCGGCTTCAGCTGCCAACACCGCGAGCTCCCTGGACAGGTAAGTGTCCATATATTAAAAGTCAGCAGCTGCAGTATTTGTAGCTGCTGGCTTTTAATATTTATTTTTTTTCAGCGAACCTCTGCTTTAATGCCGGTGTCTCTGTGCTACTGTTCCATGACAGACACAATCTTCGCTCAGAGCTGCGCTGTCCTGAGAAGGCAGACGGCACTGATGGACAATAATAGCATTCACTGATGAGCACTGATAGGAGGCACTGATAGGAGGAATTTATGGGCACCGATGAGCACTGATGGGAGGCACAGCTGGGAGGCATTTATGGGTACCGATAAGCACTGATGGGAGGCACTGATAGGAGGCACTAATGGGCCACATTGATGAGCACTGATAGGAGGCACTAATGTGCACTGATAGGCTGCACTGATTAGGTGGCATTGATGGGCACTGAGGAACACTGATCGGCAGAACTCAGGCAGTATTGATGGACTTTGATGGGCAGAATTGAAGAGTTCCGATAGGTGGCACTGATGGATACTGTTAGGCGGCATTAAATGAGCACTGACAGGTGTTGCTGATAGGCAGAATTGATGGGCACTAATAGGCGGCATTAATGAGCACCGATGGGTAACACTTGTAGGTGGAAGTGATGGGCACTGATAGACGGCATTGATGAGCACTGATAGATGGCACTGATGATTGGGGCACTGATTATCAGTGTAAATTTACTGACATTCTTGACAGTTAACGGCAGTCCTTTCCTAACACAGACACAGTGTGGAAGGAAAGGGCTGCGGATAACCGGCAAGTCTGTTTACATGTGATCAGCTGATCACATGGTAAAGGGCCGCTGTGATTGCGCTGGATGCACGTCCCAGGGGTCATGTGGAAAGCACGGTTTTGGGAGGATGTCCATGGACACCCTCCCAAAATTGGAAGCCCGGGGCTCGGATGGAAGGGGGGCCCCATCATGGTTTCTTGCACCGGGGCCCTGAAGGTTCTAGTTACGCCTCTGTCCCAGCTTTCAAAAGACTGTCCGATTCGGAACAAAGTCCCTCTTTCCTCCTCATTTGTCCCTCATTTTGGTCTTATCTATACAGTGGTATATAAAATCCACTACTTATCAAAAAAGTGTTTCCCAATGCTAAACCTTTCATCCAATTTCTAATCTGCTGCATCTGTGAATTCCAAAAGCCAGTACATGGTCAAAAAGTATGCGAGTTTAACCCAAATTTTTTTTGGACACTCCAAGGGGGAGTGGCATTGGGTGTGTCCTATGCCTGCATACTTTTGCCAATAAGTGTCCCTCATTACCATCTCAGAAAGTTGGGAGGTATGTGTTGCTGTGCTTTAACCATGGTAAGGTCATCCACAGCTTCATAACTGGGCCCCCTAATGTAGAAGAAATGGAGTGGGAACAATTAAAGCTATATGGTTTATTATAAAAAAAAATAAAAAAAAGCCAACACCACACACACAATCTCAGTATGGCTCCTTTCACGTGACTATTATAATCCAATATAAATATATATAGCAGCCAGATGTTTACATCTAGGACTGGATAAAAAAAAAAAAAAAAAAAAAAAAGGAAGGAGAGGAAGAAGATGGAGAAAGGGAAAAAATTTTGCGTCCTTGTCCATTTCTTTTAAGACCTAAAACATGACAGACCGGAGGTAAAAGATGTAAACAGATGTGTACTCGTTTACATTCGCTTACCACAGCCAAGGGGCCATTAAGCTCCATTTCCAAAAAACTGAACGGACTTAAATTTCTCAAAAGTGACATCTATTTTGTTCTGCTCCAGTTTGGCAAGACATCTGTTCACGGATTCCCTTCTGATTGTAACAGACGTCGCCTATGTGAAGGGACCCTAAAAACATATTATAAAACCGCATAGAACTTTGTAGCTCCAAGTGCTTAAATTATTCCTTTCTAATAGGAAGTGGAAATTGTGTGGTGCTGACCTGCACTACCATACATAAAAGAAAATGAGAGCTTTGCCTGGGGGGCCCATTTCTTTCCACCTTATACTGACTACTTTGTTGTGAGAGAGGCTAGTAGTAGTATTTGGTAGTTCTCCTTTATGAAAACAATTTCAGAAAAATACTACTACAATATTAATTCTCAGTCATGTTTTCATTCATTTTAAAATGGTACACGTCTGTCCAACTGAAAGACCCCCAAGCTGAGCACCTCAAAGTTTTAATCCCTTCTCATTAACCCATAAAGTTCTCAAGAAACTATTATTACTGTAATCCTGCATTAATGTGAATGTAAAGCTTGAATCTTTTTTTTTGAACATCTCCGTGAAGCAAAAAAACAACATCTTAAAAACAGATACCTTAATGGTCTCCAAAGGTAAACCAGGCGGAGGGACTTTATTTAAGTAAGTTTTCAGGTCCTGATCAACGTGTTCAAAAACTAGGGTCACCTTAGTCTCACGGTCTGTTCGGGCGGAGGCACAAACATCCATAAGCCTGTGGACATGAGAGAAATATTAGAATTATAACAACGGATTACAATGTAGGCATTTTCTATACAAGTGATCTTTTCAGTACATTCATCACCAACAATCTTAACCCATCAACCCAGAACCTGCGTTCACTACATCTAGTCCCCCACAGTACATGGAGATGCAATTTTAGTAAATCTAAACGGCCAAATACCTTTTTTCATCAGCAGTATATATACACCAGTCTTGACTTCTATCAGTGTCTGGTTAAAGCTTGTTGGGGGAGTTTTCTTTCTACTGACTGTCCTATGAGGCTGCAGGACTCCTGACCCTCTGTCTGGACAGTGCCGATTGGCCCTGTGCTGATCACATGCACCCTCCCCCCAAAAAAAACAAACACACCACTCTCTAGCAACACACAAACAAACACAAAACTGAGCATGTGCAAAGCGACTCCAAATAATCTGTTCTATCAGGAGATGGATTGGTGACAGTAAAAAAAGGGGAGGATCAGAGAAGACAGGCTCAAAACAGCCTTTTTACACAATGCAGAGAATTATCCCCTTAGGTTCCACAGTAAGAACTGATTTTAATGTTGTGGGTTTAGTAACACTTCCAGTCCAGAATTGTGTCTAGTCATTACTTTGATTATGCACCTACAGTTTCTAACAGATTGACAAACATTAAAACCTTGGCAGTAAAAATATTCTACATTTTAAACCCTACTAAGAAGCCTAATTTAAAATAAAAATCAAGGTGCTTTCTTTACGGCATTAAATGTATCGCAACACTAAGGGTTCCCCATTCCTGCCAATTATTATTCTTAACCTTCTAATGTTATACTTCAATAAATATGGACTGAATTTCCAAGGACAAAGTTTTGCTGCACCCAGGGTTTTGGACTACTTGATTTACAACTAGTGACTGGAATGTGCTTATCTGCATCATGCGGGCCCACCCAGTTGCAATTTTTACAAATTACACACACTTTTTGGGAGGGGGTAGGGGATTAATTGGTGCAAGGAGAAAAATGCACAAATTTCTAAGGCGCCATTCACAACCAAGTGTTTGGAATCGCCACGATTCTACCCACGTTTCCAAATCACAGCAAAACACGAAACGCATTTACGATGCCATTACTTAATAGCACCCCAATTGCGGCAAAATTTTGCGGTGATTTGTTGCACAACGAATGCCGCAAAATCGTGCCGTGATTGGGGTGCCATTAGGAAGTTTTGCTGCGTTTTGGAAATGGCAGGATTGCAGCAATTCTAATTTTTTGATTTTAATGAGTGCCAATTGTCACTTTAAACAAGCGGCTAGCAGACTTCACAACACTTCTAATAAGCTTCAACTAGTGCTGAAGCCTATCCTATGCATTAAAAGGTGAAAAAAAACTTCTGTCACTGAGCCGCCCCCCAGGTTTTACTCACCTAAGCCCGTTCGTTCCCCCGCTCTACCTCTCTGGCTGGGGTTCTCGGCTCTTGATTGGATAGATTGATAGCAGCACAGCCATTGGCTCCCGCTGCTGTCAATCAAATCCAACTGCGCAGGGGGCGTGGCTGAGGCCGCCATTCTGTGTCTATGACGCAAGTGCTGGACTCGGGGAGCGCCCACAAGGCAACCCCCAGCTAGAGCTCCTCTCCTAGGGGGTTCACTTATGCAGGGAGGAGCCGCAAGCGCCGTTGAGGGGACCCCAGAAGAGGCAGATCTGGGCCACTCTGTGCAAAACGAACTGCACAGTGGAAGCAAGTATGATATGTATTTATTTTTTTTAAACAAAGAAGCAAAGGACCCCTTTAATGCCATGTGAAATCCTGTGAGTGTCTCATTTCTGGTTTGCTACACTAAGGTTCATTAAAACTAAATGGTGTGTACATTAATAAAAAAAAAAAGATTTTCCCAGTTATGAACACCAGAGGGAGACATCAAGTAACAGGATCTCGAGGCAGTGAGGAACACTTGAATGTTAGGCTACTGACTCCAAGTTCCAGGTATACAAAAAAGGCAAATGAGTTAATGAAAATATGACATGAAAAAAAAAAAAAAAAAAAAGTATATTTTTGAGGATACCATAAATTTTCCATATGTCAGGAATTTGCAACATCACTAAACTCTGCAATTTCCTGAACATTAGGCATTTCCCCCTCACCCCCCCCCCCCCCCATATCTTAAATGTATATATGCATTTCCTACCTATTGCCAAATGTCATAGGGCATTTTACAATTACAACCTGGCTTTTCAAAATAATCAGGTCTATTTTTTTCACATTTTTTTTCAAACACACAAACTGGAATACATCATTGATATAGACATTATCCAGGGGGATAACATTTTTCTTGCCTGGAGTGGATATCCTGTTAGTACCCAGCTGGTAGCTGCTTTCACCTAAATGGCTGATAGGAATGACTAAACGAGAAGGCTAAATTTAGATGCACAGAATAAAATATGAATACAATGTCAAGAATTTCACTTTTATTATATGCAAGAAACCTCTACATATCTGTGGTTGTTCTTGTTAGCATTCCCCTTGGCTTCTGGCAGAGTGTGGCTGGAGATTGGACGCACACAGGGCCCCTTTTTTTTATTCAGGAGCAAATAAAATTGGACAGGAGGGATGGGAATGCCTGGAGCTGCCAACACACACTAAGGAAATGATCAGCTTTTACTGCACAGTTCCTGCAGCAAGAACTCCTCACAGACACCACTCATCAGAATACATGTGTTTTACGGGGCTTTTTGCCTTTACATATACTAAAGGTCAGGAATAACCAGATTTTACACATACAAGGGGGTGGAAGCAAATCTAATCTAGTGACATTAAAGTGTTACTAAACCCAGGACCCTGCATTCACTATATCTGGTCTCCCACAGTACATAGAAATGCAATTATTTTAGTAAATATAAACTGCCAAATAGCTTTTCTCATTAGCAGTATATAGCAGTCTTGTGACTTCTATCAGTGCCTGGTTAAAACTTGTAGGAGGAGTTTCAATATTGCACTGGCTGTCCTATCAGGCTGCAGGTCCCCTGACCTTCTGTGTGGACAGTGCCGATCGGCCTTGTGCTGATCACATGCACTCTCCCAAGATAAAACAAAACCAAAAAAAAAAAAAAAATCATATACAGTAAATGTGTACATTTTAAATTCAACTGTGAAGATTGCTCCTAACAGGGATCATCACATAAACATGCACAATTATTTAAGACTATTGACTGTTTCCCAAAAGGGATAAGACAGGGAGCGTCTAGAGGACAGACAGACATACGATGGTTTACCCATCTGTCAATCGGCCAGAGAAGACTGATCAGCTCATGTATATGGCTGCTTCATCAGGACAGCAAAGTCTTAAGCCACCCATAGATGGAGCGATTTTCTTTTCTGCAACCACAGGTTGCATGGGGGATGCCTCCCGTTGAGCCATTGTGTTCTTCCAGCAGGAGCTAGCTATAGTCGCATGTAAAATCCCACAGGCAGGCTGTACTCAAGTACATTCAGCCTGCCTATACATGGTTTAAATCTCGGCAGTGTCTTGTTAAACCGGCCAAGATTTGAACCGTCTATGGCTAGCTTTAGGCAGGCCATAAAATGTTGCGATTTCCTTTCCTGCAACCATGGGCTGCAGGAAAGAAAAAATTGCTAAATTCTCCCATCAACACAGACAGTGTTTATGGGGAAATTCCTCTCAAGGAGCTATTGTGTTCTCCCGACAAAATAAAGGGGTTAGAGCGGAGAGTCGTCCCTGTCGGGAGAGTACGATTATAGCTAGGGGCTTTGGCATGTAAAAATCCAGCATGCTAGTTGTACCAAAGTTGGTGGATGGACAAACTTGGGTACAATCAGTCTGCCCATAGATGGTTCGAATCTCAACCGATCCCTGCTGAACTGGTCGAGATTTGAACCATCTATGGCCAGATTTAAGCTGCCCTTAGATGGATCAAAATTTGGCCAGTTCAGCAGGGATTGGCCGAACTCCAATCAATCTATAGCCATTCCAGCTTGTCAGAAGTCAAACTAATGATCTTATTTTTATTTTATTTTTATTAGCCCACTGGTTGATAAAAAAATAAAAGTGACCCATCTATAGCCAGTCTTAGAACAGGTTTGATTTGCCACATAATGGATGTATTTTTTTACAAGTACTACTCCATTTTAAGCATTGGCCACTAGACTATTGTTCGATTGTCGTCAGCTTCTTCTCCTTGCTTTAGATAAAGGGAAACCGCAGGCTGTTTTCAGAGATAAATCCTCTGTGAGCAGAATATTCTTAGGAGTCTATGACAGATGAGGCTTTGCAAATACAAGAGATCTGATATATACTGTAGGTCACCAGTCCCAGCTCAGTATCTACAAATGGCAGAAGATAATAGACTGTCAAATAATAACACTATTTAGCACTTTCCCCATTAACCCTTACTGTACCGTACTAACTACCTCTCCCAATATTCCTTTATATGGCAAGCCTAGTAACATTATATTGACGGTTTCAATACAGTGAAGGTTTTGTACTGAACCAGTCACCTGAGATGAATAAAAGCATATGCATTCTAGGGGTCTGGAAAGGTCTCTGGTCTCTTCTAGCAAAGCATTCTGTGGGCGACTGTTCACAATATGCATTCACTGATGGGCAGCAGAATGAAAGGCCACACTATGATGGTGTCAGGGCCAGAATGAATCAGGCTTGTAAATGTCACTAGTCACAAATCCGCTAAACAAAATAAAACACAAAAGCACCAATAATCTCATGTCAAGGCAATGCTTGAAATATAAAATAAAGCAAGGAAAAACACTAAATTGTCAGTACCCCTGCAGCACACAATATGGTCTGGAGGGCAGTGGTCTCTACACTTAAGACCGAAGTAGGGCTTCATAGTCTGGGAGTTGCTTGGACCTTAAACATTCGGGGCTTGCTTGCAATTACCACAAGAGATGGCACTATGGATAACCAAAGTTGCAAATGGGGGTGCACCGAATGGAAATTTTGGTGCCGAAACCGAAAAAGAAGGATGCACTAGACCAAAAAACGACTAGATAGATATCAACTTTTTAATTATCGTATTTATTGGCATATAACACGCACCCCAAGTTTAGGAGGAAATTATGGAAAAAACTTTAAAAAAAAAAAAAAAAAAACACTTACATTTAAATGCCTATCAATGCAGCCTTGCCCAGGGTGCAATTAAGCCGAGCGCCGCCCATATAGATACATAGCTGAGTGTACTCGGCTAGCTCCAGTCACAGTCATGCCCAGTCTCTGTGTTCTATCCATCATAGGGCAGGACTGGGCGTGACTGAGTGGAACTAGCCGAGTACACTCGGCTAAGTATGTATATCGGCGGCCTGCGCTCGCTCCGCTCACAATCAGCGCGGGGGGGGGGGGGGGGGGGGGTATTAAATCGACGTATAACACACCCACGATTTTCCCCTGATTTTGAGGGGAAAAAAAAAGTGCATGTTATACGCCGATAAATACAGTAATATCAATTTTAAAATTAATATGAATTTATTGTTGCCCATTATTGGCACCTTTAGTGCAAGAAAGGTCAAGAAAAATGCAGTCTGCAGTCTCTAACCATCTCTTGTATCATGTCTGCAGTCTCTTACTTAAACACATTGCTAATAGTATTATCAAAATTTCCATTTGGTGCACCTCTAGCAGACCTGATTCAAGAGGTGGCCAGAGACTGCAGACCCGATTCAACAGGTGGCCAGAGACTGCAGACCCGATTCAACAGGTGGCCAGAGACTGCAGACCCGATTCAACAGGTGGCCAGAGACTGCAGACCCGATTCAACAGGTGGCCAGAGACTGCAGACCCGATTCAACAGGTGGCCAGAGACTGCAGACCCGATTCAACAGGTGGCCAGAGACTGCAGACCCGATTCAACAGGTGGCCAGAGACTGCAGACCCGATTCAACAGGTGGCCAGAGACTGCAGACCCGATTCAACAGATGGCCAGAGACTGCAGACCCGATTCAACAGATGGCCAGAGACTGCAGACCCGATTCAACAGATGGCCAGAGACTGCAGACCCGATTCAACAGATGGCCAGAGACTGCAGACCCGATACAAGAGATGGCCAGAGACTGCAGACATGATACAAGAGATGGTCAGAGACTGCAGACATGATACAAGAGATGGTCAGAGACTGCAGACCCGATACAAGAGATGGCCAGAGACTGCAGACATGATACAAGAGATGGTCAGAGACTACAGACATGATACAAGAGATGGTCAGAGACTGCAGACATGATACAAGAGATGGTCAGAGACTGCAGACATGATACAAGAGATGGTCAGAGGCTGCAGACATGATACAAGAGATCAATGCAGCTTGCCAGTGCACAGCAGCCTCACCAGTGCCCGTGATATGCAGCCTACCCAGTGCCCAGCAACCTTACCAGTACCCATCATATGCAGCCTGCCTGTGTCCAGCAGCCTCACCAGTGCCCGGATCAGTGTGGCGATCTCCACGTGTCAAGGAGCTAGATTTGAATTGCCTGGGCCACAGTAACAATATCCCGCCTCCTGTGAACACATCACACTGATTCAATGTCCCGGCATTGGATCAGTGTGCCATCTATCACAGGAGGCAGGACATTGTTACTACGGCCAAGAAAAAAGGAGCTTACAGAGCATTGCACCTGCAATCAGCAGAGCGTGGGTTCAATGCCAGGCTCCTGCAGGCTCTCAAGATAGGGATCTGCCTGTACCTCTGATACAGGCAGGCAGTTACTTGAGAGCATGAAAATGAATGAACTATGGAGAACACTCAAGCTGTCAGCTGCAATTGGTGATGGTACTTGTAGTCTATTCATTTACAAAATTCAAACTGAAAGAATGACATGGCCTCATGGGGGGCGCACCAAATGGCCGCGCTGTTTTCAAATTGTGACAGCGGGTGCAGGGAAAAGAACCCCTGCCTACTGTCATATGGGGGGGGAGGGAGATGTGCAGATGCTGGAACATGTTTCACCCTAAAAACAGGCGCAACGTAACATGCTCCAAAAGGTGCAAAGGTGAACTTCTCCTTTAAAGCACACTGGAGAGAAATCCAAACTCTTTGCTAGGCAAAACAGTTCTAATTTATGTATTTCAGCAATGTGTACCAGTTTGCCTGGAACTCAGCTTTTTTTTTTTTTTTTTCTTATTTTTAAAAAATAAAAGCAGAAGGAAGAAGGGGGGTGGGGGGGGACAGTCTGCTTGTAGTACAGACGTTTTTTTCTATTTGAACAAATTTAAAGATAAACCTTAATCCAACATGCAGGTCAGCTTGCTCAGTAGATAAAACCAGCCTGCTAAATGATTCCAATTTCTCAACTGACACACATGGAGCTCGTTCTAAATGTCCTGTAATGTAAACCCTATAGATGGTATCCCCAAAAATTCTGAAGACGAACCTGTGAAAATGCCTGTCCCTGTATATACTGGTCTTCCCAGAGCATACTGAAAATGCAGTTTAAAACAAACCCATATGGACAATATATGGGAGCTGCACACCGGAGTCTCTTTTTTTCCGCAAGCTCCAAGTATTAGTACTACAGTGACACTATGCCTGTGGTCAAAGTCTTGAAGGAAGAAGGCTGCTAATACTTACAGGGAAGGACCTATTTTGACCTTTCACGTCACATATGGTAGCATTTTACTGCTATAACCAGCCAGTGTCCCTTAATGAGGATTGCAAGACAAAGGGTAGAACAAAGCCTCTAATTTACTGTGGCCTGCAAACGCTGGCAGTTTCCCAATTCTATTCTCCCTTTCCAGAAAGGTCGAGTCATTGCATTCAGAAGAGGCCGCTTTCATGCTTGGGTGCCAATCGTGTCCTTACAGAGGTATGGTTAGTAACAGACTGCATTTACACACTGTAGTGAACCCAGTCATTACCATTTGAATCTCAAGTGAATTAGAGAGAAGCCGTGCACAGCATTCCATGATGGGGTTAGAGAAGCAGCACATCTTCCAATTTTACTGACAAAATATGCAGTTTGTCTCAGCACAGCCCTATAAAAATCCACCCTATGACTTGGCTGCCAGGTCACTTTTCACTATGTGTGCCACCAATTTACATTTCATTCTACAGTATAAAATCAAATCCATCTTTCTGTGAAAAGAATAAAGTATTCTAAAGCCTAAACATTTTTAAACCTTAATGTAATCCTTGCATTAGAGTAAAACATGTTTAGGCATCAGCACCCCCCCCCCCTTTACTTACCCTAAGGCTGGGTTCACACTGCTGCGGAGCGGGAACACCCATGCGATCCGATTCTGGTCAGAACAAAAAAAAAGGGTCCTGTGCGTGTTTGGACCGAATGCGATGCAATATCAGCATCTGTATGGCTGATACCGCACAGACATTGCATTTGATGTGAACAGCAGTGGGCTGCGAATCACATGCGATGTCTGCCATCGTAGCGGTGTGAACCCAGCCAAAGTCCTCATTAAATCCAGCACTGTGCACTTCTGCAGCTCTTCTCTCCACTCACTTCCGGGTCTTGCTGGCTTTGCTAGGGCACCGGGAGCCATTGGCTTGCACCAAAACCAGTGAGGAGGGAGCGGAGCTGTCGGCCACAAGCACGCACGAGTATCCCCATGGGAAGCGGAGGTTCATAGCCACTCTGTGCAAGTCTATTGCACACAGGAGGTAAGTATAGGCATTTTACCTTTACAATTGTTTAAAGTGTAATTTCTCATTTTGGATACAGTAAGGGAGGGTTATAATACCAGTCAGTCCCCCCAGCCCCCCCCCCCCCTACTTGTGTTCCATTGCGGACGGGTCTCCATTTCCTGTCCCAGAGGCAAAATAGAAAAAGTGAGAGGAAACCCCTCCAAAGTGAGGTGCCATCAGAACTAGTGTCCCCATTATTACTGTTCTGGTGTCAACCCAAAATTTGGGATTTACTTTCACGAACAGTAAATAGGACAAATAGAGGGTGAATCTTGCCAACGGGGGCACAGACAGCAATAGAACCTGACCGGTTCTCTTCACGCTATCCAAAACTAAGAGAAACCTTTCCTTTTGGGTATATGGAAGAATCGAAACCTGTTTATATTTTCAGTCTCAACATCCTTATTGTGCTAAAGCGATGCTATAGCTCTAAAGCTCTCAACTCAGGGCACAAAAACATTAATTTATATTCATCAAATTTTCAAACCCAGATTATTACCCTGTAAAATTAGCAGTGGCATCATCACGGTGCTGTACATAGCCTATGCAGAGAGCAGAGCTATTGGGGAGACAGCAGGACCCATCCACTGCCAGCAGAAAACTACAGGAGAGGGTGGAGACAAGAATACTCACCCGTCACAAGGAGTGCAAGCAGCAGTGACCAGTCCTTATTACAGGGTGCAGTGAGCAAAGTTTCACACTGGATTACTGCACAGTCTGGAAGATCTACAGAAAGCACACCAGGATTCAAGGAGAGAATACTGTGTCTCTTGGACAATAATTGTATATCCCAGAGTTCAGCTTTAAAGTGGAATTCCAGTTTAAAAAGGATATATAGATATATATCCATCTATCTATATATGTATAAAAATTTATATTATGCAATTTGAGAATTGCTAAAGATCTAGTAATAGACAGTCTAGCCTAGACATTCAGCAATTCTGCTCCTCTTCACCGACAACTGTGTGCCCCAATATGGCTGCTCACAGGCACTTCCTGGTACTGTTGTCTGTGCAAGTAGCCTAGCCCTGCCCCTGACCAGCCCAGTCCCATCTCTGCCCTGCTCAGACACACCCCTGCCCCGCCAAGCCCCATATGTGCATCCTCATTCATGAGAAGACATAAGTCGAGAGGCAATTATCTCTACAAGGAGGAAAGCAACAATCACTTTCAAGCACAGACTAATCTGCTTATAACTCGTGCAACTGAAAAAATTAAAGTGGTTGTAAACCCTACCCTTTACAACCACTTTTTACTACAGGTAAGCCTATAATAAGGCTTACCTGTGGCTACCCCGGATATCTCCTAAACCTGCACAGTTTAGGAGATAAACACCCCCCCCCCCCCCCCGTATCATCATGTGTCGACGTCATCGGGACATGCACACCGAAGCAATGGCGCGTTCGTGCAGTTGCTTCAGCCAGTGTGCCGTTACCGGTGGCATGCGCGGGAGTGACGTCATCGCACGTGAAACCCGGAAGTAACTCCGGGAGCAGTGTCACCAGTCGGAGCAGTGTACGAGGAACGATGCAAGGTAAGTAATTCATAATGCTATGCTATGCATACTAGCTCATTATGCCTTTGTCTTGCGTCAGCATCCCTTAAAACTAAAGAAGTTTTGCTTAGGACTTATGAAAATTCAAAGAATAAAATGGATTACTTCACATATATACTCTTAATATTGCAGCATTCCAACCAGGAAAGGTATTTTGTAGATCCCCAACAAAGATTTGTATAGACGTTTAAAAAGGAGAAGTATAGCCAAAGCTTGTTTGGCTGTACTTCTATAGATCACAGGAATGCAATTAGTTTTGCATGTGACTTGTTTTCAGCACAGAGCGGGCCAAAGTCCGCTCTCTGCTGACATCACGGATTTCAGTCCGGGCACTGCATCATCCCGACAATGGGGGTCTGGACCTACTAGGTGCCTTGACTGTCCCCCATCTCAGCCAGCCGCTGAGAGCCCGAGATGGTCGCTCCCCGCCCCTCCACAGCTCAGCGCTCCATTGAACGAGGAGGAAGCAGAGCAGAAAGCTGAGACTGAGTCAGCAGCTCTCTGCATGGGGGAATTGTGAGAACCAAGCCATCGGTGGTGTTCGATGGCTCAGTTCTCAGTGCAGAGGTGCCAAGGGACCGATGCTGCATCCACCTAGGCAAGTATAAAACTGAAATTTAAAAAAAAAATAAAAAATTCTTTACTTCTCTTAATACCATAGAGCAGTGGGGGTCAACTTTCGTGATATGGCGGGCCTCAAGTGCAGCCCCCCCCATCACCAAAAGGCCACACATAAAATTCAGTGAATAGTTAGTGTCAGGGACAACAGACAGACAGACACACAACAGAATATAGTCAAGAGAGTGCAGACATGATACGATAAAAAGGGTCAGAGACTGAATGTGCCATAGGAGTTGTTGGACACTGAGAATTTGCTGCAGGAGAAAGTTATTGACATTACATGAGCCTGCTAGAAATTACTGATATAAAACAGTGCAATAAAGGAACGTTGATTAGTATCTGCAGGGGCCCCAAGGGCTGTACAAAAAGTGCCAAAGGGTTGCATGTTGCCCCTGGGGCCCAGAGGCACATGCAGTAATCCAATAATGTCATACATTGAGTCTGCATCTATTTTCTACTCTGTTGCTGTCCAAGCCTTGGCTGGAGGAATTTCCCTTCCACCCATTCTTAGAGACCACTAACAGAGCAGTAAGTAAGCCAACTCTCCTGTGCCCAGGAAATGACAGGTGTGCCATACATCCAGGCTGTCAAAACCAAATGCTAGGCTTGAGAGAGGCAGCGGCTGTACAGATCTCACCACCTTTGGCCATGAACCCTTCCACACAAACTACGAGTGACTGTACAGCACAGGGTGCTGACTGTTAACAATAAATATTTGACAAAGACACTACTTCTTACCCTTCACTGGTGTAGGTGCAGTTGTTTAAAATCATTTTTCCACTTCACCTAAACACATACGGTCTAAACAGATCTGCTCCTATTGCGGAAGAACAGCTTTCAGGTCTATGATCCTGCTCGATTTGGGTATACCATAGTGGGAGTAGGCACAGGGTTTTAGGAGGTCAGTCACTGGGTGTGTACTCCCCAGGAAAGGATGGCATTAGCCGATTACTTCTCCTTTGAGCAATAATCTAATCTTAGGCCAGAGAAATACTGTATGGGAGAGGAACATGTCAATCCTGAGTGACAGCAGTGGTCTCTCCAATCATGTAGTTGAAAGCTCACCATAAGAAAACATACAGGTGACCAGTAAGGCCAGTTCTCAGCTTCCCGATACCATTGGATTACGGCCCAAAGTATGTGACTAAGACAGTGTTTCTCAACTCCAGTCCTCAAGGCGCACCAACAGGTCATGTTTTCAGGATTTCCCTCAGATGAAATGGCTGTGGTAATTACTAAGGCAATGAAACTGATCAAATCACCTGTGCAAAATAGTGGAAATCCTGAAAACATGACCTGTTGGTGTGCCTTGAGGACTGGAGTTGAGAAACACTGGACTAAGAAACAAGCAAATAAAAAATGGAATTAACAGAACTGAGCAAATTCCATTATGACTGCTATTCTACGACAGGAAATCCTGGTGTCACACCCCAGCCAGGTACAACCTGAAAGTCATGTAAAAAACATATAATGAAAAACCATGCGATATCCGTTAGGTGCAAGAACATTTTGGCAAATGGTAAAAATAAAATAAAACAAAAAAAAGGGAAAAAACGCTAACTAAAAGTAACTTGCAATTCTGTATGAGCACAGCTGAGAACAAATATGACAAGTATTCTGAGCGGACATATTTTTCTACAGGCAGGTTGCCATACAGCTGTGAGAAGGCCTGGCCTTGAAATCTATGGCAAAAGCACAGCAGCAGTTGTGTCATTGCCCTTCATTCACAAAAAGCACAACCAGGACTGGGGTCAGGGTAGGTCATACAGCCACATTGGTGCTATTACATGGCCATGGCACTACTGTATATTGTAAGCCTGCTGGGTCAGGGAGTAGACCTGATCCCTCCACCCCTAAACTAAATTCGCATTTAACCCCTGCAGCGCAGGTGCCCCAAGACAAGGGTAGATTTGGTTCAACTGCCAGCCTTAAGTGAAGTTTCTTAGCTGGGCAATACACAACCGCATCCCATGGCTTCCAAATACTCCCTCTACGCTGATGACACCCAAATCTATTTCTCTACCCCTCAGCTCATTCCATCTGTCTCCTCACGTATCATTAATTTACTAGTCATACCACTTTCTCAAATTCAATCCATCTAAAAGCAAACTTATAAAATTTTTCCTCCAACATATGCCCCTTCCCTGGACTCTGAACCTTCAAGCACCACGTCTAATCACTGTCCAAATCCTCCCACCTCATCATCTCCAAAATACGCCCCTTTCTAACCAACCAGCTCTGTCTCTGCTACCCCTCTCTGTCAATCCCTCTACTGGCTTCCGGTCGGCCAAAGAATTAAACTCAAAATACTAACAACTACGTACAAAGCCACCCACAATTTAGCCCCCAGCTACATCACTAGCCTAGTCTCTAAATACCAACCTACTCGTTCTCTTCATTCCTCTCAAGACCTTCTGCTCTCTAGCTCTCTCATCACCTCCTCCCATGCTCGCCTCCAGGACTTTTCCAAAGCCTCTCCAATCCTATGGAATGCCCTACCCCAATCTGTCCGCTTATATCCTACTCTATTAGCTTTTAGACAATCCCTGAAAACCCTTCTCTTCAGAGAAGCCTACCCTACCCACACCTAACAACTGTTTTTTAATTTTCTCCATCAGTTCACCCCCCACAGTTATTACCTTTTGTTTCCACTTGACCCTCCCTTCTAGATTGTAAGCTCTAACGAGCAGGGCCCTCTGATTCCTCCTGTATTGTAAGTGTACTGTCTGCCCTCAGATAGATAGATAGATAGATAGATAGATAGATAGATAGATCTTTACAACATATCTATCTATCTATCTATCTATCTATCTATCTATCTATCTATCTATCTATCTATCTATCTATCTATCAAAATTCAGGATTTATATAACGCCATCTCAAAAGGGACACATTCTCCAATTGCAATTACTTTACTGTATCTTCAAATCATCAAGTTGTCAAATCATCAGCAGCTACCGTATACTGTTGCGAGCATCCCTGCTCTTCCTCAGGCTGTCTGGCTTTGTGTAACATTCTACAAACACCTTCCTCTTTAAAACCCAACACTGGTGGGTGTTGCCCCACAGGTGTATCCCATGCTTCCAAAATTGAAAGAACACGGCATAAATTAACCCCATACAAGTTCACAATCAATTTCCTACCTAATACTACTAAACTACCACCTACACAATGAATCAAATTCATGGTTTATCAAAATGTAACAATATATCAAATAGGGTCATATATACAAAAAGGAGAGTGCTTATAAAAGCCAAAAAGACTAAAAGGGAATAAAGTTACTAACTCTTCATATCCAAAGTATGTATCAATAAATGTACATAAGGAATTTTTCATCATCATCGCCTAATAATACATTTCTATCATGTATAAAAGTATAATCATAGAATAATCAAAAAATTTGGTCGTGGCTTCATCCCATGATAAAGGACAGAAATCGCACAACATAGCAGCACCATACGATTAAAACAGCCAGGTTTGCCTGTATCCAGGCATTTCTTAGAAAAAGGACATCAGGACTCAGACCTGAGATTTATGGTGCATGAGGAGGTTCCCCGAGATAAGAGAGGGGGGTGATAGAATACTGAGACTCAGACAGCGAGAACTCTGGTGGATCAACAGGTTACGATCCCTTCATCCGGATGGAATCAATAGGGATGATGATTTGTATTTATTTTTTATAAATGATCTAGTTAGCGATTATTTTGCATGTTTTTTCTTTCCCAGATAGAGTCGCGTCTTGATGTACGGGAGATATGGGACACATCATAGATTAATGGATGAAAATGGGATGAAGCCACGACCACATTTTTTGATTATTCCATGATGGAAATTAGGTGATGATGAAAAATTACTGTGTACATTTATCGATACATACTTTGGATATGAAGAGTTAGTAACTTTATTCCCTTTTAGTCTTTTATAAGCATTTTTTCTACATATGACCCTATTTGATATATTGTCACATTTTGATAAACAATTTGATTCACCCACCTGTGTTGCGTTTTAAAGAGGAAGGTGTTTGTAGAATGTTACACAAAGCCAGACAGCTTGAGGAAGAGCAGGGATGCTCACAACAGTATACAGTAGCTGCTGCCGATTTATAGGATTTGAAGATACATTAAAGTAATTGCAATTGGAGAACGTGTCCCTTTGTAGTCTTTTACACGGATATTGGTGGAAGACAGGGAGTCCACCTTGACACCGTTCCAGCTGAAACCAGGATAAAGAAAAGGCAATAACCTACCCGAAGTTTGAGAATATATATATATATATATATATATATATATATATATATTATATTATATTATATTATATTATATTATATTATATTATATTATATTATATTATATTAATATATATATATATAAAAAATACACATACAATCCTCCTGGCAAACTGTACCACATGCACCATATTTACCGTCGTGATGTGAGAATGTATGTACGTACATACATACATAATGACATTGATGGTTGATGTGACTAGAACAAGCAATGACTGCTTTGGTAAATATGGTGCATGTGGTACAGTTTGCCAGGAGGATTGTAATAAATATATATATATATATATATATATATATATATATATATATATATATATATATATATATATATATATATATATATATATATATATATATATATATATATATATATATATATATATATATATATATATATATATATATATATATATATATTACACACACACAACATTCAGCTGCTATAATAATAATAGAAAACTAGCCGGAAAAATGTGTTTCACTCAGTTGTGGTTTTTATTTTTTTTAAATCTCTGCTTACACATCTCTTCACATCTATTAATAATCAGGTTCATTTATGCCACTGGCAATGATACACTGAGAGGGAGAATGGTTGAACGGGCAGGCTGTAGAAGATACTGCAGTCTATGAGGAGAATACAAATATAATTCATCAGTAAGGATCAGATCACATTTCTACACATTCAAAGTTCATCTCCCCTTCAGTGCAATTTCAATGCCATGTACGTCAGTAAAATGATCCTATGTATTCAATGAGCTTTTGGTTCATTCTTGACATTAGACAGACTCCAATTGTCAGATAAAAATGTACACATTAAAATTGGGCCTTCATCCTGTCACAACCTCCAAGATGGTATTTTCACAACTACTCTAATGAAAACTCATTTTTGCCAAGTCCTTATTATCCCCTTACACAGGATGTTTTTTTTAATTTTATTTTTAAACTCTCCTAGAAGCCAGCAAAGAGTCTATTGCTTTTACAAGCATTTAGATGCATTTACAGGCATCAAGTGCTTCGATGTTAATTCATTTCGTTGGCCAGAATAATTTATTCTGGCCATTAAAATGAACCAAACGCTCAAGCACCAAAAGCATCTAGCGTTAACAAGCGTTTAGGCGAGTTAAGACACATTTAGACACATGAGAGCAGTCTTAACTGTTCCGACAAGGATGCGAGTTTAGAAAAAAGGTCCCTGCACTACTTTGGTTCTACTTCAGCCCATTGAATATCACTGAAGTTGGATCAAAGTAGGATCCTTGTCCTAACCATCCGACATGGTGATTACAGCAGCAGTAAAATAAATTTATATCACACTGGGATTGTTTTGATTGGTCAAGGGACAAGTCGTGCTATCTCAAAGTGGAGCAAAATCTTATCTTGTTCATTCAAGTAGGATGGAAGTAGGACCGATGTTGCAGGGCAAAGTAGAATGACAGTCCTACAACAGTCGTGTTACCAATGTGAACCCTGGCCTTAACCTGGATCTCCTCTCTGTTCTAATGAAAAGGAGTACGATTCTTGTAGCTGAGAGTTTATCTTTGTCTAGACAGAGGAACTGTGGGGAGATCTAGACACTCATAAACCGCAAAAATAATTTAAAAAAAAAAAAACACACAAAACCAACCCACACGTGGATAATAAATAAAAATGAAGAAAAATAAAAAAGCCCAATCATACCAGCAACCCCCCCAAAACCCATACCAGACCCTTATCTGAGCATGCAGCACAGCATGCCAGAAAAGAGAAAGGGGTGGGGGGGGGGGGGGAACAAGCAAGCGCCCCCTGCAGAGCTATACCAGGCCACAGGTTGAGGACAGTGAAGACCTGAAGTGACCTTGAGCTTATAGCAGATAGTGGAAGCTGGAAGCAGTGTTGTAGGTCCGTATGGCATACAGACTTGGCAGTGAAAGGGTTAAAAGGATCATGCATACAGGCGCAATCTCAAGTATAGCCTAAAAATTAAGCATATTTTGGGGCTCAGTTGGTTCCTGATGTGCCATACAGCCATCCATAGATATAAAAAGTTGCAGGCAACTGTACATAGCTAACTTGCACAATGCAACAGTGCATTGCTGTTTACTGCTGCATGCAACCATTCATGTCTAAGGGTGGCTGTATGCTCTTGGGCACCAAAACACACCAGTTTGCAGAATATGCCTATGTGCATTAGCTTGAATATTAAAGTGGTTGTAAACCCTCCCTCCTGACTTTTAACTATAGGCAAGTCTAGAATAAGGCTTACCTATAGGTAGTGGAAATATCTCCTAAACATGCACCATTTAGCCCACGGAAGGAAGAGGGGCGAAGATGGACGCAGCCTGCACAGAGGACAGCAATAGATTTGTTTGCAGGCAAGCTTCACATATTGGGCTAGTATGCGATGCATACTAGCCCATTCTGCTTTTAAATTTGCAGGCTTTGCAGGGAGCAAAAGAGGAAGCAAAACCTATCAGGGTTTATTTCCTCTTTAACGCCCAAGGTTAGCCGTAATGTACAATGTAAAAATGATGGTGTTATAACAAACCATGCTGTAAAAAGTAGCAAGTATGAAATTTTCCTAACCTTCAGACATAAAAAGCCACTATTGTGCAGAAAATATTTTCAAAGACACATGAATTACAAGAATATTCTAAAGCCAGCTCCCAAGGCTTTTGTGTACTGCACAGTCAAGTGACAGTTAATCGTCAGACTGCAAAAGACATGAATCTCTGGCATTCAGAACCACAATAGTGAATGTGGGAAAATACAGAAACATACTTTTGGTCAGCCAGTTCTAGCTGTGCAGCTCTGCTGTGACCCTCTTATATTTTATGACCCATTAGAAGTCTTCATGGAAACTCTTGTTCGCTCATATGAAGAATTGCCCTTTACACAGCTGCATGAGTCAGTATGCAAACTTCTGCGGCTCATCGGTGACCGTTCTGCAGAGTCAGGAGCACTCCACCAGCGGAGACCACAAGCCCATACAAGTGTGTAAATGTCATCTGCTTTGCATTAACAGCACATGCATATTTGTGCAAGGAGAACGCACCAAAATTCTGTAAATAAAAGTGACTAATATGCGATGTCTCAAGCTTTGTTAACGTTTAGGTTCAAGTCTGGCTACATACTTGAGTGACTTGCATTTACTTTTAACATGAAATTAAATTAACTATTGCTTAACACATAGAAAATTTGGTGATAATTGTATACAGAAAAGGTTATATATTGCAATTTTATAAAATTGTATATATTGCAGTTTACCAGTCCTTATACATCTCAGAACATCTGGGTGCATTCGATTTTGTTCAGACATTTTAGATTTATTTTTGCCTGGTGATCCTGCAAGTAACATATTGTGCTAGGTTGGCAACCTTCACTCACTGTACCTATGGCGGAGCAGCATAATCACTTTTGCATTCCCGCTTACAATTTTGGTTGAGCGATTTGCACGCCGCATAGGGCTAGCCTATTCACTAGAACAAGCAGCCTTTTACACATTTGTTGTGCAAAAAGAAGCTCCTGTTCCTTTTGAAGAGACCAGCTTCACGCGATCGTTAAAGGCGCCGTTTGCCGCGATGCAGAATCGTATCGGGTTTAGGGTGCCATTAAAGGACAGTGGCACCCAAAACGCACATTGCACATGATTTGGAATCTGGGGCAAAACTGCTGCAATTCTGCACCAAATCGCAAATTGTGAATGAAGCCCAAGACAGGACTACAGAACACTGCTCATCTTCATTACATGTAGGAGGTGTTTTGAGGCTCACAAAAGATAGTCAGGAAGGCCAATAATGGTTTTGATCGACAGAAGTGAGAAGCACACAGAAATTCTAGTAAGATCAACCGGTATTTTCTGTATTTGCAGAAAATGTACTTGGCCTAATAAAAAAGACGACCAAGGCAGCCACCACATCCAAGGGCTCATAATATGCTATTATATTTTTGTTCTTCCGTTTAAATATAAAATTTAAAAAAAAAAGTGTAAAATATATCAGAAAATTTTTTAACACATTTTGCAACAAAATCACCAGCTTTTCAAAAAGCCAATTTACTGCAGTGCTGTGAAGGAATATAAGCCTTGATTCACATTGGAGTGGGTTAGAAATTGTGCGAGTTCAGCCGAACTTGCACGATTTCAACACGGCAATGCAGTCCGACTTCAGGAGCGATTTGACAGGCATCCGTGCTGGTTCCTGCACAGCTGTCTATACAAAAACGCCCCCCCCCAGTCGCCAAAATTAGTACAGGAACTACGTTTGGGAATCGGTGCGGTGCCATTGCCGGCAATAGCTGCCAATTTGACATGTCAAATCGCTTCAATGGGAACCTGGGCTTAACTTAACAGCAGATCACATGCAAAAAAGCTGCATGACATCCACTTTTCCTCTTGCCCAGCAGAAAGTCTAATTTGGACCAGTCAGGAGCAGCCAGCAAGTATGTAGGCAGTTCAACACTCTGCAAAGGCAGTGTCACCCATGTACCCTGTATTATATTATTGTAAATATAAAAACATCAATTTAAAAGTCTTAGGTGGCATTCACATCTTTGTGCTGCATTTCGGTGTACCAAGTCCATTCACTTAAATTATCATCATTATACAGGATTTATATAGCGCCAACAGCTTGTAAAGTGCTTTGTAATATAAGTTAACTGCCAGAGTACCACATGCATTTAAATAGGCAGCCAATGCATTACCTATTGGGCAAATAACAGTTGTGCAACTTTTCCAAAGCAGCACGCCACAGTGTGCATGCCATGTGATGGGGTGTGGCAGTCTGGGTGTACAGTACTAGTACATTGGGGTGCCAACCAAAAAAAAAAAATTTATCACCACACTAAGGGATATGCATTGGGTGTAAATGGGCCCTTAAAGTAGACCTGAATTAAAAATTTGGATATTGTAGAGGGAAGATCAAGAAATGCCAACTGTGCCTAAGCAGTCCCCTTAAACTGGCGGTATAATCTAGGAAAAATAAATAAATAAATAAAAAAGTCTCCCCTTGCAAGGCAATATCATAATGTGCTAGAATGCACTGCAAACTAGCACATTATGATAGACTTGCCTTAAAACGAAGCCCTCCAGGGGCATGCTGTCACCGCTGCAGAGGATTCCATCTTCACCTGGTCTTTCTATATGGTTCGTGGACTCCAGAGGCACACAGCTCTGAAGGAACATAGCACGGGAATGCCATTCCTTCAGAGCGCATGCGCCAGTGACGTCACTGACTGCTGCTCGTTAGAATATCGCCTAAACGGTTTACATTTAGCTCTGCATGGAAAACAGATGATGATATGCGAGTCATAGGTTTCAAATTTTGAGGAACTTATCAAAGCTGTTAATAAAGGTTCCAAGTTAATTGATGACAAAAATAACATCAATATGGATTTCAACTACAGAGAAATCAGCAAATTGCTTTTTCCATGCTTTGCCGATTGTTAGCTTAGAGACCAACAGGACAAATTGGACTAGTTTAAACAAATTTTTAGTGCTTTTCAGAGGTTTCAAAAACGTAGAAGTGACCTCCAGGGGTCTTTAGAGCTTTGGACTCAGATTAATGTATGCAGCACTCTAGACCAAAAACAGCCAAGCATTGGGCAGATCCACCATGTGGGAAGAACATCCACAGCAGTGGTTTGGCATTCCCTAAAACAAACCTGTGTGTCCAGGGAATATGTAGGCTAGTCTGGAAGAAACTAGATATATAGTCATAACCTCATATGCCAATCCAAGGGTGGTGACAATGATGGTGCAGAAAGAGTGGATGGCCAGGTGTCTTGCCAGTCTATCAGATTTGTGTGCTTTTATATCCTCTTTCCATTTTGTTATATAGGTGTGAGCAGTTGGTGTGGATGGGCAATTAAGGTGGGAATACACTACAGATATTAGTTTGAAGTCCAGTGGAGTAAAATGGCAAAAGGTGTTCAAAGATAGTCAATGCAGCAGGGAGATTTTTGTCTTGTATGAGAGGTAATCTAGGGTCTGCTTTGGGTTTATCTAAAGAGTTTAGGAAGAGGGTGGTTTAAATCTCTCCCCGATCATAGACTATGGAGGATAGACTCTCTCTCCAAGAGAGAGAAGGCTGCATTGAGGCCTTGTGCAGTCCACCAATGGAAGGCTGAAGGAGACTCAAGCCCCAGTGGGAAAAGGTGGTTACCCATTAGAGTTAGGTGGGCAGAAAGTAGGTTACTAGAATATTTAACACCATCCCAGACTTCTGAAGTATGTTTCATCAAAGAACACATTATAGATGGTCATATATTGGGTGGTGTTTATGGTAAAAATTTGCGGTTTACAGGGGCACAGGAAGTTGCTTCCAAGTCTACCCATAGAGGGCCTTGCTAAATGCATATAGAGCTATAGGAGGGGTGATTTGAGCAGTTTGGTAATATTTCATAAAATTTGGGACACCCAGATCTTCTTGATGTCTACAAAACCATTATGCTTTCTCTACAAAGTATATATATTTTCATACACTATGCTTGGGTTTAAAAACGCATTTATAAAAAAAGTATGCAGCATAATCCTTCAATGTATGGTAGTTATCAGCAACCTGTTTAAATATACAATTACATTAAATCACACGTGATGCAAAATGTGCACTCAGTTTGTGCAATGATCTATTCACTTAATAAGAGAAATGGTTGTGTTTGCAGAGTAGCCTGGAACACCTTACTAAGCAGAACACAAGTTAGAGCCTTGCAACGTGATCTAGGCCAATTACCTCTGCCATATTTCACCTGTATTGTTGGAGAGGCAATCACTTCTGTCAAAGCCAGGTCGACAAGTTTTACCAGATTTAAAAAAAAAAAAAAAAAAAAAAAAAAAAAAAAAACACCACACACACAATCATCACCATACACTTACAGTACAATGTCCCTTCCGGCCCCCTTAAAAAAAAAAAAAAAAAGAGAAGTAGAACTCCACCCAAAATAAAAACAGATATATTTGGATCCAGACAAGCCGCTTTGCGTACTGGATTCTTATCACTTTTGACTTCCAGTCCTACAAGACATTGCAGGCTTCATTACTAAAGCAGGCACTGGCCGAGAATCAAACCATGTACAGGCAATGCTGATTGCACCCAAGTTGATCGATCAACTTCAATACAACCAGCCTGTCGGATTTTACATGCGATTATTGCCAGCGGCTATAGCCACTAGCAATAATCAGTGTTCTCCTGGTCCAACCCTATAGAGAAGGAGGGGGTAAATAAACACCTTCCCCACCATAGGATGGCATAACAAAAGCCTCTCCTCCCCATAAAACTGCTATTACCACCAATAGAAGAGATAGACTAAATCCAAAGAGAATTTGCGTGCTTTTTTTTCCATAACACTTTATTGGACCTGTAATTTTGCTCTCCCCAGGTCTTAGTAAATCAACCCCTGTGAATCGACTCTTGTTTAGATTGGATTTGGAACAAGTTTTAATTATGAAGGATTCTATGGTGTGCTGCCAGCACGTTTCTTGTGCTGCCGAAATAACTTGGGAGTTCAGCTACAACACAGTAAGGCCTCATTAACATGGGCATACCTAAGTGTACCCCCTTGCCAGGGCCATGTTTGCCCACATGCAGGCAGTCCAATTCATGTCGATTGGGACACATCCGCTGCTCCCAATTAGACATCTGTTTGGGTGGGTATCCCCAAGCGCAGACCATGCCGAGTTTGGGGACACGCACCAACACCCGCTCAGACCCTGAATTGGAAGCAGCAGCTGTGTCTGTGCAGCCATTACATCACCACTTACATGAACAGGACTGCCTGCAAGCAGATGCATAGAACACCTGTGCATCCCTATGCAGGCAAACACAGCCCTTGCACGATTGTATGCTTAAGTACAACCCTGTGAACAAGGCCTTAAAAAGGTGAAGTTTAAGGGTTCTATTTGGGATATAGCACCATACATACGTGTAATGGGGTGTATCCTGTTGGCTTCATTCCTGTGGTGCCTCCTCCATAGCCACGAGATACTGCCCTAAGCCGCTGTTACCTGCAGCCACCGCTACTGAGAAAAGTTGCTCTGCTGCCCCCTACCTACCATTCACAAGAACTCGTATAACTACACTCCCACATTGCATCACGTTTTGTGAATGGGCTGTAGAGATCCTGTCATTCAACAGCTCCAACACCCATTCACAGTCAGCAATGCATTGCGGGAGTGTAGTAATACAAGCTCTGTGATGGAGAGGGCAGAAGGGGACAGGCGAGCAGAGCAACCTTTTTCTGGAACTGGGAACGCTAACGGAAACCTCTTGCCATTGAAGTTGAGATAAGATGATTCAAAAGGTTAGCAAACACACAAAGCTGATAAATCAGTCTCATATGAAGCGGACCTTAGATTACAATCTAGATGTCATGCTGTATTTTTTACTTAAGAAGCTTAATCATTACAGCAAAGGTGAAATGCCACAGGAAACGCACACCCTTGTGCAAACAGTGTTGCTCATTAGACAGACGCAGAAGACACAGTCTACCCTCCATAGAAAAATGGATCTACTTCATTTACTCACTTTACAATGTTTGGATGGTCAAAGTGCTCAAGGCGTTTCAGCAGCGCTACCTCTCTGACAGTAGAGAGGGGAAGTCCATTCTCGTTTGTCTGCACTCGCACATTTTTGAGGGCCACAAATTTTCCACTTTGCAGATCTCTTGCCTTGTACACCGTGCCGTAAGCGCCAACCCCAATTTCAGCTACAGGTTCATACTGTCCTCGTATCTCCTTAGCCATATTCTTCGCCACCCGATTCTGCCGTTTTCTCCCTGTAAATAGAGGGTGAATTGCAATTATCCTCCACTAGAATCAGGCTAAAAAACAAAAAAGACAATTAACATCTTGAAGCATCCCCAATCAATCAGCCAAGGAAGTATATTTGGAACATGATTTATGGAATGAGACTATAAAATAGGCTTTTCAGGAAACAGACATATTTAATAATAATAATAATAATAATAATAATAATAATAATAATAATAATAATACAGGGAGCAATGCTGTTGAGCAATAGTAAATGACAGCAAGAAAAGAATGTTGCAGTCACAGGAGTGAGAAATAAATATGAATTGCTATTATGGGATGCTGCACCTAAAGCTGAAGTAGTTTAAGAAAGATTTTTAGCTCTACAGCAATTGGGGCCATAACTTACTGAAGGCGAATTAAGGATGTCCACCGTTGTGCAAACAGCTGGATCCTGGAAAATCTTTGCTTCAGAGATGCCGGTCCACTTCCTGGTTCTGAACTTCAGGTGTGCATGGGCTTAATAGCTTTGGGCTCCATGCTGAATTCAATAGAATAAAGTTCTTGATGAGGACCTGCCCTCTCCTTCTCCATTGGAAAACATACTTTCATTGCCTGGAACACCATCTGTAAATGGGGAATGAGTTTGGAGAGTCACAGGATTCTCTCCCTATTCACAGATCATGTAGTAAAAGCAAGGAAAGAAGGTTTCTCAATGGAGGAGGGTGCATGGGGTGGGTCTCCATCAGGAACATTTTCACAGCATCTCAGCCCAAAGCCTGAAGCTATTAACCGTCTGTATACTGGATGTTCAGAGCCAGGAAGAGGACCGCCATTCCTGCAGTGAAGATTTCTCCAGGATCCAACTGCCTGCACAAGGTGGGAGGTAAGTAATAAGACTAAAGCTGTTGTGCTTAAAATATTTTAATTTAAACTTCCGCGTAAAAACATGCCAACTAAATAAGCCTGAAAGTATTTAACACCCATACTCATCACCCTTTATAAAAGTGTACCGTTAAGTCCACCCTACATGGAAATTCACTTAGGAACACTTGGTAAATTTAGAGGTTGGAAAACGGAAGCGATTGCCTTTTTGCAACAAGATACCTAGGCTCCATCTTTGGGGCATAAGCTTAACCTTTGATGCCTGCTATGGGCAACAGTGCCATTTTTGCATAGCTCCAATTTTCAAGGAATAGCATTGGTGGGAAACAAGCATGTTGAATGCCGATGCTCCCCTATCAGTTGCTCTAGTACCAAGATATCAGATGATCTGCATCCAACCATGGCAACCATCAAATGCTATAGCCAAATACCCACCCAAACAATACAGGACTATAAGAAAAGTAATTATTGGCATACAGCATAAGCCTCAAAAGCGGATGTAAACAATATGTACACGTATGCTAGGTTCACATTTATGGGGTTTGATGCATTTTTCAGTGCATTTTGCATTTTAAAACCAGCGTTTATGCGTTTTTGCATGCAGTTCAAACATTTTACATTGTTTTCCTCTTTAAAATACACTGTAAAAAACACACTGTATATAGCTGGTTGCTAAGGAGGGGGCCGGGAAACCGGCCGCCACATCCTTAACCGACGAGTCAAAGCTGGATGTAAAAAAAAAATTTGCGAAAAGAAACGGCGTGGGGTACCCCCCCTTCCAGGTCCATACCAGGCCCTTCAGGTCTAGTATGGATTCGGAGGGGAACCCCACGCCAAAAATGAAAAAAGGGGGGAGGGCGTGAGGTCCCGCCATACCAGATCTTTATCCGAGCATGCCGCCCGACAGATCAGGAAAGGGAGGGGACGAGCGAGTGCCCCTCCTCCTGAACCATACCAGGCCGCATGCCCCCAACCCCAAAGCACCTTTCCCCTCATGTTGATGAGGACAAAGGCCACTTCCCGACAACCGTAGCCGGTGGTTGTCAGGGTCTGCAGGCTTATCGGAATCTGGAAGCCCCCCTTTAAGAAGGGGACCCCTAGATCCCGACCCCCATGTGAATGGGTAATAGATACTTTGTATCCCTACCCACTCACCAAAAGAGCAGTGAAATGTAAATAAAACACAAGAGCCGGTTTTTGACAATTCCTTTAGTAATAGCTCTGTCTTCACTTGCCGTCTCTTCCCGCCGTCTTCACCTTCCCGCTAAAAGGACCAAAAAAAAAAAAAAACCCAACAACCCCACGCCATTTTTTATTTTTGGCATGGAGGTTCCCTCTGAATCCATACTAGACCTGAAGGGGGGGGGGGGCTTTTTTGCTGGCAATTTTTGTTTTTTTACATTCAGCTTTTAGCTGATTAGCTGGATGACTCATCGGTTAAGGATGCGACGACGGCCAGCTTCCCCGCCCCCTGCTTAGCAACGAGCTATATACAGTGGTAAAAGAAGAACCATAAAACATATTAAAAATGCACCACTTGCGTTTCTGGTGCAGCTCCATTGAAGTCTATTAGCCGTAAATCGCGGGAAAAAAGTCCCCGACCCTTTCCAAAAAACTCACCGGCCGCAAAACACAGAGTACCATAGGAAACCATGTTAAAATGCACAGGTGTGAACTTAGGGCAAGTTCACCTTTTCTAAAAAGCTACTGTTGCAGCAGCCCACCCCATCACCCCATTGTCCTCTCCCTGCATTGTCCATGCAGATTTCTGTGAATGGGAAACCTACAAGTACCGACAGCCTTTGCGGCCGAAGACTTGCAATTCTCAGTGAACTACCAGGGTGCAGTTAAACGCTCTAGGTCAGTGTTTCCCAACTGCAGTCCTCAAGGCGCCCCAACAGGTCATGTTTTTCAGGCTTTCCATTATTTTACACAGGTGATAAGATCAATTTTACTGATTTAGTGATTACCACATGACCTGCTGGGGGCACCTTGAGGACTGGAGTTGAGAAATACTGCTCTAGGCAATTCATTGATGCTTCCTTTCAGTTTTAACTGCCTTTCTGTACAAAGTATGAGCAGACAGATACACTGACAGTCTGCAGGAGCCTGAGATTGCACCCACGTTCTGCTGATGGATTATGGTATTTACACAGATTTTTTTTTTTTTTTATCAACACTACACAGCATAGGTAGGGAGATGATGGAAGGGGAAGCAGTGGTTTCTAACATTTATATGTAGCATTTACTTCCAATTTAAGTTGGGAGGGGGGATACAAAAGGCAAGCGTCTAAAACCTGGTACACAGTAGAATTTTTTTTAATTTTTTTTTGGGTCAACCGGGGGGGGGGGGGGGGGGGGGGGGGGCTGAAGGAAAGAGGGAAAAAAAAAACCAAACAAACACCAACACTACACACAAAGATCCCTATCGAAAAACACAAATGATGTTAATCTGGCATTGTGTTCTGGGAGGGGGGAACTGTCCCCCCCCCAATAGAAGACACTGATCAGGTGTTTCCCAGCATTCCTGTTGGACAGAAGCTGGACGTGAGACCGGCTACTGTAGAACAGACAGCTGTACACATGGGCTCAAAGTCAGCAGGTTCCTGCTCAACCAGCCAATTTTTGGCCCATGTGAACAAGGCTTAAAAGAGAAGAAGTTTGTAAATTGATTATTTTTTTTAAAGAATCATACCTACCTAGGTGGATGCAGCATCGCTCTGATGCTGCATCTGTGCTCCACCAGCTCCAAGTCTGAGAACCAAGTGATCAAACACTGCCGATCACTCGGTTCTCACAGCTCCCTGAGCAGAGAGCTGTTGACCCCCCCCCCCCCTCTCACTGGAACGCTGGGCTGTGGAGGGGGTGGGAGTGGCCAGCTCAGGCTGTCAGCAGCTTGCCGAGAGTCAGTCTGGTGTCGGTCAAGGCATGTGGGTGCAATCAGACCATAAAGTCATAATCTTTCCCAAGCCAGGACCGGCTCTGTGTCATCAGCTAACCCGCTGTCTGCTGACAACGGGTCACAGGAGTGTGGAACAAACTGCATTCCTGTGATCCACATAAGGAGGACAGTCAAAAGAGCTTTGGCTGTACTTCTCCTTCAAGAGTGCCTCAATTCCAGGATAAAGCAAGTTCATCCAAAAACAATAGGTAAGAAATGTATAGTTTCCCTCTGTCTTCGTGACATTTAGATGACTTCCAAATTTTCCAGTTTCACACCATTCCAGGGTTTAGAATTTCTCCATAGCGCCTTGAAAGCAATCACATTCTTGTTGAACTTTTGATTAAATTAACAAAACAAAAAGGTCTTCACAGTTGGCTTCCTTTTCTTTGTCAAACCTGATGGGCACTCTAAACATTAAACAAAAAAAACAAAAAAAAGCATACTGCAGTATTAAGGTTCTATAATTAATATTTTATGAGTTACCGCAGGCTCCCAACAGACAACACAAGAAAATGAACTGTGAATTGCATTTTAACAGATCTGTCCCAAGGCTAAAAGACACTGCTATGGAAATGTTCCTACAATTTGTACTGAATACTGCATCTACCACTCTGAGACATGGCTGCTGGCAGAGGTTTCTAGAGAAGACCCTGACCAGCTGAGGTCATTACTCTGATCCTAAGACCACACAGGCATTGCCTACGTGATGGAAGAGACCTAAGACCGGGTTCACGCATGTGCAGCCGTGGCTCACAGCATAGGGTCTGGTGTCCCTGTTCAGTTTCAGGTCCGAATTTGCACCTGAATCGGAACCAAAAAACGCACAGGACCCTTTTTAAATGCAGACCACGGCCACCCCGGAGCTGTGTGAACTGGCTCCATTAAGAGCCGGTCACACTCTCTTGTCATGCGAATTCAATTTGCATATGTGTAAACCTGGCCTTACACTTTCTACGGTGAAAAAGCACAGCCTTTGAAATTACCTTTAAAATCCTTATCGGGATGAGTTACTAAGGGAGTTCTTTTAATACTACAGGACAGGTCTAGATGACATTTTTTGCATGAAAAAACATCTGCAGGCCAATGCAAGGCCTAAAGTGAGCACAGGAACCATAAGCCTCAGCAAAAATTAGATTATGCAAGACCACACCTAAGCCCTGGTTCACCCCAGTGCGGCTTTGAAATTGCGCTGCTTCAGCCCGATTTCAAAGTCACAGATTAGTGCGATTTCATTGCAGCTTCATTTAACAGAAGTCTATGCAGGTCACAATGAAATCGCAGAATTTCAGTCATCCAGGAGCCTTTTCAAAGTTGCAACGATTTTAACAGGTCCATTGTCACAAATGGGGTGCAATTACTTGTTATGTGATTTTGAACTGTCAAATCTCATGACAAGTCACACTGGTGTGAACCAGGGCTAAAACCACATTTTAGTTCCATCCAATATATAAGAAAAGCAGGAGGTGCACCGAATGGAACTGTTGATGCAGAAAACGTGTCTCTATCTCTATCAAAATGCAGAAATCTGCCAGATTCCCGAGTGGCAACTGGCTCAGCCTCTCCACAGTTCAGCGAGTGCTGGAGGGGCAGAGCACGGAGTCGGTAACTGACAGTCACCAGCTCGCTGAACCCAGAGTGATCAGAGGTCTTTGATTATTCAGTTCTCGGTTGCATCTATGTAGGGGAGTAGGACTATTTTTTAAATCTCACATTTCTCTTTTACATATGCAGTGCAATCCAACAGGTTTAGTGTACACAGAAAAATTGAGTCAGTTTGAATGTACACAGTTCCATGAGATCCAATTTAGAATTCAAACACATTGTCAAAAATTGTTTTACAAACTGGCGTCAGAACTAACCACACATGTCCAAGTGTACTAGCTCTAAATAGGCTATGAGTCGCTGCAATGAAATCTGCTGATCTGGGGGGGGGGGGGGGGGGTTAACAGGAAATTTTAGATTGCAATATGTGTCTTCATACAGGATGTACTGAACGGGAGAGTCTTATACCCAGTGTGGACTCCTGCAGATGGTTTCAGTAGCTCCAGAAGGGACAAAGTGATGATGTTGCTTTAACCCAGGCATAGGAAACCTTCTTCAAATTGGTTGAGTCAGCAACAGAGTACTACTAGAGCCCAAGTGAAAGTTGAAATGCAAGGTGTAGTTACAGATACATTCCTTCTACGAGCCTCAACCCATCCGGCCTCAGAAATGTCAGTGTCACTACAGTTAAGATATTAACTGGTCATGACTTAGCTTAATACAGCATTTTAATTGGCACCAACACCCCCCCCCCCCCCCATTTCCTTTACAACCAAGGAAGCTGCCATCTTAGCCTCTGTTTGATCTGCAGTTGCCATGGTGCTGCACATCTGATCAGTTCTAACCCCAGCCATTTGATGGTTTGATATTTCCAGTGAGATCACCAGCAACTGTGAGTCATCATTCACAGCATGCACATGAAACTGTTTTAGTAAGCAGTTAAAACAATGAACTTTAAAGAAGAAGTCCACCCTAGAAACTAAAATCCCCGCATCTACAGAAATCGACAATCTAACACTAACCTATCTAGCCCTGTGAAGAAAGAAAAAAAAAATAATAAGAATAATATTTTTAATAATAATAATAATAATAATAATAATAATAATAATAATAATAATAATAAAAATAATAAAAATAATAATAATATCAGTATACGTACCTTTTCTGCAGGCGATCCGACCCGATCCCACACTGACCTGTCAGCTTCAGCTTCACTGTGGAGGCTGGTGCCGAGGACACGTCCGACAACAGATCCCCCATAGTAGGTCTATGGGCGACATCACTTCCCATTCATTTCACAGCCTTTGTCGGCCATGTCCTCTGCAGAGCTTCCGCCACTGGAGATTAGGTCGGATCGGCTTCAGAAAAGGTATTATATTCATTTTTTCTTTACAGGGCTAGACAGGTTAGTGTTAGAATGTGCATGTCTGTAGATGTAGGGATTTCAGTTTTAGGGTGGACTTTCCCTTTAAGCGTTCAAAGGTTACATAAAGTCTAAGTTTACCAGACGGCAGCTGAGAGGCCCTGGCACACATCACCAGTGCCTCAAATGGACCAGGAAGTGGCAATACATTAAAGTGTTCGTTACCAAAAAAAAAAAAAGAAGATCCTGTTCCCTTAAAGCATGTTGCACAGCACAGTGCTTGTGCTGTGTAATTTGGCCCCCTGTAACACCTGAAATACCTGGCTGAACCTGCCTGGTTCTGCCTTCCCCCCTGTAAACTGACCACGGTTTAGCATGACTGCTAAAGAGCCCTGACACCGTGGTCAGTTTACGTGCCTCTGTCATCCGTGGTCCTTCTCTCCCCCTCCCTGCCCACTCCTGACAGTGCCCATCCCTTCCCCTCCTGCTGCTTTAAAAACTAGTATTAAAACAACAATATGTGTCCCAGCATCTGATCTATATAATAAAAAAAAAAATGCAGATTATACCTTATATCAATGCGTCTCCCAGCGCTCATGTGACTCCTCCTCTCTGGCTGATGTCAGCGGGAGTGCTTGACCCTGCCCGCTATAGCCATTAGCCGGGAAGAGGAGAGAGCCGAGGAGTCACATGAGCACCGGGAGATAATCTGCATTTTTTTTAAAATATATATAGATCAGACACAGGGACACATTGTTATATAACAGGGGGGAGGGGGCATGAATAGATTATAGTGGCTTAAAAACAACTTTAAGGGCTTTTTACACGTGTCGCTCTCTGAAGAAGGATGTGCTGAAGAGCGGTGCATTGTTTTTCAGGGAGCTTTCAACGGCAGCCAGGAGGTGTTCGGTCACCTAGTCACAACCTGCAAAAAGCCCACACCACTACCCTGCAGATACTTGAATGTGCCACGATTGGCATCATCATTGACCATCCCTGTCCAGCTGCATTTGCAGTTTAAAGTGTAACTCCAGTTAAATTCTAACTATACTTAAACCTGTTTGCACCCCCATTCTAAGCCTATTCTAACTACCCTGTAAAGGAAAGAGGACTATACTTGCCTATTCTGAAGGAGCTCCGGTCACATGATTGGACACCATCGCTTCAGCATATATGAAGGACAGCCCACAACGGATACCCCATAGTAAGCCTACAGGTGACATCAGCCGCTGTCTCCTCACTGAAGTCGTCCAAGGGAGAGATCATGTGACCGGACCAGAGTGTCCTCGGAATAAGATATCTTTCCTATCAAAGGGTAGTTAGAATAGGCTTAGAATGGAGGTGGAAGCAGGCTTAAGAAAAAGCTAAATTCTTAAGTCCTAACAAAATGAATGTAACATGATTTTATATCAGCCAGCAGCTCCATGCTGATGTGATTTTTAGTGAAGGGATCCCCTTTAGGGTCTCATGTAGATGGGCACTACTGTCAAACTCTCCCTTTTTATTTAAATATAGAGCATACAGCAAAAAACTGTGCCTGACCTGTCACCTGCCTCGTCTGCAATGCAAACATCTCCAGGGGACCTGCGTTCAAAGAAATGCAATGAAAAGCAGGTCAAATGCAGCCTTCAAACTGCCATCCATCATTGGAGTAAATGGCAACCTGTCGCTCTGCGTTTCATGGGTGATTTAATGGCTGTCTACACATGCCTTATTAGTGCCCTTCTTCACAGTGCCAGGAAACTGAAAAGCTAAGAAGACAAATTGTCAGCTAGAAAACAGAAAATCAGCCATGTACCACTGCCAATAATCTCCCCAGGCTGGCTTCACCCGTTGCCACAGTAATGCCCATGTAATATCTGGGTGCACTAATTCAGCCTATTCACTAGAGTGGGCTGCCTAGCTCACCAGAATGCACCACACCACATGGTACTGCGTTATTGTGTGCTGCAGCATGTGGAAGGTGTGCTTGGTGCCATTTAGAATTAATAGCACTGCAGAGCACCAACTGCCACACATTACCATCCTATAAGGCCCCTTTCACACTGGGGCAGGGTCGGCAGTAAAGCGCCGCTATTGTAAGCGGCGCTTTACCGCCAGTATTCGCCCACTAGCGGGGACGGTTTTACCCCCCCGCTAGTGGCCGAGAAAGGGTTAAAAACCACCGTAAAGCGTCTCTGCAGAGGCGCTTTGCCAGCGGTATAGCCACACCGTCCCATTGATTTCAATGGGCAGGAGCGGTGAAGGAGCAGTATACACTCCGCTCCTTCATCGCTCCGAAGATGCTGCTGGCAGGACTTTTTTTACTGTCCCGCTAGCGCACCGCTCCAGTGTGAAAGCCCTCGGGGCTTTCACACTGGAATCAAAGCAGCGGCACTTTCGGGTCGGTTTGCAGACGCTATTATTAGCGCAATAGCGCCTGCAAACCACCCCAGTGTGAAAGGGCTCTAATAGTGTGAGGGTTGCTACACACTATTTTTTTTTTCACCCCTCCCTCCGCCATGACTTTTCCCATGTTCTGCCTTCCCACTGGGAGATTCAAGCGGCCAGCCGGCACTTTACTCAGGCTGACGATAGAGGTAATCAGAGACAAGTGCTCATGTGTAGATCAATTTGAAGGTGCTCCAATTCAGTGTGCAAACAATGGTGCCCCACGTGGATGTGCACTCACACTTATGAGTTGACCACCTATCACTAGAGTGGTCACTTGTGAATGTATAGTCGCGATGACGTGAATAAGCCTCAGCGCGTTTCAGCCAATAGGAATGGCCGTCATCTGGAAGCTCTAGAGCAGTGATGGCGAACCTTGGCACCCCATCATGTCCCATGATGCTCAACTACACTGCAGAGTGCATGAACATCATGGGAAATGTAGTTCCAAAACATCTGGAGTGCCAAGGTTCACCATTACTGATCTAGAGCTTCCAGACGACGGCCGTTCCTATTGGCTGAAACACACCAAGGCTTCATCTCAACCGCACATCCGCCCGGAAATACGATCTCAGGGAACCGAGCCTCACCGCAACACAGGGGCACCAAAAGAGACTGGCCGGCTATCCCTAAATTATAATACATGCTGATCACACCGGGTGCCAGGCACCAGAAAACGTGAATGTAGATCATTTATTTACATCCTATTAACAATAAATTACGGATTTACAGAGCCACCCCTCTGTCATTCTTTCGCCCTATCCATGGAGGACTATTCCAAGCATAGCTGACCTGGACTACATTGTAACCATAAAGGTGCAAGTGACCACTCTAGTGATAGGTGGTCAAGTCATAAGGGTGAGTACACATCCATGTGGGGCACCGTTGTTTGCACACCGAATTGGAGCACCTTCATTTCACAACAGAGTGGGTCTGTTAATATATCATTGTGAACTATTTTGCATTTTTTTGATTTGACATATTGATGTTCTTATGTTTATCATTTGCATTAGCTGAGCGCGGTGGTGTGAATGGACCCTTCGTGTGAGCATAGGCAAGAAAGTAAAGGCATTTTATTAGCACATTTTTCTTGTACTACAAGTGCAGAATTGTGCCTGGCTGGCACCATGGACTTTTAAAGCAGAACTTTTTTACCCCATGCAGTAGGGTTGTGCCCACACTGCATAGGTTAACTGCTCATTTTGTCCAGGGGCACAGAGAAAGGCTGTACTCACCTGATCCTTCAATCCTCCAGACAACAGAGCTCCCCCACATCCAGCAATGGACTGTTCCTGTCATCCTCATGTCCAGAACCAGTGTATGGGTGGGATGATGTCAGGAACAGTCCACCGCACAAGACTGTTAGACTATGGGGGGGGGGTTGGGTAGGAGCAGTACTTAGCCAAGTATATCTCCGCTCTTCCCACCGATAGACGAGGACGACAAGATTTTTTTTTTTTTCCCAGGAATTCATCTTTAAATGGGAGTGTCTGAAACACACGTATACACATATCTGCAGCCGCTCCCGCTAAAGTCTACTCTCCCCCAAGAAAACTCAGGTACTTTTTTATTTCAAGCAACAGGTGATAAGCATGCCAATGTTCAGCTGAGAACAGGACTCTTCACCCTGAGCATTCTTACATTTAAAGAGCAGTCTGCTCTGCTCACAGAATTTATAATAAAAACATATTTGCCATTCTGAAGCTTCCCTCCAACCACTTTGCATATTATTTTATATATACTGTGATTCTGTAATTGCCAAATATGCAGCAGAAATCTCCCTCCGCTGAGTCTGGCTGCATCCATTTTAACTGTGGGCAGCTGAAGCTACTGCCTGTTCACTTCCTCACTTTACACAGAGGCACACCTCCAGCTCTCATTGGCCCTTTTATGACTCATCCCGCCTCCCTTCCTGGCAAACTTGAGAGAGAGGTGCGCATGATGTCATAAGCCTAGGCTTTTTACCACACAAGAGACAGGAAGTGGGCTGTATAAGGTATTTTCCTGGCAGAAAAAAAATATATTTTACTATCCAAAGTTAAAACAACAAGGGCAGATGATTTAATAGATGGAAAGATGAATAAATGGCTCAGGGTCCGCTTTAAGGCCTGGTTTACACTGCCGCAACTTCAAAGTCACATGACTTTGAAGCCAACATCCCAGCGCGACTTCGGCATGACCTGCATACGACTTAACAGAAGTAAATACAAGTTGTGCTGAAGTCACACCAGAAGTAGTGCAGGAACCTTCTTCTAAGTCGGAGCGACTCAAGTTGCTCCTATTAGAACGGTTCCATTGCACTTAATAGGGTGCGACTTGTGCTCTCAAAGTCAGAGCGCATGTTGCAATTGTGTGAACTGAGCCTAAAGCGGCATTAACCCCTTCCCGCCGACCGTACGCAGATATGCGTACTCGGCTTTCCGGGGTTATACCGGGATGATGCCCGCAGCTGCAGGCATCATCCCGGTACCGTTGTTTCGAGCGGGCGATCAGCTATCTGTATATAACAACGATGCGGCTAAAAGCCGCTCGGCTGTTATACCGGAGGAGCGGGAGGGGACATGCCCCCTGCCGCCGCTCTTACTGGGCCTCCCGTGCGATCGGGAGGCCCAGTGTCCAATCGGGTGCCTCCAGCGGATGTGGGCGGGCTAGAATGAAGCTGTGGGCGCTTTGTTCCAGCCTTCTCAATGTAAACGCGGAAGCGACGTCATGACATCACTTCCCGTTTACTCGGCTGCCAATGGCGCCGAATTTAAAATACACAGTATTCAGAATCGCTATCGATTACTTTGAAGTGCAGAGGAGGGATCGGGGGTCTTTTATACCCCCGATCCCTCCATAAAGAGTACCTGTCATCACCTATTACTGTCACAAGGGATGTTTACATTTTTTTTTAAACACAATTTCTAAGTATAAAAAAAAATTTAAAAACTTTTTTAAAGCGCCCCCGTCCCCGCGAGCTTGCGCAGCGAAGAAAACGCATACGGAAGTCGCACGCATATGTAAACGGTGTTCAAATCACACATGTGAGGTATCGCCCTGATCGTCAGAGGGAGAGCAATAATTCTAGCCCTAGACCTCCTCTGTAACTCAAACCTGGTAACCGTAAAAAAAAAAAAAAAATTAAAGCGTCGCCTATGGAAATTCATAGCTACCATAGTTTGTCGCCATTCCACGAGTGCGTGCAATTATAAAGCGTGACATGTTTGGTATCTATTTACTCAGCGTAACATCATCTTTCACATTATACAAAAAAATTGTGCTAACTTTACTGTTTGGATTTTTTCTAAAATTCATGGAAGTGTCCCTTTTCCAAAAATTTGCGTTTAAAACACCGCTGCACAAATACCGTGTGATATAAAATATTGCAACAATCTTAATTTTATTCTCTGAGATAGATAGATAGATAGATATATAGAGATATATATATATATATATATATATATATATATATATATATATATATATATATATATATATATATATATATATATATATATATATATATATATATATATAATCTATCTATCTATCTATCTATTTGGGGGTTCTAAGTAATTTTCTAGCAAAAAATATGGATTTTAACTTGTAAGCACCAAATTTCAAAAATAGGCTTAGTCATGAAAGGGTTAAAGTGGATGTAAACCCAATGTCATCCTTTCTAAAACTACTGCCATAGGGGGTTATCTATAAGGATATACATGCCTCCTGCATGTATCTTTACCTGTCAAATGTCTCCCCTCTGTCTGTTATTAGACCCGAAAAACTGCATATTCTGTGGGTGGGTCTGTTGTCTGGAGCTCAGTGGGTGGAGTTGTGATGTCAGTAGACTCCCCGCCCACCTCTACACTCCCCTGTCAATATGCATTTTCTCCTGTGTATTTCTTACACTGAACTTCTGCTATGATCTCTAACATCCAGTGAAAAGACAGGAAAGTAACCACATGACTTCAGCATGCCAAATCATGCCGAGGTGTGGAACAGCCAATCCTTGCAGAGCTGCTGAAGAAAGGAGTGGGGGAGGGAATTAATAATGCATGTCTTAGGCTGGTGCACGAGATGTAAATCACCTGTCACTCACAGCAAGGGGGAGGATTTCACAAAGTTATTCTCAGTTTGTCAAGATTTATCTCACTGAACAATAAAAGGGGATTGCTCAGAGATGGATTAACTCTTTGTGGCAAGACTGGGCTCAAATGATAGGAAATCTTATACTCTACATTATGATGATAATAATAAAAAAAAAAAAAAAAAAAAAAAAAAAAAAAAGTGGGTTTACATCCACTTTAATCCCAAAATTGGCATATTGCACCTTACCAATGAAATCTGGTGGCTGTATTTGTTTATCCCCTGGTGATCTGGCTAGTAACACCCCTCCTGCATTAGAGTACCCCTACTCTGGACAAAGGAGCACATTTGGACAGCTGTATTGTCAGTCTAGGGGGGGAGGGGAGGGTTAGATGCACTAACAGATTTAGATACACTAACAAAATTGAAGCTGAACTTCAGCTAATACTTCATAAGCAGATCGGTTCCATTCACACCTGAGCGTTCTGGAATTCGCTGGCAGAATCGGGGCAAGTTTGAGATGCCATTACTTTTTAAAAAGTACCCCAATTGCGGTGCGTTTTTTTTCCCCATGATCAATCTCGCTGCAATCGTGGGAATCTCGTCGCCGAAAAAGATGATGCAGGAGCTTCTTTTGAACAAGCCTCCCACAATTGGTCCTGCGTTTTGCTGCCATTCCGGAATGTCCAGGTGTGAATGGCGCCTTAGGCCCCATGCACACGAGACGCTGTTAAACGCGCGTTCAGAGGCATTTGGACACTTTTTTCAGCTGCCCCTGAACCCATTCAATGTTATCCTTTGTGTCCATGTACACAGTCTCGGTTTTTTTTGGCGTTTTAAGGCAGTTGCGTTTAACCTCGTTTTTTTCCAGAAGCAAAAAAAAAAAAAAAAAATGGGTTCAGACGCAAAAGTTTTCCACGTTTCAGACGCCAAACGCGGCTAAACGCCGGTACCGCGTTTGCGTTTATAGGTGTTTTTAAAAAGGAACCCTCGTTTTTGGACCAGAAAACAGAGAAATGTGAGAATGCCGGCAGAGAATGACATTTTGGGGTTCCTAACACCAAGTGGCCCCAAATTCGGGTCGGAAAATTTCAAGCACTTTTCTGCAGCAGAGAATGACATTTTGGGGTTCCTAACACCAAGTGGCCCTGAGATATGGGGCCCCAAATTCGGGTCGGAAAATGTCAAGCACTTTTCTGCAGCAGAGAATGACATTTTGCAACCCGACTTTGGGGCCCCATATCTCGGGGCCACTTGGTGCTAGGAACCCCAAATTTGGTGTGCCAACACTGTGGAGCTAGCACTACAAAGTATCCAAAGTTGGGGTTCCTAGCTCCAAGTGGCCCCGAGATATGGGGCCCCAAATTCGGGTCAGAAAACATCAAGCACTTTTCTGCAGCAGAGAATGACATTTTGTGACCCGACTATGGGGCCCTGTATCTCGGGGCCACTTGGTGCTAGGAACCCCAAATTTGATGTGCAAACACAGTGGAACTAGCACTACAACATACAAATTTGGGGTTCCTAGCACCAAGTGGCCCCGAGATATGGGGCCCCAGAATCGGGTCGCAAAATATCATTCCCTACTGCAGAAAAGTGCTTGGGGAGGGTTTTTGCTATCTGAACTAAGTTTCTGCTTTTAAAAACAACATGTGTTCAGCAGAGTTTGCACCGGCGTCTTGTGTGCATGAAGCCTTACAGCAAAGTTATTTCCCCCGACCCCCTTTTTAGATAAATAAAAGCTGATCATTGTAAGAACCCCTGCTAGTGTTAAATGGCTTATCGCATCCTAACTGCTACACCTGCAGACGAGCTTGTTCTTTTGAATAAGAAAAAACACAGATCAACACGCTTGATGTAGGGATCTTTCCTGCTGCCCTATTGCCGCTCCACCAGAATACACTGATCTGTGCTCACAGCCATTGGCTGCAAGTGCTGATTTCCCAGCATGCCATTGGTTAGACTGGCTTCTGTTGAATAGACAGCTGTACACACATAGGGGGCACATTTCTGGCCTGTATGTACCGGGCTTTACTGGCCGGATCACCAGATGTCCACAGTAAATAATAATAAATAAAAAAATAAAAAGTCTAAAAAAATAAAATAATGCAGCCACCACCATATAATAAAATGTCTGGGTTTACTACAGCTCTCAGGAATGGCACAATACTCAGATGTAAAGGGCATTGCATGGCAGTGCCAACACATGTGTACAGAAGACCCCCAACACACTGCAGTACAGCGCCCCACTGTGTACACAGCGTGTATTGCTGCGCTGCCAATAAGCATGTACGTCCCCTTTAAAGGAGTGTCGGTACACGTGTCTGTCCCGGAGATGGGCTCCATTGTGCGGAGCACGTGGCCTTATCATCAATGGACACAGGAGGGCCCCCCACCGCCACGATCCTTCCTGTGATCTCCCCGGAGATGACGCCCACACACACACCGATCACTGTCCCGTGTACGTCCGTCACTCCTTACCTAGGCGCTCAGCAGCTCTCACTCATGTCTGTCCTCAGTGCAGAGCAATCCTTCCTCCGTCTGCCGCTCACATGTCACCATTCAATACATCTACAGACACTGTAATCACTTCCTGTCACACGCCCTCTGCTGGGCGGGGCTCACCCCCTCACCGCCCCGCCTCCTCATCACTGACCCCGCCCCCTCACACATAACCCTGACTCCACAGAGGGGCTCTCCACACACAACAGTGTGACGTGTGTGCAATGCCTCGGACATACGATCAGAAAATCGTACGGAAAATACCACTTTTGAAGCGATCGAACGATAATCGGATCGTTAATATAGAGCTTTCGAGATCCGATTGTGACAGTTCATCCGATATTATTAGTCTATCGGATGTGCACAATTTTTTTTTTTTTGACAGCTGTCATTCGAAAATGCAATTCAACACATGACATCACTTCTGAATTTTTTTTTCTGTCGTACGGGAATTTTCGTGACTTTAGTAAACTGAGATTAGCATTTAAAAAAAATAAATAATTCGTCCGATAATCTCATCGTGTGTACCGGGCATTAGTGTATGGGGGAGAAACATGAATGGATTCCAGTGAGCCTAGTTCACATCATTGCAATGCTATCATGTGCACTTCAGGGCCCATTCACACCAGAAATTGCACACTTTTTGCATGCACATTGACGTGCGTTGGGTACGTGTTTAAAGCTGGATACACACTATACAATTTTCTTTAGATTTACCAAAACCATATAATAGGAGGTCAAAACTAAACACTTTCAATTTGTATGCAATCAGCCCTTGTACTATATAGTAATAGTTGAAGGTAAATCTAAAGAAATCAAACAACAAAAGTTGTATAGTGTGTATCCAGCTTAAAGCAGAGTTCCACCCAAAAATGGAAGTTCCGCTTTAAGGGAAGTGACCCCCTGACATGACACATTTGGCATGTCATTTTTTTTGGGGGGGGGGGGGTACAGCTCCCACTTCCTCCCAGCGCACCGCGGCACCGGAAGGGAGATCACCTCTCCCCCCTCCCTCTCGGCAATCATCTGGGACACGTCACAGGTCCTAGACGATTGCCCAGCCAGTCACGGCGTGCCGCGCAGCTCACACATGCGCAGTGCGTGCCCTGCTGGGAATCCACTGCTGGGCACCCACAGTGACAATGCCAGAGAGGACGGGGGAGACAAGCGGGGCTTCGTTCCCCCGCATCACTGGACCCTGGACAGGTAAGTGTCCGATTATTAAAAGTCAGCAGCTGCAGTATTTGTAGCTGCTGACTTTTAATTTTTTTTTTTTACGTGGAACTCCGCTTTAAGAGGAAGTAAACACTGCCTTTTTTTTTTCTTCTTGCTGACTTGCAAAGTAAAGGCATAATGGGCTAGTATGCATCGCATACTAGCACGTTTTGTGAGACTTACCTGCAAACAAAGCTCTCATTGTCACCGCTGGAGGGCGCATCCACCTTCGCCCGTCTTCCTTCCGCGTCCATGGATTCTGGCTGTGTGACTGATCGGAGCCACGTGACGTCATTCCCGCGCATGCGTGTGGGAGCCGCCGGTCACGGCACAGGGGTCTGAAGATGCATGGTGGCCGTTCTTTCAGAGCGCATGCACAGATGACGTCATCAGCGGCGTATACAAAAATCTTTACTTGTCTTTTAAATGTGTCAGAACACAATGGAAATGCAAGTAAATGCAACTCAGTAAAAGAAAAAAAAAACAATACCAAAAAATGGACTGCAAACGCACCCCAAACACATTACAAATGCATGTAACTACATACTGAATAAAGGGATTGCAATGTACATAGTGTTGTATGCAACACACAGAGATGTCATGAGGAGATATTTGTAGCACCCTTTACAGAGTTGCTGGTGAGGCTATGCAAATTTAGTTCTTGTAGCTCCTCTGTAATCAGCAGAGAAGTATGTGATTATTTTGGTCTGCTCTGAGCTCTGCAGGTTGCAAGTTTGATTGCTTCCCCCTGTGTTCTGGGGGCTTCCAGAATGTAGTGAATGGAAGAATCAAATTGCAGTCTGAATATTTATGCAGCTCCAACCAATCCCTGGGGGTAGGTGCCCAGATGGTGGCTGGGGAGAATGAAGAAATAGCCTGGAGCCTGGGACAGCAAGCAGTGTTCTTCCCCAGAATGAGAGGTTCCCAGCAAGAAGGGTTGCTGTCCTGCCTGGCAGTCCAGCTGAAGATCCTGCTAATCACATCAAGGTCCCAGATGTGCATAGCTGGGGGGTCTATTCTGCTGCAAGTTCTCCTTGTGCCTGTGTGGGTTTCCTCCCAAACTCCAAAGACATACTGGTAGGTTAATTGTCTGCTGTCAAAACATGCCCTAGAATGTGTATGTATGAATGTGAGTTGGGACCTTAGATTGTAAGCTCCTTGAGGGCAGGGACTGATGTGAATGTACAATGTATATGTAAAGTGCTGTGTAATTTATCAGTGCTGCTTAAAGCGGGGGTCCACCTATCTATCGTTTCTTTTTTTTTTTTACTTCATTCACAAACTTTTCTTCTCAGCATTACATACTCACATATTGTGTGTAATATGTCTGCCTGTGTTAGATTTCGTCGGAAAGAATAACTTATATTATTCACTGCAGGCGGTTTCCATCTTCATTGTGGGCATTTGAAGCCCACAAGCATTTATTTCCTGGATGTGGTGAATGCTGTGCTCCCAGCATACACTGCTCGTTCCCGCACATGCTCACTGGCATCCTGGGAAGCCTGAGACTAGCTCCCAGGAGTCTGGGAGAGGCTAGAAACACGCCTACTCCCACGGGAGGAGAACCAGGAAGTGCAAAGAAGAATAGAAAAATAAAAGGCAATTACGGCGATTTAAATTTTTTTAAACGGCATGTCAGCATCTAGGCAAGGAAGAGAATACATACAGATATTGTTCAAATTTTGGGTGGAACCCCGCTTTAAGTACCTGTAATAAATTAAAGTGAATCGGTCCACACTGTCAGGGGACAGGTGAATTATCTTCTCCGTAACAAAACCTCCTCTGTGCTGAAGGCCCTCTCAGGGAGCCCACTGACTGCAGGGCAAGCCAGGGGCTCTAGCGCATACTGTGCAAGCTGTGGTCAGTGGTCCAGCCTGGTTAGCCAATAGCCCAGGGGATCCTCACTTCTGACACGTCTGCATCAGCCCTGGACCTGAAAAAAAAAAAAAAAACTATGCACGTGGGGATTCTGTCACCATTAGGAAATGCAGCAAAGAGGTTCTTATGCAGCTCCTCCTCAAAGGGCAACATTTTGGTCTCTGCAGTGGTGGTAGTAGATCAGCCATTTTATTCTTGTTTTGGGTATGTAATAGGGTGACCTCCAATAGTGGTCTCTCTCTTTGATGACCTCAATCCTAGGATCCTTATGTAGGCATCTGAGCATTAAAGCACCCCATTAGCTACAAATTGCCCACAGCAGAGGACCCCAAGTCCTTGGTGCCGCTGAGGAAAACAGTGTCCACCTACGTCCATTTGGGAGGGTGAAACATCCCCCTTTGAAGCTTGCCCTATTTTCACCTCTCTGCCAGAACCCCACCCTTTCTTTTTGTATTCCTTCTCTGCCTCCTAGGGATGCAGAGGGCAAAGAATCCCTCTGGCTCTGAGACAGCAGGTCCCCTAAGTCCTCTTCTTCCTCCTGTTGCTGTGCCTCCACTGCCCAATTACAGCAACCTTCTTAACGCCTACTGTAATGAATTCCACCCCCTCAACCATTCAATACAGTAACCATGCATCTCTGTTACTTACTGCTAAATTTGCAAATCAGGTGAAATGGCAAATTAAGAAATATACCTATTACTTGAATATATGTGCTACCAGGTTTGTCACAGATCTGTGACAAATTCTACAATTCCTAAAATGTCTTTTTTTCTCTGCATATCACGTTGATCAGCAATGAAATATTCAGCAAAATAGGAAATGTGTAAATTGCTGATTCGAAAATTATTTAGACTGAACTTATATTGTTACGTTTCTAAGGTTTATATGTTTATTTTGTGTTAGAAATTCTGTATAACACTACAGAACAAACAGTGCACAGTTCACATGGGCTTAGCTGCTTAAAGAGGAAGTAAACCGCAGGGTTAATTTTTTTTCTGACCTGCAAAGTAAAGGCATAATGTGCTAGTATGCATCGCATACTAGCACATTATGTGAAACTTAGCTGCAAACAAAGCCCTCCACTGATGCATTGTCACCGCTGGAGGCTGCATACATCTTCACTCGTCTTCTTTCCGGGTCAGCGGACTCCGGCTGTGTGACTGACCGGAGCCGCGGGAGCTGCCAGTCACGGCACACGGCTCTGAAGGAACGGCACGGGTTGCTGTTCCTTTAGAGCGCATGCTCCAATGATGTCATTGGCTGCATATACAGTAAATATCTCCTAAACGGTGCACGTTTAGGAGATATTTACAGTACCTATAGGTAAGCCTTATTATAGGCTTACCTATAGGTACAATTCAACTATGGGAGTTTACAACCACTTTATCTATAGACAGGATAGGAAACTTTATTCAGGGAAAAGAGTAAAGCACACTATAGATGCAGCTATAAACCTAATAAATCTGTTTCCGCCTGAGTTCCATTTTTCAAGGTCAATCAATAGCACAATCTGTCCTGAGGAAGCAAATCTCTTTGCAAAACGTGTCGATAAGCACACATGGAGGAGTTTTGCCTTGGAGGCGTTTGGCCCTTTGATATCTACTCACATTCCTTATATATATTTATGGACTTATTCATTTGGATCCATGCCTCTATTTTTATAATTGAGTACCTGTCTAATGGGGCATACACACGGTCGGACTTTTCAGCTACAAAAGTCTGACGGACGGCGACGGACCAAATCCGGCGGACAACCTGATCGTGTGTGGGCTTCCCCGGAATTTCAGCTGACTTTTCCAGTCGCAAATCTGACGGACTTTAGATTTTGAACTTGCTTCTAATCCTTACGTTGTAACTCCGCCGGACCCAGAAATCCGCTCGTCTGTATGCTAGTCCGACGGACAAAAACCCACGCTAGGGCAGCTATTGGCTACTGGCTATCAACTTCCTTATTTTAGTCTGGTGTACGTCATCACGTACGAATCCGTTGGACTTTTGTGTGATCGTATGTAGGCAAGTCCGTTCGTTAGAAAGTCCGCCGCAAGTCCGCCAAAAGTCTGTCGAAAGTTTGTCGGACGGGCTGTCGGACTTTTGTAGCTGAAAAGTCCAGCCGTGTGTACGCCCCATTAGACTACTGTTATAGTAGCAGGTGTTGTTTGTGATTTTGTACTTATGGGAGAGTACCAGCCTGGTCTTTTGACACTTCCCACCAGTGCTGCTAGGGTTAAAACAGACTCCATTAAAGATATGACATACTGCAGAAGCAAAAGGGCGGGCGGGCGGAAGTTTCCAGAAAGTATCTGCACCAATCTGTTGGCAGGAGGAGGAGCCCCCACTCTGCAGAGGAGGATAAGGAAGTGTTGCCACGTGTGCCTGGTTGTGGGTTGGAGATGATGGCGCAGTTTGGAAGTACTATGGCGGATTGAAAAATGTATGCTCCGGGTGTTGGCTTTGGTCTGAGCGAGTCAAAAAGCGCTCTAACTGACACCGGTGTGTGGTATACACCTAAGGGTAGGCTTGCCCTGTATACAGCTGGAACCCCTAAGGCCTTGGGACTGATCTGCGGGAAGTGTTCCGGTTTGGCCACACATCTGAGGCCTTGGATCGTCTGTGGACGCTGCGGGGAACTCCTGCTCAAGGTAGTCTCACCAGCTCAACCTCCACGGATACTGCAAGCAGATTGGAACAAGAATGCCGTTATCCTGGCTGGGAGTGATATCAAGAGCCCACCTGCCATCACCCAAGTCGTGCGGGAAGCTGCTCCTCCTGTCTCGGCAGCTGCCCCAGGACCCATCGCTTCGGTCGCTCCTCGAGGCCACAGTTGGGCTCACCAGCTCACCTTGATGTCAGAATCACAGAGGAAACGGGTACTGGAGTCGGATAAGTCTGAAAGGGGTAAAAGTAGTGTGCCCATGGGGGAGGTGATACCTGTGGCCATTAAGGGAGACAACACAGTTGTGCCGGTTAAAGCCATTGCCAAGCGCAACTACCTCCCGGCCGAAGAATGCTCCATGATAACCAATTCAGACATCCCCTCTGATGGATTATCTGTACTGTTTTTGGACACTTTGTCTTGGACGGGAAAGTGGAGTGAAAGTGATGAGGAGCAAGAGTGTGAAGCTCCTCCTGCTACTGCTGCTAGTGGTAAAAGTGAGCTGTCTGCCAATGCAGCTCCATCGGTATGCATTACTAGATCTTTTGAGGAGGATCGTTGGGCCCGAGGGGTCACTAAAGTTCGAATTGCCAAGCCAACGCTTGTAACTAAGTCTGATTGCAAGCCAGATGTTGTTGCTGGGTATCCAGTCCAGCATGCTCCAGACGTACGGGTCCTACCCGGGTATGGAGACCCTAAAACGCTGCCCAGGCTGTCTAGTACAGCACATAATTATCAAAAAGGTAGCTGAAGAATATGGATACCTGTATCCCTATGTAACGGCTCACCTAGAGGAAGAGATCTTAGACAAGGAATCGCAATGGGTGGATGAGGCTGTGAGAAGTTTACTTCGGATCCCTTTGCAGGTGGACTTTCCAAAACTGTCACCCAAGGTAGCGGAAAGATACGCCTCAGTGCTGCACACCTGGGGCTATGGCCGTAAAATCAACCTGGACAGTGTGATCATTTGCAGACCTTACAAGAAGGATATTCAACACTACATCATAAATACCAGAGGAGAGGATTTGAAGTTGCCAGATCCCAGGTATTACTGGTAAATACTACGGAACTATACCTGTTCACCAAATCTTGTGGATTACAAATGTGTGCTCTGTAAAGTTAAGGACGCTATGCTGAAAGCCACTTCACCCCTGCACAGAGGTTATTGCTAGTGGAGAACATTCCTGTTGGTTGTACTGTTGGAATTGTGCTGGACTGAATGCTGTCGGCAGATACAGGGAACGCACACTTGAGTCACGCTGGCCAGTACTGTGGAATTGCCAGTGGGGTTCCCTCTGAAAAGTGACCTGTGATGTTCAGCAGGTTGTTCCCTCATTGATGAGGAAATCTTTCTCAGTCCCCAGCTGTCATGCGGACAGACTGAGACTACCCTTGCAAGAGGACCTGTGTTCTAGAGTGCGGTCCCTTGCAGCATGGCTGGCTGCTTGTTGCCTTAATGCAGCTGTGCCACCAGTCCCCAGAGTTATCTCTAAGAAGAAGGGAAACTGCTGGGAAATATGTTTCAAACAAGTCATAATATTGATGGACTCTGGCGATTCAAAGACACTGGGGTGTTAGTTAGCTAGATAGAATAGGTTATGGTAAGAAAGGTGGGTGAAAGTTCTTACAGTGTACACTGAATAATGGACTGCCCAGTGTCGCATATTGGCCACCAGGTGGTGTGAGAAGTGCCAGCCTGAGTGAACCCTCATTTATATTATATGTTCATCTATAGTGCATGCTAAGAAAGTTTGTAGGATAATTGTGAAAGGGGTGGCATTCTCGGATGAGAATGGGGCCCACTTTCATTCATGTGTGTATGGTTTAGATATGTTATAGCGTGTATTTACACTGCTATGCTGTTCTCAGCTTAGGACAATTAAAAACCTTCTTAAGGTTCACTTATGTACATACTACACTGTATTATCATAGGGATAGGATGCATTTGCATTGCTGTTTATTTTGTCTTCCAGGTGTTCCTGCACCATTGCATCTTCCTTGGACAAGGAGAGACAGTGACCCAACATGGATAATAATGCTAAATAATAATGCCCTTTATTACTGTATATGTTAGATAGATAGTTAGGATATAAGGCTATTGTTGATATGTTTTCCCGTAGCCATTGGGTGGTACACCACACGTTAAATTGTATATATGATGTCTGATCTACCCTGTGTGAATTACCATTCGCTCATGTATGTGTTGCACGTGTTTATTTTATGTGGTATGCCACGGGCACTGTTTGTTATTATAATTATTCCTTTTCTGTTTCCCCACCCATCCCAGTTTTTTGCCAGGACATTCGCTCTCAGGCTTGAGAGCTCAAATTATTTTTCTGCAAACTCAGAGACGTAGTGTCAGAGAACTCACAGCACTAGCTTCCGTCTCCATGCAGCAGCGTCTAACGGCCATGCGCGGTGTCCCCGACAGATACGAGCGAGTTCCGGAGCGAACGTGCACAACCGCGCATCCGTACGAACGTGTGCACGTTCACGTCCACCAATCCCGGCGCTCGGCGCCATATATAAACAAGGTTCTTGCCTGACACTAGTGCTGGATCGTCTTCAGCTAGTTCCTGATTTCCTGACATCCATGTGACCTGTTACTTTGCTCCTGATTACCTGGCTTCCTGACCACTCTCTCGGATCTCCCTTGTCTGCTACCTACCTTGCTGATTATACCGACTCTGGCTTGGACTATCTACTACGACTCTGCCTCCCGACGTTATACCTCGCTGCCTGCCCGTTGCCGACCTCTGCCTGACCTTGACCACGAACTGTCTTCTGTTTGGATACCTCGCTGCCTGCCCGTTGCCGACCTCTGCCTGACCTTGACCACGAACTGTCTTCTGTTTTGGATATCTCGCTGCCAGCCCGTTGCCAACCTTTGCCTGACCTGACGTTCCAGTTGTCCCTGAACCCACGCCTGCCCGGCTTCTACTAACAGTTCTGGTGACCTATCTTCCATCTAGTCTCCGGAGGATTCCGAATCTCCAAGTTCCAGTTCTCCAGCCGCAGGCACCTGCACCCCTCTGTGCCCCGGCACTCCCTGTCCTCACTACCAGGGGTGTCAGGACCAGAACCGTGCGAGAGGCCTCCCTCAACATTCAGACTCTGCTGTAAGGTACGTGACACATAGTTTTGTAGGCAGTGGGAGGATGTAGCACCCTGATGTTTAGGAAGGGTTGCTAGTAAATTTACCTGCCAAGTATAGTTGCCTTGTCCAATTGATAGGAGATCAATTGATTTCACCCTAATTCTGGCATTGCTGCACTCCTCTCTTCTTTCACTAGATGGCAGGGTATCTGGTGGCATTAGATAAGACAAGGGCATTGCAAGGACAGATTAGGAATAGATAGGGTGTCTCAGCCAATGGGAAGGGGTCTTCCTGTGTCCCTTGGCCTGCTGGGAGAGCCTGTTTATTTGGGTGAGGTCAGGTGATCGGGGTTCTGTGCCACCTGGACGGCTGTCTGAGTGGACGTGTATTATACTGCCCCGGGCTGCTAAGCCAGAGCATGAGGCCTATCCCGGGGACATCTGGCTGCTAGGCTGTCTGAGGGCCTATCCAGAAAAAAGAGAGCAGCGCAGGGTTGGGACTGCGGCTTGCAGTCCAACCAAAGTAATGGTTCTGCCGGCCCAGAGAACCTGTCATGGCCGGAGGTAGAGGGGAAGCTGTGGCCACTAAGGGACCATCCACCTTGTTACCAGGGACCACTGTGAGTAGCTGAAGCAAGTACTGGAGCAGTATTCTCACCCACCGGTGAAGAATTGGGAAACTCAGTGAGGATTTTACTTGCAAAATGTAATGTGGCAGAATGCATCACATAAAATATAAAATAAATCTTTGTTGTAGATAAAGCTTAAAGTGATAATAAGATCAATTCTATGTGCCTGACTGGATGTCTCTGGTAGTCCTCAGCTGTTTCTGAAGTTATGCATAATTTTATGTTCATGATGACACAAGGGGGCCAGCAGCTATCACAGTCTCACTGGCTTAGATGTTGTGATACCCTTGCCCTGAGCTATATGTTGCCACTTTAAAGGTTCTAGCCAATATGTATTGCTATCTGTTACCCTGTTGTATGCGTATATGAATGATCAAAGTGGCAGTTAGTCCACATTACAGTTACACTGTAACAATACAATTACTCCTGTGCCAGTTTTTTTTTTTAAATAGGTATCTGCAGTGTCTAGGCATTGAGCTGTGGGTGCAACTTTCTGCTACACGCCTGAAGACTGTAATAGAATGGCTCCAAATGGGTCCCTCAAAGATACTTGTACTAGGAAAAATGTGTAGGCTGCCATTACTTGTCTCTCTCTCTCTGAAAATTCCAGCTTCCTGACTCTCTTTCTTTGGTACACTGACTTACCTAATGGAAACAAGCATGCAGATCAGGGAAGTCAGGATGAAGTCAGAACTCCTTAGCTAGGAAATTAGCATTTTTCAGAAGGTCAGCGATGGTTTTCTGTCTCAAATGTTGCTTTATGCAAAAGCCACACCTTCTGAAACTCATTATGTGTGGAGAATATGGCAACTTGCTGCCTGTACAAGTCCATACTTACCATAGATGATCATTTTTATTCTTAAAAACTGTCCCTTTTTTGTCCTCTCCGGCCAATCCCTAAAGCCTAGTACATACTACTAGTTTTGGTTGAAAAAAAAAAAACTGACAGCTCTGGTCAGAACCCCTGTTCTAACTATTCAATGTTAATACAGCGATCTCCCCTGCTGTGCTATTGTGTTCTGAAGGGGCGACAGCCCCCCCCCCGCCAGAACATTCCGGTCAGCGTTCTCAGCCACTGGCTGAGAGCGCTAATCGGGAGCCAGTCGGCTGCTGGTTTTCCAGCATGCTTGTCTGGCTTCTATCGGACCAGCTGCCATACGCACGGGCCGAATGTCGTCTGGTTTTTATTGAACCAGCCAATGTCGCCCCACATTCGGCCTGTGTTTACCAGGCTTAAGTTACAGCTTTCCCTGGCATGTTTGCAGGTGTCTAATTTACTTGGTGGGCACTACAGAGACACCTGTGCATATGCGCTCTCATCAGTGCCTTTTGCCAAGCTGTGTGTCTCCATATACACACACAGCACCTGGTAAGCCACTCCCCTGCTTCCTCCTCCCTCTTTCTCCCAGCAGTTCAACTGATGGCAGCAGGAAACGTTTCAGCAACAAGTGGTCCTTATAAAATGTAGTTGATGCAGGGATGACTGGAGCCATGAAGATATAAAACATTGTTCATATTTGTCTCTGGGGTTCACTTCTGAACTTACCCCTGCTGTACTACTAGAACATAGCAAAAAATCTCCAAATAAGTCAAACTTTCTGCCAGGGCTGTAAATTTCTGGATTGAATTGTATCAAGCCTTTCGACTTCAATGGTGTGTGCTTAAATAAGCAAAGCAGATTCTTCTGAAGTTTGAACTTTCTGTACTGTAAATAAAGCTGAGGTGCTTGATGATATCTGTATATAAAAGAAGGTATATATGAATGGAATGTATGGAACTGATAGTGAGATGAAGCAGACTGAACATTCTATGCTTCGCCTATAATAAAGTTAGGTGTTTAACTTTAGCTTCTAAAACAGTAAGAAAAATTATCCAAAATGGAAGCTCTATTTGTGGGCATAGAGGGGCCCAAAGTCCACCTTCAGTCTTTCGTGGGATATAAAATTAGACATCTAATTTCCTGACTACCTATCACATGTTTGGAGGCCCTGGGGTGCCAGCACAGTAGAAACACCCACAAAATTACCACAGTTTGGATAGCAGACACCTCAATGTATTTTTAAGAGGTATGGTAAGTCTTTTCACAATTTAAATTGTTGCCACAGATATTTGAAAAACTGCAAAAAGATTTCTAGCACACAGTACGAGCCTACTTATGCCACGTACACACGAGCGGACTCTTCGACCAGACTGGTCCGACGGACCGAGTCCGGCGGACAATGGACCATGCGTGGGCTTCATCTGACCTGCAGCTGACTTTTTCGGTCGAAAATCTGACGGACTTTATATTTGGAACATGCTTCAAATCTTTACTTCGGAACTCCGCCGCACCCAGTTCCTATCGAAAAGTCTGCTCGTCTGTATGCTAGTCCGACGGACGAAAACCGACGCTAGGGCAGCTATTGGCTACTGGCTATCAACTTCCTTATTTTAGTCCGGTCGTACGTCATCACGTACAAATCCGTCGGACTTTGTTGTGATTGTGCGTAGGCAAGTCTGTTCATTCGGAAAGTCTGTTGGAAGTCCGCCGAAAGGCCGTCAGGTAGTCCGTCGGACCAGTCCGGTCGCAAAGTCCGCTCGTGTGTACGCGGCATAAGGAGTAAACTCCAAAACACAATTTGCTACTCCTCCTGAGTATGAGAATACCACATGCAGTATGTGAGACTTTTTCGCAGCCTAGCCACACAGAGGAGCCAAACATCCAAAAGCATTTTTGGGCTTTTAAGGGGCATAATTTATGCATCTAATTTCCTGACTACCTATCACATGTTTTGGGGCTTTGGAGCACCAGGACAATAGAAACACTGACTAAATAACCTGATTTTTGTGAGTAAACACCTCAAGGCATGGTGAGCCTTTGGAAGGTTTTATTTTTTGCCACAAGTTTTTAAAAAATGCGGAAATAAATGAACATATATAGAATTACACATTAAAACACATTCTGCTACTCCTTCTGAGTATGGGGATACCACATGTGTGAGACTTTTTCAATGTTTGCAATTGTTTTCTTTCTCTTACAGAGCAATTTCCACACATAGCTCTCTCTCAGGTAGCTTCCTGAGTCCCAGACCAAAGCTCCCTCTTGTTCCAGTCCTTCCTTATTTATCCCACCTGCTGCTGGTCAAAAGTAGGAAGCAAAACCTGGCTCAAATCCTACACTGCCAAGGTGGCCTGGAAAATCCAGACCAGAAACCATCTTAGTTTCCCACATCTGTAAGCATGCAGGTGACACATAGTATCCCTCAACCACCTCACCTTTCATTTTGTCACATATCCTTCACCTCTGCTAAAGCCACTGTGGCTGAGCAACTGTACCGACAAGGCAAAGGACATGAGAAAGTTCATCTACCTCTTAAAGTTTCCCTGCTCTATGCTCCACTGTAAATTTAAATGCTTGTAGAGCTAAGAACCATCAACTGTTTTTCTCCTTATTATTACACATCCACTTGAGAGGGGCATGATCAGTAACTTGTTTCAATTGTCTACTAAACAGGTAATATTTGAGGGCATCCAAAGCCCATTTGATAGCCAAACATTCCTTTTGAACAACGGCATACTTTTTCTCATGTCTATTAAGTTTTCTGCATAGGTGGACCACAGGGTGCTCCTCCCCATCTCTGATTTAGGACAGTACAGCACCCAGTCCCACATCAGAGACATCTGTCTGTACCACAAACTCTTTTGTGAAGTCTGGAATCACAAGCACTGGTTGGGCACAAAGAACTTGCTTCAACATCTGAAATGCCTTCTCTGCCTCAGAATTCCACTTAATCATAACCGACCCTCTACCATTTGTTAGATCTGTCAATGGCGCTCCAATGGTGGCAAAATTGAGAATAAAACGCCTATAGTATCCTGTGATTCCAAGAAATGCTCGGACTTGCTTTTTATTTACAGGTTGGATGCCACTTTTGAATCCCCTCAATCTTACTGATCAAAAGCTTAATCAGCCCTCAACCAATGATGTAGCCAAGGTATTTAGCCTCCTCCAAGCCTATGGCACACTTTTTGGGGTTGGCAGTAAGTCCTGATTTTCTAAGGGAATCTATTACGCTTGCACACCGGGGCAAATGAGACTCCCAATAAGGGCTGTTGATGAATACATTGTCCAAATAAGCAGCTGCGAATTGGTGATGTGGTCTTAGTGTCTTGTCCATCATTCTCTGTAATGAGGCAGGAGCACTATGCAAATCAAAAGGCATCCGTTTATGCTGGAACGACCCCTTGGGGTTAGAGAATGTCATCTTTTCTTTCGCAGATTCTATTAGGGGTATCTGCCAGTAAATTCTAATGAGATCTAAAGTAGTTATGTAGAGGGCAGTTTCCAATCTGTCAATGAGCTCATCCACTCAAGGCATCAGGTAAGTATCAAATTTGGGCACACTATTCAACTTTCTGAAATCATTACAAAATCTTATGGTTTCTTCTGGCTTTAGGACCAACACTATTGAACTTGACCAATCACTGTGGGACTCTATCACTCCCAACTCTAATAGGGCGTACACACGGTCGGACTTTGTTCGGACATTCCGATAACAAAATCCTAGGATTTTTTCCGACGGATGTTGGCTCAAACTTGTTTTGTCTACACACGGTCGCACAAAGTTGTCGGAAAATCCGATCGTTCTAAACACGGTGACGTAAAACACGTACGTCGGGACTATAAACGGGGCAGTGGCCAATAGCTTTCATCTCTTTATTTATTCTGAGCATGCGTGGCACTTTGTCCGTCGGATTTGTGTACACACGATCGGAATTTCCGACAGCGGATTTTGTTGTCGGAAAATTTTATCTCCTGCTCTCCAACTTTGTGTGTCGGAAAATCCGATGGAAAATGTCCGATGGAGCCCGCACACGGTCGGAATTTCCGACAACACGCTCCGATCGGACATTTTCCATCGGAAAATCCGACCGTGTGTACGGGGCATTACATGTTCCTTATTTCATTTGCAACTGCTTCCCGCCTGGCCTTGGGTGTTCTATAGGGCTTTACATTTACATGGACACCAGGCTTCATCTTTATGTCATGTCCTATAACAGTGGTCAATCCAGGTATGTGAGAAAAAAAGTCTGTATTCTTTCTTGCAAACTCTTTCATGTCATTCTTTTGGGCCACTGATAAGGTTTCAGTTATAAGCATCTCAGGTGTCAAGGGGACCCTATCATTTGGGGATTTTGTAAAACAAGCAAAGTCTCTCTGTCCTTTCAAGAGATTAACATGATATTTACTCTGGTTTCCTTCTCTCTGGCTGATAGACTTTATAGTTTACTTCCCCTACTCTGTCTAGAATTTCAAAGGGAGCTGGCCACTTGGCTAGGAATTTACCCTTAACCTCGGGGACTAGTACTACCACTCTATCCCCAGAGCTAAAGCTATGGTTCTTGGCACCCCAATTATAAGTCTTTCTTTGTGCCTCCTGGTCTTGTTCCATATGAGCATCATGACAGCTGCGATTCGATCCTGCATCAGCGAGATATGCTTGATGACGCTTCTATAAGGCGTGGCTGTCTCGACCTTCCCACATTTCTTTGGCAACATCTAGCAATCCCCAGGGATGTCTACCATACAGTAGTTCAAAAGGTGAGAAACCTGTAGATGCCTGAGACTCCTTAGTGACTTTGGACAAAAATAGTGTGCCCTGATCCATTGATACTACACTGCTAAGGTGGAGACGCTGCTCTCCAAAGCAGAAGCATCTGTCCCCCCCCTTTCCTCTGCTGTTCATTCACAGAAGCCTTTGTATTTTGTGAATGAGTTCACATAATACTGAATATAGCATTCTGTGACTGGGTTTAAGGAGGGTGGCTGAGATCAGAACAGTGGAGGCTCGTCCATAGGGGCTCCTAGGGCAGTGCCCCACCATCTTTGTTGCAAAAAATAAAAAATAAAATAGGTGAATAAATAAATAAAATAAAAATAAACCATAATTATTTTTTATTTTGGGTTTCTCTCTAGCTGCGCCTGTGCAGCTGTTTCTACTTGCTAGGTAGATTAGAAAAAATAAAGTCTAATCAGCCTAGCAACAAGACGTCTGTCCGAAAAATCATTAAAAAGTTGTATCTAGAACACTGTAAAATTAATTCACCACCGTTACTGGATGCTTGACAGTATTCTATTCAGTTAATAGGAGCTTGTTAGGACGGGCCAAAATACCGACCCTGGCCCGCCCAGTCTATTTGGCCCGTCCCTGGGGGGGGGGGGGGGTGCCAAGATCTTCCCTGCCTGCAGTTGCACATGGCCTGCACAGCACTGGGAATTCCTGTTGGTGTCAAGTTCAACTCCATGAGTGAGTGTCATGAATCATGTATGTTAAACCATCACAGAAAAGATGAACATCCTTAAGTCATAAGATAGAGCCTCATATAGTATAGTGTATAGTATGGTCAGGGCCGGCCCTACCATGAGTCCCGGGCGGCACTTTCATATGGGCGGCAAACTCCCGCTTGCCAGCCAGCCCATTCCACCTGCTCCGCTGTTTGTTTCAGTGGACTGATCAGGCCAGTAGATGCAGAGCTCAATGGGGCGGGCGTGATGTCATCAGCTGGAAATGATGGCCGAGTCACCTCCCACGTCTTGCATCATTTCCGGTTGATGACATCACGTCCGCCCTATCGTGCGTTCCACCACCACCAGGAAGCAGGAGTACACGCCGGTGCTTCCAGCCCCTTTCAGTGGGGATATCTGAATAATGCCTGCAGCTGCAGGCATCATTCAAATATCATCTTTTAGAGCCGATGATTCTGTGCACCGTAAGAACAATCATAGCAGCAGTTCAATCTTACAGGCGGCGGGAGGGGACAAACCCCCCCTCCCGCCGCCCTCCGGTGCTTCTCCGGGCTCGTCCGTGCAATCAGCGACCCTGAGAAAGAATCCGCCGCCGTGTAATGCAGCACATTGACTGCATCACACCCCAAAGCTCCACATGTGCAGGGCGCTGCAGTCTCTGCGCGTTATTCAAAAAGTTCTTTGGTGTGGGCCTTTTTTGAGACGAGTGCATCAGATCGCACCGCTGCTATTTGCAACATATATCTCGCGTGGCCAAAACATCTCCCGCTTGGGTACCACATGCTTGACCAGACATATGTTGACCTGCCATGCAGTTCGTTGGCAAGCGTATCTAAAAGACCCACACCAAAGAACAAAGAGGACCTCTCCTTGCTCCTCATCAGCTGAGATTTCCAACCCCACTATACCTTTAGTCCTCTCTGAGACCTGCACTGAGAGGAATGAAGGTGTAGAATTAGGTGTGTCACAGCCAAGTACTTGTGGGCAATCTGCTTTTGGTACACCGACGTCAGATTGTACCAGGCAAATTTCCCTGCCCCAGCTGCTGCACCGCCGAAAGAAGTTTGCTCCCAGCCATCCACATGCCCAGCGGTTGAATGCTAGCTTGGCAAAATTGCTAGCACTTCAACTGCTGCCTTTTCAGTTGGTAGACTCTGCCCCCTTCCGTGAGTTTGTGGAATGTGCGGTTCCTCAGTGGCAGGTACCCAAACGCCACTTTTTCTCACGGAAGGCGATTCCGGCTCTCTACCGGCATGTGGAAGGCAATGTCCATGCCTCGCTGGACAGGTCGGTCAGCGGTAAGGTGCATATTACCGCTGACTCATGGTCCAGCAGGCATGGACAGGGACGTTACCTAAGTTTCACGGTGCATTGGGTGACTCTGCTGGCAGCTGGGAAGGATGCAGGACAAGGTGCAGTAGTGTTGGAGGTTGTTCCGCCACCACGCCTCCAAAATGCTAATGATTGTGACACATCTCTCTCCTCCACCCCCTCCTCTTCTTCTTCCTCCATGGCCTCTTCCTGTGCTTTGTCCTCGGAACCAGCAGTGCTCCGTAGCCGTTCAAGGGGCTACGCAAGTACGCAGGCCAAAAGATGCCATGCGGTGCTTGAGCTGGTGTGCTTGGGGGACAGGAGCCACACTGGGGCAGAGGTTCTGTCAGCTCTGCAGGGGCAGATTCAGAGATGGTTGACGCCACGCCAACTTAAGGCAGGAATGGTGGTTTGCGACAATGGCACCAACCCCCTCTCTGCCCTCTGACAGGGACAAATGACCCATGTGCCCTGTTTGGCTCACATCCTCAACTTGGTGGTGCAGCGGTTCTTGGGCAGGTACCCGGGCTTACAGGATGTCCTGAGGCAGGCCAGGAAAGTCTGTGTGCATTTCCGCTGGTCATATAATGCCAGTGCTCGGCTGACGGACCTCCAAAAGGAGTTTAACCTGCCCAAGAACCGCCTAATCTGTGACATGCCCACCAGGTGGAACTGAACGTTGGCCACGCTGCAGCGGCTGCACACGCAGCAGAGGGCCATCAATGAGTACCTGTGCGACTATGGCACCAGGACAGGGTCAGGGGAGCTTGTTTTTTTTTCCCCACGCCAGTGGGTCATGATCAAGGATGCATGCACTGTCCTGTCACCATTTGAGGAGGCCACGAGGATGGTGAGCAGTGACAGTGCATGCATCAGTGACACTGTCCCCCTTGTCCACCTGTTGGAGCACACGCTGCGTGGAATAATGGACAGGGCACTTGAGGCAGAACAGAGGCAGGAAGAGGAGGACTTCCTTAGCTCTCAAGGCCCCCTTTATCCAGACAGTGTTCCTGCGTGCCCGCCGATCACACAGGAAGAGGAGGAGGAGGAGGAGAAGATTGTGTCAGTATGATGGTGGAGCCTGGCACTCAGCATCAGCAGCAGTCTTTAAGGGATCAGTCCCAAGAAACCCATGGACTTGTACGTGGCTGGGAGGAGGTGGCTGCGGACCATGTCGTCCTTAGTGACCCAGAGGACTCCGGACCGAATGCCTCAGCAAACCTACGCTGCATGGCCTCCCTGATCCTGCAAAGCCTGCGTAAGGATCCTCGTATTCGTGGTATCAAGGAGAAGGACCAATACTGGCTGGCAACCCTCCTTGATCCACGTTACAAGGGTAAGGTTGCGGACCTCATCTTGCCATCGCAGAGGGAGCAGAGGATGAAACATCTTCGGGAGGCCTTGCAGAAAGGTCTGTGCAACGCGTTCCCAGAGATTGAGAGGTTACAATCTCCTGTTTATGGACAACGTGTTGCTGAGGCTTCGGTCAGTCAAAGAAGGAGCGGTGGAGAAGGTAGCCGTCTGACCGATGCGTTCAGACAATTTTTTGGTCCGCAGCCCCAAGGTATGATCGGTTCCAGCAACCATCGCCAGCGTCTGTTTTACATGGTGCAGGAATACCTAGGGGCAAGATCAGACTTGGACACCTTTCCCACCGAAAATCCTCTGGGTTACTGGGTCTTGAGGATGGATCACTGGCCAGAGCTTGCACAGTATGCAATTGAGCTACTGGCCTGTCCTGCATCCAGCGTTCTTTCGGAACGCACATTCAGTGCTGCTGGAGGCGTGGTAACCGATCACAGGGTACGTCTGTCCACCCACTCGGTCGATCGACTGACCTTCATAAAAATGAATCAGTCTTGGATCACCACCAGCTACCAAGCACCTGATGCTGATGTAACCGAATAATTTTTTTTGAAATCTCAGATCCCTTCAAAGACTGCCTATGCTGATGCTGAGTGACTATGCCTGAGTAATTATCCTCTTCTTCCTCAATGATCACGCTGATAGCTTGTAAGAACATTTTTGGTTCTGGGCGCCACCACCAGTGCCTAAGGCACAATTTTTCAGTCCCTGTTTAACAGGGGCGTGTAATTACAATTTCTGATGCAATACTTTGCAGCAGGGCTCATTTCAGCATTCCAACTAGAGTATCTGTGAGGGGTTGCAGTGTTTTGGCACCAGCACCAGTGCCTAAGGCCCAATTTTTCAGCCCTTGTTTAACAGGGGCGTGTCATTACAATTTTTAAAGCAATACTTTGCAGCAGGGCTCGTTCCTGCGTTCCAACTAGAGTGTCTGTGAGGGATTGCAGTGTTGTGGCATCAGCACCAGTGCCTAAGGCCTAATTTTTCAGCCCCTCTTCAACAGGGGCATGTAATTACAATTCTTGATCTAATATCTCACAGCAGGGCCCATTTCTGCACCCACCAAGAGCGAGTGAGGACTTACAGTGTTGTGGCACCAGCACCACCAACACCACCACCACCACCAAAGGCCCAATTTTTCTGCCCCTGTTCAACAGGGGCATGTAATTACAATTCTTGATCTAATATTTCACAGCAGGGCCCATTTCTGCACCCACCAAGAGCGAGTGAGGACTTACAGTGTTGTGGCACCAGCACCACCACCACCACCACCAAAGGCCCAGTTTTTCTGCCCCTGTTCAACAGGGGCATGTAATTACAATTCTTGATCTAATATTTCACAGCAGGGCCCTGTGAGGGCTTACAGTGTTGTGGCCACAACAACAGCTAAGGCCCAAATTTATGCTGAGTATATAGGGCAGGCCCCTACTTTCAAACATCTAACTTACAAACGACTCCTACTTGCAAACGGAAGGAGACAACAGGAAGTGAGATGAAATCTACCCCTAGGAAGGGAAATTCTCTCCTGTAAGAGTTAATATGGGAAAAACATTTCTCCTTTCCACTGATGCTTTCCAATCCTTGTTCCACAAAAAAACCCAAATTTTCAAAAAACATTTGTCATTGGGACAAAAAGTGAGGTGAAATCTTCTGAAGAGGAGGAAAGACAGCAAAACAAATGTCACAGGGGTGATAACCCTTCCCTATGTTTTCCAAAAAGCTTAAAAAAGATTTTTTGGCTGGAGCTAAACACGTTAAAAATGTACCCGTTCAAAATTACAAACAGATTCTACTTAACAACAAACCTACAGTCCCTGTCTTGTTTGTACCGCCTGTATACTGCTGTTCAGATGTCATCATCATTTCCTTATTTTAATTTGGGTGCGGGGTTCCCCTTAATATCCATACAAGACCCAAAGGGCCTGGTAATGGACTGGGGGGTACCCATGCTGTTTGTCTCACTGATTTTCATCCATATTGCCAGGACCCGACATTACATTAAACCCGCAAGCAGTTTTAAATGAGATTTTTTCCTTTAAAAATGACATTTGGTGCAGGGACTGTTCTAAACACGGGAAACACGCGCCACTACAGGCATACTATAGACACCCCCCAGGTACGATATTTAAAGGAATATTTCACTTTTTTTTTTTTACTTTAAGCATCATTAAAATCACTGCTCCCGAAAAAACGGCCATTTTTAAAAGTTTTTTTTGCATTGGTACATGTCTCCTGGGGTAGGACCTGGGTCCCCAAACCCTTTTTAGGACAATACCATGCAAATTAGCCTTTAAAATGAGCACTTTTGATTTCGAACGTTCGAGTCCCATAGACGTCAATGGGGTTCTAACGTTCGTGCAAATTTTCGGTCCGTTCACAGGTTCTGGTGCGAACTTAACCCGAGGGTGTTCGGCTCATCCCTACCAGCTGCCACTGGATAAGAAAGACCAGTGTCAGAGAAGTAGAAGGTGTAGATATTTATGGAGAATAAGAGGGTCCAAACCCGCTCCAGAGCCTGTAGGCTGATTTCCCTGATTGGCTGAAAGGAGAACCCATCCTATTGGTCTATGAGAAGGACGAGGGAGGTGACGCAAGCCGACGTGATGCCGAGGAGACACTTGGGAACCCCGATCGACAGAGTCAGGACAAGGAGGAGACTGAGGGGGGAATCCGCCGTCACCATCTTCACATGTCAGTCCGAGGGCAGCACAGGGTAAGTGAGCTGGCATCTGGGGGTGGGTATAGTGCAGGCTGGAGCGACGGGGGGGGGGGGGAGTCCGTGGTCAGGTCCGTCTGTCGTCCCCCGACCGTTGGACCGTTGGAGCACCAGACGCCACTGCTCCTTAACAAGGTTTTTTGTTCAATGTTCATTCTACAGTACATGTAAAGTGTAGAATTTAAGAAGCAGTATTAATTCCTGTGTACATAAAAAGCAGGGCTTTTGAGGAGCCTTCCTAATCACTGTGAAAAAAATTCCACCTGATTTTGGGATTTTGGGGTCTTGGTCTAGTGGTCAGTTCTCATAACCCTGATATCTAGTGGTACAGAGAGTGATCATTTCAAAGTAGCAATATCATTGACACACATTTGTCAAACTCCCCCTTAAATCAACCAGTGTGGTTGCTGTTTCTAATTATTAAACACTTAAGCCCCGGACCATTTGGCTGCCTAAAGACCAGAGGACGTTTTACAATTTGGCACTGCGCTGCTTTAACTGGTAATTGCGCGGTCATGCAATGTTATACCCAAACGAAATTTGCGTCCTTTTTTTTCCCACAAATAGAGTTTCTTTTTATGGTATTTGATTACCTCTGTGATTTTTATTTTTATACGGAAAAAGACCAAAAATTTTGAAAAAAATGATATTTTCTACTTTTTGAAAAATCCAATAAACTCAATTTTATTCATACATTTAGGGGAAAAATGTCAATAAGCGTATATTTATCGGTTTGCGCAAAAGTTATAGCGTCTACAGACTAGGGTACATTTTTTGGAATTTACACAGCTTTTAGTTTATGACTGCCTATCTATTTTCTTGAGGTGCTAAAATGGCAGGGCAGTACAAACCCCCCAAAATGACCCCATTTTGGAAAGTAGACACCCCAAGGAAATTGCTGAGAGGCATGTTGAGCCCATTGAATATTTAATTTTTTGTCCCAAGTGATTAAATAATGACAAAAAGAAAAAAAATTTTTTTTTTTACAAAAAGTTGTCACTAAATGATATATTGCTCACACATGCCATGGTTATATATGGAATTGCACCCCAAAATACATTTTACTGCTTCTCCTGAGTACGGGGATACCACATGTGTGGGACTTTTTGGGAGCCTAGCTGCGTATGGGGCCCCGAAAACCAAGCACCGCCTTCAGGATTTCTAAGGGCGTAAATTTTTGATTTCACTCCTCACTACCTATCACAGTTTTGAAGGCCATAAAATGCCAAGATGCCACAAAACCACCCCAAATGACCCAATTTTGGAAAGTAGACACCCCAAGCTATTTGCTGAGAGGCATGTTGAGTCCATGGAATATTTTATATTTTGTCACAAGTTGCTGAAAAATGACAAACTTTTTTTTTTTTTTTTGCACAAAGTTGTCACTAAATGATATATTGCACAAACATGCCATGGGCATATGTGGAATTACACCCCAAAATACATTCTGCTGCTTCTTCTGAGTACGGGGATACCACATGTGGGACTTTTTGGGAGCCTAGCCACGTACAGGACCCCAAAAACCAATCACCGCCTTTAGGATTTCTAAGGGCGTAAGTTTTTGATTTCACTCCTCACTACCTATCACAGTTTTGAAGGCCATAAAATGCCAAGATGCCACAAACCCTCACCCAAATAATCCCATTTTGGAAAGTAGACACCCCAAGCTATTTGCTGAGAGGCATGTTGAGTCCATGGAATATTTTATATTTTGCCACAAGTTGCGGGAAAATTACAAACTTTTTTTTTTTTTTTTGCTTCTCCTGAGTACGGGGATACCACATGTGTGGGACTTTTTGGGAGCCTAGCTGCGTACGGGGCCCCGAAAACCAATCACTGCCTTCAGGATTTCTAAGGGTGTAAATTTTTAATTTCACTCCTCACTACCTATCACAGTTTTGAAGCCCATAAAATGCCAAGATAGCACAAAACTCTCCCAAATGACCCCATTTCGGAAAGTAGACAACCCAAGCTATTTGCTGAGAGGCATGGTGAGTATTTTGCAGCTCTCATTTGTTTTTGAAAATGAAGAAAGAAAAGAAAAATGTATTTTTTTTTCTTTTTTCAATTGTCAAAACTTTGTGACAAAAAGGGAGGTCTGCAAAATACTCACCATACCTCTCAGCAAATAGCTTGGGGTGTCTAATTTCCAAAATGGGGTCATTTGGGGGGGGGGGGGTTGTGCCATCTGGGCATTCCATGGCCTCCGAAACTGTGATAGACAGTGAGAAGTGAAATCAAAGATTTACACCCTTAGAAAGCCTGAAGGCGGTGCTTGGTTTTCGGGGTCCCGTACATGGCTAGGCTCCCAAAAAGTCTCACACATATGGTATCCCCATACTCAGGAGAAGCAGCAGAATGTATTTTGGTGTGTAATTTCACATATGCCCATGGCATGTTTGAGCAATATATCATTTAGTGACAACTTTGTGCAAAGAAAAAAAAATGTCTTATTCCCGCAACTTGTGTCAAAATATAAAATATTCCATGGACTCGACATGCCTCTCAGCAAATAGCTTGGGGTGTCTACTTTCCAAAATGGGGTCATTTGGGGGGGGGTTGAACTGTCCTGACATTTTATGCACAATATTTAGAAGCTTATGTCACACATCACCCACTATTCTAACCACTTGAAGACAAAGCCCTTTCTGACACTTTTTATTTACATGAAAAAATATTTTTTTTTGCAAGAAAATACTTTAAACCCCCAAACATTATATTTTTTTTAAAGCAAAGGTCCTACAGATTAAAATGATGGGTGTTTCATGTTTTTTCACACAGTATTTGCACAACGATTTCAAACGCATTTTTTTTGGAAAAAACAAACTTTTTTTTATTTGAATGCACTAAAACACACTATATTGCCCAAATGTTTGATGAAATAAAAAGATGATCTTAGGCTGAGTACATGGATACCAAACACGACATGCTTTAAAATTGCGCACAAACGCACTGCGGTGACAAACTACATACATTTTTAAAAGTGTTTAAAAGCCTTTACAGGTTACCACTTTAGACTTACAGAGGAGGTCTACTGCTAAAATTACTGCCCTCGATCTGACCTTCGCGGTGATACCTCACATGCTTGGTGCAATTGCTGTTTACATTTGACGCCAGACCGATGCTTGCGTTCCTCTTTGCATGAAATCAGGGGGGACAGGGTGCTTTTTTTTATTATTATTTATTTTGCTTTTTTATTTTATTTTTAAATTGTTCCTTTCATTTTTTTCATCATTTTTATTGTTATCTCAGGGAATGTAAATATTCCCCTATGATAGCAATAGGTAGTGACAGGTACTCTTTTTTTTTTTTAAATGGGGTCTATTAGACCCTATATCTGCCCTCAAAGCATCTGACCACACCAAGATCGGTGTGATAAAATGCTTTCCCAATTTCCCAATGGTGCTGTTTACGTCCGGCGAAATTCATGAAATCATGAAGTCATGAAATGCTCGTAGCTTCTAGTTTCTTAGGCCATAGAGATGATTGGAGCCATTCTGGTCTCTGATCAGCTCTATGGTCAGCTGGTGGAACCACCGGCTGCATTCTCAGGTTCCCTGTTGGGACAGGAGAGCCACAGAAAACCATGGAAGATGGTGGGAAGGGGGATATTCCCTCCCACTGCTTGTAAAAGCAGTCTAGAGGCTAATTAGCCAATTGGATGGCTTTTACATGAAAGCCAACTGCTGGCTGAAAAGAATGATACCAAGATGATACCTAAACCCGCAGGCATCATTCTAGTATAACCACTCAAAGTCCAGCAACATACCAGTACCTTGCTGGTCCTTGTTGGGCATATATTGTAATCTATTTTTTCATGCAGCCTGTGAATAAATCAGTGCTGCAGTTGAATGGCCTAAAAAATATATGCTGAAGCATGGGGGCATCCGCCCCAAAAGTTAGGAGCAAATTGCTCCTCCACCCCTGCTGCCCCCATGCTTCGGCATATATGCTCTTTTTTTTAACTGTGGTGGTGAAATCACCTCCTACAATCAAGGCTTTATGTATTGTGGGAGCAAACGCTGTTGCTGTGAAGATAAATAAATCCGCGCTGCAACTGAATGGCATACCTGCTAAGCAAATGATGGTTAAAAATTTAAAAAAAATTACAGTATAACATACCATACCTGCAGGGCAGGACTTATGCCCTGTACACACGGTCGGATTTTCCAATGGAAAATGTGCAATCGGAGCTTGTTTTCGGAAATTCCGACCGTGTGTGGGTTCCATCGGACTTTTTCCATCGGATTTTCTGACACACAAAGTTTGAGAGCAGGCTATAAAATTTTCCGACAACAAAATCCGATCGCGTCAATTCCGACCGTGTGTGGACAATTCCGACGCACAAAGTGCCACATATGCTCAGAATAAATTTCGAGACGGAGCTGCTCCGTCTGGTAAAATTAGCATTCGGAATGGATATAGCACTTTCGTTAGGCTGCAATGTTTTAAATTGTTTAATGCAGCGCACTCTCTTCTTCTTTATAATGCTAGAAGAATGAAGTAGTTTTGCTGCTCATAGTCACACAGACTTCTCACAAACTTCTTTCTTTATTATTTCTCGTGATTTCATCAATTTTATATTTTTATTTGTCACATCTCCCGAAAAAATAATATTTTTGGGATGTTTTTAGATTAAATAATTTTTTTTAGAATTTTTTTAAAGCTTGATCTTGTGTTTTTTTATCTTTTTTTTTTTTACTCCAGAATATATTTGGGTGTGTTTTGTGTGTCAAGTTACCACAACACCATTATTATCTTGTATTATTTATTAATCTCAAGGAGATTGTTTGGTGTTGGTGTCTCTTGTTAATTTCACATTGTATTTTTGAAATGTACCTGCCTCCTCACAAACAAACTGTCCTTTTTGAAGGAAAACACACATAGGCAAATATAATTGAAAAAAAATTCCTTTATTAAGGGCTCATATCCAAACAAAGAGGGAGGCAACGCTGGAGAAACAGCAGACATTGGTGAAGCCTTTGGCCCTCAGGGCACACATCAATTATTTTACTGCAAAATTGATGGCCTGAGGAGTCCATATATAAGGGAGTACAATCTGGTCCAGAAGTCCAAGAGATCATGAACAGCAGCACATGACATACATGTCCCCAGGCTGTGGTCATACAAGAGCCTGCATCTTTTGCCAGACCAGACTGAACCTAGGCCATCACTCTCTGGTCTTCCTTACATGCTTCCTTCCTGGCTGTGGCTCTGGTGTTGGAGGTGTGGCAGGAGGAGGAGTAGGACCTGGAGGAGGAGGAGAACCTGGAGGAGGAGGAGGAGGACCATGGGTATGCACACAAATGTGTCTTTGGCATGTGAGTTGGCCCCTCAACCCCTTATTTAGTGCTTCTAAAATGAGAAACTCACATAAGAGGCATTGGCCCTCCTCCATTTGCAGCATTTCGCATGCTGTTAGGTCAGCAAAATCCTCTTCAACACTGTGGGGTGTTCTGAGGGCCTCAGTAGCCTTCCAAAATAGGCCAATTGCAGCCTCCTCCAGGTTACTCCTCTTCCTGACACTTTTTCTTTGAAGGCGGTGGGGAGGGACCTGGGTATCGGGCAGCCTACTTGGCCTGGCCACTTCCTGGCTGAGACTTTCCTGTGTATGAAAAAGGGACATCGTTTTAGTTTTTGGTTCATCAATCACAATCAGAAATGAGTACTCCAAACTAACATATATTTAACATCATTAATTTGACAACCAGAAATATTTAGAAGAATGCTATACCTGGCTCAAGCTGGGCTCCTCCACATGTTGCTGCCTGGAAGGCCCAGGTTGGACGTCAGAAGCCTCAGCTGAGGTGGAAGGAAGCGTGGAAGGAAGATTGGAGAGTGCTGGCCTGGATTCAGTCTGACCTGCCAGAAAATGCAGCCTGTCATAGTACCACAGCCTGGGGAGATAAATGTCATCTGCAGCTCCTGATCTCAGGGAATCCTGGACCTTCTTTTGCTCCCTTAGATAAGTGCTCCTCATGCCACCAATTAGGGCCTTCAAATAGGTGATGTCTGCCATGGGGATCACTGGCTTCACAAATTCCAGCAATTGATCCAGCGCTGCCTTCCTCTTTGTTTGATTCTTATAATGTGGGTGGTTTACCTGCCACAGACAGAGCAGCTCCCTGAACATATCAATGAATATGGTGATAAAGTCCTGATCCTTTAATATATCCATTTTCTCTGCAAGACACAACACAAGATAAACCCCAATTTCAGGCTAAACTCTCCTAATCTTGTCCCAATATAGGCCTCAATCTCTAAGCAGTATAGGCCCAAGTTTAAATGTTACCTTCGTTATCATGATCGGCGCTTCCTATACTCCTTCCTCCGCTCACAGATCGTACGTACTACACACGCGTGTTACGCTTTATACACACTGCGCATGCGTGAAACTCCGCCCGCCCCTGACGTTCTTTCTAGTCTATTCCCCGCCCCTTCTCTTTCGGCGCAGTGGAAAAGAGCACATGGCGGAGATAGAGCAAGTGCGTGCTAATTACAACAACGAGGAGGAGGAGGAGGAAAGCCCAGGGCCAGAAATGTCACAATCCCGGAGGAGACGATTTAAGGCCTCAAATATGTCCTTTGTGGAGATGGTGGAGATGGTGGACATACTGAAGAGGGCCGACTATGACGGGAAGTATGGACCTTACCCCAACCCAAATGTCACAAAGGCCAAGATCATGACTAAAGTTGTGAAGATTCTGCACAGAAATTTTGGGGTACGATGATCCAAGGATCAACTGAGGAAGCGGTGGTCGGACCTCAAATTAAGGGAGCACGATCAGTATAGAAGGAACAGGAGAGTGCTGCAAAAAAATTAATAGTTGTCCTGTGTTCCTATTCTTTATTTTTATTACGTTCATGTTGCTCCATGTGCTTTTCTTTACTGTTGTACAGTTTAAAATGGCAACTTGCATGCACATGGACACATTATTCGTTCATAGGAAACATTGTTCGTTCGGCCTATAAAACACCATGTTTTGTCCAGATGCAGTTCAATACATTTTTTTTGGCCTACTTCACTTAAAATAATTTTGGTGTCTAGATGGGTTTGTAACTAAAATGAAATGCAAACTAGATTCTGTGTAAGGAGAGGACACTCAGCAGCTGTTTACACATCTGGACGCTGTAGCACTAGTGAGGGAAAAAAGAACACCCTTTTTTTAGGTGGCCCACACAGGTGCTCCAGTGTATACTGTAGGGATGTCTCCATCTGTGAACCTTGTACAAAACAGGTAAGTATTCAAGCTTGACAAAGGAAAACAATATTTTTTCATCTTGGAACTCTGCCAAAACAGACAATTGTATCCCACTTCCAAGCAATGTTTCATATTCCTATTTCTAACATCAAATATCTGTGTGCTAAGTATACCTATTTTTTTTACATAGGGGAGAAAAGACTTGGAGGACACCACTCATCAGAGGAGACCACAGACCCCCCACCTCAGGAAGAAGGGAAAATCCCACAAAGCCAACCAGAGGAGGTGGAGGGAGACGTGGTGGAAATTGTCACCACAACAGGTGAGTGTCTGCGACCACAGGCTCAGAAAGAGATGGATGCCTGCATATTTATAATACATGGTGTTTCTATATTTTTAGGTGATCATGATGTTGTGGAAGAAGGTCAATTCACCAGTGAAAGTGCCCAGATCCTGATCGGGGGAATCATGGGGTGTAATAGGGACTTGGAAAACATAAAGCAAAACATCAATGATGTTCAAAATAAAATGAAGAACATGATTGATGTTTTAGGGAGAATTTAAAACCACTTGAAATCCCAAATTATTTCATTTTTTTTGTCTTGAACATTTTTTGAACTTTTTTTTGACATATTCTCGAAAAGCCAAATTTTGAAGATGCACACAGTGTGTCAACATGTGCTATCTGCCATCACGTGAGATAAATGTATGCGTTTTGGGGGTGCAACCCCTTCCTCAATAATAAAGTAGCTGAGAGGAAGCGGTTGCACCCACAAAACACGTTCCTTGATCCCCCATGATGGCAGCTAGCACATGTTGACATTCGGCAATTTGTGTGCATCTTCAAAATTTGGCTTTTCCAGGGGTGACATCACCCCATCTGAACGCAATATCATACACAGTTTGTAAATACTCATGTCTGATATTGCCTTCAATTTATATAAAAGTTGAACTTTGTAAGTTGCAGATTTGTGTATTTCTTGTTGGTTTTAACCACTTGCCGACCGCCTAACGCAGATATACTGCGGCAGAATGGCACGGGCAGGCAGAATCACGTACCCGTGCGTGATCTGCCTCCCGCGGGCGGGGGGGTCCGATCGGACCCCCCCCGGTGCCAGCGGCGGTCGGCATTTCACTGGGAGCGTCGGGAGGCGAGGGGGAGACCATCCGATCGTGGCCCCCCCCTCGCGATCGCTCCCAGCCAATGGGAATCCTCCTCTGCCTGTGTGTAGTTTCACACAGGCAGAGGATGTGATGTCATCTCTCCTCAGCCTGGCAGTTTCCGTCCCAGCGCCGAGGAGAGAAGACAAGTAAGTGCACACAACACAAACACACACAGTAGAACATGCCAGGCATACGTTACACCCCCGATCCCCCCCCGATCGCCCCCCGATCCCCCCCCAATCACCCCCCCCGTCACAAACTGACACCAGCAGTATTTTTTTTCTTCTGATTACTGCATGGTGTCAGTTTGTGACAGTTACAGTGTTAGGGCAGTGAGTATTGCCCCCCTTTAGGTCTAGGGTACCCCCCTAACCCCCCCTAATAAAGTTTTAACCCCTTGATCACCTCCTGTCACCAGTGTCACTAAGCGATCATTTTTCTGATCGCTGTATTAGTGTCGCTGGTGACGCTAGTTAGGGACGTAAATATTTAGGTTCGCCGTCAGCATTTTATAGCGACAGGGACCCCCATATATTACCTAATAAATGTTTTAACCCCTTGCTTGCCCCCTAGTTAACCCTTTCACCACTGATCACCGTAAAACCGTTACGGGTGACGCTGGTTAGTTCGTTTATTTTTTATAGTGTCAGGGCACCCACCGTTTATTACCGAATAAAGGTTTAGCCCCCTGATCGCCCGGCGGTGATATGCGTCGCCCCAGGCAGCGTCAGATTAGCGCCAGTATAGCTAAAACCCACGCACGCAGCATACACCTCCCTTAGTGGTATAGTATCTGTACGGATCAATATCTGATCCGATCAGATCTATACTAGCGTCCCCAGCAGTTTAGGGTTCCCAAAAACGCAGTGTTAGCAGGATCAGCCCAGATACCCGCTAGCACCTGCGTTTTGCCCCTCCGCCCGGCCCAGCCCACCCAAGTGCAGTATCGATCAATCACTGTCACTTACAAAACACTAAACGCATAACTGCAGCGTTCGCAGAGTCAGGCCTGATCCCTGCGATCGCTAACAGTTTTCTTGGTAGCGTTTTGGTGAACTGGTAAGCACCAGCCGCAGGCAGCGTCAGGTTAGCGCCAGTACCGCTAACACCCACGCACGCACCGTACACCTCCCTTAGTGGTATAGTATTTGAACAGATCAATATCTGATCCGATCAGATCTATACTAGCGTCCCCAGCAGTTTAGGGTTCCCACAAACGCAGTGTTAGCGGGATCAGCCCAGATACCTGCTAGCACCTGCGTTTTTCCCCTCCGCCCGGCCCAGCCCAGCCCACCCAAGTGCAGTATCGATCGATCACTGACACTTACAAAACACTAAACGCATAACTGCAGCGTTCGCAGAGTCAGGCCTGATCCCTGCGATCGCTAACAGTTTTTTTTGTAGCGTTTTGGTGAACTGGCAAGCACCAGCGGCCTAGTACACCCCGGTCGTAGTCAAACCAGCACTGCAGTAACACTTGGTGGCGTGGTGAGTCCCATAAGTGCAGTTCAAGCTGGTGAGGTGGCAAGCACAAGTAGTGTCCCGCTGCCACCAAAAAGACAAACACAGGCCCGTCGTGCCCATAGTGCCCTTCCTGCTGCATTCGCCAATCCTAATTGGGAACCCACTGCTTCTGCAGCGCCCGTACTTCCCCCATTCACATCCCCAACCAAATGCAGTCGGCTGCATGAGAGGCATTTTCTTTATGTCCTCCCGAGTACCCCTACCCAGCGAACCCCCCCAAAAAAGATGTCGTGTCTGCAGCAAGCGCGGATATAGGCGTGACACCCGCTATTATTGTCCCTCCTGTCCTGACAATCCTGGTCTTTGCATTGGTGAATGTTTTGAACGCTACCATTCACTAGTTGAGTATTAGCGTAGGGTACAGCACTGCACAGACTAGGCACACTTTCACAGGGTCTCCCAAGATGCCATCGCATTTTGAGAGACCCGAACCTGGAACCGGTTACCGTTATAAAAGTTAGTTACAAAAAAAAGTGTAAAAAAAACATACAAAAATATAAAATAAAATAAAAATAGTTGGCGTTTTATTGTTCTCTCTCTCTCTATTGTTCTGCTCTTTTTTACTGTATTCTATTCTGCAATGTTTTATTGTTATTATGTTTTATCATGTTTGCTTTTCAGGTATGCAATTTTTTATACCTTACCGTTTACTGTGCTTTATTGTTAACCATTTTTTTTGTCTTTAGGTACGCCATTCACGACTTTGAGTGGTTATACCAGAATGATGCCTGCAGGTTTAGGTATCATCTTGGTATCATTCTTTTCAGCCAGCGGTCGGCTTTCATGTGAAAGCAATCCTAGCGGCTAATTAGCCTCTAGACTGCTTTTACAAGCAGTGGGAGGGAATGCCCCCCCCCCCCAACGTCTTCCGTGTTTTTCTCTGGCTCTCCTGTCTCAACAGGGAACCTGAAAATGCAGCCGGTGATTCAGCCAGCTGACCATAGAGCTGATCAGAGACCGGAGTGGCTCCAAACATCTCTATGGCCTAAGAAACCGGAAGCTACGAGCATTTTATGACTTAGATTTCGCCGGATGTAAACAGCGCCATTGGGAAATTGGGAAAGCATTTTATCACACCGATCTTGGTGTGGTCAGATGCTTTGAGGGCAGAGGAGAAATCTAGGGTCTAATAGACCCCAATTTTTGCAAAAAAGAGTAGCTGTCACTACCTATTGCTATGATAGGGGATATTTACATTCCCTGAGATAACAATAAAAATTATTTAAAAAAAATGAAAGGAACAGTTTAAAAATAAGATAAAAAAATAATAATAATAAAGAAAAAAAATAAATAAAAAAAAAAGCACCCCTCTCCCCCCTGCTCTCGCGCTAAGGCGAACGCAAGCGTCGGTCTGGCGTCAAATGTAAACAGCAATTGCACCATGCATGTGAGGTATCACCGCGAACTTCAGATTGAGGGCAGTAATTTTAGCAGTAGACCTCCTCTGTAAATCTAAAGTGGTAACCAGTAAAGGCTTTTAAAGGCTTTTAAAAATGTATTTAGTTTGTCGCCACTGCACGTTTGTGCGCAATTTTAAAGCATGTCATGTTTGGTATCCATGTATTCGGCCTAAGATCATCTTTTTTATTTCATCAAACATTTGGGCAATATAGTGTGTTTTAGTGCATTAAAATGTAAAAAAGTGTGTTTTTTCCCCAAAAAATGCGTTTGAAAAATCGCTGCGCAAATACTGTGTGAAAAAAAAAAAATCAAACACCCACCATTTTAATCTGTAGGGCATTTGCTTTAAAAAAAATATATAATGTTTGGGGGTTCAAAGTAATTTTCTTGCAAAAAAAAATTATTTTTTTATGTAAACAATAAGTGTCAGAAAGGGCTTTGTCTTCAAGTGGTTAGAAGAGTGGGTGATGTGTGACATAAGCTTCTAGATGTTGTGCATAAAATGCCAGGACAGTTCAAAACCCCCCAAATGACCCTATTTTGGAAAGTAGACACCCCAAGCTATTTGCTGAGAGTCATGTTGAGTCCATGGAATATTTTATATTGTGACACAAGTTGCGGGAAAGAGACAATTTTTTATTTTTTTTATTTTTTTTTGCGCAAAGTTGTCACTAAATGATATATTGCTCAAACATGCCATGGGAATATGTGAAATTACACCCCAAAATACATTCTGTTGCTTCTCCTGAGTACGGGGATACCACATGTGTGAGACTTTTTGGGAGCCTAGCCGCGTACGGGACCCCGAAAACCAAGCACCGCCTTCAGGCTTTCTAAGGCCGTAAATTTTTGATTTCACTCTTCACTGCCTATAACAGTTTTGGAGGCCATGGAATGCCCAGGTGGCAAACCCCCCCCCCCCCAAATGACCCCATTTTGGAAAGTAGACACCCGAAGCTATTTGATGAGAGGTATAGTGAGTATTTTGCAGACCTCACTCTTTGTCACAAAGTTTTGAAAATTGAAAAAAGAAAAAAAAAAAATTTTTTTCTCGTCTTTCTTTATTTTCAAAAACAAATGAGAGCTGCAAAATAATCACCATGCCTCTCAGCAAATAGCTTGGGGTGTCTACTTTCCAAAATGGGGTCATTTGGGGGGGGGTTTGTGCCACCTGGGCATTCCATGGCCTCTGAAACTGTGATAGGCAGTGAGGAGTAAAATCAAAAATGTACGCCCTTAGAAATCCTGAAGGCAGTGATTGGTTTTCGGGGCCCCGTACGCGGCTAGGCTCCCAAAAAGTCCCACACATGTGGTATCCCCATACTCAGGAGAAGCAGCTAAATGTATTTTGGGGTGCAATTCCACATATGCCCATGGCCTGTGTGAGCAATATATCATTTAGTGACAACTTTGTGCAAAAAAAAAAAAATTTGTCACTTTCCCGCAACTTGTGTCAAAATATAAAACATTCCATGGACTCAACATGCCTCAAAGCAAATAGCTTGGGGTGTCTATTTTCCAAAATGGGGTCATTTGGGGGAGTTTTATGCCACCTGGGCATTTTATGGCCTTCAAAACTGTGATAGTTAGTGAGTAGTAAAATCAAAAATGTACGCCCTTAGAAATCCTGAAGGCAGTGATTGGTTTTCGGGGCCCCGTACGCGGCTAGGCTCCCAAAAAGTCCCACACATGTGGTATCCCCATACTCAGGAGAAGCAGCTAAATGTATTTTGGGGTGCAATTCCACATATGCCCATGGCCTGTGTGAGCAATATATCATTTAGTGACAACTTTTTGCAATTTTTTTTTTTTTGTCATTATTCAATCACTTGGGACAAAAAAAATGAATATTCAATGGGCTCAACATGCCTCTCAGCAAATTCCTTGGGGTGTCTACTTTCCAAAATGGGGTCATTTGTGGGGGTTTTGTACTGCCCTGCCATTTTAGCACCTCAAGAAACGACATAGGCAGTCATAAATTAAAGGCTGTGTAAATTCCAGAAAATGTACCCTAGTTTGTAGGCGCTATAACTTTTGCGAAAACCAATAAATATACACTTATTGACATTTTTTTTACCAAAGACATGTGGCCGAATACATTTTGGCCTAAATGTATGACTAAAATTGAGTCATACATACATCAAGCTTGCGTGCCGGACCACAGTCTCTGAAGTAAGCTCTTTCTTTGCAACACTGCCATTAGTTGACAGTAAGCTGCACCTTTGAATTTCTAATGGTCCCTTTTATTGCACTCTTTTTTTCTTCATTTAGAAAACATCCTTATTGGAGATCGCTCTCCCTGCATTATCTAGTTTTGCAGTCATCAGTGACTAGTTCACCTGACTATGATGCCATCCTTACCTATGTGATGCTATATGCCGTGATACTTTCATGTTCTAGGTAATAGATCTTTAATTGGTTCTACCTTAGGGAATATATCCCCTTAAATTAAATTAAATCATGAAGGATTTTGGATGCGATCCCTTTCTAATTTTGAATTTACTCTGCTTTTTAAAGGGCCGTTTTTTAAACTTTATGTTCCCCTGTGGTCACAGTATGGCAGCGATATTCTTCATATATGAGAACCCTCCGGTTTGAAATTAGCAGCAGTGTGTCATTCTATTGAAGTATTTATGTCATATTGGTGCGCTACAGCCTGGTAATTAGCCTTTAGTTTCTGTTCATCATTTAATCATGGGATGTGGTGCTTTCAGCTGACTATCTCTGTCCTCCCCATATCTCATTGTTACAATTTGGGGTGTTACCCACCCTTCATCCTTTCGGACAGACATAGTCACTGGATTATCCAACTTTTGGATTTGTCTAGTAACAGATATTCAGTGGAATCCGTTGCTCAATGATAAACTCCCTTTTCTCCCTCTTACTTCTTTAACCTCTTCTATTTGCCTAGTCTTTTTTCGAGTATACATTTATGTTATTTTTGTTATTTTTGGTAGACAGTATTTAACCTGTGGGTTTGCCTATAAGCTGGGTTTTTCTTTGCCTGTGATATTAGGGCTGATTTTTTCGAGATTTATTAATCTTAAACAATGGCCAATTACTGCGGAAACGCTTTTGATGGCCTGATGGACCACATTCACAAATCACAAAATACCTCCAGTGGAGGCTTGTCTATGGAACGTTTTTTCTCGAGACTGCAACGCATGCTCGAGAGAAAATCAAGACTTTTTTGGAATAAATGGTATTTTTTGAAATATACTGAAGAGAACATCTCTCCCTGGGGTCTGAGAATTCAGATCTTCCCCACTATTACCCAACTGGAGCCAGAATTCATCACTACAGATGGTCTTTTCCCTACACGTGAAAATGAACTCAAAATGAATTTAGAAATTTATGTAACAGAAATTTTAAAAACAAAAGAAAAAAAATATATCAGAGATAAACTAGCTTATGACAACAAACAAGCATATAATTGGTCACAGAATAATTACAAAAGAAAAAAACGCGTTAATCGAACACGTCAAACCAAACAGGCAAATAGTGAACCCAGTGATTCTGACTCATCCGTTTCCTCTGTTTCTTCACTACAGGCACAAGAATTCACGCGGTTTACCAGAACTCAAGATCCACTGAATTCCAAACACTCTAGAGAAAATGTACCCACGGGCACAGTTAGACGCATGCCCAACACCAAGACACCTATGGTCACTCGAGCGGGCGCGAACAAAAGTTCACTCACCAACGCACCGGCACACCCTGAACCTCTTCCTAACACTTGCACTACTACTTGCGCACCCACTACCGGTCCGAGCACTTCGGTAAGTAATGTTAACACTTTTTCTTCGCAGCAGGATTTTCGTCCAGCCCCGATCTTCACACAGATGATGTCGGATCCCAAAAGAACCATGAGTTCAGATTTGGTGAATCCCAAACCCCAGAAACTCAACTCGAGGTGATTAATATCTCCTCCTGCCCCCTTTCGGCAGAACAAATTTCTGTGTTAAAACTGGGTCTTACCTTTTGCCCCACGCGCAAGGTAGACCCTTTTGAACTGATAAAAGACCTCAATTTATTCTCGAGGAAACTCATGTTTAAAATTCTTTATGACAGGCCACCCCCATCTATCCAGAGTTCTTCTCTGGACAACCCTCTTTGGAAGGATATGTCCATTAACGACATCAAGGCTATGGAGGACTTAATGGAGCTGTGGGAGGAGGGGGGGATCAGTGAAACAGACCTGCTCGAGGCTCTGGCCCTCGAAACGGCTGTTGACCCCCCGCCTCCTTCCCCACCCCCATTGGTCCATCCTCACCTCCTGACCACTGCTACACCTCGTAATTATAAACCTAAATCCTCCAAATTTCCTGCCCTTCAAGGTAATCCCAACGTATGGGCATTCACGAACCAAGTCACCAAGGAGATTATGGAAACTAAATGGAGAAATATTCCGAAACCAACCTGACTCCCTCCAAAACTAAGGCTCTAAAATCTTTACAATCAAATCAAAGTATCATAATCAAGCCTGCCGATAAGGGCGGTAATCTAGTGGTGATGGACAGGGGCCAATATGAGTCCATGGTACTGGCCATTGTCCAGAACCATGAGTGGTACCGTAAAGTATCACCAACTCATGTTACTTTAACAGATAACCGTTATCAACATCTAATAGGCTCGGCCTATCGTAGTGGTCTTATCAATAAGTCCACTTGGGAGTTTTTAAACGTCACATCTCCACGAACACCCACATTATACGCTCTCCCTAAAATTCACAAAAGCCAGACCAAACCCCCAGGCCGCCCGATTGTCTCTGGTAATGGCAGTCTCACCGAGACAGCCAGTCAACTAATTGATGACTTTCTCAGGCCCCACGTCGAGGGTTTGGTGTCCTATCTTCAGGACACCAACGACCTGCTACGCGCCCTCGATGGGATCTCCCTTCCCGGGGGCGCGTGGCTGGTAGCCCTCGACGTGGAGGCCTTATACAACTCTATTCCCCACCAGCAGGGGGTGGAGATTGTTAAAGATTTTCTCTCTCAAAATCATGAGATATCGTCTCAGTACAACGGATTCATTTTGAATCTGTTGATGTTCATCCTCTCCAATAATATCTTCCTTTTTGGGGGATCCCACTACCTCCAGATACAGGGGGTGGCTATGGGGACCAAATGTGCCCCCTCCTATGCCAACCTGTATCTTAGAGGTTGGGAACGGGAATTATTTTCCAGAGACGATATGCAACTATATATGGAACAAATCCCCTTATGGAGGAGATTTATTGACAACATTTTTTTCATATGGGTAGGCCCCAAGGATCTTCTTCTGTCTTTTTTGGAAAGTCTAAAAATCAACAGGTACAATCTCAAATTTACGGTTGAATTTAGTCAATCTAGTTTGACCTTTTTGGATACCCTAATTACAGTCAAATCTGACGGCAGCATCAGAACAACGTTATACCGTAAACCTTCCGCAGGTAACTCCCTGCTGCATGCCACCAGTTCCCACCCAGCTCCCCTGATTACAAGTGTGCCCTACGGGCAATACTTGCGAGCAAAACGTAACTGTAGTGATGAGTCTGACTTTGAAAGGGAAGCTAAATGTTTACGTCTACGCTTCCTCAACCGAGGATATAGCAAAAAATGCCTTAAAAAAGCATACCTCAGAGCTAAAAATCAAAATAGAGCCTCTCTTTTACACAATACCAGATCCAAAAAAACTAATCCTGGCGTCAGACTCATCACTACCTACTCTAGTCAACATAAACAAACACGTGACATCCTTAACAAATATTGGTACTTATTAATGGGAGACGAAAAAGTGGCCAAACACCTAAACCCATACCCGGAGATTACTTTCAGACGCTGAGGGATTCATTGGTACAGAGCCATTATGAAAACCATACTGTCAAAATTAAAGAGGGTGACAGGGGCAGCAGACCCTGCCATCGTTGTTCTTACTGTAGATATATTTTAGCCACCCGAAGCCTTTTGTTGCCCAACGGGGATTTGTTCAAACCAAAGTTTGCAGTAACTTGTCAATCCATTGGCATAGTATATATTATGTTATGCGAATGTAAGATGTTTTACATTGGGAAGACTAAGAGACCCTTCTTCTGTCGAATTAGGGATCATGTCTCCCTTATACAGAAAAAAAGAATGGAGACCCCCATCAGCCGACATGTAGGCCTGCAGCATAATTTTGACGCCAATTGCTTACACTTCTTTGCTTTGGAACACATTTCCCCTGGTGCTAGAGGGGGAGACTATGACAAGCTCCTCCTACAAAAGGAGGCACGCTGGATACACAAGTTGTCGGCTCTCCAGCATCCAGGCATGAACGATGCGTTCAGTTTTAAGCCATTTATTTGAAAACTATAGTATCCCTAATCTTGATGTGGCCGTGTCCTTTCTCTTATTTCCTGGTTCTTCCTAGCTTTCCTTTTTTCCTTTTTCTTCCCCTCCTTTCCTGCCCCTTCTTTATTTCCGGTCATTAACTATATTTAGTATTTTTAATGCTGTATTTTGGCATCACATGTATGTATGAGCCATAAAAAATAGTTAGCAATAGTTGTAATAGTTGTAATATGACCATATGCATCTTTGTATGTTATAATGGATATCATTGAACCCCCACTGATTTATCTGTATTACATCTTGCAGGCTGTGGCTGCAAATTTTCACCTAAAAAGATTCTTTACCTCCATGTCTTATATTTGGTAACAACTCGCCGGAACTATTCTCATGTTGGGATTATCTCTGTCAATTTAGACCACACGGACGCCCTGGGCACCCACCATTGGGGTTGTAGAACCAATCGCCCCCACGGTGGTGGCCCTATTAATTTGAGTCTTATCATGTCAGGATGGGGTTTTGACACCCATTCTATGATGCATATGAGCCTCCACTGAGAACTATTGGGAATACATATTTCTTTATTGTTGTTAAGAACAGAAGCAATATTTAAATACAGGCACAATGCTTCAATTTAGTTCCATTCGCCTTTACCTCTCTCTTTCCCTTAGCTAAGATGGCGCCGTTGGCGCCCTGATGCTCCACAGGCTCCAAAAGTATGCCGACATGCGCACTAAGTTCTATACACGTTGCTGACGTCAGAATTGACGTCACTACGTTCCCTCACGTCATGACGCAGTCGGTCTCAACGAGCGTCCGCATCCCGGCGGCGAGAGCAGACGCCGCCGCGATGGGGGTATATAAAGGCGGCTACATACCGCCCACAGTTCTGTCACCGGCGCGGTCTCACGGAGGCAGCGTGAAGCTCTCTCAAGCTTGCGTGCAGGACCACAGTCTCTGAAGTAAGCTCTTTCTTTGCAACACTGCCATTAGTTGACAGTAAGCTGCACCTTTGAATTTCTAATGGTCCCTTTTATTGCACTCTTTTTTTCTTCATTTAGAAAACATCCTCATTGGAGATCGCTCTCCCTGCATTATCTAGTTTTGCAGTCATCAGTGACTAGTTCACCTGACTATGATGCCATCCTTACCTATGTGATGCTATATGCCGTGATACTTTCATGTTCTAGGTAATAGACCTTTAATTGGTTCTACCTTAGGGAATATATCCCCTTAAATTTAATTAAATCATGAAGGATTTTGGATGCGATCCCTTTCTAATTTTGAATTTACTCTGCTTTTTAAAGGGCCGTTTTTTAAACTTTATGTTCCCCTGTGGTCACAGTATGGCAGCGATATTCTTCATATATGAGAACCCTCCGGTTTGAAATTAGCAGCAGTGTGTCATTCTATTGAAGTATTTATGTCATATTGGTGCGCTACAGCCTGGTAAGATGTATAAACCTTGATCCTTTATATATATTTGGTTGAAGTTTGAGTACCTAAACTTACATGTATGCATTTAAATGCTCTGTATCAATCTTTACTCTGTTAACTGAATTTATATTCATTAGATGTATTCTATACATGTTCAAATGTATATATTGATTATTGTCTATTTTCCCATCATTTAGAGTCCACCACAATCATTGCCTTTAAACTCCTGAAGAAGCTCGTATCAGAGCGAAACATGTCGAGCGGCAGATTGTCATGGCACCTTTAAGTAGTTGCTTTATGTTGCACTGTTTAATGTGAATTATTTTTGGTGACATTGTCTATGTCAAATTGCTCTTACAAACATATACCACTCCTCAAGTGAGGCATGGATATTTTAATTGTGATTTAATAAACTATCAATTTTATTTAATATGATTGTACAGAATTTTTGATTATATTGTTGATTTAAACAGCACCTTAAAAGTCCCTGGGGAAAATCTTTTCCCCTCCCCCTCCTTCTTTAGGCTAATTAGCCTTTAGTTTCTGTTCATCATTTAATCATGGGATGTGGTGCTTTCAGCTGACTATCTCTGTCCTCCCCATATCTCATTATTACCATTTGAAAGTATTCTGGCAGGCCCTTGCAATCCATGCTTTGGGGAATTCATCCAGAAATCTGTCCACAAAAGTGGTAGGTATAGTGTGTTTGGGTTTGGCAAAGTCAGCAGATAGAGGATTGGTATCAGCTGAGTTAGCAGTTGGGGGGAGGGAGGGTTCCAAATGGTTTTGGGACCCCAAAAAAAGCCTCTAGCACTCTGCCAGAATTTCAAGGACACATCACAATTTTCAACATTTTAGGGGGTATTTAGGGTAAAGCACTACTATGGAGCTGACAAAATACATTGTTAAGTGACTACACGAGGTGAATATAGGCCCAGGAGAGCATGCTGGGGAGGTAAGTGAAGGCAAATATGTATGAAAAAAAAATTACATAAAAATCCAGCATGCATGAGGACAAAGGGGACATTCACAGCATATTACAATCATGGTAATTAGGGAATGAGGAAAGAAATGCAATATATTATCAAATACAATATATACAATATATTAAATACAATAAAATGTGATGTTAAAGGATAAAAATCTTACCTTAATATACTCCTTCTGCAGTACCTGGATGATGGCAAAACAGGTCTCCGGGATAATGATCCCTAGAGCCTGGGGGGAGATGCCTTTCGAGAACTTAAGGTCCTGCAGGCTTCTCCCTGTTGCCACTGCTCTGCAGTGATGGCTTGCCTCATGCAGGTATCCTGCCTGCTGATATAGGAGGTCAGCAAAGCCATCAACGGTGAAATACGGGGTCCGTCATCCTGAGAAAGTTCCTGAAATCATCAGAATTATTCTCACGGATCTCACGGAGCAAAGGCATGTGACAGAACTGGTCACGCTGGAGCAACCAATTCTTGGTCCATGAACTCCTCCCCACCCTGTTCATGGGCTTGGCTTGTGTCAAAGTAAGGACCCCACCACCAAGCCCCCACACAGCACAAACTCTACGAGGAGTACGTATACGCAACATGGCTAGAAAACGGTCGGCTGGTCAGAACGGAGTATCAGAACGCACTGAAGCACAGCAAGGCCTGTGAAGAGCAACCTGAAAATCAGTAACGAACGAACAAGAACACAATGAAAAATTAATGGTAACTCGCTGCACGCACTGAAGAACAGATACAAACCCACAAGCACAAACTGAACAGCAGAAATTAGATCTGAAAACCACGAGTCTGAAAAAGCGCGAATCGCCTCTCACTTAACATTTACTAACACGAGATTAGCAAAAGGAGCCCAAAGGGTGCCGCGCTTGGTACTGAACTGCCCTTTAATAGTCTTGTCGTACGTGGTGTACGTGACCGCGTTCTTGGCATTCGGAAATTCCGACAACTTTGTGCGACCGTGTGTATGCAAAACAAGTTTGAGCCAACATCCGTCGGAAAAGATCAATGGATTTTGTTGTCAGAATGTCCGATCAATGTCCGACCGTGTGTACAGGGCATTAGGGTGGTGGGGGCCCCTTGGCTTGAGTCACTTTTGGGCCCTACCTTCTATACATTACTTTAAACCTTTAGTTTTCTTTTAAGCGCATTTGTCTGCCATTACATCACTGTCTAATGCAGACAGGTTTTCTCAACGGCAGTAAACGAGGCACTACGTAACTGCCAATAACCAATCAGCAAACCTCAAGATAAGAGTTTAAGGAATTTTAAGGAAAAAAACTATTTAAGGAAAAAAACTTACATTTAAATGCTCATCAATGCAGCCTTGCACAGCGTCCATCTGCATGCTTGTCCAGTGTCATTTGCAGGCTTGTCAGTGTCATTTGCAGGCTTGTCAGTGTCATTTGCAGCCTTGCCCAGTGACATTGCAGCCTTGTCAGTGTCATTTGCAGCCTTGCAGCCTTGTCAGTGTCATTTGCAGCCTTGCAGCCTTGTCAGTGTCATTTGCAGCCTTGCAGCCTCCATCTGCAGCCTTATCAGTGTCCATCTGCAGCCTTGTCTGTGTCATTTGCAGCCTTGCCCAGGCTGAAGTTAAACTGCAGTGACTTGTCAGTGTCACCGCAGTTTAAATATGGCGCCGCCGAGATACACAGAGCCGGTCCTGTGTATCTTGGCTCCTGTCGGCTTTTCTCGGCTCCTCTGGCAGTCCCGCTTAGTCCTGCCCAGACCTGCCCTATAATGGACATAACACAGGTCCAATGGCGGGACTGGGCGTGACTGTGAGCGGAGCCGAGCGCCGCTGCCGGAGCTAGCCGAGTGTACTGTGGCTGGGGCCCGCGGGGCCCCCTTATGGGCAGGGCCCATGGGCTTGAGCCCACTCAAGCCCTATGGTAAGTCCGGCCCGCATACCTGCAAAGCAAATACAATAAAACATAGTAAAAATAAAACAGAGAGAACGATAGACATAGAACAATGGTGAGCGAAAAGTAGAGCGGACAGTAGAGAGCGAACAAAAGAGAGAGAACAATAGAGAGAGAGAAGAAAAATACAACCACAACTATTTTTGTTTTTTTTATTTTTTTGTGTTTTTGTGCGTTTTTTTTTTTTTTTTTTTTACTGTAAAAAAACTATAAACTGAACGTTGCAGATTAGGGTCTCTCAAAATGTGATGGCCATCACATCTTTCGAGACCCTGTGTATGTGTGCCTATGACTGTGCGGTGCTGTACCCTACGCTAATACTCAACTAGTGTGTGATAGTGTTCGAAACAGTCACCAATGCAAAGACCAGGTTGGTCAGGACAGGAAGGACAATAAAAGCGGGTGTCACGCCTAAATCCGCGCTTTCTACAGACACGACATCTTCTTTGGGGTGTTCTTTGGGTAGGGGTACCAGGAGAGGACATGCGGAAAATGCCTCTCAGCCGGCTTACTGCATTTGCGTTGGGAAGTTGGTCTGGAAACAGAAGGGCTCTGATGATCTCTTCCTGGAATTTAAGGAAGGATCCAGTTCGTCCTGAAGCTCTGTATAGCACATCGTTCAGCAAAGCCAATTGAAATAAGTATACAGACACTTTTTTATACCAGCATCTGGCCTTACAGGCAATTAGGTACAGCGCCAACAACTGGTCGTTGAGGTCCACCCCTCCCAAATTGAGGTTATATTCATGGACACAGAGGTGTTTCTCCACAACACCAGTCACTATAGGAATTTGGACTGTCGAGTCTGCGTGAAGGGAGGAAAGAACGAAAACATTCTTATTATCCCTCCACGTCACAGCGAACAAATTATTAAATCTCAAGCATGCTCTCTCCCCCAGCCTAAGACGGGACTCTACAAGCCGCTGGGGAAAGCCCCGGGGATTAGCTCGCATGGTGCCACATGCACCAATTTGATGATCAAACAAATGACTAAAAAGTGGCACGCTTGTGTAATAGTTGTCCACATACAAGTGGTACCCCTTTCCGAATAAGGGAGACACCAAGTCCCACACAATCTTACCAGCGCTCCCTATGTAGTCAGGGCAGTTCTCTGGCTCTATGTAACTATCTCTTCCCTTGTAAACCATAAAACTACATGTATAGCCTGTGGCCCTGTCACAGAGCTTATACATCTTGACCCCGTAATCTGGCACGCTTGCTGGGAAGATACTGTTTGAATGACAAGCGGCCAGAAAACTTAATCAGGGACTCATCAACGCAGGCATCTTGATGGGGAGTAAACAAGGCTGCAAAACATTGGTTGAAGTGGTTTACAAGGGGCCGAATTTTATAGAGCCGATCAAATTCAGGGTCACCCTGAGGACGACAGAATTCATTATCGTTGAAATGCATAAACCGCAAGATCTGCTCGTATTGTGTCCTGATCATGGAGGCAGAGAACACGGGCATATGGTAAATTGGGTCAGTGGACCAATATGACCGCAACTCACTCTTTTTAGTTATGCCCATGAGGAGGGATAGGCCCAGGAAGGTCTTAAATTCGGAGACCGTAATTGGTCTCCAAATCTCTGGCAAGGGTCAGCTGGGGATTAGCGGCGATGAATTGACCAGCATATAAATTGCTTTGGTCCACAATAGATCTACAGAGATCTTCGGTCAAAAACAGGGAATAAAAATCAAGTGACGTAAGATCAACTGTTTCCACCTGAATTCAGGGTTGGCCAGTGGATGGGGGAAGTACGGGTGCTGCAGAAGTAAAGGGTTCCCAATTAGGATTGGCGAATGCAGCAGGAAGGGCACTATGGGCCCGAAGGGCCTGTCTTTGTCTTCTTCTTGGTGGCAGCGGGACAGTACTCGTTCTTGCCACCTCGCCAGCTTGATCTGCACTTATGGGACTTGCCACGTCACCACGTGTTACTGCAGTGCTGGAACAGGGAATAAAAATCAAGTGACGTAAGATTAACTGTTTCCACCTGAATTCAGGGTTGGCCAGTGGATGGGGGAAGTACAGATGCTATAGAAGTAAAGGGTTCCCAATTAGGATTGGCGAATGCAGCAGGAAGGGCACTATGGGCTCGACGGGCCTGTCTTTGTCTTCTTCTTGGTGGCAGCGGGACACTACTCGATCTTGCCACCTCGCCAGCTTGAACTGCACTTATGGGACTCGCCACGCCACCACGTGTTACTGCAGTGTTGGATGTATGACCAGGATGTACTAGGCCACTGGTACTTGCCAGTTCACCAGAAGGAATAGCAGCGCTAGTACTGGTTCTCTGCGCCATACGAGGGACCTGCAGTTCTTGCACCTCAACCACAGCAGAAGAAGATCGGAGTCTGGTATGCCTGACCTTGGCAGGGACCACAACGCCGTCGTCAGAGCTATCTGTCATGGAGCCGCTGCTGTCTACAGGATCGTATTCTGAGCCTGAATCTGACAGTTGAGTGACTTCCTCTTCACTATCTGTTATGCTCAGAAATGTGTAGGCCTGTTCACTACTGTACCTTCGATTTGACATTTTGGTCTCTAAATTTACTGGTACAGTAGTGAGACTCACAGGTAAAAAAGCTCCTGACTGTTAGCGACTGATTCAAATGCTACCAAAAAAACTGTTAGCGTTCGCAGGGATCAGGCCTGACTCTGCGAACACTGCAGTTATGTGAGATGTGTTTTGTAAGCGACAGTGATCGATTGATACTGCCCTTGGGTGGGCTGGGCTAGGCTGGGCGGAGGGGCTAAACGCAGGTACTAGCAGGTAGCGGGGCTGATCCCACTAACACTGCGTTTTTGGGAACCCTAAACTGTTGGGGACGCTAGTATAGATATGATCAGATCAGATATCGATCCGTTCAGACACTATACTACTAAGGGAGGCGTATGGTGCGTGCGTGGGTGTTAGCGGTACTGGCACTAATCTAACGCTGCCTGGGGTGACGCAGACCCTATCTGATGCTTAAACCTAACTTTGATCACCCGCCGGGTGATTAGGGGGTTAAAACTTTATTGTGTAAAATATGGCGGGTGCCCTGACGCTATAAAAAAAAAATCTAAACTGCGTCACCCGTGACACTTATACTGTGATCACAGGTGACAGGGGGTAATCAAGGGATTAAAACTTTATTTGGGGGTGGGGGGTGGGGGGGTCCCTAAACCTATCTGAGCCTAATACTAATTACCCTAACACTGATTAGTGTCACTAATGACACTAGTAGAGTGATCAAAAAAAAATCTCATTGCTGTACTGGGTAACACAGTGACAGGTGGTGAAGGGGTTAACTGGGGGGGTGATCGGGGAGTGATCGGGGGGTGAATTGTGTGCCTACTTGACCTGGTGTCCTACACGAGGAGAGATGACATCACTTCCCCTGTCAGTGTTTACAGTTACACAGACAGGGGAAGGATATCATTTGTCAGGAGTGATCACCAGGTCCAGGCCAGATTTCATTGGCCTGGCGATTGATCGGCTCCTGATCAAATCCAATCGTAGTGGCGGGCGTGGGGGAGGAGTGCGCCCGATGTAGCATGACGGCGATTCGCCTACCTGTGGCATTCTGCCGTAGTATAACTGCGGCGGACGGTCGGCAAGCGGTTAAAAGCCATGGCCATTACTGGGCACATGATATGTACTGTATGTAGTTGTACAGAGCACAAAATCTGGAGCCGATAGCATAGCAAAAATAAATACCGTATATACTCGAGTATAAGTCGAATTTTTCAGCACATTTTTTTGTGCTAAAAGTGCCCCCCTCGACTTATACTCGAGTCAAGCACTTTTCTGCAGCAAAAAATTTCATTTTCCGAACCGACTTTGGGGCCCCGTATCTCAGGGCCACTTGGTGCTAGAAACCCCAAATTTGATATGCAAACCCAGTGGACCTGGTACCATAACATATCCAAAGCTGAAGTTCCTAGCACTAAGTGGTCCCGAGATACGGGGCCCCAAAATCGGTTCAGAAAATGTCATTCTCTGCTGCAGAAAAGTGCTTGACATTTTCTGAACCGATTTTGGGGCCCCATATCTCAGGGCCACTTGGTGCTAGGAACCCCAAATTTGGTGTGCAAACCCAGTGGAACTGGTACCATAACATATCCAAAGCTGGGGTTCCTAGCACGAAGTGGCCCTGAGATACGGGGCCCCAAAACTGGTTCGGAAAATGTCATTTTCTGCTGCAGAAAAGTGCTTGACATTTTCTGAACTGATATTTGGGGCCCTGTATCTCGGGGCTACTTAGTGCTAGAAACCCCAGCTTTGGGAATTTTATGGTGCTAGTTCCACTGGGTTTGCACACCAAATTTGGGGTTCTTAGTACTAAGTGGCCCCGAGATACGGGGCCCCAAATTCGGTAAACTGTGTCTATCTGCAGCAATGTCATTTCGGGACCCTTTGGGTTCAGAGACCCCAAATTTTGGCTGCAGCTAGGGGGCATCTAGGAACCTTTAACTACCGAGTTTGAAGTTCAGGGGACCTATGGCTGCAAATGGGCACAGTGAGGCATGCAAATGGGCACAGTGATGCTGCAAATGGGCATTGTTGACCCTCTTTTCCACTTACAGTAGCTGTGCATTTCTCACCCTCGTCTTATACTCGGGTCAATAAGTTTTTCCCATTTTTTTGTGGTAAATTAGGGCCTCGACTTATACTCGGAACGACTTATACTCGAGTATATACGGTAAGCAATTGCCTACTTTTGTGCTTGATAGTATGGATTCTTCTAGTTCCATTATAATATCAAATAAACAGCAACAATCAAGGGCCATTCACTTTCCTCTGGGTGTTCCATAAAGGAAGGAAAGCGGGAACAATAGCTGATAAATAAAAGCATGCAATCTTCGTACATAAAGAGGCCAGTGCATTGTCCAAATATATCACTAATATTTGTAGCTGGGAGTGACTGAAAATTGTTATTTCAGTCTCTTCATATGGCGATTCTCCATCAGTTTGACCTCTGTTAATATTATTGTACATATACTGTAGGTATAGTATAATATATGTATTTATTTTTATATACATGTAATAGATTTGTAGAATATAAACAATATTATCAGCTAAGGTCCCCACTAACAATTGGGAACCAGTACAAGTTTTTTTAAGATTCTCTTTATTGGAGTTTCAGTGGTGTATAAATACAAAACAGAGCCAATTGGGCATACTCTGGCTCAAATATCCACATGGTAAAAAACAGAAAAAAATATAAAAATCATAAAGAAAACATTGTCGGTGCGTTTCAACCAATCAGAGCTTAGTCGTAGATCTCATGTAAAACATGTGCTCATCAGAAATACACGGATCATTACCTTTCTTCAGCTACAGGCATCATTCAGATATCTTTGTTTTCAGCTGGCAATTCCCTGTAATGTAAAATCCACTCTAGCGGCTATTCAGCCACTGGATTGCTTTTACAGGCATCGGGAGGGAATGTCCCCCCTCCCCCACCACCACCCTTCGGTGCCTTTCTGGGCTCTCCCATGCGACTGAGAAGCCAGGTTAACAATCTGGTGCCGGCGCTGGATTACAATAGAGCTGGCCGTGGACCAGATGGTCCCTGGCCATCTCTATGACCTTGGGAGGCCGGAACAGGCGTCATGACAGTTGTAAAGACTGCCAGTTTTTTTTTTCTGGAAAGCAGAGATCCATGTTTTTTTTTTATCTCATGCTTTCCAGGGTAGAGGAGATATCTGGGGTCTTGTTGACCCCAGATGTCTTCATAAAGAGGACCTGTCATGCCTTATGCTATTACAAGGGATGTTTACAGTTCTGTAATAGGAATAAAAGTGATAAAAAATAGAAATAAAGGGACAGTATAAAAATAAAAAAAATAATAATACAATTTTTTTAAAGCTCCCCGTCTCATCATGCTTGCATGCAGAAGAAGAATTCATACGTAGGTTGCGCCCGCATATGTAAACAGTGTTCAAACCACACATGTGAGGCATCACCGCAAATGTTAGGGAGAGAGCAATAATTCTAGCACAAGACCTCCTCTGTAACTGTAAATTGGTAACCTGTAAAAAAATTTAAATCATAGCCAATTTTTAGGTACTGAACTTTGGCGCCATTCCACGAGTGCACAATTTTAATTTTCTAAAAATTGGAGTAAATATTGTGTTTTTATTTTTTTTTAAAATTCATTAAAGTGTATTTTTTCCCCAAAAAATTGCGTTTGAAAAATTGCTGCACAAATACCATGTGACATAACAAATTGCAGCGATAGCCAATTTATTTGCTAGGGTCCCTGCTAAGAAAATACATATACAGTATATAATGTTTGGGGTTTCTGAGTAATTTTCTAGCAAAAAAAATATGATTTTTACTTGTAGGGGAGGAGTGCCAGAATTGGCCCGGTATGGAAGTGGTTAAAGCCAGTATGGTGAGCAAAAGCGCCTTACAGCTGTAATTATTACCTCATCAACATCTACACTCATTGGTCATTTTATTACACACACTTGTTCAATTGCTTTGTAACACAAATTGCTAATCAGCCAATCACTTGGCTGCAACTCAATGCATTTAGGCATCTAGATGTGGTGAAGAAGACTTGCTGAAGTTCAAACCGAGCATAAGAATGGGGAAAAAGGGGATTTAAGTGACTTTCAATGTGGCTTAGTTGTTGGTGCCAGACAGACTGATCTGAGTATTTGAAAACTGCTGATCTACTGGGATTTTCCTTGTTGATGTCAGAGGTCGGAGGAGAATGGGCAGACTGGTTCGAGATGATAGAAAGGCAACAGAAATGCAAATAACCACTCGTTACAACCAAGGTATGCAGAATACTTTCTCTGAAAGCACAGCACATCGAACCTTAAAGCAGATGGGCAACAGCAGCAGAAGACCACACCGGATGCCAATCTTGTCAGCTAAGAACAGAAAACCGAAGCTACAATTTTCACAGGCTCACCAAAATTGGACAATAGAAGATTGGAAAAACATTGCCTGGTCTCATAAGTCTCTATTTCAGCTACGACATTCAGATGGTAGGGTCAGAATTTGGTTTAAACAACATGAAAGCATGGATCTATCTGCCTTGTATCAATGGTTCAGGCTGGTGGTGGTGTAATGGTGTTGGGGATATTTTCTTGGCACACTTTTGGCCCCTTAGTACCAATTTAGCATCATTTAAATGCCATGGCCTACCTGAGTATTGTTGCCGACCATGTCCATCCCTTTATGACTACAGTGTACTCATCTTCTGATGACTACTTCCAGCAGGATAAATGCATCATGTCACAAAGCTCAAATCGTCGCAAACTGATTTCTTGAACATGACAATGAGATCACTGTACTCCAATGGCCCCCATAGTCACCAGATCTCAATCCAATAGAGCACCTTTGGGATGAGGTGGAACAGGAGATTTGCATCATTGATGTGCAGTTGACAAATCTGCAGCAACTGTGTGATGCTGTCATGTCAATATGGACCAAAATCTCTGAGGAATGTTTCCAACACCTTGTCGAATCTATGCCATGAAGAATTAAAGTGTTACTAAACCCAGGACCCTGCATTCACTATATTTGGTCTCCTACAGTACACAGAACATGGAAATGCATTTATTATAGTAAATATAACTGCTAAATACCTTTTTCTCATCAGCAGGATATAGCAGCCTTGTGACTTTTATCAGTGTCTGGTTAAAGCTTGTAGGAGGAGTTTTCATTCTACTCTGACTGTCCTATGAGGTTGCAGGACCCCCGATCCTCTGTCTGGACAGTGCTGATTGGCCCTGTGCTGATCACATGCACTCTCCCAAGAAAAAAAAAAAAAACTCTCTTATTAGGAGATGGATTGGGGACAGTGGAAGAAGGTGAGGATCAGAGAAGACGGGATCAAACAGCCTTTTTACACAATGCAGAGGATTAACCCCTTAGGTTCCACTGTGAGTAAAAACCTCATATGCTCTGTACAATTTTCTTTAAAGTTGTACAAAGATATTCAAGTAACTCGGGAGGGGGTTGTACTTTTCTATTATTCCTTCTTCTATAGTTTCTTCTGTTCTCACAAACATTTTTTGTATGATCAAATTATATAGATTCCCATTTTTTAAATGATTCTTGTGGCTGACCACATTTAAAATAACAGCTGCATATAACTTAGTGTACTGTAACTGCAAGATGTGAGCTTCCCACAGTTAATAGTGTATCAGCCACAGGAACTATGCACATAAATACACTGCTCCAACAGAACAGTAAAACGACATTCCACACATTCCTTGGACAACCACTGGCATAGTTACACTATATACACATATTGACAGAGAGACAACAAAGTAATAAGAACATCATTTCATCAAATAATTATTTTCTGATCACAATGTTACTGTGCAATACCAATTTTGTCGTCTCCCCCCATTTAAATGTAGCGGTGTAGTTGCCACTAGTAACAAACATCCACCCATTCACCCCGCTGCCAGACTCCCATATATCACTTGCAGAGACAATGAACAGTCCTTTCCTGGTTTTGTTTTTGTTTATTGAGGGGTACAACTTGGTTGGGGGAAAGGGGTATATGGGATGCCCATAGAATAGTTCATTTCGCCATCATACTTAGAGATTTTACAGATTAGCACATAATTTAAGCCTGAAGAAATGATGTGCGTGTTTAACAGCTATGATCTTTCTCCTGCATCACCATGCAGACTATTGCTCCTCCTCTGCGTAACTCCTGCAGACTATTGCTCCCAGAACTTCTTCACCCATGACCATGTAAGGATGAGGACATCACTCTTGACCGTGTAAGGGTGATGTTCCTAGAAATCCTCTCCTCCTGCACAGACTTATACTGTAGTTATTAGTGTAGTGTCACATCTTATTCTGTAAGCAAGAAGGACCCACACTGTAATGGGGGACATCTGATGTATGGGGACACTCTGAATAGTTCCTCAAGCTGGCTCTGGTTGCTCGCTGCTACTAGGCCAGAGGCCTGCAGCACCTCTCCCCAGAGGCCTAGTAGTTTAAAAGCACATGTTTAGCGGTGGACTACTGTTCCCAGCTAACCCAGCTTGAAAATCCTGTGCCCTCAGGCCACATCGGTTTAACACGACTCCCCACAGTCTCTCCTCTGATCCAGGACTCCTCATCATTGACCGTGTAATGATGAGGACTTGAATGACCATGTAGAAGTGACTTCCTGGCACATCCAGCCCTCCACTGTGGTACACTCACCGACCTTTCTCTGCCCCAAGTCCTTGATGGAGAAGTTAACTGGACCATACGTTCCGACAGCTTCACCTGCCCCTCTGCTCCAGGAGTTCCTTATCAATGACCGTGAAATAATAAAGACATCGCCAATTACCGTGTTAACGCGAAGTTCCCTCAGTTCTCCCCCGGGCCTCCTCCTGCGATCAGCGCACCCCCCCCCCAGATGGGGTGCCCTCCTGCTGCTGTCTAGTATTCCATTCTCCACTTCACCCGGCCGACAACTCCTCCCAGTGGCATGTTACCTCAGCTTATATAGGAGGCCCGCCCCCTGCCAATACCAGTTGGGGATTGGTCAGGGCTCCCACATGGGCTGCCGTCCACTTCAGCCCTGCCCCTCTTCGAGAACATTCTCCCTGAAAGCAGGGGAGGCGTTTCAGTATTGAAGCACAGGTGGTCACACCCACTGCTACACTAACCATTGCCTGCCCCCAGATCAAAACAGACACGCCTAGCTTGCAGCATAGGCCTGCCTAAATTTACCTGTGCTGACAGTCTTTCTAGTAAAAATCCTATTACTAGCACCTACCTATTGGTAGAGGGTGCTACATAAATACTGGCCAAGGACCCCCCAAACCAATATGGCAAATCATCCGTGTTAGGTTCCTATGGTAGCGAGCCCTTGTAGAAGGCCAACTTGGGGTTTCCTAGGACATGGAGTCTTAAGCCGCGTACACACGATCGGATTTTCCAGCGGGAATTGTGTGATGACAGGCAGTTGGTGGAAAATCTGACCGTTTGTACGATCCATCGAACAATTATTGTTAGATTTTCCGCGGACAAATGTTGGATGGCAGGCTTTAAAATTTTCTGCGGACAATTCTCTGTTGTCGGATTTTCCAAGCGTGTGTACACAAGTCTGTCAGACAAAAGTCCAAAGTACAAACACACATGCTCGGAAGCAAGGACGAGCTGGAAGCGGTCGGTCTTGTAAAGTAGCGCTCGTAATGGAGAATTAACATTCATGATGTGGCAAATTATGAAATCTCGAAATGCAGCGCAAATTTTCAAAGGCTTTTATTTTCTAGTGATATCAAGAATAATATTATTATGCTTTTTTTTTTTTTTTTTTTTGGGCAAGTTACCACAACACCATTATCCCGTATTTTTTAAGATCAAAGATACAACTATGTTGGTGCCCCTTGTCAATTTTACATTGTATTTTTTTTAAATGTAACTGCCTACTCCCAAACTGTCATTTGAAGTAAAACACATAGCCAAGTATTATTCTACACAATTTTTTTATTGTGCATTAAAAAAAGAAAACAAATAAAATTAGGCATGCTATCTGCCAATAGAACTTAACCAAAAAGGGAATTCTATGCATCCAAAAATATAGAAAATATACCAAATCAAATCATCATTCAACCAAAAAATAAACTAAAAGTCTCATGCATGTGTCCTGCTTCCTAATATAGGGGCTCAACAATGCCAACAATGCTCAACAATCCTCCTCCTCCTGTTCCTGGACTGGACTTGGGTCAAAGCAATAACTCCAAGGCCAATAATAAATAACACGTTATCTCCTCCGATTCCGCAACATGCCTGGTTGACAAACGGCCGTTCAGAAACAAACTGAAAAGCAAAAAATAAAAAGCGCAAAATGAAAAGCGCGTAATAAAAAGCACGAATCAACACTCACCAAACTTCTAATAACACAAAATTAGCAGAAGGAGCCCAAAGGGTGGCGCTAAAGAGCTGAAAAACCACGTAGTACGTCACTACGTTCGTGTTTGTTGGCCGACAATTGTGTGCCATTTGTATGCAAGACAAGTTTGGGGCCAACGCCCTTCGGACAAAAGTCTGTGGTTTTGTCGGCGGAAAATCCGATCGTGTGTACGAGGCTTAAGGCTCCTTTCACACTAGCCGATTTCAAAATTGTGCAATTTTCAGTGCAACTTTTGAGTCCGACTTTGATATGACTTTGAAGTGACTTTGATAAGACTTTTACACTCTCTGGCGTGGAAGTCGTGTCAAAGTTGGATCAAAGTAGTGCAGGAACCTTTTTCTGTGACTTCACTACGACTTCAGTAGTGTCAATTGAAATGGCTCTCATAGAGATATATGTAATTTCACATATCCTGCGACTTTGGGTCTCACAAGTCAGATCCTAAGTTGCACAAGTGTGAAAGGAACCTTAGCCCCAGCCTTCTTCACCAGGGTCCTTGATAGCGGGGATGGACTTGCAGCAGACTGGAACCAGGTTGCGGCCCCCAGGTATGCCTATATAAAGATGTGGAGCCAACTTACTTGTGCAGAGTACAGATGGCAGGAGACAGAAGAGGATCTGGGAAACAAGCAGAGATCAGTGCAATGCCCAGGGGCCCCATGATCAGGGCTAGGACAAGGGGGAAGCAAGGGCGCTGTGTTGGGTGTGAGGGCTTGCACTGGCATTTTTAGTGTCTTTTTTGACAGGAGTGACTGTTCCTCCTGTCAAAAGAAGCAGCTGGCTGATGCTGGAGGGAGGATTCAGCTTTCTCCTCCCTCTTGCAGGGGGCAGAAGAGAGCCCACACTGGGACTGAGAACTCATCTCAGTCTCACCACGAGAGAGGAACAACTGACTTCATTACAGAAGGGAACAGCACTTGGGATCTTTGAGTACAATGAGGTGGTAGGGATAACTCTGATGTCAGGGGACACTGTGATGGGGAACACCTGATGTATGGGGACACTGTAATGGGGGACATCTGATGTATGGGAACACCTGATGAATGGGGACACTGTGATGGGGGACACCTGATGTCAGGGGACACTGTGATGGGGAACACCTAAAGCCAGGGGACACTGTGATAGGGGACACCTGATGGATGGGGACACTGTGATGGGGGACACCTGATATATGGGGACACTGTGTTGGGGGGCACCTGATTGATGAGGGCACTGTGATGGGGGACACCTGATGTTAGGGGACACTGTGATGGCGAACACCTAAAGCCAGGGGACACCGTGATAGGGGACACCTGATGGATGGGGACACTGTGATGGGGGACACCTGATATATGGGGACACTGTGTTGGGGGGCACCTTATTGATGAGGGCACTGTGATGGGGGACACCTGATGTTAGGGGACACTGTGATGGCGAACACCTAAAGCCAGGGGACACCATGATAGGGGACACCTGATGGATGGGGACACTGTGATGGGGGACACCTAAAATATATGGGGACACTGTGTTGGGGGGCACCTGATGGATGAGGACACTGTGATGGTTGACACCTGATGGATGGGGATACTGTGATGGGGGACACCTGATGGATCGGGACACTATTATGGGGACACCTGATGGAATGGGACACCTAATGTATGGGGACACTATGATGGGGACACCTAATGTCAGGGGATACTATGATGGGGACATCTAATGTCAGGGGACACTGTGATGGGGACACCTGAAGTCAGGGGACACTGTGATGAAGACACCTGATGTATTGGGCACTGGGGTAGGAACACTTGATGCAGACTGGTAGGGGCTCCAGTGCATTACTTTGTCTTTAGGGGCAGAGGGTGCTCATATAAAGGGGGTCTCTCTGATATAATGGAGGTTTTAAGGGAAGGCGCTATTATAAAGGGACACTGCGCTAATATGGGGGGGTCTCTAAGAGGGGGGCTAAGCTAATGCGGGGTGGTCTCTAAAGGGGGTGCTGACTACTGATCTAATAGCTGGTGGTGACCAACCACTAGTTCATCAGTCAGCATATCCCCTTCTTGGAGACCCCCCCATAAGATCAGAGTCTCCTTATATTAGCGCATCCCCTTAAAGACCACCTATCATATCGCCTATAATATCCAACTGATGAAGTCCTTTTGAGTTGGATATTAGCAGAACATATTAGCATTTTGGAATGGATTGGAGGTTGTCACCAATATTTATATAGTATTTTGTGTATCAAGATTGCACAGTATATACTCTATGTTTGAATAGGATTGTATTAATATTTGGTTTACCCTTGGGGGTTTCCACCATCATTCACAATTATTTTTTCACATATGAAATAATATAATTATAGGGGGAGGGTGCACTGCAATATTTAAAATATTTATTTTTTTGGGTCTCTAAAGGGAGCACTGATATAAGGGCACTCTGATGTAATGGGTGGGGGTTCTCTAAGGGGAGGGGGGAAGGTATTGATATAAGGGGACTCTGATCTAATGAGGGTCTCTATGGGGGGCCCCGTGTATTATGAAGGGGGGTAACACTGAAAAAAAAAATTGCTGTTTGCCGCTAAAGCATTCGTGTTTGGCTTGAAGAAAAGGTGGCAACCCTAAATGCGGCAGGCAGGCAAAGACAGTAGACAAGGCCAGGTCGGTACACCGGAATTCAGACACGCAATACGCAGGAAAGCAGGAGCACAGAGAAATTAGGAAGTTACTGAGGAAACTTGAGCTGCACTGAGCATGTCTATAGAGAATCAGACTGGGAGGGGGACTAGAAAGAGAAAGGGATATAAATCCACAGTAGAACAGGCGACACCCAGAGGTAAACACAGAAGCCAGCAGCACAAGTGAGTAGAACCACAGGTCCAACAGAACCACTGCAGCAAAAAAGGTAGGAATTTTCATATAAATAGTGTTTAAAATATGTGTATTAAAGTGTTTGTTACCCTAAAAAAAAAAACTGATCCTTTTCCCTTAAGCGCTTCAGCCCCGGAAGATTTTACCCCCTTCCTGACCAGAGCACTTTTTGCGATTCGGCACTGCGTCGCTTTAACTGACAATTGCGCGGTTGTGCGACATTGCACCCAAACAAAATTGACGTCCTTTTTTCCCCACAATAGAGCTTTCTTTTGGTGGTATTTGATCACCTCTGCGGTTTTTATTTTTTGTGCTATAAACAAAAAAAGAGCGTAAATTTTGAAAAAGAACTCAATATTTCTTACTTTTTGCTATAATAAATTTCCCCCAAAAATATATAAAAAAAACTATTTTTTTCCTCAGTTCAGGCCGATATGTATTCTTCTACATTTTTTTGGTAAAAAAATCGCAATAAGTGTATATTGATTGGTTTGCGCAAAAGTTATAGTGTCTACAAAATAGGGGATAGTTTTATGGCATTTTTATTATTAATTTTTTTTTTACTAGTAATGGCGGCGATCGGATTTTTAGCAGGACTGCGACATTATGGCCGACACGTCGGACAATTTTGACACATTTTTGGGACCATTGTCATTTTTACAGCGATCAGTGCAATAAAAATGCATTGATTACTGTAAAAATGTCACTGGCAGTGAAGGGGTTAACCACTAGGGGCCAATCAAGGGGTTAATGTGTTCCCTATTGTGTGTTCTAACTGAAGGGGGGAGGGGACTGCGCAGGGGAGATGACAGATCGCTGTTCATACTCTGTTCTACCCTCAGAGTACCGGAAACTGTGTTTACACACACAGATCCCAGCTCTCGGTGTGCCCCGAGCGATCGCGGGAGCCCGGCGGTGATCGCGACCACCGGGCACTTGCATCGGCTCCGTGAGCGAGCAGGGGGTGCATGCACGCCTCCGGTGACGCGCACGTGCCCCCTAGTGGGCGAATATGTTATCGACGTAACATGACGGCGATTCTTGCAGCCAGTACAACTGCGGCAGCTGGTCGGCAAGCTGTTAAAGCATGAATAACAGCATAGTGCATGTGCTGTGTCATTTGGCCCCTTTTATCACCTAAAATACCTGACTGATCCTGCCTGGTTCTACCCTCCCCCCCTGTAAACTGTGGTCGGTTTATGTGCCTTCGTCATCTGCAGCTCTCCTCTCTGCTCTCCCCTGTCCTCTCCCCCCTCTCCTCCCTGCCTGGCAGCTCTGTCCACTCCCCAGCCCTCCCCTCCTGCTGTTATCATAACTACACTATAATCATACCATCCCCTCTGTAAAATAACATACTCCTGATCAACGTTGGATGGTATTATCGTGGTTCCTATTGGCTCGCAATTTCCTTCAAAGTGTGCGGCCCGCCCCATCCCTAAGACGACATGGAGCGCAAGCCGAAGCTATGTCACCCGGTCACGCTTTTCATAGCAAGGCTTGGCTGCTATCCCCATAACCACACACCATTGGTTAAATGACGAGTGGATGGTGATGTTGATATCCAGCCTCGTTTTTATAACGAGACGTGGATACAAATTTTTTAGTCTTGGGTAAGTCACCGGAATCTGGAACAGTGGTGGGACTATTTATATGGATTATCCCTGCGCTACCTTGGAAACAGCTGTGTGTACGGACAGCTGCAAGCACAGAGTGGGATCAAACAAAGCCCATGAATAGTGCAAAACAAAAGTGGAAAGTGCTGCGCTAATCCAGTGTGATATGTTTGTGTAACAGTGTTTATTTAAGAAAATTAAATCAACAAATGAAAAAATGGGGTGCACAGGTGCTATGTCTGTGTGCACAGTATCCTGTATTTATACACTAAATCTGAGTGAAAAAAACCCAATCCTATATGCTGTTGAACCTGTAGAAGGGATGCAAAAGTGCTCTGTATGTAGGGAACCAATGCGAATAGTTCTCATACACATCTAGTAACTTGTGCAAATAAACCCTTAAAGTGCTGTTGTGCCTGTGCAAAAAGGGGTATTAGAATAGAAAAGTGAAAAAAGGTATGCGGGTACTGTCTTTGTATGCACAGTATCCTGTGAAGAAAGTATATAGATATATAACACAATTCCTTATGAAATGGAGTGTACGGGTGCTACGTCTGTGTGCACAGTATCCTGTATATACACTAAATCTGAGTGGAAAGAACAGAAGACAAAAAACAAATCCTATATTACGTTGAACCTATGAAAAGGATGCGACAGTGCACTGTGTGTGGGGAACCAATGCAAATGGTTCTCATACACACCTAATCACTTGTGCAAATACACTCTTAAAGTGCTGTCGTGCCTGTGCAAGGAGAAAATTCCGGATGAAAGTGTTTGTATGCACAGTATCCTGTGGAAAAAGTATATAAATATATAACACGATTCTTTATGTCAGATTTTTTCTCTATAAGGGTTGTGACAGCACAGTAGGTGCAAAACAAATGAAAAAACCTTAAGGTGCTGTTATATCTCTGCGGCCCATAGAGATAGAATAATCATATACATATAGTAACAGCAATCAGGATAATAAATAATATCCACATAACATGTGCAAACTTCACTCTGTGGGCGATATAAAAGTGCAAACTTATGCAGAAACCATGATTCGTAAAGGACTTTGTGCAGCCTGTATAAGATAATGTGCAAAAACTTATAAATGTGACAAACAGGTGGGGGGTGTTTCTCTATAACACACAGATAATTAGTAATAATCCAAATAATTATTGCAACATGTAGTCCAGAACCAAGTCTTTTAGGATATAATAAAGATGCCGGTGCAAGCTTCAAATGCAATGTTTTGTGATCCCTTTGGCAATCCAATTGTGCAGCTAAAAAATCGGGTGGGGTGCCGAAAGGGAGAGGGTGTATATATCCTTTTCGTGCTCAAACACACACAAGTGAAGGGTGGCCCCTTACCTTGCGGCAAAAGGACAACCGCATAGAAGGTATATGGAGGAGATGGTCTCTCTTTGGGGTCCCTGGACCGGAGCCGGTGGTCCCTGTGTCTCAATCCCTCAGTACCAGCATCAACAGTAGCAGAGTCAACATAAGGGAGAATAAGAAGGGTACCAGATAGTGTAGTATTTCAAACCAATCGCTGTTTTTATTAAAGTTAAAAGCATGTACTCACATTTAGTAGATGCATAACACATAAAAATCCTACGAGCGGCGAGCTCGTCAATCCAAAGCTGTATCAGTGCCTATCCCGTCCCTACGCGTGACGTCACCCAATCACGTGACTTCATCAGGGGATCCCGTGATTGGGTGACGTCATGCGTAGGGACGGGATAGGCACTGATACAGCTTTGGATTGACGAGCTCGCCGCTCGTAGGATTTTTATGTGTTATGCATCTACTGCATGTGAGTACATGCTTTTAACTTTAATAAAAACAGCGATTGGTTTGAAATACTACACTATCTGAACACAGTGCACTGTCGCATCCTTTTCATAGGTTCAACGTAATATAGGATTCGTTTTTTGTCTTCTGTTCTTTCCACTCAGATTTAGTGTATATACAGGATACTGTGCACACAGACGTAGCACCCGTACACTCCATTTCATAAGGAATTGTGTTATATATCTATATACTTTCTTCACAGGATACTGTGCATACAAACACAGTACCGCATACCTTTTTTCACTTTTCTATTCTAATACCCCTTTTTGCACAGGCACGACAGCACTTTAAGGGTTTGTTTGCACAAGTTACTAGATGTGTATGAGAACTATTCGCATTGGTTCCCTACACACAGAGCACTTTTGCATCCCTTCTACAGGTTCAACAGCATATAGGATTGGGTTTTTTTCACTCAGATTTAGTGTATAAATACAGGATACTGTGCACACAGACATAGCACCTGTACACCCCATTTTTTCATTTGTTGATTTAATTTTCTTTAATAAACACTGTTACACAAACATATCACACTGGATTAGCGCAGCACTTTCCACTTTTGTAGTGGTGGGACTATTTGACGTCCATCGCATTATTCCATCATTTATGGATCTTGTTGGGAGTGGGAATAGTTGCTTCACAGGGCTCGCTTCCGGGTTTGTGACCGGAAGTGACGTTACATGTCCGTTGTCATGGTCATTCAATTTGGGGTCATCAGATGTATATAAGCGATGCTGCTGTGGGGGGAGTCCATACCCCAGATGACGACTGTTCAGTCGAAATGCATCGGTTGGACCTACCTACATGCATCGCTCTATCCATTTCTATCCATGTACGATATGCCTAATTTCTACCATCTAAATGCGAGTGTTCATTTTTTATGGTTTTCATTAAACGCTACTTTTAAACGGTATCACGCTATGCTAGTTTTTTCAATTTATACATGCCATGCGGTACCGAGCCTCTGGCCTCTATGTGAAAGTTTGGTTTACACCTTATACATTTTAATGATGTTTCGGCCCATTGATGTGGATTAATTGTTCCGGACCAGCTGTACTTATCGGGTTTACCAATTAACAAGCCTGTGTGACTTGGGCGGTGTAAGCCTTCTCAAGTCAACGTTTTCTGGTAAGCCTCCTCCTAATAAACAGTGGTGGTGTTTCTGGCTATCCCTTAATACTCAAAGGGTCACACTTTCTTGTTTAGACTTTTGCGTACTTCTTACCATTTACCTTTTGGACTTTTATTACCGATTCGGTTTTTCTCACGATTGCTTTTTACACTTGTGAGGGATGTGGACTCTAAAATCTATACAGCGATTTCCTCTGTATATTACACATAAGGTGTAATGAAATGGTAATGAAATGTATTGTTTTGAATTATTGTTTTTCTGCTATTTAGTCACTAATATAGCTTTTCTTTAAGAGTTTCTCACAAAATTAGTGCTGCACTTTTCCACATATACACATTGCTTTTTTGTCTACTGCTGTTCTGGCTGCTACTTTTGTATTTTTTTCACAGCGCAGTATACAGTTTTTTACATTTTCTCTCCTCATTGGCTGACTGACTTTGATTGACAGCAGCAGGAGCCAATGGCGCCAACGCTGCTGTCTCAGTCAATGAGGGCAGTCGAGACACTCCTACAACTTTTTTGGATTTAGATAGGGCTCAGGTAAGTATTAGGGGGGCTGAGAGGGGCTGGCGCACACAGAAGGCTTTTTATCCTAATGCATAAAATGTATTAAGATAAAAAAAAACTTCTGCCTGTGCAATCACTTTAAGTTTAATCCTAAAGTCAGATAATGTTTAAAAATGTAAGTGGCAGAACCCATTTAATAATACAATTTTGTCATGACCAAATTTAGTCAATGACATCACCCTTGACTGCTGGCAGTGTTTTTCCATTACCGCAGTGCCGGGGATTAGTCATTTAGCCTTGTGCAAATTGTAAAGATTGTCATGAGATGGGTCATCATCATGATTTAAATAGATAACAAAACTGAACACCATAATTGATGTGGATTTACATCGGGGACAATAAGGATTTTTCTCTTTTGGGATTGTGTTTTTATTTTAAAGGATTTTTACAGGAAGTATACTGTACATATGTGCTTATTTACTCTTAAGTGGTACAGGATTGGCGGGGGCTGCATATCCAAACTGCAATGGATCAGATTGGGGTGCTGCTGTATGGATGTCAAACTAATTGAAAAAATAATAATAATAATCAAATCCACAGCCAAATATGCGCAAAGACTGTCTACGAAAATTGTATTGTTTGTAACACCACATTCAGATTTAGGGCATCCCACAAGCAAAGCTACATGAAAAAACCCTCTCCCCACATATGGTATTTTTTACTTTGTTTGTATTGGTACACGTCCCCATGGCTGTGCCCAACTCCCCATGACATTTTTTTTTAACAATAGCTTGCCTATTAGCCCTGAAAATGGTTAGACTGTATTATAAAGATTTACCTCATATTGACCTCAGTTGGGTTCCACGCTAAGTTCAGGATTTGTGACCTCACACTGGGTTCACCAAACCTCCAGCAAACTAAACCCGGGCAGATTCTTTCATCTCTCTACCTCTAAGTCCCAGAGGTCCCAGAGGCCCTTGTTCAGCTGTACGGTCTGTACAACTGGTATGTCTGCCCTTGTCGTAATGTCAAACATATACAAATACGGTGTTATGTTCAAACTGGTCACACTGATGCCATTAGGCCTTTTTCTATCACGATATACAGTAATAGTTTTATCTTAAGAGTACCTTCCTAGGTCTCATATTTTATCTTTGACCAATTGTAGAATTACTTTGCGTTAAATCAGCTCAAGTTTATTTATGGACTCCTTAATCTTGACTGCAATGTAGAGAATGATGCTTGACTTTAAATTGTGTTTAATTAGTATTCAATATTCCCTTCCTTATTTATTTGTATCAGAAGAAAGGTGTTCTGATAATGCAAACACCTAACAATCATGCTTTAAAATGGAACATGTGACTATATACACAAATAGCCACATGAGGGAGCTGCGGCTACATGGGTCTCATTATAGTTCTATCAATGTTGTATTGTTACACAATATACATTAGAAAATAAAAAAAGCTTTGCATTTTTTATCATCCTGTCCTTGGACTAAAGCTTCATCTAGTAAGTGTTGTCTTTGAAAGGGCTGCATTTCTCTGTTACATTTCAATCAAGATTCATAAACAGTATTGTATAAGAGGAAAAAGACCCAGGAGAAATAAAATGAGAGCTTTTTTCATGGGAAAATAACCTGGGAAAATTTACTTTTCAGATGACTTCAATAATTAAAAGAAAAGTTTCTGACAACATTTTTTTACGGGGAAACTTTACACATAGTTTACATCATCCTGCATTTACTACCTTACCTGACTTAATTCATTATCTTAAATAAACTTTTCATTTTGAACTGTTATAAACGGTAAGAAAAAGTAAATATGCAAAAGGTCAATCCAAAAAGAGGAGCAATTACCTCAACAATTTTTGGAAAAAGGCCCCTAAAACTGAGTACCACCTCAGGATAACATACAATAGTTTCAGTGACATAAATGCTACAAATTTATATTAAAATTTGTGCCAACAAGTGTCTAGCAAATATAGCACAGACAGTCTATAAGGCTAGCCGAATTTTGAGAGCCTCCACAGTGGAAGCACATGCATTATAATGGATAGGCAGAGGGCAGGTGAGCCCGGAGGGAGCCCACCCCTCCTTAAAGGCACAGGGACACACTGGACACCCAGCATATAGCACAATGGCAGTAAAGGTGTCCAGTGCCTCCCCTCACCAATATGAGGTGAGGGAATGCACTCTGCCTAACCATTATAATGCATGTGCTTCCACTGTGGAGGCTTCCAAAATTTAGAGTTAGAACTACTGGGTCGACCTTGACAGGGCATTGTAGCTTATGCATGTATTTGTGAAAAAAGGCAAGAAGCGCCAATCTAAGTGCAGTATCATTAAAACTTTAATTGGGTTATATAAAAGAACAACAGCCAAATGGCTACTCACAAAGATGGGGTTAATAAAAGCAAGTGGTGGGTCCAGGGATGTCCTCCTCAGATGTTGAAAAGGTGCATGGTGCAGGTTTGCGTGGAGGCGCTGTCAGCGCTGTGATGTACGGGTGGTCCGTGGGGTCCCTGCTGTGGGTGCTGGGCTGCAATAACGATGGAAGTGTCCGCAAGGAGAGCCGGCATCTACCCGGACATAAGGAGCCAGATCCGTTGCAGTAGACCGGAACCGGAAGGAGACAGGCGTGGAACGCAAACACTGATCCAGGAGCCAAAGGGCGGAAGTGACGTGTGGACATGTCAGATGACGCGTTTCAATGCTTCCGCATTCAGATCCCTTGATTTCTTGAGATCTGAAGAAAATGCGGAAGCATTGAAACGCGTCATCTGACACGTCCACACGTCACTTCCGCCCTTTGGCTCCTGGATCAGTGTTTGCGTTCCACGCCTGTCTTCTTCCGGTTCTGGTCTACTGCAACGGCTCTGGCTCCTTATGTCCGGGTAGATGCCGGCTCTCCTTGCGGACACTTCTATCGTTATTGCAGCCCAGCACCCACAGCAGGAACCCCACGGACCACCCGTACATCACAGCGCTGACAGCGCCTCCACGTGAACCTGCACCATGCACCTTTTCAACATCTGAGGAGGACGTCCCTAGACCCACCACTCGTCCTTGCTTTTATTAACCCCATCTTTGTGAGTAGCCATTTGGCTGTTGCTCTTTTATATAACCCAATTAAAGTTTTAATGATACTGCACTTAGATTGGCGCTTCTTGCCTTTTTTCACATTATCTTTTCAGAGTTGTCTGCTTCCACTCTCAAGTGAACTGCCGCTGGTGCTTAGTATCAGATTCCTGTGATTTACATATTTTCAGTGACTATCATCTTTATATATATTTTTAATTAACTATTATCCCCTGGACGGTTTTGCAGAGTCCCTATATATATTTTTTACCATTTTTGATCTTGCATATTCAGGTCACATTCCCTTTTTATTCTGGACACTTTACATTATTGTGAATTACTTCATTCTAGCTTGTTTGTATGTTCTTGCGCCATTCATCCTTTTTGTTATGCATGTATTTGCAAATGTGTGCAAACTAAACCCCTGTTTTTAATGCATACTGTTAAACAGGATAATTTGGTTGTTTGCAGGCTGGTCACGGCTCACGAACGAACCTAGGCTGAAGGGAATGTACCCTTGTGGGCACTGTGGGATGTGTAACTATGTTGAAAGTTCGAGGGTCTTTACTGACTCTGAAAGACGGCACAAGTATGAGATCGAACAGTTTAGTAACTGTGCTACAATTTGGGTCCTCTATATTTTGGAATGCCCGTGCAAAAAGCTTTATGTAGGTAAAACCAAACACCAGCTTCGGGTCAGACTCGGTAAACACCTAAAAAGCATTAAGCAAAAAGAAGACACCCCTGTAGCACATCACTTCTTAAAATGTCATGGTGGTCAATCCACCGGTCTGAAAGTTAAGGGTTTCTTGGTTTTGAACTTAACCGACTGTAGGGATGACTATGATACGGTATTACTCAGGAAAGAAGAATCGTGGATATTCAGGCTATTTGCTTTGCAACCTAAAGGACTAAATAATGAGCTAAGCCTCAAAACCTTCCTCTAATCCTTAAGAATAATATTAGGCCATATTGTATTCTTAAATTAGGCGCACTGACGATATGACTACGTTTGAATAAAAACTTTAAAAACTAACATCACTATGCTCATTCTATTGTCTTGGACTCACAATCTTATCCTGTGTAGATACGCGATTTTTATTTATTTGTATATAAATATACTGAGTTTGTTGTATACATTCCTTTTCCCCTCTTTTTCCCCTGTGTTTTAAGTACTACAATATGATTTGTCACCACAAGATGGCCCTAAAATGAAGTTCTGACATAATTGATGCTAATTGGGCATTTGCACTTCAAAAAGACGTGGATACTGAAAGTCGTACGTCTGACGAAGCGAACAGTCACGTGTGCGAAACGCATTGACGTAGACAGCGCCATCTCCATCCTGCGCTCTACCATGTGTTCCAACAGGTGTGCGTAACTTTGAGTCGCCTCTTCCACATGGACTGACTGGACGAGTCTTCAGTACACCCACCTATGGGTCTCCTGACTTGACATACCTATGTCTGACCAGATGTCTAGCTGTCACTTGACATAGAGCCGACGCAACAACACAAGGACTTACCAAGGGTTCACCTATATGCTGACCGCCGCGCCCATGAAGGAAGACTGTTTCTACATCATTTTCATCTCAGTCAATACCATGGAGCGGTTAGAGCCCTTGGGCAAACCCCTCCTTCTCTTGTCCTTGACATACTCCTCAGTCCTCAGTCAAGCTCCCAGTGATATGTCATATCCTCCCAATGTTGGACTGTGAAGTTCACTAAGGCATATTAAGTATTCCATACTGACAGCCACCTTCATACATGATTGGATTGAACTATCTTTTGCAAACTGAGAGATCTTCTCTCCCAATAGTGCACGGACACTAGTAAATCTATAGCTCAGTCTATGGGCTACACGCTGACATATGCATTCCGTATAACCGGTCTAGGATTCTCTACCTTAGTGTGCCATACGATCTTGAGTGACCTATATACCTGTCCACTTACAATACATACAATAATCTACACAATTATTGCACAAGCCTATATTATGGGCATGCCAGGTGTAGAGTGTATATTGGACTAGTCATTCGAGCTGCTCCAGTCCTTCCATAGCAGGTTATGCATGTGTGTGGGGCCCTGTCAATTTTTTTTGTATGTGTTTTTAATTGGGTGCACTTGGGGGTTATCTCCACTATAATGGTGAAATTCAACCTACAGTGGACTAACCCTATTGCTGATTTTTCAATAAAGGTTCTCTAATTTTGGATACACCGTGGTTGATCCTCATAATTGCTATCCTTTTGGAGACATCTCTTTGTCTCATCACTGTTGTTCATGCATTGATTCCTTATAGCCTTGGAGGTATCCCGTCCACTGAATGAATCGGTGACAATAATAAATGTTATAATTCCATAATCTGGAAAGTGGGTTCAATGTTCGATCTCATCTTTACATTTTGGTCGGTAAGTTGAGTTGGGAATTACTTGGGTTTTGTTTTGCATGCATTGCCCTTCCATGTGCTCCTTGCTGCAAAGGCAGTTATAAGTGAGGGCAGTGGCCATTTGTTTGTACTGTTAAATATCGTTAAATACCGTCCAGTCTCGGCATCACCTCACTATTGGAGATTCAGTGTCTCAAAGCCTTTTAGACGGACTGCCATATGGTATGTGCGTCCAACTGATCTGGTAAGGGTACCCACCTTTTTCAAATTGAATGTCTTTTCTTTGCCTTTTGGTACTTCTCCTTTGATTGAAGATTGGAGAGAAAGTTCCCCTATTATTGGACACTTTACATGTGGACTTTTATCATTTTGAAGTATATTTTGCTGTCACATATTTCACCTAATTTTTGGACTTTTGGCATTGTTCACTGCTATCACTCCTTAAATATTTCGAATTTTATATTGCTGTCACATTTTTTATATTCCTCCTATATTTTTTATATTTTTATATATTTTTATGTACTTACGTTGCCCATGCACTTGAGGTGTTTTGGATTCACATATATACCTATACTCATTGTCTTTTGGTCACTTTGACAGGAATATTTAGCGCTAGACTTATTTTTCACATTTTCACAGCAAATAGAATGAGACCAGGAAATGTTTACCTTGGAATGTATTATGACAGAGACAATAGCCACAAATATTGTTTAGTGGCTGGACTGTATAAAAGCATCTTGATTAGGCCACAATATAAGAGGGAGAGACAAGGCGGGTCTTATCTTGAAATAAAAATTACAGTGTATTTTATTTTTTGAGAGACATTACCCACAAATATTGCACAAGCGGATAGGCATCTTCATAATACATGCCGCATTGAGGGGCACTTCAGTGCATACTGTGCAAACTCTGGCCAGCGGTCCAGCCTGGAGACCCTAACTTCTGAGTGTTTGTATCAGCCCTAGACTCAATGTAGTCAGCAATCATGTAGTTCAGGGTCTGTCTGTGAGTGCTGCCTGCAGCTGGGTCTGTCGGCAATGGTTTTTAGACATGTGCATTTGTTTTCGTCCGAATGCATTTTCGTCCGAATTTCAGGTATTTTCGTTATCGTTTTAACGAAAGTGCAGAATCCGAAAAACGAAAGATCCAACATAAACAATTGCTTTATTTCGTTTTCGTTGCTACAACAGTTCGATATAGATAGGAGATTTGACATAATGATGACAATAACAATCTGTGTCCATCAAACCTGTGGTCGAATGTGCCTAACCTTAACTCATTTAGTCCATGATTATTCTACATAGAGAGAAAAGATTCGACATAGAGAGAAAAGATTGATGTAGGGGAGAAAAGATTCGACGTAGGGGAGAAAAGATAAATAAAAATAATGATGATGATGAATGTTATTGGCTGATTGTAACCAAAGAGGAGCAGCAGTAAAATAGCTAGAACTAAGTACACACGTACTTTGGCTTATGGTGTCTGTTGAAAGTTCTAAGAAGATTTGATGGAGCAGGTAAACTATACGGCATTGTACAGTTTAGCTGCTCCGTCGAATCTTCTTTGAACATTCGACAGACACCATAAGCCTTCAATGACAGATTCGACCTTAATTTGGATTTTCGGACTAATGCAATTTTTAACGAAAAACGAAATAAATAAAAACAAATTTCGGGAGTAACTAAATAAATGTATTTTTTGGACAAAAACGAAATTCTGAAACGAAATATTTCAGTGTGCACATGTCTAATGGTTTTATAAAAATCATAACAGTGGTGGCAGCTATAATCACCACTGAGGATCAGAGGCACACAGGTCATCAGAGGGGATCCTGCCACCATCAGGAAATACAGAAAATAAATTCTTATGCAGCACCTCCATAAACTGCCATATTTTTGGATCCCTCTGGGATGGTGGCGATAGATGGGCCATTGTTTTCTTGTATTGGGGATCCAATAGTGTGGCCACCGAGTAGTGGTCCTTACACAGGCATTCGAGAATAAACAGCCCCAATTGCTCAGTATCACTAAGGACAACACTGTCCTTAACAATTTTACCTCACCCGAGTTTAACTCCCGAAGTGTGGGAGGGGTGAAATGTCATCCTTGAAGCCTGCCCAATTTCCTCCTCACCTTCAGCACCCCAACCCTCTTTCTTGTATTCATCTTTTGACTTACATGGTTGGAGGCAGGAAGCAAAGAATCCTGCAGGTCTAGAGACTCACCTCTATCTCCCCAGTCTGTCAAGTCACAGAGTGTGTGTTCCAGGAGTAACACAAAAGGGGCCGTATAACTAATCCCCGCCTCATTATGGCTTACCATTCTGGCCACCTCTTCAAAAGGTGCCAAAATGCTGCACATGTCCTGAGCTCCCCAAAGCCCATCTTCATACCATAATTTCACAGACAATCATTGATTGCATACTGCTGCTGATGCAATCTCTGCAGCATGGTCAACATACTGTTCCAGTGCATGGGGGTATCACACATAAGGCAGTTGGCAGGCAATGTATTTTGGCACTGCATGTCTGCCAGGTGCACACTGGCCAAGGGTGATGGCCTAAGGTGGCCAGAAACCTTTCTTGCCGGACAAAGGGCCTTCTGGAAGCCAGGGTACTTTATGATGAACTGCTGCACCAAAGTGTTGAGGACCTGTTCCAGGAAAGGTACATGTGTGATTTATTCCCAGGTGAAGGGGGCGAATTTAATACTGGTTTTTTATAATTTTTGTTTTTTTTTTATTATTTTATATTTTTATTTTTATTCTGCTTTTTTTATGTGTATATGTATATATATATATGTATGTGTATATATGTATGTATATATATATATATATATATATATATATATATATATATATATATATTTCTTCATCTAAAGTTATGTATTGCAACAACATTTCGCATTGTAACTTTTAGTTATCTATGTATGTTTGCAATCATATTATTACGTACTGATATCATACCGTTACGTCAGAATACCAGTTATTTCATGATGTATCCATCACTGTTTTTTATTTTTCTGTTGATATATATTTTCAATAAAACCTTTTGTACAAGAAGGGGGCGAAGGGTGGCCAGCAGGTTAAGGCTAAATATAAATAAACAATTGCGCTAATATTAACCTCTTAATAATACGCCGTGTGCCTTCAAAATTACCAAAAATAAGTGAACTGTCTATAATAAAATGACTGTAAAATAAATAATTAATTAATTAACAATCCTCCTGTGTAATAAGTGAATATGCCCAAATAAATCACCCACTGATTATGTGACAAAAAAGTCCTTTTGTAGTGAGATGACGGAACCTTATAAGTAAGCTCAGATGGATAGCAGTGAGTTCAATAGTATGTAAGCTAAATGTATAGCAGCGGGTTTAGTAATACCGTTCCACTGCCGATGGTTTATGGTGGGATTTCCAGCTCTCAGAAGACTTCCACGATATGTAATAAAAGAATAAGAAACAAAACCATTGCGCAGAGATCATACCAGAGTGATTTTATATAAGATAATGATGATCTCTCTCACATGTCCCCGTTAGAATGATCGCATAGGAAAAAATGATCTGCTGCATTCAGCTGCACGCTGGAGACTCCTCATCCACCACCAGTGTACACACGCAGACACTGCTGGAAACATCACAGGCTCCTCCTCCCGACGCGTTGCGTCACCAGACATGTGACTTTTTCAAGGGTGCTCATGTGACAGACCTGAGCGATACTTATAGTGTGTGTACTGGTTGCCACGGTGACCCCGGGAGTCAATGCATCATCATACCATTTAAGCGATCTTTAATTCCTTACAATGCATAGTATATTTAAAAGTTCCTTTAAAATAACATACACAATAAAATAACATTTTAATTCCCTAAAAAAACTAACACTGGACATATTTACTACTGAGTTTAAATTTCTCTTAAATGAATAAATAAAAAAACTGAATAATTTTAGCTAACATAATTATTAGCTGAACATCTAGAGTGCAAACAGATATATGGAGCTCCCTCATCAGGGCATGGTGGAAATTACAACCAACCATACATATTTAAAATAAAAAAACAAACACCGGGAAGAAAAATTGTGATTCAGCCAGACCAAAAGTATATGCTGATCACAGCAGATGTATCATCACTATACACTAACATAGGCCATGAGGATGCTATTGCAGCATCTAAATGGGCCATGAATAAGTACAGCAACTTAATTTCTAAGCAAAAGAGGTTTATTTTAAGATATCTGGCATTTGGTTTAGAGCACAATTATTTTTGGTTCAGTTCTGATTTTTATAGGCAGCTAAATGGTATTGGTACAGGGGCTAAATACGCTCCGAGCGTAGCAAACATATTTATGGCCCAATGGGAGGAGGAAGTGGTATATTTTAATACTCCCCCACAACTTATAATGTACAGAAGATTTATAGATGACTGTATAATGCTGTGGAATGGAGAACAGAAACCGCTTCTAGAATTTTTGGAAAAACTGAATAGAAATGAAAAAAACCATAAAGCTGACCTATGAATTGAGCAATAAATCCTTACATTTTCTGGATCTAGATATAGAATTGACTACTAACGGAATTTCAACAAAAACCTTCTTTAAACCAGTTGAAAGGAACAGCTTTATACCTGTGGATAGCTGTCATTTTGATCCCTGGCTTATAAACATCCCAAAAGGGCAATTGATTCGCTTGAGAAGAAACTGCACAGAGAAAAGTACCTTTTTGGAACAGGCTAGTGTCGTTGGGGAAAAGTTCGTCCAAAAGGGTTATAACAAGCACTTTATAGAGGAAAAAATGAAAGAGGTTTCGGATATTACAAGGGATGAATTAATTCAAGATAGACCGAAGGAACAAACATATTATCAAGGTATTCCGATGGTTATGGATTATAATATTCAGCATCGACAGATTGAACGTATATTCAAAAAACATTGGCCACTTCTTTTAGCTGATCAACAAATACGAAACATATTACCAGAAAAACCATGATTTGTTTACAGGAGGGCACCTACGTTGAGAGACATAATAGCCAAAAATGTCTTGGACCCCCTGAAAAAATCACAAGAATTGTTTTTTTTTCCAGAGGAAAGGTTTTTATCCTTGTAAGCGGTGCTATGCATGTAAGAACACTAAACAAAATGGCCAAAAATGCACCAATTTAAAATCCGCTAGTAACAACACAGATTATCAGATCAAAGATTTTATGACATGCAGAACTGAGGGGGTGGTGTATGTACTGCAATGCCCGTGGGCAGAACAAAAAGACCGATGTGGAAACGCATCAGGGAGCACATACAAAACATTATTAAAGGCTATCCAAAGCATAGTGTCTCACGCCATTTCTCCTTATGTCATAACAAAAACCCAGCACTACTAAAATTTTGGGCAATTGATAAATATAGACCCCATTGGCAGGGTAGCAATAAAGTGAGGGAACTAAGCAAACAAGAATCGAAATGGATATTTAATATGTGTACACCAGTGTTTCTCAACTCCAGTCCTCAAGGCGCACCAACAGGTCATGTTTTCAGGATTTCCACTATTTTGCACAGGTGATTTGATCAGTTTCACTGCCTTAGTAATTACCACAGCCGTTTCATCTGAGGGAAATCCGGAAAACATGACCTGTTGGTGTGCCTTGAGGACTGGAGTTGAGAAACACTGGTGTACACTCACGCCGATGGGTTTAAACATAGATTTTGATCTTAATTGTTTTATATCGGATTTTTAAAATGTTATTCTATACATTCTTATTTTTATGCTACAAATTTCAATTTTATTGTTATATATATATATATATATATATTTAAAAAAAAAAAAAGAACCATGATCCTTGGTTCTTCCTGGTGTTTGTTTTTTTATTTTAAATATGTATGGTTGGTTGTAATTTCCACCATGCCCTGATGAGGGAGCTCCATATATCTGCTCCATATATCTGTTTGCACTCTAGATGTTCAGCTAATAATTATGTTAGCAAAAATTATTCCGGTTTTTATTTAATCATTTAAGAGAATTTTACACTCAGTAGTAAATATGTCCAGTGTCAGTTTTTTAGGGAATTAAAATGTTATTTTATTGTGTATGTTATTTTAAAGGAACTTTTAAATATACTATGCATTGTAAGGAATTAAAGATCGCTTAAATGGTATGATGATGCATTGACTCCCGGGGTCACTGTGGCAACCAGTACAGTCACTTTATCTATTATAGACAGTTCACTTATTTTTGGTAATTTTGAAGGCACATCATATTATTAAGAGGTTAATATTAGTGCAATTATTTATTTATATTTATTCATTTATTTGTGTAGTCCACATAATCAAATGCAGGTATATTATTTGGGCATCTTTTAAGACCTGCCCAGACCTAAAACCAATTGAGAATCTGTGGCAAGACTTGAAAATTGCTGTTCACAGATGCTCTCCATCCAATCTGACAGAGCTTGAACTATTTTGCAAAGAAGAATGGGCAAAAATGTTACTCTCTAGATGTGCAAAGCTGGTAGAGACATCCCCAAAAAGACTTGTAGCTGTAATTGCTGAATACAAATGCACACCACTCTTTTCACATATTTATTTGTAAAAAATGTTGAAAACCATTAATGATTTTCCTTCCACTTCACAATTATGTGCCACTTTGTGTTGGTCTATCACATAAAATCCCAATAAAATACATTTACGTTTTTGGTTGTAATATAACAAAATGTGGAAAATTCCAAGGGGTATGAATACTTTTTCAAGGCACTGTAACAGAATTGTGACTAGGGATAAATCCACTCAAAAATTCTGATAACAAATCAGCTCAATCCCAACCGCCTGTCTTATCAATATAAAAAAATAGACTAGTGTTAATACTGCTGCTAACACCTCTTGCGTTCCCACAAGTAGACTAACTACATAAAGATATTGCAAACAGTGCTGCGCAGTACAGAAATAGTGTACAAATAAATTATATCATGTACTAAAACTAATATTCCAAAAAACACATTGTGATGTAAAACGTAAATAAATGAATGATAAAACGAATAATAAAGCAATCAGAAAAAGTCCCAAGTGTCTGTGTGATTTTATAACCATATACTGTACGTCTGTTTCCCAAAGACAACCTCTGGATATGACGCTGAGCACGTGCACTCAACTTCTTTGGTTGACCATGGCGAGGCCTGTTCTGAGTGGAACCTGTCCTGTTAAAGCACTGTATGGCTTTGGCCACCTTGCTGCAGCTCAGTTTCAGGGTCTTGGCAATCTTCTTATAGCCTAGGCTATCTTTATATAGAGCAACAATTCTTTTTTTCAGATCCTCAGAGAGTTCTTTGCCATGAGGTGCCATGTTGAACTTCCAGTGACCAGTATGTGAGAGAGAAAGCGATAACACCAAATTTAACACACCTGCTTCCCATTCACACCTGAGACCTTGTAACACTAACGAGTGACATGACACTGGGGAGGGAAAACGGCTAATTGGGCCCAATTTGGACATTTTCACTTAGGGGTGTACTCACTTTTGATGCCACTGGTTTAGACATGAATGGCTGTGTGTTGAGTTATTTTGAGGGGACAGCAAATTTACACTGTTATACAAGCTGTACACTCACTACTTTACATTGTAGCAAAGTGTCATTTCTTCAGTGTTGTCACATGAAAAGATATAATAAAATATTTACAAAATTGTCAGGGGTGTACTCTCTTTTGTGAGATACTGTATATTCCTTATATTGTGTTCATTCAATGATAATAATGTCAGATATTTTCAACTCTGCTGTGCTGTGTTTATATTTCTTCAATTTTATTCTTTCACCATGTGTATGTATCACTTCACCAGTATAGACATGCTTTCCCCTTAGTATTTGACCCAATATAAGGTCTCATGTGCTTACCCTTAAAGCGGGGTCTCCTGTGCCATGGTTGTTATGCCTTTTCTCCACTTCGCTGGTGTTCTTAGTCAACCTTCATTCTCAGTAATTGTCAGTATACTGTGGTATACCTATATATTTCTCTCTATCCTTAGATGGTTTTTGATTCTTCACTTATTTTTCACCTGATTACTCATTTTTAGCGCTGCATCGTTTTTTATTTATTTGTATCTAGAGTGCTTGTATCTGACTTTTTGATGCTGGCTGCTTTGTGGATATTGGGGTAATTTTAATATAGTACCCACTTGTCTCAATTCAGACTTCTAGCGCAGTGTTAACCCTTGTTGGTTTTTTATATACATTCTCAGTAATTGCACAATGAATGTGTACATTAAGATTTGCTTCAAAAATAATAGAATATATAGTGCTTTCCGTATATAAAATGATTTAAAAAAATAAATAAATGACACTCTAAATATTTGGTTCACTAACACTAGTGCACATCAGAATCCAGGCATAGTATATTGAAAACCTGAAACTAAATGACCGACTGAACACTTCCGGGTTTGTGGTGTGAAATCACCAGCTTCTCAACACTTATACAATGCGTTGCGTCATTAGATCATGTGATTTCATCAGGTTAGAGTTACGGAGAAGTTCTTTTGCTAGAATTATTGGTCTCGCTCTAACAATCGCAGCGACACATCACATGTGTGATTTGAACACCGCTTACATATGCGGGTGTGACTTATGCATGCGTTTTCTTTGCTGCGCGAGCTCGCGGGGACGGGGGCGCTTTTAACATTTTCTTACATTTTTTTTCTTATTTGTTTTTTTTTTATTTTTATGTTTTTACATTGTCACTTTTTTTTGAAAATCTTTTTATTGAGTATAATACATACAAACAGAAAAACAACAGTAAACCTGCTACAGCATTGGGACTAGACCCATGCAGGGGCCAGTGCCAGCCGGCAATTGGGCTGCTTCCATCATTAGTGACAACAGCTGTAGCACATCCACAAGAAAAGAACAAACAAACAATCTAGTTCTGTATTGGCTCCTGCTCAATTGAAATATCTAAGGATCAGATCATTCAGTCGAGACCCAAGGGACAATAATAGATATCAAATAAACCCATATCAGAGATTACATTACAAAAAAGTCACCCAAAGTATCAAAATCACTTCCACCCGTAGAGTGGTATTATGTACATACTCAATTAGTCTGCGGTTGCTGTGGAGGCCTCAGCCAGCAATTTGGCCCACACTCTACCGTATTTTTTGGGGCATCCTCTATTTTGGTAGGTTTCCTTATAGAGTGGTAGTACTTTATGGACATGTGTTTTCCATAGCAATATTGACAGCGGGGCACGTTTTTTTCCAGCAGAGAGTGATCATTTTTCTGGCATAGAAAATCAGGAGTCCTATCAGAGTTTTCTCCGCTATCCTGGGGGCTAATTCTTCTACTAAGCCTAGAAGGCATATCTGCGGGGTTGGGGCTATATATATTCCCACCACTTCTTGTATTACAGATATTTCTTGTGACCAGTAGTTTTGAATTGCTGGGCAGGACCAGAAGATGTGTATAAAGTCGCCCGGATCCCCAGTACACCACCAACACTCCGAGGACAGGGAGGTTCTCATTTTATGCAATCTATACGGGGTAATATATGCCCGGTGTAGTATTTTGTATTGTATGAGGCGGTCACGAAGTGAGACCAGGATTTTGAAGGGGAAGTCCCACAGGTCCTCTCAATCCTCGGAGTTCTTACATTATCACTTTAAAAATAAAAACTTCTGATCACATTTATTGCTGTCATAAGGGATGTAAACATCCCTTGTAACAGTAATAGGTGGTGAAAGGTACTCTTTATTGAGGGATCGGGGGTCTAAAAGACCCCATATCCCTCCTTTGCACTTCAAAGTATTCAGATCGCCAAAAACAGCAATTCTGAATACTGTCATTTTTAAAAAAAACCTATTGGATTTCTAAAACGTGCAAAGCAAGGTCCATACAGATGGATAAGCAAGTTTGGGGTGGAGGAACTTGACTGGCCTGATACTCGAAACAACACCTTTGGGATGAATTAGAACAGAGACTGTGAGCCAGGCCTTCTCGTCCAATATCAGTGCCTGACCTCACAAATGCGCTTCTGGAAGAATGGTTAAACATTCCCATAGACATACTACTAAACTTCATGGACAGCCTTCTCAGAAGAGTTGAAGCTGTTATACAGTAGCTGCAAAGGGTGGGCCAACTTAATATTGAAACGTAGGGACTAAGACTGGGATGCCATTAAAGTTCATGTGCGTCTAAAGGCAGGCGTCCCAGTACTTTTGACAATATAGTGTATATACCAACGTTTGTGGACTCTATCTTTCCTACAGACTATATAATATACACTGATTTGGGTTATTTTCACCAAAGAAATGTAGCAGTATACAGTTTAGCCTAAATTTAGCCTAAAGCCTATAATAGAAACAAAGAAAAACGCGTTTCTTTTTCAATTTCTTTTTTCGTTTATTTAGCACAATTTAAAAAAACAGCGATAATTAAATACCACCAAAAGAAAACTCTATTTGTGTGAAAATTTTATACAAAATTTAATATGGGTGCAGTGTTGCATAACTGAGTAATTGTCATTCAAAGTGTGACAGCGTTGAAAGCTGAAAATCGGCCTGGTTAGGAAGGGGGTGAAAGTGGATAAAATGTTTGAGCGGTGCTGCTGGAGCTGGGAGAAGATGCTGGTCACATTCCCGCAGCTGGTGGCCATGCCCCCTATAGCACACATGTTACATTTTATCAAGCTAAAGATATATTTAGTTTATTCTGTTTTGGCTAAATAGTTATCACAGAATATTATAATCACTAGGTGACCCAATATTATGCTTTTAGCCATCATAATCAGATATGGTCACCAATGGTCTGGGGGGATTTAAATGGAAAGGTGTGGTTGAAACTCTAGTTGGTGCATCTTACATACTGTATGTTGACAGCAGCTTTAGCTCAGACTTTAGTAATTGCTACCAGACAATGTTCAGTTTTCACTTTCTCGGTTCAACCTGTCAACATTACCTTCTTTTTCTTTTCCTGGCACAGAAATAGCTAGATACATTTCATCATATCATACTGTATATGTCCCAAATGCAATTCGTTATGTTGTTTTTGCTAGGCATACTGTATATATAGCTATAGCTATGGTGAGCATGTTAAATTAATCTGACAGCTGACATTTAGGTAAAAACCCCTTGTGACTAATCTGAAGCCTAAGGGCCATAGGTGGTCTTTTCGAACCTATAGTAATTAGTGTTTTCCTTGTCTAAATGCTTGCTCAAACCTGATCATTATGTGACCTAGAACAAGCAGTATGACAACGTATTCCTGGACTGTAGCACAGTGTCATGTACCATAGGGAAAGACTGGGAACATCCCTCCTCACTCTGTGCTTGGTTTAGTACTACTTACAAACTCTGAGAGAATGCTGCTATCCATTGCACAATTAATGTACTGCAAGATCTGCTGCATGATGCTACAGTACCTGCACAGCCGGGACTCCTGCAACATGCCACCATATCTGCACTGCCCTAATGAGAACTTTGTCCAGTAAAGGAAAAATAACCATTAGACTGGCTTCTGTTAGTAAAATGTTTTAATTTATTCCTTACTTTCTGTACTGCCCTTTTTTCTTGTACATGGTTTTCTTTTTATATATATTTTTTTATAATGGATCATGCCATGTGGAATATCAAATGTGATCACAGTGGTTTTTAAAGTGTTAAGCCTCATATACACAATCGGACTTTGTACAAACTTTCCCGTGGATTTTTGTACAAAGGGCATTGGCCGTAAACTAATTAAGCATACACACGGCAGGACTTTTTTGGCAACAAACACGAACGTAGTGACGTTTCAACGTACTGACGACACTTCAAAAAGAGGACGTTCAATTCTCCGGCGCCACCCTTTGGTCAACTTCTGTATTGTTGTCTGATCTCTTGCATTGGTTCTGAGCATGCGTGTTTGTAGTTTGTACAAAAGTCCGATGGTTTTGTGTACACACGATCGCACTTTGCTCCATCGGACTTTTGTTGCCGAAAAGTTTGTCAGTTCGCACAGCCAACAAAAGTCAGATGAAAACTGAAAAAGTCTGATGAAAAACGGGATGTTGCCTTAAAACAGCTAATTTGCATGTTTGTTGTCAAAAAGTCCCATCGTATGTACGGGCCTTTACTAAACCCACAACAGTAAAATCGGTGTGTACACTGTATGCAGTAAAGCATGCTTGTTATACTCACTGTGGAACCTAAGGAGGTTATCCTCGGCATTGTGTAAAAAGGCTGTTTGATTCTGTCTTCTCTGATCCTCTCCTTCTTGAACAGTCCCCAAACCATCTCCTGATAGTACAGAGCCTTGGGGGCAAGCTGCACATGCTCGGTTTAGTGTTTCTTGCTAGAGAGTTTGTTTTTTTCTTCTTGGAAGAGTGCATGTGATCAGCATAGGGCCAGTCAGCACTGTCCAGACAGAGGGTCAGGGGTCCTGCATCCTCATAGGACAATCAGGGGAGAATGAAAACTCCTCCTACAAGCTTTACCCAGACACTGATAGAAGTCACAAAACTGCTCTAACTGCTAATGAGAAAAGGTATTTAGCAGTTTATATATACCGTATTTATCGGCGTATAACACGCACTTTTTTCCCCTTAAAATCAGGGGAAAGTCGCAGGTGCATGTTATACGCCGATACCATGCGATCCCGAGCTGTCACAATCTTAAAATCGCCGACCGCGATTTGAAAATGGCGCCGCCGGCGCCGAAATACACAGAGCCGATCCTCGGCTCTTTCCGGCGGCTCTCGTTTACTTTCGGCTCCACTCGTAGTCCCGAGCGGAGCTATCCGAACCTACTCGGCTAGGTTCGGATAGCTCCGCTCGGGACTACGAGTGGAGCCGAAAATGAACGAGAGCCGCCGGAAAGAGCCGAGGATCGGCTCGGTGTATTTCGGCGCCGGCGGCGCCATTTTCAAATCGCGGTCGGCGATTTTAAAGCTCAGGACAGGGGATCGAAGCGAAGGCTGCACTGGGGAAGGCTGCACTGGGGAAGGCTGCACTGGGGAAGGCTGCACTGGGAAAGGCTGCACTGGGAAAGGCTGCACTGGGAATGGCTGCACTGGGGAAGGCTGCACTGGGGAAGGCTGCACTGGGGAAGGCTGCACTGGGAAAGGCTGCACTGGGAAAGGCTGCACTGGGAAAGGCTGCACTGGGAAAGGCTGCACTGACAAGGCTGCACTGACAAGGCTGCACTGGGAAGGCTGCACTGACATGGCTGCACTGACATGGCTGTACTGACATGGCTGCACTGACATGGCTGTACTGACATGGCTGCACTAACAAGGCTGCACTGGGGAAGGCTGCACTGACATGGCTGCACTGAGAAGGCTGCAATGATGGGCATTTAAATGTAAGTTTTTTTTCCTTCAACTTCCCTCCTAAAAGTTTTTTTTCCTTAAAATTCCCTCCTAAATTGGGGTGCGTGTTATACGCCGGTGCGTGTTATACGCCGATAAATACGGTATATCTGGAAACCTGCTCATCTGTATGCTGTTCCGACGTACCAAAAACGACGCATGCACTAAAGCAAGTACAAGACGGAAGCACTCAGTCTGGTAAAACTAGCGTTCATAATGGAGATAGCACATTCCTCACGCTGTAAATTCTGTGATCTTTTATTGCAGCGCATTCTTTTGTGCTTTATAATGCTAGAATAATGAATTCATTTTGCTGCTGATATTCACACAGAGTTCTCACAAACGTATTTCTTTATTATTTCTCGTGATCTCATGAATAATCTTTTATTTTTTTTAAAGCCAGATCTCCATAATAATGTTTAGAATTATTTTTTATAGCCATCTTTTTTTATTATTTCTTATTTCATCAAGATCTCCTTTTTTTGGATTATTGCAAAATTATTTTCTAGTGATCTCCATAATTTTTTTTGTGTGTCAAATTACCACAACATATAACAACAGATAACATTATTATCTTGTATTTTTTAGCCTCAAGGAGGCTGGTTGGTGTCCCTTGTTAATTTGACATTGTCTTTTTGAAATGTACCTGCCTACTCGCAAACAAACTGTCCTATTTTAAGAAAAACACATAGGCAAGTATTTTCAGAAAATAAAATATCCATTTATTCTTGGTAACAAAATAGGAAGGCAACGCTGGAGAAACTTTTGGGATTTGCAAAGTCTTTTGGCCCCCAGGGCACACATCAAGTCTGTGGAAAAAAAAATTGTTATCTTGAGGAGTCCATATAATTTGGAGCCCAATCTGGTCCAGGACACCCAGAGATCAGGACCAGCAGCAGATGACATATATGTCCCCAGGCTGTGGTACTACACCAGCCTGCGTCTTCTGTCAGACCAGACTGAACCCAGGCCATCACTTTCTTCTCTTCACTGCAGCCTTCCCTCCACCCTTCCCTGCAGCCTTCCTTGGAGGCTGTGGCTCTAGAGGTGGACTTGTGGTAGGAGGAGGCGGATGAGGAGGAGAATGGGTGAGCTTATATACGTGGCTGTTCTCAGTCAGCTGGCCCCTCAACCCCTTCTGAAGGGCCTCACTAAAAATTCCCTCAAATTCCCTCACAGAGGAGGCGTTGGCCCTCCTCCAATTTCATCAATTGAGTGGCTAGATAGCAGCCATAGGCCTCTTTAGCATGGGGGGGGCTTCTGAAGACATCAGTTGCTTCTCTAATGAGGCCCAGTGCTGCCTCCTCCGTGATCGTCCCCATTCTGGGCCTTTTTATTGTAAGGCAGAGGGGAGGCACCTGGGATTGGGTGAGGCTTCTACTGGGCCCGCCCACCTCCTGGCTGAAACTGGGCCCGCCCACCTCCTGGCTGACACTGGGCACGGCCTCCTCCTGGCTGACACTTTCCAGACCCTCCTCCTGGCTGAGCTCATCCTGTGTATAAAAAAGGGACATAGTTTTAGTTTTAGGTTCATCAATCACAGACAATTTTTAGCTCATGACTTGCAAATTGAATGTTAATAAATAGAAAAGACTATCATTCTGACCCCAGCATTTTTCATTCTTGTCACAAACACTTTTGGCCACTACTGTCTATTGATATGTAAATCTCTTTGTTTTAAATCATTAATTTGTTATCAATTATAACATCTAGTTAACATAATTAATATTAGGACAATAAATATGTATAAAAATAATATACCTGACTCCATCTGGGCGCATCCACTTCTTCCAGGATTGAAGGCCCAGGTTGTTCCTCATCAGCCTCTGCTGGGGTTGAGGGAAGGGTGGAGGGAAGGCTGCAGGGAAGGGTAGAAAGTGATTCCCTGGCTTTAGTCTGGTCATTCAGAAACCGCAGTTTGTTGAAGTACCACAGCCTGGGTACATACACTTGCACTGCTGCTGCTCCGGATCTGAGTGATTTCTGGATCTTATTATGCTCCTTCTTATACATATTCCTCAAGATCCCAATTTTCTTTTCCAAGAACTGGGTGGTTGCATCGGGGACCCGAGTCTTCACAAATTCCAGAAGTTTCTTCAGCGTTGACCTCCTAACTTGTTTATTATAATGTAAGCTGTTTTTCACCTCCCACAAATTCCTCATCTCCCTGTACCTGTCTATGAAACTGGCCATGAATTCTGGTTCCTTAAAGTGATTCATGTTTCCTGTAAGACAAGAAAAAAACACTAATGTCAACCTAAAACTCTCATAATCTTATCCCAATATAGGCCTCAATCTTGAAGCAGTATAGGTCACTGATAGGCCAAGTTCTAATTTTACCTTCGTTTAGGACGCTCGCAACTTATGTTTCTCCTTCCTCCGCACACAGGACGTACGAACGACACATGCGTGTTAGCTTGATATACACTGCGCATGCGTGAAACTGTGCCCGCATCACCCGCCCCTGACATTCTTTCTAGTCTATTCCCCACCCCTTCTATTTAGGCGCGCAGAAGGAGCGACATGGCAGAGAAAGAGCGTGTGTGTGGTAATTATAGTAACGAGGAGGAGGAAAGCCTGGAGCCTAAAATGACCTGATCCCGGAGGAGAAGATTTAAGGCCTCAAATATGGCCTTTATAGAGATGGTGGAGATTGTGGACATATTGAGGAGGAACGACTATGATGGGAAACATGGACCATACCTAAACCCAAATGTGAGAAAGGCCAAGATCATGACTAAAGTTGTGAAGAGTCTGCACAAGAATTTTGGGGTACGACGATCCAAGGAGCAACTGAGGAAACGCTGGTCAGACCTGAAACTGAGGGAGCAGGATCAGTATAGAAGAATCAAGAGAGTGCTTCTAAAAAGTAAGTAGTTGTCCTGTGTTCCTATTATTATCATTACTTGCATGCTGCGCCATCTGATTTTCTTAGCTGATGTACAATTTAAAATGGCGACTTTCATGTTCGTGGGCACAGTAATCAGTCGTCGGAAACATCGTTCACTCATTAAATATGATGTTTTGGGCAGATACAGGTTAAATATATTTGGTCATGCCTATTTTACTAAAAATAAGTTTTGTACATTGCTGTCTAGATGTGTTTGTTCTTAGAATGAAATGCAAGCTTGATTCAGTGTAATGTAAGGAGAGGACACTCAGCATCTGTTTACACATCTGGACTCAGGAGCACTAGTGTGGGACACAAGAACAAACTTTTTCAACTGTAATTTTGTGTTTACAGTGACAATGGGCCTTACTTACTAAAGGAAAATCCACTTGGCACTACAAGTGCACTAGGAAAACCTAGGAGACAGCCAAAAAGAAACACAAGCAATAAAGAAAATTCAAGATTTTATCAGATTTTTTTTAATAAAAAAATATTTAGACATTGTCTGGCATAGTAATGCCCCCCCTACCCATAAAATAATTTACATATTTCTGCCGAACTTCACAGGCGCTTTGGGGTGCCAAGCCAGGACGGCCAGTATCCAGGCCCGTCAGGAGATTTGCAAGAAGTCCGGCCTCAGGCCCAACTGAGGCAAGATAATTGTGGGCTTTTTTCCTTAAAAAATTGTGCAATATGCAGCAAGATAAGATGATGTGGTTGATTTTGTAGTCCGCCATGTGTATTGCTGTCAGAAACAGGCGGAACCGGCTGGCCATTATCCCAAAAGCATTCTTAATGACTCTTCTGGCTCTGGCCAGCCGGTAGTTAAAAACCCTCCTCTCCGGGGTGAGGGTCCTCTGGGGGAATGGCCTCAGCAGGTGCTCACCCAGACCGAATGCCTAATCAGCATTAAAGATGAACGGGAGTCCTTCAACATTGTCCGCAGCAGGTAGCAATGCCAGGCCACCAGTCTGTAGACGTTGGTAGAACTCGGTCTGGGCGAAGACTCCTCCATCTGACATCTGGCCATTCCTCCCCATGTCCCCATAGAGGAACTCATATTGTGCCCACACCACCGCCATCAACACTATTCTATTAAACCCCTTATAGTTATAATAGACCCTGAATGGGGTGGTGGCATGATGTGGACGTGCTTCCCATCTATAGCCCCTCCACAGTTGGGAAAGTCCCAACGGTCGGCAAAATGGGATGCCACAGTCTGCCATTCTTGTGGCGTTGAAGGAAACTGTGGAGTAAAAACAGAAAAAAAAATTAGTACTTTTGCACATAACATTGCAAGCAGATTAGACACAAATTTCTTGTCCAACGTCAGTATAATATTTATTTTAAGGAGTATTTAAAGACAAAAATATAAGGCCCACTTATCAGATTCCTCCCCCCCTCTGATGGCCCGTTGTAAAAATTTTAGGGGGGTTTTGAGATGAGTTTGGTCCCCCCAAAAAAGCCTATGGCACTCTGCCGGAATTTAAGGACAACAATAACATTTGTACACATTTTAGGGGGGTTTGGGGTAAAGCACTACAATGGAGCTGCAAAAATACATTGTTAGGTAACTAGGCTAGGTGTATATGGGTCCAGGATAGCATGCTGAGGAGGTTAGTGAAGACATATATGCAAAGCAAAAAAGGAGCATTATAAAAGATTACAGCATGCATGAGGACAAAGGGGACATTCACAGCATATTACAACCATGGTAATTAGGTAATGAAAGAAATACAATACATTAGCAAACATTAAATACAATAGAATGTGATGTTAAAGGAGAAAACTTACCTTAATATAGTCCTTCTGCAAGACCTGAATAATAGCAGAACAGGTCTCTGGGATAATGATCCCCAGAGCCCGGGGGAGATGCCTGTAGAGAACTTGAGGTCCTGTAGACTTCTCCCAGTCGCCAAGTAACGCAACGTGGCGACTAGCCTCTGCTTTGGAGTGATGGCTTGCCTCAGGAAGGTATCCTGCCTGCTAGTATAAGGGGTCAGCAAAGCCAACAGACGGTGAAAAACGGGGTCCGTCATCCTGAGAAAGTTCTGGAAATCATCAAGATTATTCTCCTGGATCTCACGAAGCAAAGGCATATGAGAGAATTGTTCACGCTGAAGTAACCAATTCTTGGTCCATGAACTCCTCCCCACCCTGTTCATGGACTGGGCTTGTGTCAAAGAATGAACCCCAACACCAAGCCCCTACACAGCACGAACTCTACGACGATTTCGTACCCACAACATGGCTTCAAAACGATCGGCTGGTCAGAACGAACTAACAGAGCGCACTGAAGAACAGCAAGGCCTGTGAGGAGCGAGCTGAAAATCAGAAACGAGCAGACAAGATCACACTGGAAAAACAGATGCGAATTGCCTACACGCACTGAAAAGCAGATACAAACCCACAAGCACAAACTGAAGAGCAGTAACAGACTGAAAAGCATGAAAGCTGAAAAGCACGAATCGTCTCTCACCAAACTACTAACACGAGATAAACACGAGATTAGCAGAAGGAGCCCAAAGGGTGGTGCGCTGGCTATTGCACTTCCTTTTTCTAGTCCCGTCGTACGTGTTGTACGTCACCGCGTTCTTGTCGGTCGGACTTTGGCGTGACCGTGTATAGGCAAGACTGCTTGAGCGGAATTCCATCGGAATTCCATCAGGGAAACCTTCAGAGTTTATTCCGATGGCAAAACCGCTTGTGTGTACGCGGCATTAGGCTCCGTTTACACTGAAGCTCATAAACTGACGTCCACATGGACATTTTTGAACTTTTATCAGCAGTGGAGTTTATGGGCTGTTTTCTGAATGCCATAAAATCACGTTCAGGAGTCGTTTTTCTGACCACAAAAAATGCCAAACACTCATAAGCGCTGATAAAAAATGATAAACGTTCAAAAACGTGGCTCGTGTCCTTGGATGCAGACAAGCAAAGAAAGTGTTTCCACCGCTCAGGCTGACACTGACCCAGGTGTAAGTGTAAGTTTCAGAGCAGAAGAGCTCCAGGTGCTGGCTGAATGCTAGGCAAAGCAGGCTTGAATGGAGGAGAAGATTTGGATGCCGCACACCGGATGTAGTCAAAAAACTTCACTCTATTGAAAAAATGGGATCATCAAAATAACAAGACTGTCATGCAGAAAGTACAGGTAGGCTGACGCGTTTCGCACTCAGGACTGAGTGCTTACTCATGGCTCACCAGCGTTTGTTAACGATTTTGATCCATTGAAAAAAAAAAGCGCTGAAAAACGCTAATAAACGCTATTGCAAAAACGTTAAACGTTGAAAGACTCACTGCAAAGCTACCGGCGTTTTTTTTTTTTTAATGTTATTTTAACGTCCAGTGTGCATGGAGCCTTACCATGCTTTCTGACAAAATATATTTTTGTCCATATTCTAACATCAGATATTATACTGCACAAAAGGTTGTTTATAGCATTGCATACAAGATAGCTATGACATTTGGGATCCATGGGTTCTTGTTAGGTTGTTGTTAGCCAGAGCAGAAACACATAATGTGAAAATAACTCCTTTGCTAAAGACAGAACAGAAAATAAATGTTATGGAAAGCAACATAAAACGAAAAACTCTATGAAGCTCTGCCAAATTGCAACAATGTTGTCTTTACAAGCCATATGCTACAATTTAACATATTTTTTTATATATACACAATTATTCTTTTCATTCTTTTATAATTAATAAATATTTTTTTCATAAATAAAATAAACCTGTGAGGCATTTGCAATTAAAGGTTTTGCTTACACCAAAAGTTTATTTTCTTTGCTAACTCTTTAACCGAAAAGCCTCCTCTGTGTGCCTCTGTACCGCTCATCTGCCTTCTTTCTGTTTGGAGAACACCCTAAATTGCTGCTAAGGTACTTCTAAAGGTTAAGGGGATGGTGGCTGCATGCAGATTAGGATTAAATTCAGGAAAATTGGGCCTAGCCTCAGAGGAGTGCACAGAAGAATACTTTCTGGCAGATAAATGTAATCACTTTTGGGGATGTTGGCTTATAGGCAGGACTTTTACTTTAAAAATGTTTTAAAGTACTTGACAAGTTTGTGTTCCAGTTCCAGATGTATTTGCAGCATACAAGAAACAGTTGTGCTAATGTAACATCTGTAATCCATTTTTACAGTGTCACTAAACCCACATCATAAAAAAACTATCAATAAATAGTGTATTGCATGCTGTTCATACTCACTCAGTCCCTGTAAGATTTGTTTTCTGTATTCTGAAAAAAAACCTGGTTGATCCTGCTGCTCTCTATCTCCACCTTCTGTTCATGTCCCCAATTCAGCTAGGGATTTTGCAGCTGTGGTGGCAACTCTGCACATGCTCAGTTTTCAGTGGGTTTCTATGCTGAGCATTTCCTCCCTATAACATCTGAACAGGCCATGTAACTATAGAGTCACACATGTGGGTATATATACAGTGTTAAACGACAACCCACTCCCTCCTCCTCCATGCCCACTAACCAGTTAAACACAATGGGGGCGGGATATTACGTGTAGATTAATGGTGGCTTCACCTCCCTCTTATTCTAAGACACAGGCTGGAGGGGTGTGGCACAGCCTGTGACTGGCAGAAATCCACCCACACCATGTTATTTCCACAAAATATTAAAGATTTAATTTCAAATATATATATTTGTATGACAAATGAAACGGTTTATTGATATTACTTTTTTTTACTCTGTATTCCAAAAGGCTGTTTTTTTTGTTTTTTTTTTAATTTTGAACATGTGACCAGCAGCAGAGGACTGAAAGCTCCTCCTACTTTTGTTTCCCTGGGTCATGTGACAATGTATATTGATTAGGAAAAAGGTACTTTGATGTTTTTTTAATTAAAATAATTACAGTGCCATCATCCATATACAGAAATTAAAGGGATAGTGTAAATTAAACAGTGTGTGTTTAGTATCACTTTAACAAAGAAGGATTTCACTGCATCATTTTATATGCATTTCCAGTTCTAAACTGAGTGTATTCACTCAGTGCTCATGCGTGTATTTACATGTTTTTTTTTCTACTACTGTGATATCTGCAGTTTTTCTACATATGAACATAACTTTCTATATTTCTATCTATATTCTTTGCATCAGAAATGTTAGCAATTCTTGTGAAAGTATAGCAGCTTATGCCTTAGGTGTCAATTTAATATCACATTCTCCTGGTAAATCATCCGCATCTTTGAAACAATTCACATAGCCCTACTACCTTTTAGGACAGCCTTTCTCACCCAGAATTCTGTAGAACCATAGGGTTCCTCCAGAAGTTGTTCATTTGCCTTGAGCAATGAGCAATGTATGTAGGTAATATGATAAAACTTGTACTTAGTGAGGTAGGACCGGTGCAGCACCTGATCAAGTCTGAATAATGAACAATGTTTGCCTCTCAAATAAGCTACATCTGACACCAGTGATCTTTTCACGTATCTGTAAGGGAGAGCATTCTTCCCACTAACCACCTATGTAAGGAATATTCTTCCCATTGGCCACCAATGTAAGGAGCATTCTTCTTACTGATCACGAATGTAAGGAGCATTCTTCCCAATTACCACCAAGGTAAGAAGTATTATTTTCACTGACCACGAATGTAAGCAGCATTCTTCCCACTTACCACTGATGTAAGGAGCATTCTCTCCACTGACCACCAATGTAAGAAACATTGTTTATGCTGACCATTGATGTAACAAGCATTCTTTCCACTAACCACGAATCTAAGGAGCATTCTTCCCACTTACCACCGATGTAAAGAGCATTCTGACCACGACCACTGACCACGAATGTAAGGAGCATTCTTTTTTTGTTCAATAAATTTTTGTTGAAAGGTCAAACACAGTCTAAAATGAAATGGAATATCAGTATGTTTCCCCTGGTGGCAAACAAAACAATCAAAGGATGCCACACAGGAAAGCATTAGTCATAAACATAGGGTCATCAGAAGCTTAGGGCTGTTCAGTAAACATAGGCCAATATGACTCAATGACATAGTAAAAAACATGAACATACTGTAGAATGCCATTGTAGGGCAAAACATACCTTATGTAGAGGGTAATGAAAGCTGTGTGTGATAGATAAGGAGAGTAAGGAGAGGTAGAGAAAAAGAGAAAGAGAGGGAGAGGGTGAGGAGGGAGGGTGGGGGTGGGGGGTGGGGGCGGGGCAGATATCCTGCCTCCGCTTGAAAACAATGAATACAATAAATGACTATGAATCATCTTACATTGTTTGAGACATAGGGGGTTATTTACGAAAGGCAAATCCACTTTGCACTACAAGCGCAAACTGCACTTAAAATTGCACTGAAAGTGCACTTGGAAGTGCAGTCGCTGTAGATCCGAGGGGGATATGCAAGGAAAATAAAAAACAGCATTTTAGCTTGCACATGATTGGATGATAAAATCAGCAGAGCTTACCCTCATTTCAGATCTACCCCTCAGATTTACAGCGACTGCACTTCCAAGTGCACTTTCAGTGCAATTCCAAGTGCACTTTGCACTGTAGTTTGCACTTGTAATGCAAAGTGGATTTGCCTTTCGTAAATAACCCCCATAATTTCCACGTAGGCGGTGGAGAATTTAAAGGCAAACCAGCAGGACCATATTTTCTTGGATAGTTCAGGTTTATTTCTAAGGGTATAAGTGAGATCTTCTATATAATATATATGGTCTACTTCCAGTAGCCACTGACGTAAGGTTGGAATAATTGGTTGTTTCCAAAGCCTAGGAATAAGCGACTTTGCTGCGTTCAAAAGATGAGGCATTATAGATTTTTTATAGGGTTCCACTGATTTGCCCGTACAGTTATTATTATTATTATTATTATTATTCAGGATTTATATAGTGCCAACAGTTTACGCAGCGCTTTACAATATAAAAGGGAGACAATACAGTTATAATACAATAAAATACAAGAGGATTAAGAGGGCCCTGCTCAGAAGAGCTTACAATCTAATAGGGTGGGGCAGGTGGTACAAAAGGTTGTAACTGTGGGGAATGAGCTGGTGGAAGTGGTAGGAGATTAGTTGGAGACGTGATAGGCTTTCCTGAAGAGATGAGTTTTCAGGGATCGCCTGAAGGTAGCAAGAGTAGGGGATAGCCGGATAGATGGAGGTAGCGAGTTCCAGAGGATGGGAGAGGCTCTGGAGAAATCCTGGAGACAAGCATGGGAGGAGGAGATGAGAGAGCTTGAAAGCAGGAGGTCTTGAGAGGAGCGGAGAGGTCGATTTGGATGATATTTGGAGACAAGATTAGTGATGTAGCTCGGGGCAGAGTTGTGAATGGCTTTGTATGTTGTGGTTAGTATTTTGAAATTAATTCGCTGGGTGATTGGGAGCCAGTGTAGGGATTGGAGTAGAGGGTTGGCAGACACTGAGCGGTTGGTAAGGTGGATAGGTCTGGCAGCAGCATTCATGATAGACTGAAGAGGGGATAGCCTATGGAGAGGTAAGCCAATGAGAAGGGAGTTGCAATAGTCAAGGCGAAAAATAACAAGTGAGTGAATGAGGAGCTTGTTGGTTTCATTTGTTAAAAAGGGGTGAATTTTACAGATATTACGGAGGTGAATTCTACAAACTTTTGACAACGATTGGATTTGAGGCTGAAATGACAAGTCAGAGTCTAGGATTACACCTAGTACCCTGGCATGAGGGGAGGGACTGATGGTTGCATTGTTGATTTTGATGGAAAAGTCATGGAGGGGTGCACGAGCGGGAGGGAATATTAATAGCTCAGTTTTAGAGAGATTTAGTTTAAGGAAGTGGTGCGACATCCATGCTGATATGTCAGTTAGTAAGTTAGTGATGCGAGAGGAGACTGAAGGAGTGAGGTGAGGAGTAGACAGATAGATTTGGGTGTCATCAGCGTATAAGTGGTATTGGAAGCCATGGGCAGTTATTAAGTGACTGAGGGAGGAGGTGTAGATAGAGAAGAGAAGGGGTCCAAGAACCGAGCCTTGGGGGACCCCCACAGAAAGCGGCAATGGAGAGGAGGAGACAGAGTTGTAGGTGACACTGAAGGAGTGCTGTGATAAATAGGCAGAGAACCAGGATAGAGCAGAATCTCGGAGGCCAAGGGAATGTAGCTTATTGAGAAGGAGCGGGTGGTCAACAGTATCAAAGGCCGCAGAGAGGTCAAGTAGTAGGAGTATGGAGTACTGGCTGTTGGTTTTAGCAGTTAGTAAACCGTTAGTGAGTTTTAGTAAGGCAGTTTCCGTGGAGTGCTGCGAGCGAAAGCCAGACTGTAAGGGGTCAAGAAGGTTATTTTCATTGAGGTAGGAGCTAAGACGGTTGTAGACTAAGCATTCTAGAAGTTTAGAGGTGAATGGGAGCAATGAGATGGGTCTTAAGTTGTTCAGGTCGGTAGGGTCCAGTGAGGGCTTTTTAAGAACAGGAGTGATCTGCGCATGTTTTAGAGGGGAGGGGAAGATGCCACACAATATCATCCATGGGTCACTGGGAAATTCTGAACCCTGGATCTCTTTGATCCAATATAGTATGGTCAACCAATATGAGCGAATATGCGCGGGTTACCTGCTCTCCACATCCCTGCCAACAGAGTGCTGAAATGGACAGAAAGACTTTGTTAAGCACCACTGGGGTGTAGTGCCACCTCGTCAGCAGTCTATAATTTACCTCTGCAGTTTTGGAGGACATTGAAGAGGTGTGGGTTAATTGGAGGATCGTTGAGTTTCCAAAAGAAGATTTTGTAGGTCTTGTTCCCATTTAGATAAAAAGGAAGGCCAGTCCTTTGAGGATAGTGATAACAGTGTTTGGTAGAAGTAGGAGATTTTTTCAGGTGGTTGATCATGAACGAGGACGGTTTCCACCGACGTTAGGTCTGCTAGCGAGTGTAATGGCTTTGGTAGTGATTTAATGAACATGGAAAGCTGTTGGTATCTCCATGAATGACACCGTGGAAGATGGTAAGAGCATAGAGAGAGGTAGAATGCCAGTGGCGGATGTTACTTGGTGGAGTAAAATTGGTGTCACAAAGGTCCAAGTGTGAGACTTAGGGTCAATGTTCCCCGGGGGGGAAATAGGCATGTCCCGTTAATTGCATTAGAGGGGAGTTTTGCATCCATTTGTGCGTTTTGCATAATGAGTCCCAGACCGCGAGAGTAGACAAAGTAAGTGGTGAAGTGTCCGGGGATAGCTTTAGAAATTTCCTGGGTAACAAGTCCACACAACTTAGATCTAATTCTAGTTGAACCAACAGCTTAGATTCTTTATGGTATTTCCAGTCCGATATTCTATTCAATACTGTCGCTAACTCTTAAAGTCCGGTAAGGCTAGGCCCCCTTCCCTTTTAGGTTTAATAAGTGTATTTCTAGCTATTCAGGGTTGTTTGCGGTTCCAGACGTATTTGCAAACTATCGATCTTAGCACAGTAAAGAACCCCAAGGGGATCTTGTAGGGGATCATCTGGAACATGAAGAGCAGCCTGGGCAAGATGTTCATTTTCACAACGCTAATTCTCCACAACCATGAGTGTGCTAGCTGGGTCCATTTATGCAGTTCTGATCCAATCGAGTTCAGTAATGGGATAAAGTTTACACGGAACAGAGAAGCTGGGTTAGGCGTAAGGAATATGCCAAGATATTTCATTGAGTGAGGTTGCCACCTAAAGGGAAATATGGGTTTCAATTGAGCTACAGTTTTATGCGGGATCAAGATGTTTAATATTTTGGATTTGGACAGGTTAATTTTAAAATTGGAGATGTTTCCGAACACTGAAAAGGCCGACATCAGGTTGTGGAGTGAAATAATGGGCTGTTAAACATAGAATAATATGTCGTCTGCGTATGCCACATACTTATGCTCTGTGGTGCCTATTTTAATTCCGTGGATGCTGGGGTTGTTCCGTATCGTAGAGAGGAAAGGTTCCAACGAAAGGGAAATATAAATAGAGGAGAGGGGACAGCCCTGACGAGTGCCATTGTGTAAAGTGAAAGGTTCGCTTAGGGTGCCACTAATTCGTAGTTGTGCTGTAAGGAAATTATAGAGAGCTTAGATCCGGGATAACATGAGCGGGCCAACGCCCAGGTGGGATGATGTCGACTTCAGATATTGCCAGTCCACCATATCAAACGCTTTTTCAGCATCTGTGGAGAGGAGAAGGGTGGGCTCAGAAGATCCGCGAATGTAAGAGATCAGGGATAAGGTTCTGAGGGAGTTGTCACAGGCCTCTCTCCCTGGGATAAACCCGGTTTGGTCTCTAGATATGCATTAAGGTATCAGGGGTAGATGCATATTCGCGATGGCTTTAGCATACAGTTTGGCATCTAAGTTCAATAAGGAAATAGGTCTATAGCTGCCACAAATGCTGGGGACTTTACCTGGTTTAATAATGATGTGAGCATGAAGAGTTTCTGGTCGGAGAGCACTACCTTCAGAAACTGAGTTAGCATATGACGTTAAATGAGGAGGTAGTGTATCCGCGAAGGCGCAGTACTAAGCTATTGTTAGACCTTCTGGTCCTGGAGCTTTGCCATTAGCCATGGCCTTAAGCGATACTCTTAATTCCGAGGTAGTAAGTTCCCCTTCCGTGGTAGGTTAGCTTGTGCAAGATACTCTTGGATAAGGGCTTCTCTAGTCCCCATATCCACTATAGTTTGGTGAACGTGATAGAGTTGTTGATAGAAGGAGCAGAATTCTTTATCTATGGCAGAAGTCTCATATACCAGGTATCAGAAGGTGTCTTAAGTTTGGCTATAAATGAGGCTGATTTTTTCTGTAACGAACGGGCAAAGAGTCGGCTGAGTTTTTTACCCCACTCATACAAGTATTGAGAAACTATGCAGAATTTATTTTTTTTGTTCCGAGTGGAAGAGGGCCTTTAACTCTTCTCTCTTCAAAGTCAGGGAGTGAAATATTGTCTGTCTGGGATTGTAATGTTTTGTGATTTCCCTCTAAGGATCCTATTTCACAGATTAGCTTCGATTGTAGATGTGTTCTCTCTTTCTTTTTCCTAGAACCAAGTTCTATGAGTTTCCCACGGATGTGTGCCTTGTGAGCCTCCCAGAGCACACCAGGTGAAACTGGAGAAGCTGGAGACTGGTGTCTGGATTCAGGCCTGTGGCAGGAGGCGGAGCCAGAGCCTGTGCCAAGTGGAGAGCGGCCTAGGCTATCCATCTCAATGAAATCCTATGGTTTTGTGGCCAGGAAATGTTTGATGGAGCCTGTAGAGGTGTTTTCATAGGCAGGGTCTTACCCGTTCTCTTGCCCATAATGTCCATACAGCAAAAGCAGCTAAATATCGAGGTAATGCTGATAACTTTGGTGCCAGCGTCAGGGCTCACAGGAGAAACGTCCTCACTGCTTCATGACGAAACCATGCCCTAAGGAGCATTCTTCCCACTTACCACCAAGGTAAGGAGCATTCTTTTCACTGACCACGAATGTAAAGAGCATTCTTTCCACTTACCACCGATGTAAGGAACATTCTCCCCACTTACCACTAATGTAAGGAACATTCTTTACGCTGACCATTGATGTAATGAGCATTCTTCCCACTGTACACCGATGTAAGAAGCATTCTTCCCATTAACCACCAATGTAAGAAGGATTTTTGTTTTACCCATGCTTCGATCATATGACTGATGTATGAAAAGTGAGCTATATCAAAAGTGTGCACTTGTCCAGACCAATTGCCTTCACCTTTATGAGACACTGACTTAATGTCTTCTGAAAACTGCTGCATAATATACCACTGCTCTCTGAATCGATGTATTTCAATAAATGCATGGATGTTCCCTTTCGATCCAACCACAGTTCCTAATTAAGAACTTTAATTACTGATATACCTAAAGTCTTCCTTTTTGTTTGTTTAAAAATGGCAGGATGTCAAAAAAAGTCCTGCAAGCAGCTTCTTTGAGGAAATCAATGGGCAGCGCCGCCGAAGCGCCTGCAAATCGCCGCGGCAGTGGCGCTTTGTGCGCGCTTTTAACCCTTTATTCGGCAGCTAGCGGGGGTTAAAAGCATCCCGCTAGCACTCAAAAAGCACCTCTAAAACGACAGTAAAGAGCCGCTAGTTTTAGCAGCGTTTTACCGCCGATGCCCCCACGCTGTCAGTGTGAAAGGGCTCTAAAGGATAAGTTCACCTTTCAACAAACAATAAAAAAATTTCTTTGCAGGTAAAAAAACGTACTGTACATTTACTATTTTTTTATTAGGAGTCTGGACAGCAGACACCTAGATTACTTACTTTATTTACTGATATACCTTTAAAGCGGTTGTATACCCCGCTTTCACATTTTTACCTACAGGTAAGCCTATGCTTATCTGAAGGTAAAATGAATATCTCCTAAACTTGTATGGTTTAGAAGATATCAGAAGCCAAACCAAGAGAGAACACACCGCTCCAGGCTAGCTGCGGTGCCAGGTGCAGACCTCGGCTCACCACCATCCACAGTAGATAAGAAAACAAAACAAAGTGGTCGCAAACTGCAACCGAAAGATTGCTTGATGGAAAACTTTATTGTCAAAGTCAGACAAGTAACATGGATTGCAGTTGATGCGTTACACAAAAGTGTACCTTGTTTGTTCACAACAAGCTGTGAAGAAGCAAGGTATACTCTTGTGAAACGAGTCAACTGCAATCCATGTTACTTGTCTGGCTTTGACAATAAAGATTTCCATCAAGCAATCTTTCGGTTCCAGTGTGCGACCACCTATAAGGCAAAGGCTCATTATGCCTTTGCCTTATTTTTTTTTTTTGCGGGTATACAACCGCTTTAAGTGATATTAAAGTCTTGTTTTTCTTTGTTTAAATATAACAAACATGTTATACTTACCTGTTCTGTGTAGTGGTTTTGCACAGAGAAGCGCAGATCCTTCACTTCCTGGGTCCCTCTCTGGCGCTCCTGGGCCCTCCGTCATGCCAAGTGCCCCCACAGCAAGCAGCTTGCTATGGGGGCACCTGAGCCGCTGCTTTGTGTGTCTCTCTTCATTGGCTCAATAGCTTTGATTGACAGCAGCTTGAGCCAATGGCGCTTGCTGCTGTGTCTCAGCCAACCAGGAGGGAGAGTCCTGGACAACCGAGGCTCTCGTGCAACATCGCTGGATCAAGATGGGGCTCCGGTAAGTATTATGGGGGGCTGAGGGGGAGCTGCTGCACACTGAATGTTTTTTATCTTAATGCATAGAGTGCATTAAGATAAAAAACCTTCTGCCTTGCCGACTGGCTCACGCTGATATACGTCGGCAAAGTGGCACGTTCCCGCAAAACAACGTATGGGTACGTTGTCCCCTTTAAAAGTCGCCGAAGGGGCTGCACGGCGGGGGACCCGATGCGCATGGCCGGCAGGCGCGAGAGCCAGAATGGGGATTTGTGTGTGTAAACACACAAATCCCTGTTCTGTCAGGGGAGAAGAGACAGACCATTTGTTCCTAGTAAGTAGGAACAGCGATATGTCTCCTCCCCCAGTCAGTCCTATCCCCCCACAGTAAGAAACACTCACGAGGGAACACATTTAACCCCATTGATCACCCCCAAGTGTTAACCCCTTTCCAACTAGTGACATTTACACAATAATCAGTGCATTTTTATAGCACTGATCGCTGTATAGATGTCAATGGTCCCAAAAATGTGTCAAAAGTGTCCGCTCTGTCCACCGCAATGTCGCAGTACCGCTAAAAATCGCAGATCAGCGCCATTACTAGTAGAGGAAAAAAAATTGCCATAAAAATGCCATAAATCTTTCCCATAGTTTGTAGACGCTATAACATTTGCCTAAACTGATGAAGAAATTTGTTTTTTAAAACCATTTTTGGGGATAATTATTATAGCAAAAAGTAAAAAATATTGTTTTTTTTCAAAATTGACGCTCTTTTTTTGTTTATAGCACAAAAAAAAAAATAGAAACCGCAGAGGTGATCAAATACCACCAAAAGAATGCTCTATCTGCGGGAAAAAAAGGATATGAATTTTGATTGGGTACAGTGTCGCACGACCGCGCAATTGCCAGTTAAATCGACGCAATGGCGTCCCTTCTCTGGCCCCCCCCTCCTCTTACCTTCCAGTCCCATCCTTCTCCCCCCCCCCCTCATCACCAAGACCTCCTCAACTAGTACTACTGGAACCTTATATCTCTGATCTCATCTCCTAATGTGATGTAACTCAACATCTATGTATTTTTCTATCCTGTTTCAAGATGTCACTCATTCGTCCAGTGACAATTCATGTAACAGTACTTCTGTGTACAACTGTGTATTTGCATCGCTTGTATTGTAAAAATTGAATAAACATTTTTTTCTTGTTAAAAAAAAGTGACACAGTGGCATTTCGCAAAAAATGGCCTGGTCATTAAGCAGGTAAATCTGCCAGTCTGTAAGTGGTTAAAGGATAAGTTCACCTTTTAACAAAAAATTTTGCACAATGGAAAGCATTGCACCAGTGATCTGCAGATCGCTGATGCCATGCAGGTTACCTACAGAATGTTTTACACTGACAAGAAGAATCAATGAACTACCAGAGTGCTCAACAGCGCCGTGGTAGTGCATTGAGAACTAGAAGCTGACATCTGAAAAGACTGTCAGTAGTTGTAGTCCATTCATTCACGGAACACTGGGCAATTGGGGGATTGCGGGGGCAGTACAGTTGTAACATGTTACATGTTACACCCTGAATATGTGTGTACAGGGCTTTTTTTTCAGGGGGAACTTGGTGGAACTCAGTTCTACCACCTCTGCCTCAGACCCTTTGGTGCCTGCTCACCACAATCACTTGTAAACACAGAAGTCTGGTTTCTGTGTTTACAAGTGACAGCTCTGCACTCTGTGTGTAACCCCCATGAACTCTCCACTCTGTATGTAATGCAATCCTGATATTTAATACCCCTTTAAGACCCTTCTACTGTTTGTGAAATATGACCACACCCACTATTTGATGTGATTTGGATGGTGTGTGTGTGGGGGGGAGGGGTTTTGGGGGGTCGTGGTTGAGTTCCTGCACCTATTGTTTGAGAAACAAAGCCCTGTGTGTGTAACATTTAACGTTACAAAAGGTGAATTTATCCTTTAAGCCATTCAAAACCTTGGTCAGTTATCTAGTCAATGCCTTACCTGCCTTTACCCAGCCATAGAGACTGTGCAATTCATAAATGTCAGCAATTAAAGGGAAGACTTGACAGTCAGGGCACCTTGTCGTGAAGATTCCACTATACTCTTGCGCTATTAAGCGCCCTTTCAGCCTTTTGGTATAATGCATGCTTAAATAACCCATGTCTCCCCTTTTCCCCAGTGAACTGCCATAATCACCATCTCAGCTCCATCGCTCCTCTATCTGCCTCGCAGGGCAGAGGCTCTCGGCTGTTTATTCACACACAAACAGGAAGCCACAAACAGGATGTGACCTCACAGGATATGACAACAAGGATATGAATTTATACAACAACCAATGAATAATCACTAGGAGAGTCTTATGGGCGTGTTTGGGCGGGGGCAGCGTGTACGATCTCCAGCCCACTGTCTCTGTACACCAAATGAGATCACAGGAATCCTGAGACTATGAATGCTCCTCCCAACCACAATGATTCAAAGTCTCCCATTTTTCCCATTTTTCGTGAGTCCTTATTTTGCGTTGTTCAGAGAACAACGCATACCCGGACTATACTACTCTCTCTGCAAACAGGACATTATCTGCAGGTGTATGCTCATAGCACCACAAATATGTTGATCAGGCATACAGGGGTGACACAAGCGCACATCCGCTAAACCGATAATGTGTCTGCAGAGTGAACACATCCCCCCAGACGATCGTTCTGTGCATTGCACAGGGGCCCTTCGCTGGTGGACATATCCCCACTCCACAAACACTTCTCTACATCCCCAAGGAGATTTCCACTACCAAACGGATCTCAACCAGCGTCAGTCTGCCCCAGTCAGCTCTTTAGAGCGGGCTTTGGGAGTACTAACACTGGGAGACACTTTGACAATACATATTAAAATACATCTTCATAAAATTTCCACAACAATCCCACCTCTTGTCATATGCTCCCATGTGTCCCTCAATGAATCTTGATCTTCTTCTTACACCTGGAAATGAATCAGTCGTTACAGTGCATATAAGTTCATAAAAAGAAAAACACGGCTTGACATGTAGACTCTGTTCTTCAGGAGGGATGACCTAGAGTAGGACATGAAGGCCGGTGGGTCTGGGATCCTCTGTGTCTTGTACTTGGGTTGGGCTTCAGGGCGTCGTCATCTGCTCAGGCTCTGTTCACTCGTCCAATCAGGCAACAGTAGCACCTCATCACGGCATATAGAAGGAATAGAAACAAAAATAACATGGGTATATATCTCCCTACTTCCTTCAACTATGATCTGCTGCAAAATAAAAAATAAAATCCTCAAAGATTCCCAAACCCTTAAAAGGATTCCAACCTTCCCTAGATATAGCTCGGGCTTTGCCATGCAGGGATCTAAATTTTATCCATATGGGCCTGAACTTTATCCCCGATCCAGGTATAACAATCTTTACCTGAATTCCCAGAAACCCCCCTTGGACTGTGGGACTTCAACGGTTACATAAAACATCCCATCCTCAATGTCTGAGAAGTTGTTCAATTGTTTCATAAGCTCAAGCCCCCACCGTGTACAAGCAGGAAACCATGCCCAGACCTGGTTGAGGTTGGTGAACAATTTCCCTCTAGCTGTCCCTGTCATTCTTGAAAGAAAGAAAAGTATTGTTGCGTTACTAAAAAGATTTTTCTCTTAAAAGTGTAAATCAGCAGCCAGCATCACCAGTATGATAACCGTATACAAAATGTGATAAATAAATAAATGCAGTGCTAAGTGTCATTAACCATGCGTTTTTCTGTGGTTAAACAAATGTGTAATCAAACATGCGTTTTCAGCGATTATACAAACATATAATCAAACTTAACACCTTTCATAGGTAATAAGGATGTTCATCCGAAAAAATGTGATGGTGATTCGAAAAAATATAAGTGAAAATAAACAACAAATTATAAGTGCAGTGTCTACACACATGAATCATCTAATTAGAACAATATATATCACCCTACATCACAGCAGTGTATAGTAGTATATAAAGGAATAAAGTCCATACATAAAAAATCCTAGCGATAATGCTGTGCAAACTGTCGCACTGATGAGATCCCGTAGTGATTGTTACATCTGGTGGACAATCTTCCTGCATACAGATTTCATATAGAAATAGTAAGGTGGATGCGCTTACCAGAAGGGATGGACACTCTCACCGCACGGCGGGGTGTCATAAGGGCTTGTGGATCCAGATGATCCTATGGATGTTCACTGGAAACTCGGTGAGGCGTGCCAATGGACAATACCGGAAACTGCATACACAGGGACTTCGGAGACAGAAACTGCATACACAGCGACTTCAGAGACGAGGTAGACTGTAGGTCATCGGATGGATGGATTCACCTCTCCCAATACGCTAGTGGCCTAAAGGATGTAGTTCTCACCACGTCACAATGTCATCCACATAGGGAAAAAAAAGGGAATCTCTACATGGTGCATGAACTGATAAAAGCAGGTTTATTTGAAATCATCAGCGGTAGAGCAGACGTTTCACAAGCATCAGAAAAAAAAGTTGAACAAGTGATCACAAGTTGAATAAAAATAGGATTGGAAATTAGCGTGGTAACAGAGTAACAGCAGTCAGCAACCCGACATGTTTCGGACGATTGTCCATCTACAGGGGTACCTTCTCTCGCGCCATCAGATCCTCACGATCGGCCATGACATAAGATGCTCGGACAAATTTCACCAGCACGCATGAACCTCTTGCATTAGGGGAATTACCTTATAAGCTGTAGATCCGCATTAATACCAAACTAAAGTTGAAGCACACTTGTGGGCTACCTAGTTGTCCTGATACCAAAGCTGGCAAGAACCAGAGCTATTGTTAAAACTGTAATTAATTTTACCCTCTAGAAATGTATCTTTAAATTCTATTGACAAGTGTCTGTTTGGATTTTTCTAGTTTGTTAAAACTCCTCATACCAATATGAACATCACATATAGCATGTACCGCTGTCATTGCTGGGGCACTAGAGCTCGATGGAGACTCAGAGTAGACCCAACCATGTGTCCTGTTCGCTTTCTTAGCTAGTTGTAAAATACACTTTAAAAATATAAATAAACAAAGATACTCCTCATCCTTTGATGTAGTTCAGCAGCTTCTTGCAGTGGCTGGCCTGGTCTCGTCCCTCAAGCTTCTTTACAATGACCCAGTCACCTGGTTAGAAAGAATGTAAACTGGTTATTGTGTCAGGGTCCAGGAGGCACTCATGAACCCTGTGGTGGACCTTTTGAAATTCATGTTACAGTGACTGCACCTACCCCATCAGCTGAGAATGTAGGTGACAGCTGCTGAGGAAAGTACAACTCTGGTTTGAGGTTGACCTCCAAACAAACCTCATATGGCAATAACCAATACATGTGGGAACTTAATGACTGTGGTCACTGCATCTTACCATCTCGGGTGTAATACCTGGAACCATTGACAAAAAGGTTCTTATGAGAGTGTCCTTCATCAGACTACTGATTCAAATTCCATCAAAGGAAGAAAGTCGTGGAACCTGTCGTTCCTACTTGGTCACAAACCTGGCTAGAATTAGAGCGGTTAGTATTATTGGTTTGAAAATTCTCACCACTATCATCCCCCCCGTATCCTCCTCATTACAAACTGGAGGAAGACACGCAGGGTTTATAATGGTGCAGAAAACAAACAATGAAACAGTGAAATAGCTTATGATACTTTTACCTTCTTATACACCTGCTTTCTATGTACATACACTTTCAGAAACTCCTTGGACCTGAAAAGATACTTCTAAACAAAAGTTATTACTCTATCCTTCATATTTAACCTGCAAAGAATGGTAAACAATACAACATTTGTGTACATTGGTAAATTGTCACTGACATTCCTTAAAACCGGCAATAACTAAACCCTCTGTTACCCTTACTTTCACGTTCATACTAAAATACAACACCCGCAACATGTAAGAGGGCTGTCGCGGTAGGTTCAAACATATTCTTGTTACTACATACAAACAATGAGAAGACTAAAACATGAGACAAACATTTAGATACAAATGTGGGGGAGATATTTCATAGTTCCCAAAACAAAAATGAAAAAAAAAACAAAACAACCAGATGGAATGCTGCCTTCACTCTTTTAGCGATAGAAAAAAATACAATGGGAAAAACATGAGAGCATCTCGAAATCTTTGCATGGACCAGCCACACAAAGTTCAAAAACAGGCCTGAGAATTTTTAATCACACAAACGTGTACTACACATCCATCAACTCATTTATCATTACAGATTTCTGAAACCACAGCCGATCTACTTTCAAGGTATTTTTATTCTGGGGTCTCATACCTCTAGACATCAGGAATACTGTACCCTCTGACTATATATATATATATATACATATATATATATATATATATATATGCCAACCTTTAAGGGGTTTAATGGCCTTTTCCCCAAAACTAGACTTCATGTACTGTGCAACCGTCTGACTGCGGGAAGCCTCGCATCCCTTCCCTTGCATGGATTGTTCATTACCCAGGGCGATTCGAAACGGCTTATCGTCTTACCTCTGCATCCAGGGAAACCATTGCACCCATTTAGGAGAGCACCGCCCGCTACCTTCTTTTACAGTGGATCGACGGACTACAACCACTATATCTGATCTGAGGATGGAGATCGCCACAGGGAGGATGGAGATCGCCACAGGGAGGATGGAGATCGCCACAAGGAGGCTGCATAGGACACAGGTAGGCTGCACATGCACACAGGACACATGCACACAGGACATGTACAGGACACATGCACACAGGGACACAGGACACATGTACAGGACACACATGTACAGGACACACATGTACAGGACACATGCACATGTACAGGACACATGCACAGGGTACAGGTAGGCTGCACAGGACACAGGGAGGCATGCAGCTGCAGATGGGCATTGTTGACCCTCTGCATTTCTCACCCTCGTCTTATACTCGGGTCAATAAGTTTTTCCCAGTTTTTTGTGGTAAATTAGGGTCCTCGACTTATACTCGGAACGACTTATACTCGAGTATATACGGTAATCACAATTTATACATTTCTATTTCTTATATACTTATGATGTGATTGTGAAGGAGGTTCTGTTCACTCGTACCATGACCCGCCATCTTAACTGTCGTGGACATTCCACTATACTCTTGCGCTATTAAGCGCCCTTTCAGCCTTTTGGTATAATTCATGCTTAAATAACCCATATCTCCCCTTTTCCCCAGTGAACAGCCATAATCACCATCTCAGCTCCATCGTTCTTCCATCTGCCTCGCAGGGCAGAGGCTCTCAGCTTTTTATTCACACACAAACAAAGCCGCCAAAACCAAGATTTCTTCACTAGAAACAAACTTCTCCCCACAAAATTACACATTTGAGACACCACATAAACCGCAAAATAACACGGCTCAAACATACACTCTTGTTCCCACACAACGTTCACACACTTATTCTGGCATCAGCAACCCATAGGAACTAGAACAAAATGTGTTCCCCCCATGCTATTGTTTACAGGGAGTAACCAACTTTCACCATTGTAAATGATGGGACAGCCATGCTTGGCCGCCCCTCCCCCAAGCTGCATGGCCACTTGAATATGCAACAGCCATTTTCAAACCAAAGCTTTCAAAACTACTTCAATACAAACCATCTGCGTCTTGAGTCAGTTAAACAATCTACTTGACCCATACATAGGTAATAATCATAATTCATACATTTCTATTTCTCATATACTGTATTTATCGGCATACAACATGCACTTTTTTCCCCTTAAAATCAGGGGAAAATCGTGGGTGCGTGTTATACGCCGATCCCCGCTATCTGTGATCTATCGGAGCGATCGCCGCGATCGCAGCCGACATTCACATAGCCTGTAGTTTTAAATATGGCGCCGTGGAGTTCGGAGGGACTCGGCGGAGCTGAACGAGCGCCGCCGAGATACACATAGTCGAGTGTTATCGGCTCTTTCTGGCGCCGCTCACAGTCACGCCCAGTCCTGCCATTGGACCTGTGTTATGTCCATCATAGGGCGGGACTGGGTGGGACTGTGAGCGGCGCCGAAAAGAGCCGAGTACACTCGACTATGTGTGTGTATCTCGGCGGCACTCGTTCAGCTCCACCGAGTCCCTCTGAACTCCGCGGCGCCATATTTAAAACTACATGCTATGTCTATGTCGGTGGCGATCTTTCAAGCGATCTGTCCAAGCATGTATTGAACACTGGGGCCAAGGCTTCACTGACCACTGGGGCAAGGCTGCACTGACCACTGGGGCAAGGCTGCACTGACCACTGGGGCAAGGCTGCACTGACCACTGGGGCAAGGCTGCACTGACCACTGGGGCAAAGCTGCACTGACATGGCTGCGCTGACAATTCTGCACTGGAGCAAAGCTGCACTGACAAGGCTGCAATGGACACTGGGCAAGGCTGCAGATGGACACGATAAGGCTGCATTGATGAGCATTTTAATGTAAGTTTTTTTTCCTTAAACTTCCCTCCTAAAAGTTTTTTTCCTTAAAATTCCCTCCTAAACTTGGGGTGCGTGTTATACGCCGGCGCGTGTTATACGCCAATAAATACGGTACTTATTACACAACATACGGTTGCTTACACATAAAAAACATACAATAAAAATTCCAGCATTATACCAAAAGGTGAAAAATTTGTTCTTTTGCAAAGCAGAACCTACCTAACACATCAGACAGCCTTATGATCCGATTGTGAAGGAGGTTCTGTTCACTCGTACCATGGCCCGCCATCTTAACTGTCGTGGATATTCCACTATACTCTTGTGCGCCCTTTCAGCCTTTTGGTATAATTCATGCTTAAATAACCCATGTCTCCCCTTTTCCCCAGTGAACAGCCATAATCACCACCTCAGCTCCATCGTTCTTCGCAGGGCAGAGGCTGTGAGCTTTTTATTCACACACAAACAGGAAGCCACAAAAAGGATGTGACCTCACAAGTGTCCTTTTTCTGCATTGTTCAGAGAACAATGCATACCCAGACTATACTACTGTCTCTGGGGACGGGAGATTATCTGCAGGTGTATGCTCATGACACCACAAATATGTTGATCAGGCATACAGGGGTGACACGAGTGCACATCCGCTAAACCGATAATGTGTCTGCAGAGCGAACACGCCCCCCCAGGGGATCGTTCTGTGCATCGCACAGGGGCCCTTCGCTGGTGGACATATCCCCACTCCACAAACACTTCTCTACATCCCCAAGGAGCTTTCCACTACCAAACGGATCTCAACCAGCGTCAGTCTGCCCCAGTCAGCTCTTTAGAGCAGGCTGTGGGAATACTAACATTGGGAGACACTTTGACAATATATATTAAAATACATCTTCATAAAATGTCCACAATAACCTGCATTCCATTTAAACTGAATTGTGTTCATTCTTTTTTGAACAGAATATCTGTTTGCATGTACTAGAACCTAAGATCAGTGACCATGAATATTGCTTTAGGCTTATTTAACTAGAATAATTGAAAGCAGTGGTAAGTCAAACCCCAGGTGGCTTTGAGGGCTAGCTTCTTAGTATTCAGGGTCTGGTCCTTGGTGTATGGTGAGGCAAAAAATACATTTGGCAGCAGTCACTTTAGTCTTTTTACCTTTTATTGCTGAACTCACAAAAGGAGAGAGGATTTGGGGATGCAGGATACCAGAAAATAGCACACAAGAAAGCTATTCTATATTATCAGACCCCTTAAAAACAGTCTTTTTTTAATGCTGGAAGTAGAGGAACAACCAGATAAATCAATGATCCTGTAGGAGCAGTCACAGGTTTTGATCCCTTTTGAAAGCAGTCAAAAATACCTTGATATGTCAGCCATGTATTCTTATTATAAAGTTCAGATGGTACCTACTACCAAGCCACTCAAAAGCAAGAACATTCTTTGTGAGCCCCAATTTCTTCAGGAAAATGTTCCAGCTTTAGGTCAAACTCTTAGGCCTTCAGCACATGCCTCAGCCTGATTCAAGGTCCTGGCAGCAATCCTTTACACAGCCATCCTCCCAGGTAGACGCCCCAGGGGGAAGAGAGTTCTGAAAAATGCTCCCAAACATTTATCATCACCCAAATCATACCTCTGAATGCAACACCTCATAGATTGGCTGGGTCAGATAAATATTCATAACCAAGAGAATTGACCCTACTGCATTGCTTAGTGGAAACTACTTCCAACAACAAGCAATAAAAAAAATCAACCCCACCAGGCTTAAGCCTACTACGCACAATCAGAAAATTGTATGTAAAATTTTACTAAGCTAAGCAGGGCAATAACTTCTCTGCAGTATGTGGAAACCTTGCAAAAAGACCTGAACAAATTAATGGGGTGGGCAACTACATGGCAAATGAGGTTCAATGTAGAAAAATGTAAAATAATGCATTTGGGTGGCAAAAATATGAATGCAATCTATAGACTGGGGGGAGAACCTCTGGGGGAATCTAGGATGGAAAAGGACCTGGGGGTCCTAGTAGATGATCGGCTCAGCAATGGCATGCAATGCCAAGCTGCTGCTAACAAAGCAAACAGAATATTGGCATGCATTAAAAAGGGGATCAACTCCAGAGATAAAACGATAATTTTCCCGCTCTACAAGACTCTAGTCCAGCCGCACCTAGAGTATGCTGTCCAGTTCTGGGCACCAGTCCTCAGGAAGGATGTACTGTAAATGGCGCGAGTACAAAGAAGGACAACAAAGCTAATAAAGGGTCTGGAGGATCTTAGTTATGAGGAAAGGTTGCGAGCACTGAACTTATTCTCTCTGGAGAAGAGACGTTTGAGAGGGGATATGATTTCGATATACAAATACCGTACTGGGGACCCTACAATATAAATAAAACTTTTTCGCAGAAGAGAGTTTAACAAGACTCGTGGCCACTCATTAAAATTAGAAGAAAAGAGGTTTAACCTTAAACTACGTAAAGGGTTCTTTACTGTAAGAGCGGCAAGGATGTGGAATTCCCTTGCACAGGCGGTGGTCTCAGCGGGGAGCATCGATAGCTTCAAGAAACTATTAGATAAGCACCTGAATGGCCGCAACATACAGGGATATATAATGTATTACTGACAGATAATCACACACATAGGTTGGACTTGATGGACTTGTGTCTTTTTTCAACCCCACCTACTATGTAACTATGTATGAAAAATACAGCTTTCAAAGCGATCGTACGATAATCTGATCGTTGGTACACAGATTTCAGGGCCGATCATGACCGTTCATCCAAAATTATCTGACGGGATAAACACAACATTTTTTTTTGTACAATACCAGATCGTATGAAGTTGTATTCTTTCATACATGCATTTTTGGAAATTGAGTAGGGGTCCCTACTTATCTGATTTACCCAGATGCAGATAATGTAAAGTAAACACAAGCTGAAACACATGCTGTGGGCATTTTTTCCTCTGTTGCTCTTTTCAAACCTTATGTGCTGCACAATGTTTGCTTGTTCAGATTAGTTCTTTTAGTGCTTTCACACAATCTTTTTGTTATTTTTTTTGGTAGAGTGGGGAAGGGTTAACAGTTGTGTTTTTATTGCTGTCTGTGTCCATGTTGGTGAGATTTACCCCTCTATTTATACTAGTGACCATTTTTACTGAGACGAAAAGTGGGGAAAGTTGAAAAAGTGCTGTCAAGAGAACAAGAGGTAAGAGAAAATATTCTATTGGGCAAACCTGTTTTGGTGACAACTGTCTAAGAGGGGGAATACCACTGACATTTGGAGATCTTTTCTAATGCTAGTCATATACCAGTCGAAAAATCGTTCAAACACATTTTCAAAACAGAACAAACGATATTGCCATTGTGTAATGACTGAATTGCGAATGATAAATCGATCAATGGACATAAACGAATCAGTTTCTTGTTTGTTTTTTTGCTTCTGGGTCACATGTACAGTTCAATTTCTAACGGTCACGAAACACATTAACCTTTCAATGTACCATCCGTTCAGCAGACATTTTGCAAACTTTTCCTATTACATTGTAATATAAAATGAATGCCACATGTCACATGCCACTGTCATCTGCCACCAGATGCAGCTTGTCACTTGCCATGTGGGTTTCCACCAGATGCGGATTGTCACTTGCCACCAGATGCAACTTGTTACTGGCCACATCGCCTGCCACCAGATCCAGATTGTTATTTGTCACATCACCTGCCTTCAGATGCAGCTTGTCACTTGCCATGTCACCTGCCTTCAGATGCAGATTGTCACTTGCCACGTTACCTGCCTCCAGATGCGGATTGTCACTTGCCACGTCACCTTCCACCAGATACAGCTTGTTACTTGCCACGTCACCTTCCACCAGATGCAGCTTGTCACTTGTCATGTCACCTGCCACCAGATGCAGATTGTCACTTGCCACGTTGCCGGCCACAAGATGCGGATTGTCACTTGCCACGTCACTTGTCACATGATGCAGATTGTCACTTGTCATGTTACCTGCCACCAGATGTCACTTGCCAGTGGCTGTGTCGCCTGCCACCCGATGCGGATTGTCACTTGCCACTGTGTCCCAGAGTGAGGGTGGGCAGTGAGAGATGATATAATCTCTCTGCTGCCCGAGCCTGCACAGTGAGGGCGGAGCTGTGGTGATGTAGTACGGGCAGTGAGAGATGATGTTATCTCTCTGCTCGCCCACCCGCCCACTCACTGGCCTGCCTGCCTGTTCGCTGACCCACCCACTCACCTGCTGGCCACTCACTGGCCTGCCTGCTTTCACTGCCCAGCCCACCCGCTCACCCACTGGCACACCCACTGGCCTGCCAGCCAGCACGCCGCACTCACAGCAGAGAGGCCACGGCCCAGTACCAGCCCGTGGTCTGGTGGTTGGGGACCCCTACTCTATAGGAAGGTCCAGAGCCATCTCTACTTTTTTAGGAGACTGAGGTCTTTTAAAACCTGCCAGACAATTCTGAAGATGTTTTATGAGTCTGTGGTGCCCAGCGCTCTCCCATATGCAGTGGCATGCTGGGGAAGCAGGCTTAGTGCGGCTGACACCAACAGACTCAACAAACTTACTGGCAAGGCCAGTGATGTTGTTGGATTGGAATTGGAGTCTTTAACAACATTGTTGGAGAGAAGAATGTTGTTCAAGGCACATTCAGTTTTGGACAACTCCTCCCACCCACTCAGCAATAGGCTGGTCAGTCTGCAAAGTATCATCAGTGACAAATTGTTACAACCATGATGCACCACAGAGCGACACAGGAAATCATTTTTGCCTGTGGCCATCAAGTTATACAATTTGTCTCTGTGAGGGCTGGAGGTGAAGATTTAATTATGATTCATGATCAGGATTTTACCATATATACTCGAGTATAAGTCGATCCGAGTATAAGTCGAGGCCCTATTTACCACAAAAAAATGGGAAAAACTTATTGACCCGAGTATAAGACGAGGGTGAGAAATGCAGCAGCTTAAGTGGAAAAAGAGGGTCAACAATGCCCATCTGCAGCTGTATACCTCCCTGTGTCCTGTGTATGTGTCATGTGCCCTGTGCATGTGTCATGTGTCTTGTGCATATGTGCATGTGTCCTGTGCATATGTGCATGTGTCATGTACATGTGTCCTGTGTATATGTGCATGTGTATATGTGCATGTGTCCTGTGTATATGTGCATGTGTCATGTGTCCTGTGTATATGTGTATGTGTCATGTATCTGTGTCCTGTGTATATGTGCATGTGTCATGTACCTGTGTCCTGTGTATATGTGCATGTGTCATGTGTATATGTGCATGTGCCATGTACCTGTGTCCTGTGTATATGTGCATGTGTCATGTGTATATGTGCATGTGTCCTGTACTTGTGTCCTGTGTATATGTGCATGTGTCATGTGTATATGTACCTGTGTCCTGTTTATGTGTCCTGTATATGTGTGCATGTCTCATGTGTATATGTACCTGTGTCCTGTGTATGTATCCTGTGTATGTGTGCATGTGTCTGTGTGCATGTGTCTGTGTGCATCCTAACTGTGTCCTGTGCATGCCTCCGTGTGCCGCTCTGCACCGATCAGCCGTATGTTGGTATTATGGTAATTATTATTTGGGGTAATGTTAGAGAAATTGGTGTATTAATTGCATTTTGGTAGTTTGATTTTCTGTTATTTTTAATCTGTTAATTATTCTATGTTGTATTTGAATTGCATGGATGGTTTATTAGAGTGTAGTTTTAATTTGTTTTATTTGGTGCTAATGGCTGTTATTGGATTAACAATTTCCCCTTGGGATTAATAAAGTATTTTTGATAATTAAATTCTGATATCACCTTGGATAACAGTGGATTAAAGTGTTTGTAAGCCTCAGGCATGAAATATAAACAAAGCATATACCTGCATACAGTGTCTTTGTCTATATTCAAAGCACCAAGTGTGATTTCTATCTGCTGCCTCATTCCTTTGTTATCTGCATGAGTCACTAGTGACAGGTTCTCCAGACACCAACAGATAAAAAGGTGACAGGGCAGGAGAGCTCCAGCACACAGCCTGTGACTGATATGCTCAGCTGTGCATATTCTCTGTGTACTGTGAGGAGGTGGGGGGTGTCCCTTCCCTCCAATCAGGGCTCAGAGCTGTCCTCACTGAGATCTGCACTGTGAGATTTCAGATCCCCGCACTTGGCTTTTCAGGGCTGGGAGATTCTGTGTATATTCTCGACTTTGAACAGCTGTGGATATAAGATGGCTGAAGATAAACAGGTACGACTTACAACATATGTAGGAGGATATGTTTTATCTCTGTATATCACTTCACTGGGTTTTCAACCACTTTAATTATAACTGATCTCTTTAGTTGAAGCTCAGTATATGTTTATTGTGGGGTTCATCTACATTTTTACACCGATCTGTTTTCATTTTAGAGGCCCAGTCAGGTTCAGGGAACGTTTCTATTTATTTTGTATTTCTTTTATAAGGTATTACAACTTTACAGAACCCAATGTAAAATGAGCCCTTTGGCAAACAAGGCCTTGTGTTTTGTTTCTTGTTTTTCTTTCCCCTTTTCTTGCAAGTTAGTAGAATGATTACGAGATCCTCATTCTTATGCCAAATTTAAGTACTTCAAGGCCCTAAATATCTGTCTACATATTACAATCTTTAAGCAATAAAGAAAATAAGGAAGCAACTTTCTGTTTCTGAAAAAAAAAACATTAAACATTAATGGTTTTGAGCTATATCTCTGTCCATCCCTGGAGCTGTTCAACACTAGATATAAAAGGATCCATAAATGGAACAAATGCAATAACATCCTAAAAACAAAACAGATAACGTAACACAGTCACCATATGGAAAATGATTCTATTACCCACAAGCACTACTCACCATCTGGCACACTGTAGCTAAACTCTGTTCAAAACAAGGGGAAAAATCATTTTGTATCTCACTCAGAAAGATGGATAGGGTGAATTGTCAGCCGAACAGTATTAATGCTAAGGGCTGTTCATCATGATTCAGATGTACTAATGAAGGATACAGAGGGGCAGAGGAGTAACTAAGTGAGAGTGGCAAGGGCAGCTGCCCAGGGTACAGGAAAGACGGATTGAAATATCATACCAGAAGCAAAAGAAACATTCAAAAATGTCTGTGCAGGATAATGAGGTATAAATCCAATCCTTAATTATTACAGTGTGATATATATACAGTATATACAATATATATATATATATATATATATAGAGATATATATATATATCTATATATATATATATATATATAGATATACACAGTATATCTATATATACACATACAGTATATATATATATATATATATATATATATATATATATATATATATATATATATATATATACATATATATACAGTGAGGCAAAAAAGTATTTGATCCCCTGCTGATTTTGTAAGTTTGCCCACTGACAAAAAATGATCAGGGTACTCGGTGTAATCCTAGACTCTGACCTGTCCTTTCAGCCCCAAATCCAATTGCTGTCGAAAGCTTGTAGACTTCACCTCCGTAACATCTCTAAAAATTGCCCCTTTTTAACAAATGAAACCAAGAAGCTCCTCATTCACTCCCTCGTTATCTCTCGCCTTGACTATTGCAACTCCCTCCTCATTGGTCTACCTCCCCATGGGCTATCCCCACTTCAGTCTATCATAAATGCTGCTGCCAGACTTATCCACCTTGCCAACCGCTCTGAGTCTGCCACCCCTCTTCGTCAATCCCTGCACTGGCACCAGATCACCCAGCGAATTAAAGAGGTTGTAAACCCTTGTGGTTTTTCACCTCAATGCATTCACATGTGCTGCATCTGGTGGCAGGTGACAGGCTGCATCTGGTGGCAGGCAATGTGGCAAGTGACAAGCTGCATCTGGTGGCAGGCAACGTGGCAAGTGACAATCCGCATCTGGTGGCAGGAGACGTGGCAAGTGACAAGCTGCATATGGTGGCAGGTGATGTGGCAAGTGACACACTGCATCTGATGGCAGGTGACATGGCAAGTGACAATCCGCATCTGGTGCCAAGTGACAATCCGCATCTGGTGCCAAGTGACGTGACAAGCTGCAGCTGGTGGCAGGTGAAGTGGTAAGTGACAAGCTGCATATGGTGGCAGGTGACGTGGCAAGTGACAACCTGCATCTGGTGCTAGGTGACGTGGCAAGTGACAATCCACATCTAGTGGCAGGCGACGTGGCAAGTGACAATCCACATCGGGTGGCAATTGATGTGACAAGCTGCATATAGTGGCAGGTGACGTGGGAAGTGACAAGCTGCATCTGGTGTCAGGTGATGTGCCAAGTGACAAGCTGCATCTGGTGGCAGGTGACGCGGCAAGTGACAATCCGCATCTGGTGGCATATGACTTGACAAGCTGCATATGGTGGCAGGTGATGTGGCAAATGACAAGCTGCATCTGGTGGCAGGTGAGGTGGCAAGTGACAATCAATATCTGGTGGCAATTGACATGACAAGCTGCATATGGTGGCAGGTGACGTGGCAAGTGACAAGCTGCATCTGGTGGTAGGTGATGTGGAAAGTGACAAGCTACATCTGGTGGCAAGTGACAAGCTGCATCTGGTGACAGGTGATGTGGCAAGTGACAAACTGTATCTGGTGGTAGATGACATGGCAATTGACAAGCTGCATCTGGTGGCAAGTGATAAGCTGCATCTGAAAGCAGGTGACGTGGCAAGTGACAAGCTGCATATGGTGGTAGGTGATGTGGCAAGTGACAAGCTGAATCTGGTGGTAGGTGACGGTGGCAAGTGACACGCTCAGGGCTCCCACTGATCCTGCATAATGGTGAGTTGAACTATTTAATTTTATATTACAATGTAATAATATAAATAATTTGCTTCAATCATCCTGACACCATACCAACCATGACGATTAAAACGCCAACACCAGCCATTGCCCCAACAAATTGCCCATGAAAACCCACATCGACACCCCAGGGCCTTGGCATAATTCACTTCCACGCAGCTGGTCTGCAGTGCCAAAAAGGTTGGGGACCACTGTTCTAGGTAACAGGCCTCAAGCCAGGAATATGTGTGAGGTGGGCCATGGGCCAGGAGAGGGAGTGAGACAAGATGGTGGAGCTTCTCAAAAAAGGCAGGTACATGACTATCCCATCTGGAGAAGAAGCGGGGCAGTACCTGGGTCAGCTTGGAACTAACCACTGTCCCACCTAGCTCCCTTACATACTAACTTTCATGAATTAGGTGCTGTCCTTTATAATGGGTCAATACTGTCACAAACGCTTTGTGGAATTGCCCCTTGTGTTGTTTAAAATTCACAGTATGCATTGCATTAATGCATAGTGTGAATGAACCCTTTTCACACTGAGGGTATTTGGTAAATTCACATCATAGGATCAATTCCCTAAACTAAAGTTGGCCATACACATCAAAATTTGGCCACTCTAATGCCCTGTACACATGATAGGATTTTCCGACGGAAAATATTCTATTGGAGCTCGTTGTCGGAAATTCCGACCGTGTGTAGGTTCCATCGGACATTTTCCATTGGAATTTCCGACACACAAAATTTGAGATCTGAATCTAGAATCTTCCGACAACAAAATCTGTCGTAAATTTCGATCATGTGTTCACAATTCCGACGCACAAAGTTCCACACATGCTCAGAATCAAGCAGAAGAGCCACACTGGCTATTGAACTTCATTTTTCTCGGCTCGTCGTACGTGTTGTACGTCACTGCGTTCTTGACGTTCGGAATTTCCAACGAGATTTGTGTGACCGTGTGTATGCAAGACAAGTTTGAGCCAACATCCGTCAGAAAAAAAACATGGATTTTGTTGTCGGAAAATCCTATCATGTGTACAGGGCCTTACTCAACGGAAGTTGCCTGTTTAATCCACTTCTGTCAGAGGCATGTTGAAAAATTTTCCATCATTCAGCGTTCAGCTGTTAATCAGTGCATTCTGACAATATCTTTATGGAGAAATTCCTCCATTCACTTAGTTGTATAAATGGAAGAATCTATTTTTAAAAAATTTTTTTTAGCCTATTGGATGAGCAAAAAAAATTACAGTGAATGGCCAGACTTATACATCAGAATGAGGATCTTCATTTACAAAAAAAAAAGTGACAGTTGATTTCAGCTGAGTCCAATGAGATTTGAAATTACAATCCCATGACTAAGACTAAAGATCCCTATACTTGTGCTACAACTTTGTGAATTGAGCCTTATACTGTATGTTACATTAACACTCTGTGCACAATAAATGGTGCCACAACCTAGTTCATGCATTAACTTACATTGCAGCAACTAAATATTACTGCAATGCAAAAGAGTGAATGGGTCAGCTGGGATCAAGAGAAATACAACCTTTGCAAACCTACTTTTAAGAATGCTAGTTGCCTAGATGTCTCTTTATTCAGTACCTTTTGGATTTACTAACTCAGAAGTATAGAAATTTAAAAAATTGAGTTGTTTATGATATGCATCATTTTTCCAGACAAGTGCTTCAAAAAGTATTAAATCCAGCAATAACAGCCTCTATATGCTCAAAGAACATGAAACCTTTAAAAGACCCAAGGCTTTCTCCACCCTGGTAAGATCAACCATCTAAACAACCCAAGAACATGCTGCTAAGCTAAATGCATTTCACCCATATTGGCCCAAAGTTTTGCATGTGCATTTTTCTGTTCCTATAGTAGGGACACTAGACTGTAAACTTGAGAGGTAGCGATGTTAATGGTCTATGAACTCTGAAATGTGCTGCAGAATTTGTTGCTGCTACAGAAAAAAAATTGCATGCTCCCTTACCACTGATGCCGCGTACACATGGCATATTTGGTCCGGCGTACCAGATTTCGTCGGACAATTTGATAGTGTGTGGGCTCCAGCGGACTTTGTTTCCTCAAAAGTTTGACTAACTTAGATTTGAAACATGTTTCAAATCTATCCGACGGACAAAAACCGACGCTAGGGCAGCTATTGGCTACTGGCTATGAACTTCCTTGTTTTAGTCCGGTCGTACGTCATCACGTACGAATCCGTCGGACTTTGGTTGATCGTGTGTAGGCAAGCCCGTTCATTCGGAAAGTCCGTCGTAAAGTCTGTCAAAAAGCCTGCCGGGCAAAGTATGCCGTAAAGTCCGGTCGTGTGTACACGGCATAAGATGTATGCACCCTGTTTAGTGATTTTAATTTGATGATTCCCTCCACTACATACACAGAGTTACCTTACCACTATTATGTATGTATTATGTTTAGTTATATTTTTTGGGGGTTTCCCTCTCATGCAGGTACAGTTACCTGGGTAAGTACAGTCTAGCTGCAAGTTAGAAAAGAACAGTCGATTTACAGTAGCAGATAGAGTTAATGGACTGGCCTGCCACAACTCCAAGCACCAAGCTTGACAATTCAATCAATGAGTGACAAGGGGATTCAGTCCATGCCTAAGACAACAGCTTGTGCAACTGTCGGCTGGGGCTATGGTCGAAGGAATAATATTGATTTTCTTTCCTGTACACAACAGTCATGGTGGAAATGAGTTAGAGGGAGAGGAGGACAGTAGAAGGTCTGTCAGTGTGAAAAAGAAGATATAGACATTTAAAAGCAGTAAAGTAAAAGGAGAGATGACTTTGGATAAGTGATAGGTCATGGACTGACAAACATTTGGTAAATTGATAGAAGGCAGTAGGCATATGTTCCTACAGTGTATAATTCTCCATAGTGTTGACAGTGATCTGTCTAGAACTGTAATATAGACTGATATGCAGTGTCCAAAATCCAGAACAATTTGCAATGCCTCATAAACTACAACAACCAGGACTGTAACTACAGTTACCTCGCTTTTATTAGCCACGAATTTAGAATTGAATAGATGCAACATACTTACAGACGGTTAGCAGCTATTACTATTTGTTCATTAAGTCACCTAGGAAAACTCCGATGTATCTATGCTTGAAGTATGTTTGACGGGTGTTTAACTTCGCATCTAGCTTAGAAAAGTCAAATTAAAAACATGTCTTTCAAAAAATAAAACAAATCTGTATAGTAAAATTTACATGGTTTAATCAAGGTTAAAGTAATAAAAAACAGTCACAACAAATCAGTACATGTTCTTTACATTCATTCATTTGTTAATATCAGTATAACTAAACTAAAATTGCTATTAATCGTATAGTCCTGCAGGCTCAGTGTAAGATTATTTTATTTATTATTATTATGATTATGAGTATTATTAATCTTAGTTGACAAAGTGCTGTACCTTAGAGGCTGCTGGAGGAGTCAGTTTTAGAGATATGGGTTGAGGTTCCTTCAGGCATGGTTTCCTATGATGCCCCGTACACACGGTCGGAATTTCCGACAGAAAAAGTCCGATGGGAGCTTTTGGTCAGCTATTCCGACCGTGTGTATGCCCCATCGGACTTTTCCTGTCGGAATTTCCGACAGACTTATGCCGTGTACACTCGGGCGGCCTTTTCGGCATCAAAGGTCAGACGGTCTTTCCGACTGACTTTTGAAGGACTTCTGATGGACTTTTGAACAAACGAACTTGCCTACACACGATCACACCAAAGTCTGAAGGATTCGTACGTGATGACGTACGACCGGACTAAAATAAGGAAGTTGATAGCTGGTAGCCAATAGCTGCCCTAGCGTTAGTTTTCGTCCGTTGGACTAGCATACAGACGAACACATTTTTCGACCGGACTCGAGTCCGTTGGAAAGATTTGAAACATGTTCCAAATCTAAAGTCCGTTTAATTTTTGACCGAAAAAGTCCACTGCAGGTCCAATGAAGCCCACACATGGTCGGATTGTCCAACGGATTCGTCCCGTCGGACCAGTCCGGTCAAAAAGTCCGTCCGCGTGTACACGGCATTAGATATAGAACATGTTCTAAATTTTTCCATCGGAAATGCAGACGGAGGTTATCCCGTTGGCAAGTCCGACCGTGTGTACGCGGTATCACAGTCCAAAAATATGCCAATAGGATAACTGGCTTCCACCCAAAAATGACTATCGTGTGTGATTGTACTCGCGCGGACTTTCAATGTTTTCTGGCTCTGGAACTGATCAAATGCGGTCTTCAAATTCTCAAAAATGTTCTAAATTTCGAGTTGAACACAGCTAATGGATTCCAATCAAATATTGATGATCAGGGCTTTTTGAGCCATAAATGTTCAGTTCTTTGGTAAGGTGGGTCTATTGTTTTTCCTTAAATACAGCACATATTTATGTTTTGGAAATTTACATTTGATACATTTATTTCCCTACATCTCAACTGAATGAATCTTTTGTATCAAAGAGTTACAGTAACAAGGCCTTTAATAATGTTGGTGAGTTTCACTATCCAAATAACATTTCTTGTTAGTCAGGGCTGCTGAACATAACCCAGATCTCCCTCACCAGTTCAGAGGTTGCCAGGCTCAACAATTGTTCCAAACACACCGACACACACACACAGGCTCAGTCGAGGGGTTGTCTTTTGTGAATTTATTGCAACAATCAACAGGAGAGAGGGGTGCCGTATACTCCAAAAAGCATAGCTATAAAAGAGCAGTCTCTTAGTTGCAAATCAGCAGCCTTTGTTGGGGGTAGAGGGGATAGACAGTTAATCTGGAACTCTTTATAAGCAGCCACAGAAATATAAGGCCGCTTCTGGCATTGAAGAACTAAGCACACCCGAAAACGTAAGCAAGAGTCCTACTCATAATGTCCCAGGACAGCTGTCATCCACCAGCTTCTATGGAAAATTTTCCTATGATAAAGGGATGCCTCTTTTGGATAGTTTCCATAGGTGATGCCCTTCAGCGAGTATCTTTCTATCCGCATTTTCTCAGGCCCTCAGCCAAGCACCTGCTGAGGCCTTACCTCAGCTCTCTAGTACCTAGGCTGCAGACCGGGTTCAGCAGCCTCAAGACAAGAACACTTAAATCCTCCAAAACATTTATCTTCTACCTCAGCCGTCTTCTGGGTCTGGTGCCCCTTTCAGGTATTGGCTGAGGTCAGAAAACCATTCATAATTTCTTCAGCCTTATATTCTATCGCTCACATTTTAGTTTGTAAGGAGCGGAGAGAAGTAGTGTGCTCAGACACTGTGTCCTCAGAATGGCCCAGGCGCTGTTCTGCTGAGGAAAGCCTGGATCGCACCTTATGCATATCCTGGCGAAGAAGCCCCACGTCAAGTTGCACTGCCTCTATCTTAGAGGTCAGGGCCGCCTGACAAGCCGTGATGGCCACCATCACATCAGATAAGCCCGGCTAAGCAGAGGGAGCTGGCTCCCCCAGGTCCGTCTGAGATGCCATGTTGTTGAAGGGCACTACATGAACTTAAATTTTCTCTTTCACCTTGGATAGAGTAGAGAATTGTTAAAATCCCCACCAGAGTATTTTGCCGCCTGTGTCCTGTCACCCTCACCTCATCCTGATAAAATCTAGATTCCCTCTTCATCACCAGCACTTGCAGGTTAAGCTCAGTGTCTCCAATGACACTTGCACTCCTGTGCCTCCTGTGTCTCCATTTGCCCTATTGACTCTTGTGTACTCCTGTGTTTCTAGTTACTCTTGTGACTGCCAGTGACCTCACATCACTCACCTCTGTGATATCTTTGTCCTCATGCAGACTCAAGTACGCTCCTGTATTTCTTGAACTGTTTCTGTCTTAGTGGATAGAGACCACTGTGCAAGACATGTTCCATTAGATAAATTTTCCATCTTGTACTGATTACACAACAGAAAGTGCCAGGAAATCTCTAAATAGGGAGAAAAATGCCCTTTTAGACAGTTGGTACTGGAAAAGTCTCCCATCAGAAGATTTCCCCTCTATTCCTCTTCTGTTGACAACTTATTTTAGAATTTTTCCTCACTTTCAGTCTTAGTGACGTTGATTAAATCTGAGACCTAGAATTTTAATTTTAAAAGGGCAAGTTTTTAAGTGAAGGTCCACTTCACTTTGATCGTCAGTTCCATTTAGTGGCCATAATGAATTTTTTCCCTGAAACCCTTAATCAAGAAAATACCACATTATGGCCACTAGATGGAGCTGAGGATCATAGGAAATAAACACATTAGGCAAAATAGGAATTATTCATGACAGCTAGCAAAGGCTTGAGAAATTTGCACAGCACATTTCTTATAAATAGACCTCTTAATTTGCACATACAGTAGCTATTTTAAATAACAAAATGGGTAATGATTATACCAGGAAGTGAAACAGATTACGCCAACACATTACCAAATGCAGCAGTTTTGTAAATGGGGATGGAAAAGTGGGCTAAAGATGTCTGATGTGCATGGAAAATAACGGTAGCATATACCTTCAGCATTTGTGCCAAGGTAACAATGGGAACTGACAATATTCTCTGTGGTCAGACCCCATCATGGTCCTAGTGCATGCAACTGGCCACAATATGAAAAACTGTTATGCCCCGTACACACGATCGCACATTCTGACAACAAAATCCATGTTTTTTTCCAACGGATGTTGGCTCAAACTTGTCTTGCATACACACGGTCACACAAATCTTGTCGGAAATTCTGAACGTCAAGAACGCGGTGACGTACAAAGCGTACGACAAGCCGAGAAAAATTAAGTTCCTTAGCCAGTGCAGCTCTTCTGCTTGATTCCGAGCATGCGTGGAACTTTGTGCGTCGGAATTGTGTACACATGATCGGAATTTACGACAACGGATTTTGTTGTCGGAAAATTTGAGAGCCAGATCTCAAATTTTGTTTGTCAGAAATTCCGACGGAAGATGTCCGATGGAGCCTACACCTAATTATTTGTCAATTAATTACACAGAGGCCAAGATAGGAGAAGGGGTTTGCCTTTTTTTTTACAAGTCTACAAGCAATATTCTCCATGCACATGTTCCTGAAAATAGCTGTTCAGTAATGCTGGGTGCTGTACTGACCACAGACTGGAAACAGTAGACAATCAGAGTAAGGAAATGTCATTAGCACACCAAGAATTCCTCAAAAGGGTCCAAAGCATTAATTTCAAGGACACATGGTACACATACGGCAATGTTTTAAAGCCACGCAGGGCCCCTTCGTAAAGCTTTGGACCCTTTTGAGGAATCCTTGGTGTGCTGATGACATTTCTTCACTCTGATTGCCTTTTTACAGTTGCATTATTCTTTGTTCTTTTTTTGTGTATTTTTAGATGTAAAATGGAAGCATATGCATGAGAAATACAAACAATGAAAAAAAACATATAAAACGCCAAGTAAAATATCTTATACATACCAAATTATACAGTTGTGATAGCAACAGAAACTACGAAAGAGAGATAACAGTGAAAAATAGAAAAAAAGAAGAAGAAGAAAAAAAAAAAAAGAAGTTACTTCTGCAACGGAGAATACATTCTTGATCCAAATGAGGGTGTATTGATAAGTAAGGAGAATGGCAATTTATGAATTTGCTCTTTGTCCTTTTTTAAACCAAGACTTAGACCCATGCATTTCGAAAGAGAGGAGAGGTTTCCCAAAATACAAGATTGCACCTTTGACTAAAACATGTATAAAATAAACTGTAATAACCGGGATAAAAGCCACTAGTTAGGCACTAAGCATTGTATACGGATTTCCAAACCCTGCAGCATTTTGTGTTGTGGTAGGCACTGTCAATTTCAGATAGGAAATGTAATATGTCATTCCAGAAAGTCAAGGTAAAATCTGTGCAAAGATTAGCAGCATTTAAACAACTTTTAGTACATTTATTTAGTTTCACTAGCACACCTTCAGATGCTTTAGCAAAACAAAGAATGGTACTATAAAATATTGTAAAAGTTTGCTCTTTCAAGTATTAGATTTGAGGATTAAAATTCTCAGTCCACTCATAGATCCTTTGAGTCCAGGATCATATCTAGGCGGCATCATTAAAGGCACTCGCTTCACATAATTTAAACAGGAAAGTTTTTATAAATTGATATATTTTATAAATGAAACATTGTTATTTTACTCTTAAAAGTGGTTAGGATTAAAGTGTAGCCTGACATGAAAATTACATCTTTTTAAAAGCTTTGGTCTGGGCAGGCCATACATGGTCGAATTTCGAACAAATTTTCTTTTCAAAATCAGAAAGTTCGGGTTTTTTTGTGATCCGATGATGCCACCATTGATTTTCGAAATTCGGCTGACCAAGCCTTCAATTTCACCTCATGTTGCTACAGAAAAGAATTTTCATAGCCGGAATCTTCTTTTCTCTCCTTAAATTTTCTTTTCTTATTACATTTCTCACACGATTCTCCCATCATTGATTAGAAAATCGTTTGTTTTTCTAAAAATTTCCAACATGTCCGATTCCTCAAATTTGATTGCTGCACGAAAATCGGCCGTTGCTGCAGCCCACTAATGCCCCGTACACACGGTCGGACTTTGTTCGGACATTTCGACAACAAAATCCTAGGATTTTTTCCGACGGATGTTGGCTCAAACTTGTCTTGCATACACACAGTCACACAAAGTTGTCGGAAAATCCGATCGTTCTGAACGCGGTGACGTAAAACACGTACGTCGGGACTATAAACGGGGCAGTGGCCAATAGCTTTCATCTCTTTATTTATTCTGAGCATACGTGGCACTTTGTGTGTCGGATTTGTGTACACACGATCGGAATTTCCGACAACGGATTTTGTTGTCGGAAAATTTTATATCCTGCTCTCAAACTTTGTGTGTCGGAAAATCCGATGGAAAATGTGTGATGGAGCCTACACACGGTCGGAATTTCCGACAACAAGGTCCTATCACACATTTTCCGTCGGAAAATCCGACCGTGTGTACGGGGCATTATGGTGCGAAATTCATACGAAAATTCTTTTTTTTCCAAATATAAGTTTTATTCAAGCTCAAGAAAGGGCATGGCCCCGATGTAACATCATGAACATGTAAAAAAAAAATTTGAGGACGCAGCCTCTTACAACATCACAACTGGGAACAAGACAATATTATCTACCATTCCTGAGTTATGTATATTCTACTAAAGAATGCATATAGAATTTGACATTGTAGTGTTCCCCAAACAGATCTGCTCAGCCATTTCTTCCTGCCATTTTCCTTTTCCGGGGCAACAGGCGTAAGAAGCTAGAAATGAAAGAAGAAGAGAGGGAAAAAAGGAGGGGGGTAAGGGGTGCAGAAAGCGGGGGGGGGTAGGGAGGAGGGGTACATGGAGGCTGTCCACGCACATGACTTGGGGCACACGTGTCAGTAAACGCGGCCAGTTGACCTCAGCTACCTACTCCAGTCCCTGGTCCCACTAAAAGATTCTGTCCCTCATCAGAGAATATAAACATAAGCCATTTGGACCAGGTTCTGGTGTACTGTTCATTTTGATGTCGGGCCGTGAGGATTAGATCCTCCATTTTCCTGATGTCTTCCACCTTTTTGAGCCACATGCCCACAGTTGGAGGTTTGGTGGACTTCCACAGTAGGGGGATGCATGCCTTTGCTGCATCTAATAGATGTCGGATCAAAGATTTTTTGTAGGCCTTACCTGAGATGTTAGAGGCATGGAGCAGGAAGAGGGCAGGATCAGCTAAGATGGGGCGCTCCGTGAACTTCTGTACCGTCTGTTGTATGGTCCTCCAAAACTGCTCTAGCTTGGGGCAGGTCCAGAAAACATGAAGAATCGTTCCCCGATCTCCCTGGCATCTCCAACAGAGACCCGAGGAAGATGGGAAGAACATTTGTAATTTTGCAGGGGTATTGTACCATCTGGTGACTAGTTTATAATTGGTTTCTTGCATCTTTGTGCATATCGAGGATCTAAATGTGAAGTAAAGAATGTTTTGTTTTTGCTGTGACCTAAAGGTACACTGTAAATCCCTTTCCCATGCCCAGAGGCTGTGCATTTGATGGTTATCTGGTGGTGTGATCAACAGTTGGTAGGTAGCAGACAGTGTGTGAGGTAGGGCTCCCTCTTCTGAACAATAAGTTTCGTAGGTGGTCAGGGTCTGGTCAAGATTTCCAGGAGGAGGTAATGTTTTTAAGGAAATGGCTAAGTTGGAGAGCTTTCCAAAAATCTAGACGGAACGGCCCATCTGAGCTCACGAGGAGAGCTGTGGAGGGCCATCGACCGTTCGTGATGAAATGGGATGCTTGAAAGTAGCCTAGAGTTCATAAGGAGCAAAAGACGGGATCTTTGCATCTTGGAATGAATTCTGGAGTTCCCAGAATTGGGCAGAGCGGGAACTAATAGACGTAAGGTGTAATTGTGTAAAGAGAGATGAGCATGTTCGCGTAGTCACGCCTATCAAAGGATTGTTTTTCATGGTTCTTGGTAGTGAGTTATGACACCAGGGTGCTCTGTTCAACGGTATGGCACATTGAGTCTGTTCTAGCTGGGTCCATAGTTTAGTGGACTGATGGCGGTTCCAGATGATAAGTCTGGTCAAATGGGTTGCTTGTTGTTATTTGCGGAGATCTGGCACTGCCAAGCCTCCATACTACCAAGCCTCCATATAGTTTGGGTAGTGTGAGCTGTCGTTTGTTGAGTCTGGGCCTTTTGTGTGCCCAAATAAAGTAAAAAAAAAAAGGGCACTAGTCTGGTCAAAGTAGTGAGAGGGGATTTGGATCGGTAGGACCTGTAGGAGGTACAGGAACTTTGGGAGAATGCACATCTTGAGAATGTTGCATCTACCAAACCATGAATGTAACCCTGTGCGCCATTTGGTGAGTAAAGCTCGGACGGTTGACAGTAGCGGAGGAAAGTTCAGAGCAAATAGCTGGGACATTTTGGGGGGATATGTGTGCCCAAATATTTTAGGGCTGTGTTAGTCCATTTGAATTTAAAACTATTCTGGAGAGTATTGAGAAGGCGTGGGGGCATTCCTACACTCATAGCTTCAGACTTGTTAAAATTGATCTTCAAATTTGAAATACTACCATAGGTTCTAAATTCCTGGAGAAGATTGGGAAGGGAGACTACCGGATTAGTAAGTGTAAACAGCACGTCATCTGCATAAGCAGCAATTTTCTGCTGTGTCTGGGTTGGCACGCACAGTACGCAGGAAGGGTTCCAGTAACAGGGCGAAGAGGAGTGGGGATAATGGGCACCCCTGGTGTGTTCCATTCCTGATCTCAAAGGGGGCTGACAGGACATCATTTGCACGGACCCGAGCCGTGGGGTCGGTGTAAATTGAATTAATCCAATTTAGCATCCTGTCCCCCAGGCCTATGTGTCTTAAGACAGAAGTCATGAAGTGCCAGTCCACCCTGTCAAAGGCCTTCTCTGCTTCCGTGCTTAAGAAGACACAGGGAGTCTTATTCTGATTGACCACGTGTAGAATGTTGAGGACTTTGATTGTTTTGTCCCTAGCTTCTCTGGTTGGGACAAAACCAACCTGATCTAAGTGGATCAGAGACGGGAGGTATATTTGAATCCTAGTGGACAGTAGTTTCGTAAAGATTTTGAGATCTACATTAAGTAGTGAGATTGGCCTATAGCTCCCACAGACCGCTGTATCCTTCTCTTCCTTGGGGATTACCGCAATCAATATGTGCTGTAAGAGTGTCTCTTGGGATATGTGCGCTAGAATCCGTTGAGTTGAAGAGTTTATGCATGGATTCTCCCAGGGACGGTAGTAAGATTTTGTAATATTGGGCCGTAAAGCCATCCGGTCCCGGTGCTTTCCCTGATTTCATGGCCGCAACTGCCTTCTGTATTTCTTCCATGGTGATGGGTTCGTCTGGCAACTCACTGAATTCAGCTGGTAGTTTGGGCATGCCAGATTTAATCAGATAGTCCTCTATTTGTGGTTGCGGTGAAGGGGTCTTCTGTAAGTTGTAGAGGGATGCATAGAATTCTTTGAATTCTCTTGCTATCTCCTGTGGGAGTGTAATCTTCTGACCAGAAGACGACATAATGTGGGTGATATAATTTGCGAGGGTCTGTTCTCTCAATGATTTGCCCAGTAATTTACCACATTTATTTCCTGATTAGTACGATACTCGTCGACAGACTTGTATCGCAGCTTTTGCCCAAAATTGCATTAAATCAGTGATTTTGTTACGTAAGAGCATAATTTCCGCCTCTCCAGCTGGAGTTTGAGCATGTTTGTGTCTTGCTTCTGCTAGGTGTAAGTCATGAAGAAGAGACGTCATCTGTATCGACCGTAACCGTTTAATGCGTGCTCCATGTTTAATTAAGACTCCGCAGATCACCGCTTTATGGGCTTCCCATACAATTCCGGGATCACTGTCAGGAGTGTTGTTGGTTTTAAAGTAACAATCTAGCTCCCTGAGTACATCTTTTAGTACCTCTTCGTCCTGTAGGAGACTTTCATTGAGTCTCCAGGTCTTTGTTCTGGAGGTGATGCTGTCAGTCAGGGCGTAGGTCATCAGAACAGGGGCATGGTCAGACCACGTAATGGACCCAATCGTGGACTCTCGAAGGGCGTGCAGTTGGGCATGAGGAAGTAGGAAGAAGTCAATCCTTGAGTATTGTTTGTGTAGAATAAAAGGTGTAGTCTCTTTCAATTGAGTGGAGAAGTCTCCAGGCATCAATCAATTGTGCCTTGTGTACTGCTCTAGCGATTCGTTTCCTAGTGTTAGGTGTGACTGAAGAATGTCCTGAGGAGGTATCCTCAGAAGGAATTAGCGGGACATTAAAGTCGCCGCCTACTATCAGGTGACACCTAGTGAACTCCAGTAGGACATCTATGATTGTACTGATGACGTGGTCTTGGTGACTGTTAGGGGCATAAATATTTGCCAGAGTCACCTGAACACTGCCAATCTCTCTCTTAACCGGTTCCCGACCGGCGCACGCCGATGTACGTCAGCAGAATGGCTCGGCTGGGCAAATGGGCATACCTGTACGTCCATTTGAATTCCCCGCCGTGCCATTGCGTGCGCGCCAGCCGGGAGCTCCGTGAGTCGGGTCGCGGGTCGGGAATCGAGTCGGGTGACTCGATCGCCGTGGGGATACCCACGATCGCCTTACGGAGAGGACGAACGGGGAGATGCTGATGTAAACAGCATCTCCCCGTTCTGCCTAGTGACAAGTGTCACTGGATCTCTGCTCCCTGTCATCGGAGCAGAGATCAGTGACGTCACACACACAGCCCATCCCCCTACAGTTAGTAATCACTCCCTAGGACACACTTAACCCCTCCCCGCCCCCTAGTGGTTAACCCCTTCACTGCCAGTGTCATTTACACAGGAATCAGTGCATTTTTAATCGCACTGATCGCTGTATAAATGACAATGGTCCCAAAAATGTGTCAAAAATGTCCGACTTGTCCGCCATAACGTCGCAGTCACAATAAAAATCGCTGATCGCCGCCATTACTAGTAAAAAAAAAATTATTAATAAAAATGCCATAAAACTATCCCCTATTTAGTAAACGCTATAACGTTTGCGCAAACCAATTAATAAACGCTTATTGCAATTTTTTTTTACCAAAAATATGTAGAAGAATACGATCGACCTAAACTGAAGAAAAAAAAAAATTTTTTATATATCTTTGGGGGATATTTATTATAGCAAAATGTAAAAAATAATGCGTTTTTTTCAAAATTGGCGCTCTTATTTTGTTTATAGCGCAAAAAATAAAAATCGCAGAGGTGATCAAATACCACCAAAAGAAAGCTCTATTTGTGGGAAAAAAAGGACGTTAATTTTGTTTGGGAGCCACGTCGCATGACCGCGTAATTGTCAGTTAAAGCGACGCAGTGCCGAATCACAAAAAACGCTCTGGTCAGGAAGGGGGTAAAATCTTCCGGGGGCTGAAGTGGTTAAGGAACAAATAGCATCCCTCCAGGTCAGATTTCATATCAGTATATTTCCAAGGGACTTTATGGGAGATGAGTATGGACACTCCACGTGCCTTAGCAGACCCATTAGTGGAGTGGTACACCAATGGGAAGAATTTATTTTTCAATATGGGGAGATTACCACCTTTAAAATGTGTCTCCTGGAGTAGTGCCAGGTCTGTCCTGTGGTGTCTTAGGTCGTGTGACAGCATACGTCTTTTTTCAGGCATGTTTAGGCCCTTTGTATTTAGTGATAGTACATCCACCGCCTCCATGGCTCCCGGTTATAGAGAGGGACTAGGATCAGAGGGCAGAGATGGGGGGAGCGGTACAAGAAGAAAAGGGGGGAATAGGATAGTAAAAGTGAGTTAGCGTGGGAAATAGAAGTAAGACAGAGGGAGAAGTAGTATCTAAATCGCACTAAATGAGTGCAATAATTATACTCTAAAGGAGTAGCACAATAGTGCTATGACACTCACCAGAGCGAGTCTGGTAATCGAGTGTAGGCCTAATTGGGGTTGTGGAGAGAAATAGCCAGCGAGGAGTCCGTTGATTACCCCTCTCATCCCATAGTGTGGTGGTGTGTGACATAGTATATGTGGTGACAGTTATAAGACAAAATAAGAAAATGCAGAAGCTAGGTTTTGCGGATAAAAGGTGCAGGTTTCCAAATAAACTTTACTTGTAATTACTTTATCTTCAACCCCCTTTAACTACTCAACATTGAGTGCAAACTTGTGACCCCACTTCTATGTGCTATCTATAAAGTCCCTCCTTTCCCAGAGGAGGAGGACCCAGTCAGCGATTGACAAAAGAAGGTCTCCAACCGGCCACTCGACCGCCCATCCATATAGGCACAGCCCCCCCTCCCATTCAGGTATAATGTAGAGGGAAAAACATATTCCTTTTTGGGATCTCATGATCGGGTGTCTAACGCTCCCCCCAGAGTGGGGGACTCGCTGAGCAAGACCCTCTATCTAAGGCCTAGTGATCCAAAAAAGGGGGGATATTCCATGGATATGATCCACATTATCACCTCCCTTCTCTCTTGCCCACAAATCCGGGGATGCTAGATAGCAGAGGATGGTTCCATCCCTCTCTCTCTCCTTCGGCTAACAACCTGGTATAACGGCCAAAGCGGCCCTGGACGAGACGAGGGAGGGTCAAGCGCATCCACCCAGGCACGCGTATTGAAGGTATCATAGAGTTATTAAACTTGTTGGTTAATATGACCTGGTGCTGTACATGCTAAAGACTCATATTGCATCCTCTGTGACAGCTCCTATATATCAGGGGGAGACCTTATTACATATATATATACATTCCTCTTAGTCTGTAACTAGCATTAGGGGCCCCAGGATAATGCAATCAAAAAACCATACATACTATCTACAGATCGGTAGATCTCATGAGTCTCTTAACCTGAAAGCAGTGCCCACTGGACACCCGATAATCCCAGCTCAGCATGGCAGGACTAGGAGGTCATCTCTCAGGATCTCCTTAGTTGATGGCACCTAATATGTTCCTGTCTTCTTCCGGGAATATCCACAATGGCCAGTGTGTGGAAGGAAATGGGGGATCTGTGCCGCGATGCCCGACTACTCCAGTGTCTGGCAAGAGAGAAGTGTTGTGGGTATTGCTGGGCAATCGACATAAGTAAGTGGGTCACAGTCAACAAGTTAGGGGTAAAGTAAACCAAATGAAAATAAGCTGATGCTTGGGCTGGTAATAAGTTCCATGATCACGACTCATGTGTCCCCTCGGCGGAGGGTGCCCGGGAACTCCTTTTGGACCTCTGCTTTAGGGGTGGTTGATGGTTTCTCTGAGTGACGGGTCCCGAACGGCCCAGCGGTCGAGGGACAAAAGGAAGCCAATCTGAGACCGGATCCGACTCCACCGCTAAGAAATCAAAAAAGGCTGGCAGCTCCGTCGGAGTGCACAAGGTGAAGGAGGCAGCTCCATTACGAAACGTTACCGCCAGGGGGTAACCCCAGCGGTATGTACATCCCTGCCATCTGGCCAAGTCCAGGGCTGGTCTCAGGAGGGCTCTTCTCTGTAGCATGGCTCTCGACAGGTCTGGGAGAATTTTGATTGTAGTTCCATCAAACTCTACCTCTCCATGTTCCCATGCCTTACGCAGAATTAGCTCCTATTGGGTGTATCTATGTAGCCTGCCGAGTACGTCCCGCGGCCTGTCCGGGTCCGATGACTTAGGCCCAAGGGTTCTGTGAACCCGATCCATCTCTAGTTGCGGTGGGACGGTTCCCAGTGCTGTGTAAAAAATGGCCGTGGCCGTCACCGCCAGATCCTCTGCCCCGGTAGCCTCAGGAATGCCCCGCAGCTGCAAGTTATTGCGGCGGCTGCGGTCTTCCAAGTCCTCTAAATGGAGCTGCAGGTCTATGGCCGTGGCTGCCTGGGACTCCTGTGATCCTTCCAGGGCGGCGACCCGTTGCATGAGGGACAAGATTGTTAGATTGCTAGAGTCCACATGGTCAGTAAGTTCATGAATCTCCGTCCTGATCTCCTGGATGTCTCGATTGTGTGCTTCTTCTACCCGGAGAATAAGGGACTACATGTCTGACCTAGAGGGTAAGGCCTCAATGTCCGCCTTGGTAGGGAGGGCTTGTAGTATGCTCCGGAGGTCTTCAGGTATGCCACTTAATCGTTGAGACAAACCAGCCATGTCGTCACGGAAAACCGTGGGAGTCCCCAATGAGAAGTCTGAGGCAGAAGGTGTTGTAGGGGAAGCCGGTAAGTCTAGCATGACTGTCCCTACCATAGACTGTAGACGTGGCGATGTCACAATGGCGCCCGGTGATGCCTTCTGCGAGTCTCTGAAATATCGCTTTATACCGCTCCGGGGAATTGTTGACCGGGTACCTCTGGCCGATGATCGTGTCCTGTACCTTTTGGTAGTTATCATGCCTTGCTTTCACTTGGAAAAGCCGTCAATTTGTGGGATGGAGAGGGGAAATGCCAGCAGCTCTCAGAAAAGGCTTCCTCACTCGGCCATTGCTAAGCCACGCCCCCCGTACGAAAATTCTTAGATACGTTTTTCAAAAGAAAATTCTTTCGAAATTCGAACCGTGTATGGCCGGCATTACACAGTAGGAATGGTTGTAAAAATGCAGATGCACCTGTGTAAAAATTACACTTAGATGTAATTTTGTTTTTCTATTTGCTATTTCAATCATATGTAGACTAAGGCTGGCCATACATGGTCGAATTTCGAAATAATTTTCTTTTGAAAATCAGAAAATTTGTGCGTTTTGTGCCACCATTGATTTCGAAATTCGACCAACAAAGCCTTCAATTTTACCTCATGTTGCTACAGAAAAGAATTTTCGTGGCTGGGAATCTTCTTTTCTTTCCAGGAATTTTCTTTTCTTGCACATGCGTATTTCTTTTTCGATTACATTTCTCGCACGATTCTCCCATCATTGATTAGAAAATCGTTCGTATTTCAAAAAGTTTCCAACATGTCCAATTACTCAAATTCGATGGCCGCACGAAAATCGGCTGTTGCTGCAGCCCACTAATGGTGCAATATATGAACGAAAATTCTTAGATAAGATTTTCTAAAGAAAATTCTTTCGAAATTCGATCCGTGTATGGCATGCCCAAAGGCATATGACATCACTTAAAGAAACCTTGCATCTTGTTTTCCTTTTTAAATAAAATGTATTCCTATTTAACCCCTTATTAGCCCTTAGTGAACATTCCATCAGCCCCCAATTAACATATTCATCCCCTTCTCCCTTTAGCTATTATTATTATGCTTTTTTATCTCTATTTTTAACAAATAATTTATTTTGTAAATTTTTTGTTTGTTACATTTTTCAGTGTCGCATAACCAGAAAATGCATAGTTGAAAAAAAAAACACCTTTATAAATTTGCTAATAACTTTGCCATGCTTTGTACCAGAAACATAATTTAGGTGTCATTTTCAATGGGATACATTTTAGAACAAATGTATACTTTTTATTTACAGTACAACTACTTTCCTAAAACACTAATGCTGCGTACACACGAGCAGACTTTCAGACCGACTAGGTCCCTCGGGATTAGTGCAGCGGACAATCCGGTAGTGTGTGAGCTAGCCCGATAGCTTTTCGGCATAAAAATCCGACAGACCAAGAAATAGAACATGTTTCAAATCTGTCCGACGGACTCAAATTTTGACGGACTAAAATTGGGAAAACTGTTCGTCTGTGTGCTGGTTCGACGGACCAAATACGACGCAAGGGAAGCTATTGGCTACTGGCTATTGAATTTCCCTTTTTAGTCCTGTTTACGTCATCACGTTCAAACCGAACGGACTTATGAACAGAATTAGTCCTTTCGTGTGTGGCCAAGTCCGTTGGTTCGGAAAGTCTGTCGGACCTAGTCAGAAAGTCCGTCGGAAAGACCGTCGGACCTAGTCCGCCGGAAAGTCCGCTTGTGTGTACGCGTCATAACACTGGTCAAACAGAAGAGAAATACATATTTGTGTCTATAGATTCCATATAAAATAAAATATTTTTTGCAAAACAATATTGCCAAAAGAAAATATAGTTTCTCTTAAAAAAATGCATTACTTTATCTTAATTATTGACCATAATTGACACTAAATAAACAGGTCCATAGTGAAAATATAAAGCTCTGGTCTATACAGGTATGAGAGCCAGTGGCGGCTGGTGCTAAATATTTGGGGGGGGGGACGGGCGTCAAACTAACGCCATGTAATCCCCCCACCAGAGACGGATAGGTAGGCCGCAAGCACTACACCCCCAACCCCCCTGCATGCGCGCAGGAGAAGGACAGCGGATGGAAAGGCAGCGATCACCGCAAACACTCAACCCCCCCCCGTGCTGGAGATGGACAGTGGACAGGAAGGCAGTGATCATCAGATGTACGAGAACGTGGCGCCGATCCACCGCCACCCCCCATGGGAGACTGACCTTAACTTAGGAGGCAGGGGAGGGAAGACCCGGGACGTTGCTTCTCCTCCCGGCTGAACATTAAGGACTCCCTGGCCAATCGGATCTCAGGACCTGCTTCCTAATTGGCTGGGAGGAGAATAAGGAAGACATTAGTGAATATTAATTTGCTATTGTCACACAACTGGGTGGGCTCAGGGCGCAGTGCTCTGGCTCTAATCATGTGCTTAAAAAAAAAACACCTTTAGAATCCATGCATCGGGCACCCTGCATGTAGATTAGGGGGCGCATGGAATAGGGGGCACCCCATATGGACGGGCCACCACTGATGAGAGCTAAAGTGGTTAAAATATACTTATTGATCCTCCCAATAATCCTGTTATCTTCCTCTGGTCTTTGCATATGTTGCACTACTGTCAGGTAGCATTGACATTGACATCCTAGGACAGGATATGTGTTACTGGCAGGATCACCATGTAAAAAGAAAAAAGGTAAGAAATTAGTGTCGTCACCACGTGCAATATATTAAGTTTTAGTTTTTTTTTATATAGTTTAACAGGGATTAGACATATTTTTTCAATACAAAAGGTATAACATATAACAAAATAAATGGTTGGCTAATGTTGAGGGTTTCTTGTGTGTTTTGTGTGTATCTCATGTCTATGGTTTTGAATACAAGTACTTTATAATTCTGAATTTTTCAGTCAAAGTGTATGCCATAAATATTTTTTTCTACAGTATATGGCAGTCAGATTCTTTTAGATGTAAAGCAGACTCAAGGATTGCATGAAATGGGAAGTGAATGCTCAAATGATAGTATCAGACTGCATCACTGGAGCCTCTCTGTCCTACCTGTTCAGTAATTCAAGATTCACTTTCACTGTGATTAATCAGAGTGCTTGTAAGAATAGGAATGTAATTAGGAATGCTCGCAGTGTGATTAAAAAGGGAGTTAATTATTAGACGCTATCCCAGACTGCAATAATTTGACTTTGTCTTTTTTTTTTCTTCAGTTTAGCTTTTTCCTTCGAAAACACAAAGGCATTTCAGAGCTTTTGACCACAAGGCATAGGTGGTAGGAGTGAAAAGCAAATACAAACAGCATCTAATTACACTTTCACATGTCCTGGATATTATGAATTTTAAAAATTTTACATCTAAGTATAATTCTTATACTGATCAGTTTTAATCTTCTAATAACCAAAATTTGGAAGGGTTATGTCCATACTACAACTCAAAGTAAAAGAGTTATATCAAATCTGCATTTTCCAACTTTAAGGCTACATGCCTATGGACGTTTTAAAAAACGAGCTGCAAAGCTAGTACCAACGTCAGGAAAAAAGCGTCGTTAAAAACGCAATTTTTTTTCGCGTTTGCATTGACGTCACTGCACGTTTTGCTACGCTAGCTTTCAGCCACGTTTCTTTGTCTCTATTCAAAATCAATGGTTCCCTATGCGAGCTGAGAATCTTGAAGTGGAACCCCAACAAAATTTTGCGTGAGGTTCCCCCCAAGATCCATCCTAGACCCTTATCCGAGCACACAGCCCAGCAGGTCAGAAAAGGGGGGTGGGGCGAGCGAGCGCCCACCCCCCCCGGACCATACCAGGCCACATGCCCTCAACATGAGGGGTGGGTGCTTTGGGGCAGAGGGGGCCCCTGTGCCCTCCCACCCCAAAGAACCTTGTCCCCATGTTGATGAGGACAAGTGCCTCTTCCCGACAACCCCTGCCCGGTGGATGTCGGGGTCTGCGGGTGGGGACATATCATGATGTGGAAGCCCCCTTTAACAAGGGGCACCCCCAGATCATTGGTCCCCACCCTAGGTGAATGAGTATGGGGTACATCGTACCCCTACCCATTCACCTAAAAAAAAAAAGTGTCAAAAATAAACACACTACACAAGTTTTAAAAGTATTTTATTAAAGCAGCTCCAGCTCTTCTCCTCTCTGCGCTGTGCTGTCTTTTGCTCTTTTGCCGGGTCTTCTCTGCTGTCTTCTGCTCTTTTGCTGGGTCTTCTCCGCTGTCTTCTGCCTCTGTTCTGTTTTCGGCGCCGCACCGATTTCCAACAGTAGTTTCTGTACTACTTTTTGGCGATTTCAGGGTGTGATTTCTATTGACATCTGTGCAGAAACCCGCACAGATGTCTCTGAAATCGACATGCGGGAATGAAATAGTGTGAGTTCAGCTGAACTCTCACAATTTCATTCCCGCAATCAGTGTGAACCTGGGCTGAAGGTACTTTTCTTGTGGTAGTTCCCGAATCACCTGTGCCTAGTTCAACCAAGCATTTGCTTCACTTTTGGCAACATACACATTACCAACACATGAGGCAAATTACGGTAGTTCTTACTACTGCCACTTTAAAAATCTGTCACTATGGCAGCGACAAATTCCTAAAGTGGACCTGAACCTTCCTATCCTTTGCAGCAACGGAAGCTGCCATCATAGCCTCTATTTGATTTATAACTGTCATGATGCTACACATGTGATCAGTTATGACACCAGATATTTGATGGTTTGACAGTTTGGTTGAGAACACAAGCAAATGTGGCAGTTAGCAATCCCGGCATACCAGGAATGTAACTGTTTTTTGAAACTGTTAAATGATGGGTTTAGTGCTGCTTTAAGGCTCCTTTCAGACGAAGTGGACTCCGGATCACTACGCTTATCCCCGCTGAACAGGCGGATGACAGGTCCGTTTCCGCTCTGTTTCCATCCGACCGCTCCATAGAGCCCACTGATCTCTATGGGGTGCCCACTGTTCTCTATGGGGACGGATTGAAAGGGACCGCCTGCCTGTTTTCATCCAACTGTCATCCAAACGATCCACCAGGCAGATGGGAAACAGATCACCATTCATCTGTTTTTGATGTACAGGATCGGATGGTGTCAGCGGACACATGTCTGCTTACGTTTGCCACTCCATAGAGAGCTATGGATGGAAACTGTTGATAATTAGGACTAGCTGTGAGCTGGTGTACAGAGTTACACCACTACTCAGAGTGGGCAGTGCCTGTGCTGAGAAGCTGCCATGTATGTGACAGCTGCCCGCACAGGGCTATATCCCTTGACCCCTTTAGTTGTCATCCGGGAATTTCCCCTGGTGAAAACTTAATGTACCCACCCACTCTGTAGGTGGAGCCTGATGGGGAACTGAGAGGCTAATTCTCTATTTGGTTGGACTTGCTTTTTATTGACAAACACTTTATCTCGCATTGAGATGGGTTCCGTCCCCGAGTCGCTTTCGCTCACTGGCTTTCCCGCATCCCGCGCAGGGGGGTGCGGCCGTGCCCCCCTCTTGGGATGGGTTTTGCTAGCGCTGTTCGTGCCTGTACGGACGCCCGGGGCAGTACACATTTGTCTGCCTCGGGTGTCCGCGCCTCGCTCACACTTTCCGGCCTCCCCTATTCCATCGGCGGATGGATGCTGACGGCGCCCTGGGACCGCCCAATCCACGGCGCCTCGTCCTCTCATTGGCCATGCGGGGTCCGATGTGTCTGAGCGTGCGCGCGCGGTGCACGCCGGAACATGCAGTTTCCGGGGCGCCGCCTAGCGCGCATGCGCGGACGCCCTTCATTTGCGTCCGCACACCTGATCACTATCTGATCAGGTGTGGGGGGTATTTTAGTAACCGGCCAGTCCCTCGTTTCACATGTTGGACGAGGGACGTGCCTGTATGTGTTCCCACACACAGTAACCAGGTAATCCGGGATTATTATTACATCATTAATACTTCTCTTAAACCTTACCCTTTACTTAGCCTCCAATCATTCCCTTTAGGATCCACCATCTTGGAGCTACCACCCATCTCCTTGGCAATCCTTAATACTGACTTCTTAATAGTCACGTATTCTGCTAAACGGCCTACCAGGTAAATCATTCCTTGCTTTTTAACTAGTTTTTCAGCTCCACACTGCACAGCCTTCTGATTTCCTAATACAGTCCTTTTCCATCTATTCCCCTCCAGGACTCATTGTATCTGCTGCTTTTCCTAAAAAATTCTTTCATATGCATACAAATTATGCAAACATCAAAGTTAGTCATTTGCTCTATAATGCACCTTATTAGGTAAGTCTTTTTCCTGTGCGTTTTTCCCTTCCATTTTTATGATGACTACCAGGTCTATCTGTAAAGCAAATCCATCTTCCTATATAGGTCATTTATCAATTGATTGCCAACCCTGCCAACTGTCCTGCTGTGTCTGCGTACTCACCTACAGGTGCCTTTTCCCTCTTCCAATCAACTGTCTTTTAACCAATAGTGTGAGTTTTTTATCGTTTTTTTGCTCTATGCAACCGATGTATAATTGCATCACTTCCCGTGCTCTCTTAAACGTAATGTTCAATATATACCCAACATCTACTCACCTATTTCCAATGCATTCCTTTGCCAGGTCTACTGTGTGTCCCCTGCAGGCACAATATACGGCGCAGCCTGCCCTTCCCCCTTGGGTGACATTTTTCGTGCCCCCCCTGGGTGTCGGTCTTTCAGGTACGTTTGCGGTATCGGGGTCATTGGGACCACCTCTCTGCGAGACTGTTCAGCCACAATGTTCCATTACTCAGCTATGTACTAAACATTTCATTGTTAGATATTTCAGTTTGCTTATATTATGTCTTCTGTATCCCTATGTACAGACTTCTCTATACCCAATTTGAGCTCCTGTTCCCTGAGGAAGCCAATGCTTTGGCGAAACATGTAGGAAACCGAGCCCTTATCTGGATGGCCATCTCCATCTTGCCTACTACATTTTGGGTCGCACGCAATTTATAAGTCTGTTTTAGGTGTTAACCATTTTAGTGTTTTTTCATGTTTGTAACATTACCAATAAAATTTTGTAACTTTGTCATTTTAAATCCTCTTTTCCTTTTTGCACTATATGACCTTAGCACCGTTATAATCCCCTGTCCCTTCACTTACTAGTTATCTAATTATTTTGGGATGAGGTGCTGTATCCAATTGTACCATCTAGCCACAACCATATTTTCCTTTTTATTGACAATGCACATCAGTGGGTTGACCCAAAAACCGACTGAATAGTACCTATGGATCCGCCCAGTGCCGTGTGCTGTCAATCAAAAGTAAGTTGACCTCTATGGGGAACTAGAATCTTGGTTCGCTATCAGGCTTTGCCCACCCTAGTACAAAAATCCTTGACCATATGATTGTCAGGGTGAGGGGCACAGCGGCCGGAGGATGAGGACAAGATTGAGTGGACTGAGGAAGGAGTTCCTGTGTGGACCGTTCTTCCTTATTGTAGACATAGAAAGATTCATGTACCTGTCTGGCCAGTAACACATCTCCTGTATTAGAGTGCCCCCAGTTTGGATTATAGTGGAGGTTAACTTCCATCACTGACTTTACCTATATAGCTAGTGTAAATATCTCCTAAACATGCACTCTAAAGGAACGGCCACCCTGTGCCATGACCGGCGTCTCCAGCGTGCATGTGACGTCATCGCGGCTCTGACTGGCTAGTCACAGAGCCAGAGTCCGCAAACCTGGAAGCAAGACGGGTGAAGATGGAAGCAGCCTCTAGCTCTGACATCTCGGCGTAGGAGGGCTTCCTTTTAAGGTAAGTTTAACATGCAGCATACTAGCACTCTATGGCTTTACCTTGCAGGGTAAAAAAAAAAAACTTCCAGTGGTTTACAACCGCTTTAAGGCGCACAGGGGGCAAATTTGAACTGCAGCATTGTCATTCTGGGGGGAGAGATGTGTTAAATGGACTAGCAGATTTAAATACACTAAAAAAGTGGAGCCAAACTCCAGCTCATACATTATAATCAGTTACAGCAAACAGTTTATTTTACCTTTTGGATAAAGGTTTACATAATAAATAAAACTGATCACTGTAAACATCTCTGCCAGTGTTGAATTGTTTGTCTCATCCGTGTAACTGATATGCTGCGTACACACGATCGTACAGTCCGACAACGATATCCTGTGATTTATTTCCGACGGATGTTGGCTCAAGCTTGTCTTGCATACACACGGTCGCACAAATGTTGTCGGAAATTGCGATCGTCAAGAACGCGCTGACATACAACACATACGACAGCACTATAAAGAGGAAGTTCAATAGCCAGTTGCCACCCTTTGGGCTCCTTCTGCTAATCTCATGTTTATCTCGTGTTAGTAGACGTTTGGTGAGAGACGATTCACGCTTTTCAGCCTCGTGCTTTTCAGATCGTTACTGCTCTTCAGTTTGTGCTTGTGGGTTCGTATCTGGTTTTCAGTGCGTGTAGTCAGTTCGCATCTGGTTTTCAGTGCATATTTTTATATTACGTATTTGATTTTCAGTGCATTCTTGTTCACTCGTTTCTGATTTTCATCTTGCTCTTCTCAGGCCTTTCTGATTTTCATTGCGTTCTGTTAGTTCATTCTGACCAGGCGACCGTTTTGAAGCCATGTTGCAGGTACGTACTCATCACAGAGTTTATGCTGTGCAGGGACTTGGTGTTGGGGTTCTTACTTTGACCCAAGTCCAGTCCATGAACAGGGCGGGGAGGAGTTCATGGACGAACAATTGGTTGCTCCAGCGTGACCAATTCTCTCATATGCCTTTGTTGCAGGAGATCCGTGAGAATAATCCTGTTGATTTCAGGAATTATCTCTGGATGATAGACCCCGTTTTTCACCATTTGTTGGCTTTGCGTACCCCTTATATTACAAGGCAGGACACCTGCATGCAGCAAGCCGTCACTCCCAAACAGAGGCTAATCGCCACCCTGCAGTACTTGGCGACGGGGAGAAGTCTGCAGGACATCAAGTTCTCGACAGGCATCTCCCCCCAGGCTATATTAAGGTAAGATTTCTCCTTTAACATCACATTCTATGTATTTAATGTTTGCTAATGTATTGTATTTCTTTCATCATTCCATAATTACCATGATTGTAATATGCTGTGAATGTCCTCTTTATCCTCATGCAAGCTGGAAGTTTTTAAAGTTCCTTTTTTGTCCTTCATGCATATTTGCCTTCACTAACCTCCCCAGCATGCTATCCTGGGCCCATACACACCTAGCCTAGTCACTTAACAATGTATTTTGTCAGCTCCATAGTAGTGCTTTACCATAAACACCTCCTAAAATGTGTCCAAATGTTATTTGTGTGCTTAAATTCAGGCAGAGTGCAAGAGGCTTTTTTTGGGTCCCAAAATCATTTGGAACCCTCCCTCCCCCCAACCGCTAAGTCAATCGATACCAATCCTCTATCTGCTGACTTTGCCAAACCCATACACACTATACCTACCTATTTTGTGGTCAGATTTCTGTATGAATTCACCAAGGCATGTAGTGAAAGGGCCTGCCTGAATACTTTCAAATGGTACTGTTTAAAGTTTTGTTCTCCTATTATCTTGATAGCTAATTGCAGAATGTAAAAATGTGCTTCAATTTGGACAGTGTGTATTTTTGTATTATGACACTTCTTAGCTGTCCAGTGGGCTGCCAATAATGTAAAGTAAGGAGGGGCTGGCCAAAGTAACACACATTATTCATGCATTCAGCTCTCAATGAAGTGGAGAGGGTTACCCCTAAAATGTTTACAATGGGCCATCAGAGGGGGTGAGGAATCTGATAAGTGGACCTTAGATTTTTTTTTTAAATACTCCTTCAAATAAATGTTATACTGATGTTGGCCAAGAATGTTTGTGTCTAATCTGCTTGCAATGTTATGTGCAAAAGTACTCTTTTTTTTCTTGTTTGACTCCACAGTTTCCTTCAATGCCACAGGAATGGCAGACTGTGGCTTCCCAATTTGCCCAGCGGTGGGACTTTCCCAACTGTAAAGGGGCAATTGGTGGGAAACACATCCACATAGTCCCACCCCCCAACTCGGGGTCATACTATTACAACTATAAGGGGTTTAATAGTATTGTGATGTTGGCGGTGGTGTCGGCGACATATGAGTTTCTCTATGTGGACGTGGGGAAGAATAGCCGGATGTCGGATGGTGGAGTCATCACCCAGACCGAGTTCTACAGACAGCTCCAGAGTGGTGGCTTGGGATTGCCCTCTCCGGAAGACAACGTGGCTGGTCTGCCGTTCTTCTTTGTTGCTGATGAAGCACTTGGTCTGGGTGATCACCTGATGCAGCCGTTCCCCATGAGGACCCTCACCCCGGACCAGAGGGTTTTTAAAGAGTGGTGGAGAATGCTTTCGGGATAATGGCCAGCCGGTTCCGCCTATTCCTTACTCCAATCAACATGGCAGAATATAAACTTAATCAAATAATCCTTTCATGCTGCATTCTCCACAACTTTTTAAGGAGAAATTCGATGAACTATGTGGCCTCAGTTGGGCCTGAAGTCGGATTTCAAGATCAAACCCTGATGGCGCTTAAAGCTGGCCGTCCTGGCTTCCTCCCCCAAAGCGCCCGTGAGGTCCGTCTAAAATATATGGAGTACTTTGTGGGTGAAAAATATTTCCTTGGATTTACTGCTTGTGTTTCTTTTAGCTGTCTCCTAGGTTATCCAATGGGCTTATTTTTTTGGCCATTTTTTTCTATAGTGCAAACGTAATTTCTTTGATACATGAGGTGACAACCTCTTCTTCAGCTAACTATTATGTTTTGAGTCTGCTACACACACACCGTGTTTTTGTTGTTAATGTATGTAATGCATTAATGCCAAAAATATTTATCATTTTCAGCACCATGAATTCATTTTTTGGAGTGACGAAAATGGCATGATTATTTATTATTATTTACTAAAGGAAAAATCCACTTTGCACTACAAGTGCACTGCAAAAGTGCACTTGAAACTGCACTGAAACTGCACTGAAAGTGCTCTTGTAGTGCAAAGTGGATTTTCCTTTAGTAAATAACCCCCATTGCCACTGTAAATACCAACTTACTCCAAAAACTGCTATTGAGCATTGAAAGAAGAAGCCACACATTGTTGAGTAGAAAAATGTTTACTCATAAAACAATACACAACTCAGGAACTTACAAAGTTCAACTTTGATAAATTGAAGGCAATATCAGACATTAGTATGTTCAAACTGTGTTGATATTGCCCTCATCAGATAGGGTGATGTCACCCCTATGAAAGCCAAATTTTGAAGAGGCACACAAATTGAGAGTCAAAATGGGGATTTCCCTTCTGATCCCATGCCTAATGTCAACATGTGCTAGCTCCCATCATGAGGGATCAATGGACGTGTTTCGGGGGTACAACCGCTTCCTCTCAGCTGCTTGAGCTGCGAGGAAGGGGTTGCACCCACAAAACGCGTACATTGATATCCCGTGATGGCAGATAGCACATGTTGACACACTGGGGTTGATTTACTAAAGGCAAAAAAACTGTGCACTTTGTAGAGTGCAGTTGCCCTCTGCAAGTGCAATTGCTCCAGAGCTTAGTAAATGAGGTAAGGCTTCACTTTGCAAACAGCAACCAATCCCGTGCAAGAAAAATCTAAAAAACTGCATTTTTGCTTGCACATGATTGGATGATAGAAGTCAGCAGAGCTTCTGCTCATTTACCAAGCTCTGGAGCAACTGCTCCTGAAGAGGGCAAAGAGCACAGTCTTTTTCCCTTTAATAAATCAACCCCACTGTGTGCATCTTCAAAATTTGGCTTTCAAAAGTTATAAGAAAAAAAAAACAATTAGTAAAATTTTGGTGTGTTTTATATTCTGCCTAAAACATCAATGATGTTTTTGAGTCTTTTTTCCACATCATTGATGTCTTCCTTGATCTTCTGTAAATCCCTATTGCACACCATGATCTCCCCGATGAGGATGTGTGCACTTGCACTTGTGAAATGTGTTTCTTCTTCCACAACATCCACATCACCTAAAAATAAAAAAAACACACCACACCAAATATGTAGACATCCATCTATTACCTGAAGCTGTGGTCTCAGACACTCACCTGTTGTGGTCACTATTTTGCCCACTTAAACCTCTAAACCTCTCCTACCTCCACATCCTCTGGCTGTGGTGTGAGATTTTCCCCTTCTTTAGGAGGTGGGGGGTCCCTGGTGTCCTCTGATGTCCCGAATCTTTTCTCCCCTAAGTCAATAAAAAAAAGGTATACTTAGCACACAGATATTTGAGGGCAGAACTAGGAATATGAAACATTGCTTGGAAGTGTTTTGGCAGAGTTCCAAGCTGAAGACATGATTCTTTCCCTTTCTTAAAGCTGGAATACTTAACTTTTTTGGTAAAGTATCACACATGTAGAGACCCCTAGTATCCACTGGAGCACCTGTGTGGGACACCCTAAAAAGTTTGTTCTAACACTAGTGCTCCTGCGTCCAGATGTGTAAACAGCTGCTGAGTGTCCTCTCCTTTCACTGAATCAAGTTTGCATTTCATTCTAGTTACAAACCCATCTAGACAACAATGTCATGAACTTCTTTGAATACAAATAGGCCTGAACAAATGTAGTTAACCTGTATCTGACAAAAAACATTGTATTAGTGGGCGAACGAACAATGTTTACTTACGAGCGATTACTGTGCCCGCGAACCTGAAAGTTGCAATTTTAAACTGTACAACAGTAAAGAAAAGCACATGGAGCAGCATGCAAGTAATAATAATAGGAACACACGACAACTACTTACTTTTTGCAGAACTCTCTTGATCCTTCTATACTGATCCTGCTCCCTCAATTTCAGGTCTGACCAGTGTTTCCTCAATTGATCCTTGGATCGTCGTACCCCAAAATTCCTGTGCAGACTTCTCACAACTTTAGTCATGATCTTGGCCTTTATCACATTTGGGTTTGGGTACGGTCCATGCTTCCCATCATAGTCGGCCCTCTTCAAGATTCCACCATCTCCACCATCTCTACAAAGGTCATATTTAAGGCCTTAAATCTCCTCCGGGATCGGGACGTTCATGGCTCCGGGCTTTCGCCGTTGCTGCTGCTGTCTGCATGCACTTGTTCTTTCTCCGCCATGTGCTCTCCCACTGTGCTAAAAGAGAAGGGGCGGGGAATATACTAGATAGAAGGTCAGGGAAAGGCAGAGTTTCATGCATGCGCAGTGTATATAAAGCATAACACGCATGCATCGTATGTATGATCTGTGAGCGGAGGAAGGAATAGCGGAAGCACTGATCGTGATAACGAAGGTACAATTTTAACTTGGACCTATACTGCTTATAGATTGAGGCCTATATTGGGACAAGATTAGTAGAGTTTAGCCTGAGATTAGGGTTTTTGTCTTGTGTTGTGTCTTGCAGAGAAAATGGATCTATTGAATGATCAGGACGTTATCCCTATATTCATTGATATGTACAGGGAGCTGCCCTGTCTGTGGCAGGTAAACCACCCCTTTTATATCAATAAAAGAAAGAGGCAGGCAGCGCTGGGTCAATTGCTGAAATTTGTGAAGCCGCAGATCCCCACGGCAACCATCAACTATTTGAAGGCCACAATTGGTGGCATGAGGAGCACATATAATAGGGAGTGCAAGAAGGTCCAGGATTCCCAGAGATCAGGAGCTGTAGCAGATTACATTTATGTACCCAGGCTGTGGTACTATGACAGACTGAATTTTCTGGCAGACCAGAGGGAACCCAGGCCAGCACTCTCCAGTCATCCTTCAACACTTCCTTCCACCCCAGCTGAAGCTTCCAACGTCCAACCTGGGCCTTCCACCCAGGAAGATGTGAAGGAGCCCAGCTTGAGCCAGGTATAGCATTGTTCAACATATTTATTGTCGAAAATTGAAAGATGTTAACTAGATGTTATTATTGATCACTAATTTCTGATTTAACAAAGTGTTTTACATATCAATAGACAGTAGTAGCCACAAATGATTGGGACAAGGAAAAAAAATGCCGGGGTTCAGAATGATAGTCATTTATAATTATTAACATTCAATTTGTAACAGTCATGAGCTGAAAATTGTGTGTAATTGATGAACCAAAAACTAAAACTATGTCAATTTTTCATACACAGGAAAGCCTCAGCCAGGAGGAGGCTGTGAAAAGTGGCAGCCAGGAGGTGGCGGGGGTAAGTGGCAGCCAGGAGGTGGCCGGGCCCAGTAGCCTGCCCAAATCCCAGGTCCCTCCCCTCCGCCTTCAAAAAAAATGGCCCAGGAAGGGAGGAGGCAGCACTTGGACAATTTCAGCAGGCTATTGCGGCCCTCAGAACCCCCCCAGTCTTCAAGAGGACTATGCCTGCATAGCAGCCTGCAAAATGCAGGAAAGGGAGGAGGGCCAACGCCTCTTCTGTGAGGAAGTTATCTTACAAGCCCTAAATAAGGGGTTGAGGGGCAAACTCACAAGCCAAAGCCAGGTTTGTGAGTTCGACCATCGTCCTCCTCCTCCACCTCCTGCCACAACTCCAACACCAGAGCCACAGCCTGGAAGCAAGCCTGGAAGCAAGCGTGGAAGGAAGCGTGGAAGGAAGATAAGAAAGTGATGGCCTGGATTTGGTCTGGTCTGACAAAAGATACCGGCTGTTGTAATACCACAGCCTGGGGACATATATGTAATCTGCTGCTGTTCCTGATCTCTCGGAGTCCTGGACCGGATTGTGCTTACTATTATATGGACTCCTCATGCTACCAATTTTGGCTGTAAAATAGATGATGTGTGCCCTGGAGTACAAAGGCTTCGCCAATTTCACCAGTGTAGCCAGCGTTGCCTTCCTCTTTATTTGGTTATGATCCATAATAAATGACAATTTTTTTTCACAAATACTTGCCTATGTGTTTTACTTCAAAAAGAACAGTTTTGTTTGTGAGTAGGCAGGTACATATCAAAAATACAACGTCAAATTAACAAGGGACAACAACACCAAACAACCTCCTTGAGGTTCAAGGTACAAGTTAATAATGGTGTTGTGGTAAGTTGACACACAAAATGACAAAAAAACTATGGAGATCAGTAGAAAAAAATATATAAAAAATAACAACAGGAGATATTGATAAAAAAAAAACAAAAAACAAAAAAAAAAGTACCGGTAGATCACTATAAAAAAAAAAAGGCGATCTTCATAAAAAAAAAAAAAAAGTAGATCACTATAAAAAAATAAATAAAAAAAGGAGATCTTCATAAAAAACAAACAAAAAAATGGAGATCTTCATAAAAAAATAAAGAAAAAAAGATCACTATAAAAATAAATTCTAAACATTATTATGGAGATCTGACGAAAAAAATAACAAATATTATTCAGGAGATCACAAGAAATAATAAAGAAATCAGTTTGTGAGAACTCTGCGTGAATATTAGCAGCAAAACAACTTCATTATTCTAGCATTATAAAGAAGAAGAGAATGCGCTGCATTGAAAGATTTAAAAATTTGCAGCGTGACGAATGTGCTATCTCCATTACGAACACTAGTTTTACCAGACCGAGCGCTTCCGTCTCGTACTTGATTCAGAGCATGCGTGGAATTTGGTGCGTCAGAATTGTGTACACACACTCGGAATTTCCGACAACGGATTTTGTTCTACAAAATGCTACAACAATCAATTGTGTCTGTGATTCTGCGCAAAAACTATTAACTGGTGTATAATGAGCAATAATAATATCTGTGCAAAATACTGCTCTATATAAAAAACATGCATGTAAAGTGACTTCAGTGCTCATAAGTGAAGTGACTAATGCATAAAAAAGACTGAATAAAGTGCATAAACATTGATGAAAAATCTGGTGACTTAAGTGGTATTAATGTCCCCACTAGGGGATAATAATATCTGTACACAAAAATGCTCTATAGATAACTCTTCATTAATAAAGTGACTTCAGTGCTAATAACTCATAAATTAGACAGTGACTGGATAAAGTGCATAAACGTTGATAGAAGATCAGGTGACTTTCGTGGTGTTATGTCCCCACTAGGGGCTCCCAGAACTCTCACCTTCCTGGCACAATAAAAGTGCCTATTAGACTCCTTAGGGTTCAGGTCTCCTTTCCCCTGGATCGATGCTGGTGTTTATGGGTGCCTATCAGTCATCGGCGATGTTCCCTCCATTGCGTCGGTTCCATATGGGAAGTAATCAAAAAGGGGACCCCAATAGTGTAATAAAGTATGACCAGTGGTTTTATTTAAAAATAGTAATGCTTACATAAAAGAAGCGCTGAACAGCAGCGAAAAAACAGCAAAAACACAGCGGTTTCGATCCCCGCTACGTCACTTCCGGTCCGCGTGTGTTGTATTTCCGGTTACGTCCTACGCGTTACGTCATGTCACATGACTTCCTCAGGGCCGTAGGACGTAACCGGAAATACAACACACGCGGACCGGAAGTGACGTAGCGGGGATCGAAAACCGCTGTGTTTTTGCTGTTTTTTCGCTGCTGTTCAGCGCTTCTTTTATGTAAGCATTACTATTTTTAAATAAAACCACTGGTCATACTTTATTACACTATTGGGGTCCCCTTTTTGATTACTTCCCATATGGAACCGACGCAATGGAGGGAACATCGCCGATGACTGATAGGCACCCATAAACACCAGCATCGATCCAGGGGAAAGGAGACCTGAACCCTAAGGAGTCTAATAGGCACTTTTATTGTGCCAGGAAGGTGAGAGTTCTGGGAGCCCCTAGTGGGGACATAACACCACGAAAGTCACCTGATCTTCTATCAACGTTTATGCACTTTATCCAGTCACTGTCTAATTTATGAGTTATTAGCACTGAAGTCACTTTATTAATGAAGAGTTATCTATAGAGCATTTTTGTGTACAGATATTATTATCCCCTAGTGGGGACATTAATACCACTTAAGTCACCAGATTTTTCATCAATGTTTATGCACTTTATTCAGTCTTTTTTATGCATTAGTCACTTCACTTATGAGCACTGAAGTCACTTTACATGCATGTTTTTTATATAGAGCAGTATTTTGCACAGATATTATTATTGCTCATTATACACCAGTTAATAGTTTTTGCGCAGAATCACAGACACAATTGATTGTTGTAGCATTTTGTAGAATTATAGGGAGTGGAGTGGTGTCCACTCATTGATTTTGCAGCAAGACACAGATTATTTATTCATCACTTTAGTAGCGCAGAAGTCCATCGTAAGATAACGGATTTTGTTGTCGGAAAATTTGAGAACCAGCTCCCAAATTTTTGTTGTCGGAAATTCTGACAAAAAATGTCTGATGGAGCCCACACACGGTCAGAATTTCCGACAACAAGCTCCCATCAAACATTTGTTGTCGGAAATTCCGATTGTGTGTACACGGCAATACTCTGCAAGAAAGCTTGACTTACGGGCTTACTGGCCAAATCACCAGATGAAAATATAAGAAAGACAGCCTAAGGCCCCTTTCACATGTGCGGACCGTATGTCTGTATTTCATCCATCCGTTTTCGGATGAAATACGGACATACATGCATCCCTATGGGATAGCGGGTGTCAGCGGATGAACATCCGCTGACACCCGATATCATCCGGCCCAGCTATTGTCCGATTCTGCAGACGGAGGAAAATCCTATTTCTCTATCCGTCTGCAGAGCGGATCGGATGAACACGGACAGACGATCCGTGTTCATCTGATCCCCCATAGGGGAGAGCGGAGATCTGACAGGGCGGTCCCTGCACAGTGTGCAGGAACCGCCCTGTCATCTGCCGGTTCAGCAGGGATCAACGGAGCGATCCCCACTGAGCAAGAGGATGTTCACGGGTCGGATCAACACGGATCCGCACGTATGAAAGGGGCCTTAAAAATAAAACTAATGCAGCCACCACATCTAACAATTAGTAATGTCTGCTTTTATGTTTAATACCACCTTAAACTTCCAGGGGTTGAGCAATTGTTGAGTGATTTATCTTTGCAAATATCTTGTGTAGCAGCTAACATTGAAAAAGAGATGTGATGCAAACAAAGTGATCAGTTCCTCTAAGATTTTAGTCCCTTCTGTAGAAAGCACTTGTGCAGCCCATATGTAAAGTGGCACTGCAGGATCATGGGAGATCAAATGTACTAGAGGTATCTCCGTTGTATAGATTGATCTCTTATAATTTGGTCCCATAGAATGCTATATGATGCAATAAAGGAGATCAGTCTCATGAGAATCGAATCTGGCAGCCATTCTTACTAACAATCTTTCATACAGTATAGACTCAACCAAAGGCCTGGCTGATGACTAAATTATTTCAGCTATAACAGCTGCAGATCTACTAAGAATAAGGTAAATGCAATTATGTCAAAACAGGCTGAGCCTGTAATGTCTGTTTTCTATTGTTGCTGTTAATTGTAACCATTTCATCCTATTAGTAATTGATTTGAAAGGTTCTGGAAGTAGTAAATATATTGTTACTGTTGTTTGATATGTACTGTAGGGATAGTCCCAATGGAACATCGCATGTCCGTTTGCCAGCAAACGTACCGAACTGAACATTTGGGCCATTCACGGCACATTTGAGCGCCGTGGAGCGCCCCATAATGCACAGCGAGATCGCACTGAATTGATGGCTGCTGATTGGCAAAAGCATGCACCTGACCTGCATGCTTTGGCCAATCATAGCGCGATCTGCTGGGAGAGCCACGATCGGCCAAAGGCAGGGTGCCTTTGGCCAATCATGGCTCAGGAGGCTAAGTCCACGCCCCTCACTATATAAGGCTGCTTACACGGTGGCCATATGTAGTGTGATAATGTGGAGATTGAGAGAACTTGAGCTAGCTTAGGCAGGTTAGTTAGTGGCATGCAGGCAGTTTAGTATATATATATATATATATATATATATATATATATATATATATATATACATATATATATATATATATATATATATATACACAAAGTGAGAAGAGTTTTTGGGATTTTAAAGGTGCACAAATACAACAAGAATGTAAAAAAATAAATACATTTATTTAGAAAACATTAAAAACAGTATAAAGACATACAACCATACAATGCATAAACAGGTGCAAACTGATTGAATCTCTACATGTTTCGCCATAACCAATGGCTTCTTCAGGAGAATTATTATCAGGCACTGTACCAATAAAGAGTCAAAAATAGAAAAAGATTTTTTAGAGAAAATGAGCACTTTTGATTTTTCATGTTCGTGTCCCATAGACTTTAATAGGGTTCGCATATTCGCTCATACTTTTTGCCTGTTCGCATGTTCTGGTACGAACCAAACCAGGGGGGTGTTCGGCTCATCCCTAATGTAATGTTGGAAGGTATATAGATGACTATTGCAAGTACGTTTTGGTTACAGAATCCAGACAGTCCGTTTTGACATTTTTTCTCCTTATACAGGCGACTAATTTTATACTTCAATAAATACTTTGCCGTTTAGCTACATCTATATAAAAGCAGTTTCTTAGGAACTAATTTAGGCTTTGCAAAATGCATGAATGAGAACACATGCTTTTGTTTTTCTTTGTATCTATTAAGTCCACTTTGCGGTAAAGTAATGAAGCTTCTAAAACCTGTGTAGTATATTATGTGCTTTTACTAAACAACAATGCTGTGCATACAAACTACTTACAATTGTAGAAAACCAACACAAGACATACAAATTATTATAGATATGCATACAACACATGCACACGCTACCTAACCTTCCTAACAAATGAACATGGACCATGGTCTATATACAATAAAGATACACTAAAAAGTCACTTAGCTCATGTTTTAGTGGCTTCATGATCTATGTATACAACCGAGCCGCCAGGCTTTACAACACAAGACCAGAAGAAACTTCCCCTGGAGATTAAACTAGCTCCCTATTTCCTGTAATCGCTTGTTATGGAGCCCCCCTTTCAACCTATGCTGCTGACCTTTTATTTGGAAAGTTTAGGTAGCTATTCCCACATGGACATATCCTCTTCTCTATCAGTTTATGAGCAAAAAATTTCCTTACACAAAATCTAGATGGCACTGTGGTATCACAGATGGCATAGGTCAAATATGTCAACATGTCACGCTATTGTTGACACATATTGACATGATATTTAGAATAAATGTTTGACATGAACTCCCCTAAAATAATGGAAGCAACTAATATTTTTTACATGGCCATTAACCCAATATACAACAATAGTATCTATTTTTCATTGTATTAGAGGACAGCTTGTGTTTTAGAAATGTGCATTCAAGAAACCTGATGTTTACTCCTAAAACAACAAACAGATTTTTTATGTAAGTCTGAAAAACACACCAAAAAAATACACATATGTACTGTATTTACACAGGTACAAACCCCAATAAAAACTGATAAAGAAATATACTATCAACTTGAAAACAATCCAGTCATAAATATATTGCTGCTATGGGTACCTCATATACACGCAATCATTTAGGTGCGTACGTAAAAAGTAATACAGTAATAGCCAGTAATAGCCAGGAGTGGAGACTAAGTGATTAGAATCTCTGTATAGAGAATTGTTATTGAAAATATTATGAAGCGCATGGAACTTAACAGCTTGAATAATGTATGTGTTTTTTTTAAAAAAGGAATAAACGTCTAGCTCAATATTTACTGGTCTTTTAAATAGTTCTTTGGGCCAAGCAGGTCCAAACAACTATTTCCTTCTTATAAAGAAAGATGGAGGAATGAAATCAAACACCACATCCCAAAATGAAAGTTATTCAAGCAAACTGAAGGGGGAAGAGAGGTGACAAACCTCGGGACTTTAAAGGTGCTAGATGCGGAAATTGAAACTCAATAGTAGTAATATAAAATCAATACATTTTATTAGAAAGATATAAAAAAAATGAGAACAAGAATTCATCCATATCTGAAATCACTCAAAACTGTACAAGCATATTTGGGCAAAACACTACCACTCTCAACATGTTTCACTCCACAGAGCTTCCTCAGGAGATTCTGGTGTGGCACTTTATATGCTAAGGGTAACAGAAAGATTGAAATAAGTATCTCATGTTAGTAGTACATTAATACAGTAACATGTAAAAACATGCGTGTTGGCATATATATTTAGAGACATGCAAATATATTGAAAAATCAATCAATCAAAATATAGGGCATAGAAATACATGGGTTCAAGAAAGAGACTGAACCTCACGAGACTGCTTTAAATCAATGAATGATGTGAATGGAAGAATATAGGTTCCAAATGTGCATGAAACATCCCATCAATCTGATTATACTCCTTTGATACTTGCAGAAAGGAAATATAATAATACATTTTTCTTAAAAGAAAAATATATATATATAAACAAATCTGGAGAAAATATATTTCATTCTGAAAAGTCCCCTGACAGGAATTCAAGAGGGAATAACTACCTTTACTGACAATAAGATAGATTGAATCAATTTGAAAACTTGAGGTATATTGCTGATAAGAATGACTGGTCAGCACAGTTGTAATAATTCAAAGGAATTTAAATCCAACGCAAACTCATCATTAGGGACATCACAAGGAAGAGCTTGGAGAGATAATACCTCTCCCAAACACAGGATGTCTCTGCACCAGGAATGATGGACAGCTCGTGTAAATAGACGAAACCACGTCAGAAACACAGCCGCCATCATAGAAAGTCCAATGCCCTCAGTAGATGAAGATATGAGGGCATAGCCGGGGTGGAGGGATATAGGAAATGACAAGATGAAACCGCACATCCCAGCTCGAACCACACAGGAACTTCAGAGGAGTTGACTCAATAGTCTGGGGCACAGCATAAGGACAAATCCAAATAAGGCACAAATCGGTTGGATAAATTGATTGAAAAGCCGATCGGTTAGTGCCCTGGGCGTCCGTGCAAGCAAACAGTTTAGAGCAAATCAGAGAAGAGGGAAAAAAGATTAGGTGACCCACTAATGAAGAATAAACAATAGAGAATAAAAAACATAGCCATATGATAAATCATCTAATTGATGAAAATATATAGTAAGACAAATCAAAAATAGAAATAATTGGCAGTTCGTCGGTTTGGTTCAGTCAGACCCTGCATACACATATTTGTACAAAAATATAAAATAATAAATATAATTTATACAAAACAATTCCTTAGAAATAATAAAGAATAGTGCAGCAAATGAAATTAATAGTTACATCAATAAATACAAAGAAAAAAAAAAAACCTTGTCTACTAAAATTATTTAAAACTTAGAGCATCATTCAGACCAGGGTGCCTGAGGGCATCTAGGTCAGAGGTCCATAGTGCCTCATGTTTTAATAAAATGTTATCATTGTCACCCCCTCTCTCATTAGGGGGGACATGTTCAATTTGTGCCTTATTTGGATTTGTCCTTATGCTGTGCCCCAGACTATTGAGTCAACTCCTATGGAGTTCCTGTGTGGTTCGGGTTGGGATGTGCGGTTTCGTCTTCTCACTTCCTATATCCCTCCACCCCGGCTATGCCCTCATTCCTTCATCTACTGAGGGCATTGGACTTTCTATGATGGCGGCTGTGTTTCTGACACAGTTGCATCTATTTACACGCGCTGTCCATCATTCCTGATGCATGCGCACTGGCATCCCCTCATCACGTCCGTGACTCGGCGGTGACGTCAGACGCCGCCGAGTCGGAAGGGGACTATTTAAATGGCGGCAACACGTCGCTATATTCTGCCAGAGACATCCTGCGTTTGGGAGAGGTTTATCTCTCCCAGGTCCCACTTATCTGGTGAGTCCTGGCCTTCGGTTTGTTCACTTGATTATTAGATTACTGGTTCTTGTTCTTTTCAAAAGATTACACTATGGTATATATATGTTGTTTCAGGATCACTTTGGAAGTTTCAGCCGGATAGCCATTCTGGTTTGCTCCAAGCTCTTCCTTGTGATGTCCCTACTGATGAGTTTGTGTTGGATTTAAATTCCTTTGAATCATTACAACTGTGCTGACCAGTCATTCTTATCAGCAATATGCCTCAAGTTTTCAAATTGATTCAATCTATCCTATTCTCGGTAAAGGTAATTATTCCCTCTTGAATTCCTGTCAGGGGACTTTTCAGAATGAAATATATTTTCTCCAGATTTGTTTATATATATTTTTTTTTCTTTTAAGAAAAATGTATTATTATATTTCCTTTCTGCAAGTATCAAAGGGGTATAATCAGATTAATGGGATGTTTCGTGCACATTTGGAACCTATATTCTTCCATTTACATCATTCATTGATTTAAAGCAGTCTCGGTGAGGTTCAGTCTCTTTCTTGCACCCATGTATTTCTATGCCCTATATTTTGATTGATTCATTTTTCCATATATTTGCATGTCTCTAAATATATATGCCAACACACATGTTTTTACATGTTACTGTATTAATGTACTACTAACATGAGATACTTATTTCAATCTTTCTGTTACCCTTAGCATATAAAGTGCCACACCAGAATCTCCTGAGGAAGCTCTGTTGAGTGAAACATGTTGAGAGTGGTAGTGTTTTGCCCAAATATGCCTGATATGGAAGAATTCTTGTTCTCATGTTTTTTATATCTTCCTAATAAAATGTATTGATTTTATATTACTACTAGTGAGTTTAAATTTCCGCATCTAGCACCTTTAAAGTCCCAAGGTTTGTCACCTCTCTTTCCCCTTTAGTCTACTTGAAAATTTTCATTTTGGGATGTGGTGTTTGATTTAATTCCTCCATCTTGCTTTATAAAATTGTATAATCGGGTGTTACCCACCCATCACTCTTAAAGATGGAGTAAAATCAAATTCATTAACTCTTATTACATTGAAGTGTTTAATTTGTGCAGCATTCTGTGTATTCTTCTATCAAAAAATCTGCCTTTTTTCAGTCATCATGGCTAAATACTGTGGCAATGCATTTGAAGGACTCATGGACAAAATTCATAGGTCACAAAACGCAACTGGAGGAGGTCTCTCTATGGATCGTGTTTTTCTCAGACTTCAGAGAATGCTGGAAAAAAATCGAGGATTGGAATAAGTGGTACTTTACCAAAATATATAGATGATAAAATGTCCCCATGGGGCCTAAGAATACAAATTTTCCCCACCGTCAACAAACTAGAACAAGAATTCAAATTAAATTGGGAGGAAAATTTACAGCAGTGTTCCATCAAAGTGATGGAACTGCTATGTTGTCACTATACCACAGAATGCTGATGATGCACTCTTCTCTACCCGAGAGAGTGCGATAAAGGCTGAAATACTTAAAACCAAAGAAAAGAAGTTCATAAGAGGCAAACTATCCTATGATAACAGTCAGGCCTATAATTGGGCAGCACTGAAAAATAGGAGACGCAATAACAAAATGTGTACTCCTAAAGAATAGACTTCTGAACCTAATGATTCCGACACTTCATCACTGTCTTCTGTTTCTTCTTCACAGGCACCTGATCACACTATAACCTCCAAAAAGCAACAACCGCATAAACGCACCAATGGTAATGTAAGCGCCCAATAGGGAACCTCTAAACGTTTTCCCAGCACCCATTAACACTAGAGCAGCAGCTGCAAAAACGTCGGCTTCCTCAAACGCACCGGGTCACTCTGAAACCACTCTGGTAAGTAATGTTACTGACACAATCACACAAGTGCCGATTTTCACCCAACCGGTACTCGACCTAAAGAAAACAGGAGGTATGGAATCACCACACCAGAAACAATCCAAAATCAATTTGAAGTAATCAACTTATCATCTAATGCTCCCACAGTCGATCAAATTTCTGTTCTAAAACTTGGCCTAACATTTTGTCCCACACAAAAGGTTGATCCAGTTGAATTAATTAAAGATCTTAATTTATTCTCGTACAAACTATTATTCTGAATTCTGTATGATAAACCACAACCATTGACTCAAATCCAGCAACCAAGCAGTCCTCTATGGAATGAAATGAATATCAATGATATTAAAGCTTTAAAAAGCTGGAAAAACACATATGCGAAAGTGCCCGGAGGTGCACAACCCAAAAGTAGGATACAAAGAAATCGGAAATTTCCCCGAGGGGTTTTTAAAGCAGCAAAACATTAATTGATAATGTAAGAATACAAAAGTATACAAACTCTGGTTCATGTTCAACAGACAACAGCTGTTGTCTGTTGAACATGAACCAGAGTTTGTATTTTACAATAAACTTATTGCATATTTGAATTTATCTTGAATATCTGATCTACTCTATTTTTACATTATCAATTAATGTTTTGCTGCTTTAAAAACCCCTTGGGGAAATTTTCAATTTCTATGATATTAAAGCTTTGGAAGATTTAATGGAATTATGGGATGAGGGACATATAGATGAAACTGAATATCTAAAAGCTGACCGTCTTCAATCTGGTCAGGCTGTTGCATCTTCAGATCTAGCCCCCTCCCCAATAATATCATTACCCAAAGATTATAAACCCAAATCTCGTACTTTTCCAAGTCTGCAGAGTAATCCCAGTGTTTGGGCCTTCACCCAACAAGTGACTAACGAGATTCGTAAAACTAAATGGAAGGGATTATCCCAATCCAACCTTACGCCAGCCCAAAAAAGAGGCATTAAGTTCTCTGCAACAAGAGACCCGCCTAACTATAAAACCTTCGTGTAAAGGGGGCAACTTGGTTGTAATGGATAACTCCTTCTATGAGTCAATGGTTATGAGACTTCTGCAGAATCGTGAGTGGTATAAAAGAATACCTGAAAGTCATGTTAATTATACAGTGACTCTACAGACAACTTATTAGCTCAGCTTAGGATCAGGGACTAATAAACAAGAAGACGTGGGAACTCCTTGATGTTCCAGCCCCTAAAACTCCAACTCTATATGCCCTTCCTAAAATCCACAAAAACCCCACTAATCCACCAGGACGCCCCATCGTTTCGGGAAATGGCTGTCTCACCGAAACTGCTAGTGAATTCATTGATGACTTCCTGAGGCCACATGTGGAAGGCTTGGTGTCTCATTTGCAAGACACCAGTGACCTCCTTGGAACTCTTGATGGGATCACAGTCCCAGAGGGATCGTGGTTGGTGGCCCTCGATGTTGAGGCCCTCTACAACTCCATCCCCCATGATTTGGGGGTTAGGGTTGTGGAGAGCTTCATTTCTGAGAATGATAAAGCGCCTAAAACCTTCAACAAGTTCATATTGGATCTACCCTATATATCGGCGTATAACACGTACTTCTTTCCGCTTAAAATCCGGGGAAAATCGCGGGTGCGAGTTGTACGCCGATCCCCCGCTGACTGTGAGCGGAGGAGCGAGCGCCGCCGACATTCATACATAGCCGAGTGTACTCGGCTAGGTTTGGCTAGCTCCGCTCACAGTCACGCCCAGTCCCGCCCTAAGATGGGCATAACACAGGGACTGGGCATGACTGTGAGCGGAGCTAGCCTAACCTAGCCAAGTACACTCGGCTATGTATGAATGTCGGCAATGCTCGGCTCCGCCCACAGGACTATGAGATGAGCCGAAAGCAGCACTGGCTCTGTGTCTCTCGGCGGCGCCATATTTAAAAACTGCAGTGACACTGATAAGGCTGCATTGATGGGCATTTAAATGTAAGTTTTTTTCCTTCAAAAGTTTTTTCCCTTAAAGTTCCCTCCTAAACTTGAGGTGCGTGTTATACGCCGATAAATACGGTAATTTGATTCATTTTGACTAATAACATTTTTCTTTTTGGACGCTCCCACTACCTCCAGATACAGGGAGTGTCTATGGGGACCAAATGTGTTGCCTCATATGCAAACCTGTATCTGGGGGGGTGGGAGCCTGATCTCTTTTTCAGAGATGATATGAAAGCATTCTTTGAACAGATACCTATTTGGAGGCAATTTATTGATTATATCTTTTTCATCTGGACTGGAAGCAGAGATGAGCTACTTGTTTATTTGAGAGCCTTAAAGTGGATGTAAACCCGAAAAATGTTTTTTTTTTTATCATACTGTAGAGTATAAGATTTCCTATCATTTGAGCCCAGTCTTGCCACATAGAGTTAATCCATCTCTGAGCGATCCTCTTTTATTGTTCAGTGAGATAAATCTTGACAAACAGAGAAAAACTTTGTCAAATACTCCCCCTTGCTGTGAGTGACAGGTGATTTACGTATCTCGAGCACCAGCCTAGGAGACGTTCGGTATTTTTTAATTCCCTCCCACTACTTTCTTCAACAGCACTGCAAGGATTGGCTGTTCCACACCTCAGCATGATTTTTCATGCTGAAGTCATGTGGTTACTTTCCTGTCTTTTCACTGGATGTTAGAGATCATAGCAGAAGTTCAGTGTTAGAAATACACAGGAGAATATGCATATTGACAAGGGGAGTGTAGAGGTGGGCGGGGAGTCTATTGACATCACAACTCCACCCACCGAGCTCCAGACAACAGACCCACCCACAGAATATGCAGTTTTTCGGGTCTAATAACAGACAGAGGGGAGACATTTCACAGGTAAAGATACATGCAGGAGGCATGTATATCCTTATAGATAACCCCTTAGGCAGTAGTTTAGAAAGGATGACATTGGGTTTATATCCATTTTAAGTTAAACAGATTTAATCGCTATGGAAACTAGTCAACAAAAATTAACATTTTTGGACATACAGATTTTTATTAAGTCTGATGGTAGCATTGGGTCTACACTTTTTCGTAAACCCTCTGTGGGAAACCCTCTGCTTCATGCTACCAGTTCCCATCCTGCCCCCTTGATAGCTAATGTACCCTATGCACAGTACCTCAGGTTAAAGAGAAACTGCAGTGAGCATTTTCAATTCAAACAAGAAGCTAAAGCTGGGGGCGTGGCCTGACCTGGCATGAAGATGGCTGCTTAGTTCATCAGCTCCTGCTCTCACACGACCTGAACCCTGCCTAACGGAGGATTAATCGACCCAACATTGAGCCTAATTATGGGGACTGCCTCCCGGAATACATCCGCCTCACGTTCCCGCTCCCCGAGGGAGCAAGCGGACAATACCGGCCATAATATCCCTGAGATGTTCAGAACGAGCAGAGGAAACATGGCGCCCTCCCGCCAGAGGACCTCACAGGCCGCAACTTCCTCACAACTGGGAGCGCCGTCTCTCACACTCCCTGTCAGCCTGACGACTGAGAATGCAGCGGAGGAACAAACTCATCACCCCCAGCTAAACATTAACGATCTGAGGATGATTGCGGCAGATATTAAGGACACCCTTGCTGCCGCTATCTCGGAGCTACGCCTTGATCTGCGCGCCTTATCTGACAGAGTCTCGGCAACGGAACAAATGGCCGAACAACAAGACCTACAACTGCGCAAAACTACCCGCCATGTCGATACCCATACTCTTCAGCTGAGGGACATGCAGAGGCATACGAGGACCTCGATAATAGGGGTAGGAGACACAATTTAAGGATCAGGGGGCTCCCTGAGTCAATTGAGGGGGAACATCTGACGCCCTCCGTCACCAGCCTGTTTAATGGTATCCTTCACAGACCTCTCCAGACACCAGTCGACTTTGAGAGGATTCACCGCGCCTTAAGACCCAAAGGAAGAGACACAGACCCACCCAGGGATATAATTTGCTGCCTGACTGACTATAAGATTAAGGAAGAGATCCTCAGACAAGCCAGAAGCATCCCTCAAATAATTCACGAAGGGAAATCAGTACAAATATTTCAAGATCTCTCAGGCATAACACTCCAACACCGTAGAGATTTGAAACCCCTGCTAGACACACTTCGCTCCAAAGGAATCACATACAAATGGAAGTTTCCTTTTTGTCTGGCAGCCACCTCACAGGGTCGCACTGCATTCCTCAAAGTGCCTGAGGACCTTCCCTACTTTTGTGAGGCGCTCAACATCCCGCTAGTGGAGGTACCTAATTGGTATGCGGATTTCCGCCGCTCTGCACTGCGCAGGGATCGCCCCCCCGCAGACCCCATGGAGGCTGTAAACTCAGGGCAGCGAAGGAGAAGATCACCGTCCGCCACTGATCACAACGGCACACGCCGCACCCAGCACCGCAACTTTAGGGCATCCGAATCCCCAACCTCCAGAAGAGCCAGACGGGATCGCTGATTCCCTGGGAGGATTCGACAGTAGCCAGCTACTACCGCCAAGCCATGTTTTCATTTCACTTCTCAGTTGCTTTGTGCGGCTCCTTCGTTCTGATCCCCCCCCTCGTTACCGCTATCTAACTTTCGGATAGGGGAAAATGTGAACTGTTGATATTTTGTTTAATGACACGGGGAAAAGGACAAAACAGGGAAAGCTTATTGACCGCCCCGTTTATACCATCGGACTATAACCGCCAGTGAATCGAACTACGACACCCATGATGCCCCGCGCGCGCACTCCGGATATGCACGCCCACCCCTGTATGAGAAGCGGAAGCCCTGCACTCTACAGTCCGACGCTGAGAAAATACTCGGCTCCTCGGCTCATAACGGCACGCGCACCATAGACATTGAGGCTGCTCAGCCCTCGCTCCCGACGCCTCGGAACTCATACCTGGATCTGGAGCAGGAAGCATGGATCACCGCCCACTCCGACTATTGTCCTGGATAGCTACAGTAACCGGACCACCGCCCATGGACATTCGCCCGCCGACTACAAGACACCCTCGCTATCAGGAAACGGACCCCCCAGACGTGGCTGCTCCACACCATCGAGGCACGAGGCAGACTTTAAGACGTTTTTTTTTTTTTTTTCCCACATGGAATCCCTGATCTGCCGACATCCCAGGTATTAGACACTGACACGGGCACGAACCCCTCGAGGTACTTGCTACAGTATGCGGAGGCTTGTGGCCAGAACCTGTCATCCCATATGCACTCTATGATTTCCCATACTAGCGCTGTACGTAATCACCTGGCACCCCACTGAGAGATTCGCCAGTAGACGTGACAAAAAACGCTCAATAGGGTGAACCCTTTGCACTTTTTCAGTGTCATTAACCCAATGCAATATTTTACAACGGTTCTCTGAATACAGGTATCTTCCAGTTGGTGCCTCTTTGTGCACATCTATCTTAATGTTAATGTTGTTTTACTCCATTGAGTATAAGTTACTAAATGTTCCTCACATGTCAATTATATAGGGCTTACATGCTCAGGACATGAGCTAGATAGCATTGATGGTCACTGATAGATTTGCATGGCGCCCAGGCACTCGCGCCCTGGGACCCCCCCCAGGGCCTTATTCGGACAGAGAGGGGATCTCAGAGGGGCGACTCTAACATGCACGGAGCATGATCATATGATTTCCGCTCCTGATGCCCACACCTAAATGTCCAAACACTGAAGGTGTAATTATAGTTATGTGTTATGTATTATTCAGGCATACCCATACCATTTCTCCTCCTTACTTATGACTCCATGGTCGAGAGACAGCAGGAGACTTAGATTCACATATCTCACACCCTCTCAAGCCCTCTTGTGCCTGGTCTACACCAACCCCCACACAGTGGAGGTGCGTTGCACCTACCTGTACTACACCGATCGATTCTCTTGATTAGAGTTAACGGGATAGTAATCCATCCCTGTTGCCTCTTCGGTTACCCCGTGGCGCTCTATATTTCATTATACAGACTGCCCTAAACACACATAGAGCACCAATAACTCATTCCTACCCCCCCTAACCTGTTCTGCCCCACCCCGGCGGAGGACATGGATACCCACCAAGCACCCTCAGCCGAAAAGCACACTCTCTCGTCCCTCAATCTCAAATCCATCAATATACGCGGCCTAAATACCCCCGAAAAAAGAACCCTACTACTCTCCTCACTGCACAAATCCAACACCCATATTGCACTTATTCAGGAAACCCACTTTAGATCTGACGCTATCCCCAAACTACAAGACAAACACTTCCCGACAGTTTACCATGCGACCAATGATGAGGCTAAATCCAAAGGGGTCTGTATCCTAATATCCAAACACTGTCCCCTCAAGGTCTCTACCACCCAAGCCGACCCGAGCGGAAGATTCCTATTCATAAAAGGTGACCTATACGGAAAACAAATCACTATTGCAAACTTATACGCACCCAATGACCGACAAGTCCCCTTTTTTCGCACCACTCTCCAATCACTTATGACTTTCAGCTCGGGCACACTAATCATCGGAGGGGACTTTAATGTGCCCCTTAACCCCTCTCTTGATACATCCAATGGTCATTCCTCTCTTACCTATAGAGCTCTCCGCGCCATCAAAACATTGTTTAAAGACCTATTAGTGCACGATACCTGGCGCACACTGCATCCTGATGGTAAGGATTTCACCTTTTATTCCCCACCACATTCTAAATATACCCGCATAGACTATTTCTTCCTCTCCCAAAATGACCTCCCCTTGCTAAAGGCGACTAATATGGAACCAATGGTCCTATCAGACCACAACCCTATAACTTTGACCCTACACATACCCACTGCGAAGACACGTCCCCAAATATGGAGATTGGACAACTCCCTACTTACGGATATAGCACTCACCAGTACGATCTCCCAACAGCTTACCAACTACTTCACTGAAAATGGAGTGGGTGACACATCACATGAAACAGTCTGGGCTGCACATAAGTGCGTCATAAGAGGCACATTCATATCTATGGCTGCACAACGACACAAACTCAGAAAAGCTAAACTAGACGAACTGACTAACCGCATCACTAAGTTAGAACAAAAACACAAAAAATCCTTAGCATCTGCAGCACTCGCTGAACTGACTCAAGCCAGAAATGAGCTCTTGGCGGAATTACACACAATTGTTAAGCGTAAATACACATTGCAACGAAAATGCTTCTACGAGTTTGGAAACAAGTCAGGGAAACTTCTAGCCAGAGCCCTACAGACTAAGAAAGCTGCTCTTAATATCCACTCGATTAAAGACCCAACTGGTAGGACCCTTGCCTCATCTGAGGATATTGCTAAACAATTTGTACACTACTATACAGACTTATACAACCTACGATCCCCGCAAACGAACGCGGCCGTCACCGACAGACAAGAAGCAATTAAAAAGTTCCTTTCCCAATATGCTCCCAACTCCCTCACAACGGAGGAATCCGCATCACTAGACTCCCCACTGTCGGCGGACGAAATCAGACTAGCCCTAAAACAAATGAAACCAGGTAAAAGTCCCGGTCCGGACGGACTCACGGTAGGGTACTATAGATCTTTTTCTGACATATTACTCCCCCCACTCGTCAAGGCATTTAATAGTTTTGACCCCTCTAACGTAGCCTCGAAGGACATCCTAACTGCCCACATCACCCTCATCCCCAAACCGGGCAAAGACGAGACCCTGGTCCCCAACTACCGCCCAATTTCCCTACTTAATGTAGACGTCAAAGTTTATGCTAAAGCTATTGCCAACCGACTCTTACCACTAATCCCCAAATTAGTCTCTGCAGATCAGGTAGGTTTCGTTCCCGGTAGGGAAGCTCGAGATAACACCACCAAAGCATTGAACATCCATCACTGGCTAACCTCAACAAAATCACGCGGCTTCTTCCTGTCCCTGGATGCGGAGAAGGCGTTCGACAGGGTAGCTTGGGACTTTATGGAGGCAACCTTATCCTCCATGGGCCTCCCAACGCATTTAATTCGAATGATAATGGCTCTTTACACATCACCCACAGCTAAAGTGAGAGTGAATGGGCACCTGTCGGACGCCTTCTCCATATCCAATGGTACTAGACAGGGATGCCCCCTGTCCCCTTTGATTTTTATTCTTACAATGGAACCCCTCCTACACAACCTTAGGAAAAATCCAGACATTAAAGGAGTCGAGATTAATCGTAAGCACTTTAAAGTAGCGGCATATGCGGACGACATTCTATTATTCCTTACTGACCCAATTACGACCATTCCCAATCTCCTCAAAGAGTTTGAAACCTTCAAATCCCTCACAAACCTAAAAATAAACTTCTCCAAATCAAAAGCCCTCAACATCTCTCTACCGAACGACATCATCACGCAATGCAAACAAAACTTTCCGTTTAGCTGGGAACCCAAAGACATCACATACCTAGGCATTAAAATACCTTCCAAAATGTCAGACATTTTTAGACTAAATTTTTTACCCATCCTACAAACCCTCCAAGACGAGCTACAAAAATGGAATATGAGACCCTTCTCTTGGTTTGGCAGAGCAGCTGTCCTAAAAATGAACGTATTACCTAGATTGCTTTACCTATTCCAAACCGTACCCGTACACATTCCCATATCCTTTTTTTCCACACTCAAAAAGCTATGTAGAAATTTTATTTGGTCCTCCAAACAACCTAGACTAAACTGGATTAGACTGACGACTCCCAAATCGCTGGGGGGTCTTCAAATACCGGACATACAAAAATATTATTGGGTATGTCACCTCTCCAGAATTGTCGAGTGGCACACAAACGACACCAATAAAGACTGGATATTTATCGAAAACGCATTCTCCCCAATACCGTTGAAACTTCTACCGTGGATCGATCAAAAAAAATTACCGATAGAAACCGCATTACACCCACTCATTAACCCCACGCTGAAAAACTTCACGACAGCTAGCACATTGCTCCGACTGAAACCCACCCCGGGCCCTATGACACCCTTGGAGAATAATCCAGACTTTGACCCCGGAATACACCCACACATCTCCTCATCAGACCCATATAGACCCAGACTCCGAATACAACAACTGTTCCATCAAAAATCTCTCATGACGTTTCAGGCCTTGACCACCGCTCTCCCAGATTACCACATCCCATTTTACAAATATCTACAAATACGTCATTTTATTCAGGGCCTCAAGCACGCCGCGGACATACACAGGGAACTTACACCCTTTGAACTCTTGTGCTCTGCTCAAGAACCCCAAAGACATCTCATATCATCCATCTATGCACTGCTATTCTCCAATCATGACCTGAAACAAGACAAACTGGTCAGACAATGGGAACAAGATTTGAATATAGATCTCACCACAGAGGAATGGACACATATTCACAATCACATGCACAAAGGCTCCCTCAACACCTCTACCCAGGAAAACAGATATAAAATCTTTGCAAAGTGGTATAGGACTCCTGACAAAATTCACAAATTCAAACCTACTATTCCTCCACTCTGTTGGCGTTGCAACGCAACCAAAGGTACCCTACTGCATATATGGTGGGAATGCCCACTCATTCAAAATTATTGGGCTGAAATACACCGCATGATCACTCAGATAACAACCTACTCCCCTGACTTCACCCCTGCTCAATACTTACTCCATCACACCTCGCTCCCACAAAGAACTTATAAAAAATCCCTGGTTTTACACCTCATTAATGCGGCCAATTTATGTATCCCAGTACGTTGGAGAAGCACGTCTCCCCCCACTGTTCAAGATTGGATTCGGAGGGTAGATGGATTGGCTGAAATGGAGAACCTCATCCATCAATCCTCCGACACTCCGTCCAAATACAAACACATTTGGACGTGCTGGTTTCATTTTAAATCAACCACTGCCGAAAACTCCTCAGCTAATAGCCTTTTCCCGGAGCACGAGGAACGAACGGACACATAAACACCTGAACCTATACACTAATAAACATGTTACAGGCTGACAAAACCTCCGTCTCACCTTCCCCTCTGCCCCCCCCCCCCCCCCCTAGCATTACGAGGAACCTTCTTGAATAACACCGACATGTTTCTATAACAGCTACTCTTATGTTCCCCCTGCTGGACACAGCTAGTTCCCCTTGAGGGTGTCCGGGAGGAGGAGTAGAGCACATTTGGTCGGTCACCATAGAACATTAAAACTAATGCTTACCTATTACAAATCATCAACCACGATATCCAACCATACATGTCCTCAGGGAAAACATGACGGTTGTGGACACCGACGACTCCCCTCTTAGGCTACACCAGCATTATCATCTCCTAATACAGGGTTAGAGCTCACATCAGATTAATTGATCTTCTCTACCGCCAGATATAAAATTGCGAGAAGTGCAGATACAATTGTTGATACTATGCTCCACAAAGTACTGTTTTATCCTTTGAGATTTACTTGCTATACCCATCTTATGTACTCGTATGACATGTACCTCTGTATCTCCTGCTGTAATCTTGTGAAAACTCAATAAAATATCTTTTAAAAAAAAAAAAAAAAGAAGCTAAAGCTTTGCAGATCCATTTAAGACAACAAGGTTACAGCAAAAAATGTCTCAAAAGGCCCTTCCTCAAAGCTAAAAATCAGGACAGATCCACCTTGATTTATGGAAAAAAAAAACCCAAAGCCAATGTAGGGGTTAGATTAATTACTCGATTTTCTGGCCAGCACCAACAAGTGCGAGACATTTTAAAAAGATACCGGTATCTCCTTATGGAAGATGGAAATGTTTCGAAACACCTCAAAGAATTCCCAGAGATAACTTATAAGAGATCTAGGTCATTGAGGGACAAATTTGTGCACAGTCACTATGCTCCACAACAAGCTGCCCCAGATGAAAGAAAGGGCACTAGAAAGGGCACTACACTTGTCACAAATGTAATTATTGCCGACACATTTACGCATCAAGACAGATCCTTCTTTCTGATGGGCGCATGTACAAACCCAAGTTTTTGGCTACACGTCAGTCCATTGTGATAGTTTACATCATGATTTGTGACTGCGATGTGTTTTATGTCGACAAGACAAAACGACCTTTTTTTCACTGCATCAGGGACCATGTCTCCTTGGTAGGGAAAAGAAAGATGGAGACACCTATAGGTCGCCATATGGGCCTCTACCATAATTTCGATGATTCTAAAATGCACTTTTTCGCCCTTGAACATGTCCCCCCTAATGAGAGAGGGGGTGACAATGATAACATTTTATTACAACATGAGGCACGATGGATCTCTGACCTAGATGCCCTCAGGCACCCTGGTCTGAATGATGCTCTAAGTTTTAAATCATTTTTGTACACAAGTTTTTTTTTTTTCTTTGTATTTATTGAACTATTAATTTCATTTGCTGCACTATTATTTATTATTTCTATGGAATTGTTTTGTATAAATTAAATATACAGAGGAATTTTATATTTTTGTACAAATATGTGTATGCAGGGTCTGACTGAACCAAACCGACAAACTGCCAATTATTTCTATTTTTGATTTGTCTTACTATATATTTTCATCAATTAGATGATTTATCATATGGCTATGTTTTTTTTCTCTATTGTTTATTCTTCATTGGTGGGTCACCTAATCTTTTTTCCCTCTTCTCTAATTTGCTCCAAACTGTTTGCTTGCACGGATGCCCAGGGCACTAACCGATAAGCTTTTCAATCAAATTATCGGACCGATTTGTGCCTTATTTGGATTTGTCCTTATGTTGTGCCCCAGACTATTGAGTCAACTCCTATGGAGTTCCTGTGTGGTTCGGGTTGGGATGTGCGGTTTCGTCTTGTCACTATCTATATACCTCCACCCCGGCTATGCCCTCATTCCTTCATTTACTGAGGGCATTGGACTTTCTATGATGGCGACTGTGTTTCTGATGCGGTTGTGCCATCCATCATTCCTGGTGCATGCGCATTGGCATCCTCTCATCACGTCAGACGCCGCCGAGTCGGAAGTGAACTATTTAAATGGCAGCAACACACCGCTATATTCTGCCAGAGACATCCTGTGTTTGGGAGAGGTATTATCTCTCCCAAGGTCTCACTTATCACGCTACTCTCTACAAACTGGTGAGTCACGACCTTCGGTTTGTTCACTTGATTCCTAGATTACTGGTTTTTGTTCTTTTCAAATGATCACACTAGTGGTATATACTGTATTTATTGGCGTATAACACTCACCTTTTCACCCTAAAAATTGGGTGCAAATAGCATGTGCGTGTTATACGCCAATGCTTCAATTTTTTGATGCCTCGGAGGGGACAGGGAGGGGGGCGGGACAAGCGCTGTCAGATTACATACAGTGAGAATCTCCTGTTTACTTGGCGGCCTCTGTAAAAGGAAGTCCCGTCTCCTGGGCCGCCCCCCTCCCTGTCCCCTCTAGGCTGCAGATGGACATCGATCAGGCTGCACTGATGGCATTGGTGAGGCTGCTGCATTGATGGCAATGGTGAGGCTGCAGCATTGATGGCAATGGTGAGGCTGCTGCATTGGTGGCAATGGTGAGGCTGCAAATGGGCATTGGACAGGCTGTATTGATGGCAATGGCGAGACTGCAGATGGGCACTGACCCTTATTTTGCTTCAAAGTTCCTTATTTAAAATTTATTTTGTTTCCTGAAACTTCCATCTTAAAATTAATGTGCGTGTTATACACCTGTGCGTGTTATACGCCGATAAATACGGGTATATGTTGTTTTAGGATCACTTTGGAAGTTTCAGCTGGATTACCATTCTGGTTTGCTCCAAGCTCTTCCTTGTGATGTCCCTACTGATGAGTTTATGTTGGATTTAAATTCCTTTGAATCATTACAACTGTGCTGACCAGTAGGGATGAGCTTCGAGTTCGAGTCGAACTCATGTTCTACTCGAACATTGGCTGTTCGCAAGTTCGCCGAACAGCGAACAATTTGGGGTGTTCGCGGCAAATTCGAATGCCGCGGAACACCCTTTAAAAGTCTATGGGAGAAATCAAAAGTGCTAATTTTAAAGGCTTATATGCAAGTTATTGTCATAAAAAGTGTTTGGGGACCCGGGTCCTGCCCCAGGGGACATGGATCAATGCAAAAAAAAGTTTTAAAAACGGACGTTTTTTCAGGAGCAGTGATTTTATTAATGCTTAAAGTCAAACAATAAAAGTGTAATATCCCTTTAAATTTCGTACCTGGGGGGTGTCTATAGTATGCCTGTAAAGGGGCGCATGTTTCCCGTGTTTAGAACAGTCTGACAGCAAAATGACATTTGGAAGGAAAAAACTCATTTAAAACTACCCGCGGCTATTGCATTGCCGACAATACACATAGAAGTTCATTGATAAAAACGGCATGGGAATTCCCCACAGGGCAACCCCGAACCAAAAAAAAAAAAAAAAATGATGTGGGGGTCCCCCTAAATTCCATACAAGGCCCTTCAGGTCTGGTATGGATATTAAGGGGAACCCCAGCCAAAATTTAAAAAAAAAATTGACGTGGGGTTCCCTCTAAATTCCATACCAGACCCTTCAGGTCTGGTATGGATTTTAAGGGGAACCCCGCGCCAAAAAAAAAAAAAAAAACGGCGTGGGGTCCCCCCAAAAATCCATACCAGACCCTTATCCGAGCACGCAACCTGGCAGGCCGCAGGAAAAGAGGGGGGGACGAGAGTGCGGCCCCCCCCCCTCCTGAACCGTACCAGGCCACATGCCCTCAACATTGGGAGGGTGCTTTGGGGTAGCCCCCCAAAACACCTTGTCCCCATGTTGATGAAGACAAGGGCCTCATCCCCACAACCCTGGCCGGTGGTTGTGGGGGTCTGCGGGCGGGGGGCTTATCGGAATCTGGAAGCCCCCTTTAACAAGGGGACCCCCAGATCCCGGCCCCCCCCCTGTGTGAAATGGTAAGGGGGTACTTACCCCTACCATTTCACTAAAAAACTGTCAAAAATGTTAAAAATGACAAGAGACAGTTTTTGACAATTCCTTTATTTAAATGCTTCTTCTTTCTTCCTTCATCTTCTTCTTCTTCTGGTTCTTCTGGCTCTTCTGGTTCTTCCTCCGGCGTTCTCGTCCAGCATCTTCTCCGCGGCGTCTTCTATCTTCTTCTCCTCGGGCCGCTCCGCACCCATGGCATGAGGGGAGGCTCCCGCTCTTCTCTTCATCTTCTTCTCTTCTTCATCTTCTTCTTCATCTTCTTCTTCTTCTTCTTCTCTTCTTCCTTCTTCTCTTCTTCATGTCTTCTCCGGGCCGCTCCGCAGCCATGCTGTGGCATGGAGGGAGGCTCCCGCTGTGTGACGGCGTCTCTTCGTCTGACGGTTCTTAAATAATGGGGGGCGGGGCCACCCGGTGACCCCGCCCCCCTCTGACGCACGGTGACATGACGGGACTTCCCTGTGGCATTCCCCGTGACGTCACAGGGAAGTCCCGTCAAGTCACCATGCGTCAGAGGGGGGCGGGGTCACCGGATGGCCCCGCCCCCGTTATTTAAGAACCGTCAGACGAAGAGACGCCGTCACACAGCGGGAGCCTCCCTCCATGCCACAGCATGGCTGCGGAGCGGCCCGGAGAAGACATGAAGAAGAGAAGAAGGAAGAAGAGAAGAAGAAGAAGAAGATGAAGATGAAGAAGAGAAGAAGATGAAGAGAAGAGCGGGAGCCTCCCCCCCCCATGCCATGGGTGCGGAGCGGCCCGAGGAGAAGAAGATAGAAGACGCCGCGGAGAAGATGCTGGACGAGAACGCCGGAGGAAGAACCAGAAGAGCCAGAAGAACCAGAAGAAGAAGAAGATGAAGGAAGAAAGAAGAAGCATTTAAATAAAGGAATTGTCAAAAACTGTCTCTTGTCATTTTTAACATTTTTGACAGTTTTTTAGTGAAATGGTAGGGGTAAGTACCCCCTTACCATTTCACACAGGGGGGGGGCCGGGATCTGGGGGTCCCCTTGTTAAAGGGGGCTTCCAGATTCCGATAAGCCCCCCGCCCGCAGACCCCTACAACCACCGGCCAGGGTTGTGGGGATGAGGCCCTTGTCTTCATCAACATGGGGACAAGGTGTTTTGGGGGGCTACCCCAAAGCACCCTCCCAATGTTGAGGGCATGTGGCCTGGTACGGTTCAGGAGGGGGGGGGGCGCACTCTCGTCCCCCCCTCTTTTCCTGCGGCCTGCCAGGTTGCGTGCTCGGATAAGGGTCTGGTATGGATTTTTGGGGGAACCCCACGCCGTTTTGTTTTTTTTTTTTGGCGCGGGGTTCCCCTTAAAATCAATACCAGACCTGAAGGGTCTGGTATGGAATTTAGGGGGAACCCCACGTCAATTTTTTTTTTTAAATTTTGGCTGGGGTTCCCCTTAATATCCATACCAGACCTGACGGGCCTTGTATGGAGTTTAGGGGGACTCCCACATCATTTTTTTTTTAAATTTTGGTTCGGGGTTGCCCTGTGGGGAATTCCCATGCCGTTTTTATCAATGAACTTCTATGTGTATTGTCGGCAATGCAATAGCCGCGGTAGTTTTAAATGTGTTTTTTCCTTCAAAATGTCATTTTGCTGTCAGACTGTTCTAAACACGGGAAACATGCGCCCCTTTACAGGCATACTATAGACACCCCCCCCCCGGTATGAAATTTAAAGGAATATTACACTTTTATTGTTTGACTTTAAGCATTATTAAAATCACTGCTCCTGAAAAAACGGCCGTTTTTAAAACTTTTTTTTGCATTGATTCATGTCCCCTGGGGGAGGACCCGGGTCCCCAAACACTTTTATTGACAATAACTTGCATATTAGCCTTTAAAATTAGCACTTTTGATTATTCATGTTCGTGTCCCATAGACTTTAACGGCGTTCGCGTGTTCGAACAAATTTTTTTCCTGTTCGCATGTTCTGGTGCGAACCGAACAGGGGGGTGTTCGGCTCATCCCTACTGACCAGTCATTCTTATCAGCAATATGCCTCAAGTTTTTTAAATTGATTCAATCAATCTTATTCTCAGTAAAGGTAATTATTCCCTCTTGAATTCCTGTCAGGGGACTTTTCAGAATGAAATATATTTTCTCCTCCAGATTTGTTTATATATATATTTTTCTTTTAGGAAAAATGTATTATTATATTTCCTTTCTGCAAGTATCAAAGGAGTATAATCAGATTACTAGGATGTTTTGTGCACATTTGGAACCTATATTCTTCCATTCACATCATTCATTGATTTAAAGCAGTCTCGTGAGGTTTAGTCTCTTTCTTGCACCCATGTATTTCTATGCCCTATATTTTGATTGATTGATTTTTCAATATATTTGCATATATTTGCATATATTTGCATTCTAAATATATATGCCAACACGCATGTTTTTACATGTTACTGTATCAATGTACTACTAACATGAGATACTTATTTCAATCTTTCTGTTACCCTTAGCATATAAAGAGCCACACCAGAATCCCCTGAGGAAGCTCTGGCGAGTGAAACATGTTGAGAGTGGTAGTGTTTTGCCCAAATATGCCTGTACAGTTTTGAGTGATTTCAGATATGGATGAATTCTTGTTCTCATGTTTTTTATATCTTTCTAATAAAATGTATTGATTTTATATTACTACTAGCGAGTTTCATTTTTCGCATCTAGCACCTTGAAAGTCCCTATAGTGGCAGGCTAGGGTAGTATATGGACAGTGGTATCAGTGGCAGTGCTAGGAAGGGATGGGATCAGTGGCAGTGCTGGGAAGGGATGGGATCAGTGGCAGTGCTGGTGGGGGATGGGATCAGTGGCAGTGCTGGGGAGGGATAGAGTCAGTGGCAGTGCTGATGAGGGATGGGATCAGTGGCAGTGCTAGAGGGATAGGATCAGTGGCAGTGCTGGATAGGATCAGTGGCAGTGCTGGGGAGGGAAAGGATCAGTGGCAGTGCTGTGGAAGGATGTGATCAGTGGCAGTGCTGGGGAGGGATGGGACCAGCGGCAATGCTGGGGAGGGATGGGATCAGTGGCAGTGCTGGTGGGGGGATGGGATCAGTGGCAGTGCTGGGGAGGGATAGGATCAGTGGCAGTGCTGGGAAGGGATGGGATCAGTGGCAGTGCTGGGGAGGGATAGGGTCAGTGGCAGTGTTGGGGAGGCATAGGATCAGTGGCAGTGCTGGTGGGTGGGATGGGATCAGTGGCAGTGCTGGGGAGGGATGGGATCAGTGGCAGTGCGGGGAGGGATGGGATCAGTGGCAGTGCTGGGAGGGATGGTATCATTGGCAGTGCTAGGAAGGGATAGGATGACTGGCAGTGCTGGAGAGATAGGATCAGTGGCAGTCCTGTGGGGATAGGATCAGTGGCAGTGGTGGGGGGATAGGATCAGTGGCAGTGCTGTGGAGGATAGGATCACAGACACTTTGTCCCTGGCCCTGTGGTGTCTGCGGCAGCAGTGACACCTATGCCGCGATCAGGGGATGGGGTCTCCTCCAGCCCCTCCCACTTCACAGTCCTCACAAGTCAGCTGACCACTAGTCTCCACCCCTGGCCATTCAATGAACTGAATGGGCGGCCGCAAAGAGGCTGAGTGGGCGGCCTCAGGCTCCAGGGACAGCCCAGCTGCCGCAGCTGTTTTGTGCCCTGCATGCAACCCGGAGGCCCCACTCACTTAGCTGCCGTTACTTGGGATGCACGATCTGACAGCCTGGACGGGGGGGGACACGGAACTTCTCGTGGCCGGAAGTCCCTTTAGGGTCGACCCTCCTCAGCCTCATACATTACACAGTGCTGTGTTCCGGTAGTGGGACAAAGACTTCCTGTCCTGCACTTGGAACAATATTAAGTCAGGCTGAGCATTGCTCAGCTTTTCACAAGAAGCTTTGTATTCTATATGCAAAGCTTCCTCTGGCTGCAACTGTGAGGCAGGTGTATGATGTCATGATGGCCGCCTCAGCCAATCAGGGGAAGCTTTGCATAAAACAACATTTTTTTTCTAGTTTTGGATAGAGTGGTAATAGATTAAGAACCCCTTTTATTTCTGTTTGTGTCTCTGCTGAGTAGATTCTCGACTTCTATTTCCCTTGGTGATCCTTGACTCCAGTACAGAAAATGAAGGAAAATCCAGAATTTTAGAGATTTCACAGCAAAACAAGATTAGGGGAAATCTAAAAGAGGTTCTCCACTCGCTTTGGAAAGCTTTCCTATTACCTCCTATTGTGTCCCTTGGAATATACACTCACCCTCCAGTTTATTGGGCACAATTGTTCAAGTGCTTGGTAACACAAATTTCTAATCAGCCAATCACATGGCAGCAACTCAATGCATTTAAGCATCTAGACGTGGTGAAGATGACTTGCTGAAGTTCAAACCGAGCATCAGAATGGGCAAGAAAGAGGATTTAACCACTTGCCATCCCACAAATAGAGCTTTCTTTTGGTGGTATTTGATCACCTCTGCGGTTTTTATTTTTTACGCTATAAACAAAAAAAGAGCGAGAATTTTGAAAAAAAAGCAATATTTTTTACTTTTTGCTATAATAAATATCCCCAAAAAATATATATAAAAAACAAATTTCTTCCACAGTTTAGGCCAATATGTATTATTCTACATATTTTTGGTAAACAAAAATCGCAACAAGTGTATATTGATTGGTTTGAGCAAGTGTTATTGCGTCTACAAAATAGGGGATAGATTTATGGCATTTTTATTAATATTTTTCTTTTATTAGTAATGGCGGTGATCTGCGATTTTTATCGTGACTGCAACATTGCAGGGGACAGATCGGACACTTTTGACACTATTTTGGGACCACTGGAATTTATACAGCGATCAGTGCTATAAAAATGCACTGATTACTGGGTAAATGTCACGGGCAGGGAAGGGGTTAAACACTAGGGGGCAATCAAGGGGTTAACTGTGTTCCCTCAGCATGTTGTAACTGTAGGGGGATGGGCTTACTAGAACATGACAGGGATCTACTGTTCCCTATCACTGGGAGCAGTAGATCCCTGTCATGTTGCTAGGCAGAACAGGGAATTGCCTTGTTTACATAGTCATCTCCCTCTCTGTGCCACAATTGTGGGCCACTGGAGGACATCCAGTCGGCGGGACCTGCGGGCAGCTCCCGCGGCACGCGGTGGGCGCACGCCTGATAGCCGCGGATGACGCAGCGACGTATGGGTACGTTGTTTTGCGCACCAGTGCCACTTTGCCAACGTATATCGGCGTGAGCCGGTCGGCAAGTGGTTAAGGGGTAAAACCTTCCGGGCCTGAAGTGGCATGATTGTTGGTGCCAGATGGGCTGGTCTGAGTTTTTCAAAAACTGCTGATCTGCTGGGATTTTCACACACAACCATCTCTAGGGTTTACAGAGAATGGTCCGAAAAAGAGAAATATCCAGTGAGAGGCAGTTCTGTGGATGAAAATGCCTTGTTGATGTTAGTCGATAGAGGAGAATGGGCAGCGTGGTTTGAGATGATAGAAAGACAACAGTAACTCAAATAACCACTCGTTACAACCAAGGTATGCAGAATACCATCTCTGAACACACAACACATCGAACCTTGAAGAAGCAGCTACAGCAGCAGAAGACCGAACCGGTTGCTACTCCTGTCAGCTAAGAACAGGAAACTGAGGCTACAATTTGCACAGGCTCACCAAAATTGGACAATAGAAAATTGGAAAAACATTGCCTGCTCTGATAAATCTCGATTTCAGCTGCAACATTTAGATGGTAGAGTCAGAATTTGGTATAAACAACATGAAAGCATGGATCCATCCTGTGTTGTATCAACACGTCAGGCTGGTGCTGCAATGGTGTGGGGAATATTTTCTTAGCACACTTTGGGCCCCTTAGTACCAACTGAGCATCGTTTAAATGCCACGGCCTACCTGAGTATTGTTGCTGACCATGTCCATCCCTTTATGATTACAGTGTACCCATCTTGTGATGGCTCAAATCATCTCAAATTGGTTTACTTGAACATGACAATGAGGTCACTGTACTCCAATGGCCTCCACAGTCACCAGATCTCAATCCAATAGAGCACCTTTGCGATGTGGTGGAACCGGAGCAACTGCATGACGCTATCATGTCAATATGGACCAAAATCTCTGAGGAATGTTTCCAATGCCTTGTTGAATCTACAGTATGCCATGAAGAATTAAGGCAGTTCTGAAGGCAAAAGGGGTTCAACCTGTTACTAGCAAGGTATGCCTAATAAAGTGGCCGATGAGTGTACAGGAATATACAGACAGCAAGAAATCAATCTTTCCTGCTCTATTCAAAACTTTTAAAAAAAGTTTTGCTTTTACATACACTTTAAGAAGAAAGAAATGTCATAAAAATGTCCGACAGTACTTTACAATTTTGTCTTCTTTTTAGCTCCCCAAGGGGACCTCAGCAAAGAAATCTCATCACCATGGCTCCAGGAACAGCTCCAAACCCTGGCACTAGAACCGTAAATGGTGTGATAAAAAAAGAGATACTCCAATATCTAAGTCTTATTGTTATTATTGTAGAGTGATAATGTATGGCTGAGGGAGTTGGGGACACTTATTTTTTGCACAGAGAACATAACATCCTATTTTACTATACTGAAAAACGAGGACCTGAAAGTGCAACTTCACTCTCTCAATCAACATTGGCTATGTTTTAATCCTTATGCTGATAGCATTAGTGAATAGATAGGAAAGTATATCGTATTTACCGTATATACTCGAGTATAAGTCAAATTTTTCAGCCCTTTTTTTCGGGCTGAAAGTGTCCCCTTCGACTTATACTCGAGTCACCGCTGTCTGTCTGCATGATCAGAGTGTCATGCAGGCAGACGGCGGCCGGCGTGTGATGATAGTGTTCGGAGGCTATTCCAGCTTTCGAAAGCCGCGCCTCCTGCTCGTCTGTGATAGGCTGAACAGCTGTCAGTGTACAGCCTATCACGAACATTCTCTCATCCTCGTCCGTGGTATGAGAATGAGAGAATGTCCATGATAGGCAGTCAGCGGTCAGCCTATCGCAGACGAGGAGGAGGCGCGGCTTTTGAACTGTGGAATGACCGCCGAACAGTATCATCACACGCCGGCTGCTGTCTGAGGATGGAGATCGCCACAGGGAGGATGGAGATCGCCACAGGGAGGCTGCACAGGACACAGGTAGGCTGCACATGCACACAGGACACATGCACACAGGACATGTACAGGACACATGTACAGGACACAGGACAAATGTACAGGACACAGGGACACAGGACACATGTACAGGACACAGGGACACATACACATGTACAGGACACATGCACATGTACAGGACACAGGGATACATACACATGTACAGCACACAGGACACAGGTAGGCTGCACATGCACACAGGACATAGGGACACAGTAACACAGGACACATGTACAGGACACACATGTACAGGACACACATGTACAGGACACACATGAACAGGACACATGCACAGGGTACAGGTAGGCTGCACAGAACACAGGGAGGCATGCAGCTGCAGATGGGCATTGTTGACCCTCTGCATTTCTCACCCTCGTCTTATACTCGGGTCAATAAGTTTTTCCCAGTTTTTTGTGGTAAATTAGGGGCCTCGACTTATACTCGGAATGACTTATACTCGAGTATATACGGTACTTGTTTTAAACTTTTTTATTTTATATCTTCAGTTACCTCCTGGTTTTCAGGTCTAGGCAAATGATGTCATACATCCCAGGAGTCTTGAAAAGGGGAAGAGGGATTTCCTCAGCTAAGTACACCCACCTGCCTGCATGCCTGATCTAAGGGCCGATGAATTCCAGGAAGTAAATGCTACATGAATGAATCTTCTGCCCTTACTCAAGATGACAACGGCCTTAAAAGCTAGGGGGTGTTTTTCAAAGTGCTTTCACAGCAATATAAGGCATGGGGACATGGATGGAAGGGTGAGTTTGTTTTGAATATTAAAAATGAATTAAATCGTTTTTTCAGTATGTGGTTCCCACATACAGAGTAGTTCCAATTGAAGTACTACATGTGTGCTCTTTTTCAGATTTAACAGATGTCAGCACGTCCCAGCACTTACTAGAGTCAGCTAAGTGAGAAACACAGAAATGGGAGTGGGCACCGATAAAAATTTGTACTCGCTCCCCACCTCCCCCCCAGAAATATCTGTAACCTTAGTTACAGGTTGGTGGGAAGGCTTGAACCAGAGATTTGCTTTTTGAGTGAAGTTCCGCTTTAGGTGCACTCCTCTTGGACAGGGGAAGGGAAAGTTGGTGGGGTTTGGTCCAGAAGACTGGTAATTTAAGTTCCTAGTAACAAAGTGAAACAAAGCACACAGATAAGATGTTTTTGACTAATAAAAGCATTAGAAGCCATCTTTTCATGTTTGCCCTTAGGTTGACCATCACATGGCAGTTTTCAGGACATCTCAACCATGTTCAATCAGCGTTCTATTGTAAAAACACCAAATGGATTAGGGCAACCTAAAAAATGAAACAATCTAAACTGTTGAAGGTTAGTTGTCTTTGATTGTTTTGCACTTTTATTATATATGTTATGCTTCAGGACTTGATTTCCACCTCCTGGCCAAATATATATCTAACTGTTTTCTCACACCGCTTCAAAGGATGCTGACATCCACACCACCTGAACCCTATATACAGTGAACTTGTCCATCCGCTTTTAAAATGTATTTTAAACAAAATGTAGCAATAACTCTCGGCGGAGTTGCTGGTTTAAGCGGGCTTGTTACCTTCACTCTCCTTCCCTCTGTTTCACTGGCACCGGGTCTAGGGTTTCGTTGAGTTTACCTCCGGACGATATAAGCACCAACACTTGAGTGTGTTTTCAATGCTTTATTGAACAATTAACAAAGGAAGTAGCAGGAAAGAAGCAGAAGGGAAACTGCAGGGAAAGCTCAAATACCTTTCTGTAGGATTCTTGACAAATGTCCTTTAGAGTTGAATATTACAGTAGAATGCGCTCCCCTCGTGGGACACACTCCTTGCTCGCCTGGATAGGCCTCTCTCACTTGCCTAGCAGCCAGTACGTAGCACGAACAAAAGTCTCTGCCACAGACTTGCTTGGGATGAACCCGTACGATCCTCTGCCACAGGATGTATTGGTTTTGCGGTGAATGTCAGTCACAGTGCTTGAACCTTTAAGCCAAACCCGGCAACACTATGCTGTAAAGTTACTTTAGGATACGTCCTCCAACCGAGTCACTAGGCCCCTCTCCAGACCAGCACTCTGCATGATCCTTCCATGATGGGTCCTCCCCTGGGATCTCCTCGGTTGTCAAGCTTCTTCACTCTGGATAGACAGCTCAGGACCATTCCTCGGCTGCTGTGGTAGGCCCCAGACAAGTTTCTGGGCCCACCCATGTGCCGCAGCGGCGCGGGCCTCCGGAACGGAGGACGACGAGGTAGCACTCTAACGCATACCTGTCGGCCAGGAGGGCCAGCAGGTGGCTGTAAAAACGACCCTAAAACATGGCGTCTGTCCCATAAATACCGTCTCCCAGAATCCCACTCGGAGGACCACCTCCACTGAGTTGTCTACAGGACAGAAGAGCATCCATACGCTTTGACACGTTGCCTTTCCAACACTGACCGATAGTAACAACGACACCCACCGGCCCAGTATGGAAACACATGCAACGTCAGCCAAGCTGGAACAGAGGCAAATCTAACTTCCCCTAACGAGCAATTTACTAAATTTACCTATCAGATGGTAGATCGCAAATCTACCAGCGTTACAAAAATATTAACTTAAATTCCTATCAGTATTAATAACCCAAGTCGTAGACTGATCCAGTTTTATTGGTATTACCAACCATGTATATATAGCCAACTAATGGAAGAAACCTCATCGTCCATACAAAGTGTTATTAACAGTGTGAACAATACTTTGGGGTCTATATATAAAACATTGCCAGAAACATTCAAGCAATGCAAACTAAATTTCACTGTGTTTTCAAATATTAAATGATAGTGCCATTTACTGTAGAATTATGTTGTAGGTACCTACATCCAAAATTCAAAGTTTAAAATATTTGTGGAGGCTTGTGTGGACTTTAAAGGTACTACCATAGACACCAGTAATTACCTTTTTATTACAAAATTGATCATAAAAAAAGGGAAGAGGGTGGGCATATACATATACATGACGATTTTTAGGCACTAAAATGGCTCTCTATTGGTCAGATAATATATAGAGTGATACTAATGACAAGATGGTACAGTCTATCACATAAGTCCTATCTGAATTCTTCTCGACACGTTTTGCAGTTTATTTCCACTTCCTCAGTCAGGAGTAGAGAGCACAGATATCTATAGAAAAGCAATCCTAGCTATAACAAGAGTAAATCATAAATTCAAAGACAAGGGATCTATTTAGAGACACAGAGTGGGGCTTACCACAGGGCAGGATGGCACCCAACCATAAAGGACTCTGTGGGTAACGTCTCCCCAGCAGGCATAATAATTGGCATGTATAGGTAATGTAAACCATCTCTCTTTTAATGATCAATTTTGTAATAAAAAATGTTTTTCTAACTAATTACTGGTGTCTATGGCAGTACCATTAAAGTCCATGAAAGCCTCCACAAATATTTTAAACTATGTTTTCAAATAGGTAAACTCCTGTATCATCAACTGCATCTAAAAATGCAGTATATTTTTTTATTAAGATCATTTAGAAATCGATATCACATTTTGCCCACTAGATAGAGCTGATGATGCAGGAGTTAACCTATTCAAAAACATTGATGTAATAAATGTTTTATAAATAGGCCTTTTAATACAGGTAAAAAAGGATATAATAATATTTTTGAAGTCATTTAGCTAGGCTGGATTCACTACCTCAGTAATCTGGGACTGTAACATGTTTTACATTTATAAAAATTTCAACCTCCTAAAGTTGTAAAAAAAAATCAGCATCTTATTGCAACATTTTCATGATGACCTCATATAAAGAAATTGAGGGTGTCGCTTCAGGCTCTAGTAGGTTTTTATATGCTGGGGGGTGCAGGCAGGGAAAGAGCTAGTCTCAGCTTCACAGAAGCCAATGAAGAAGGAAATGAAGTACCAGGAGCTGCACATCACACAAAACTAGGGTTGTCACCTGACCGGGATTCACCTGGACAGTCCGGGTTTTGAATTATGTGTGCAGGTTTCAGACTACCTGAAACCTGGACACATTAATTAGACCGGACTGTGACTTGCCAAGTAACTAAGCACTAGGGATGAGCCCATGGGTGTTTGTTTGCTGGCAAACAAACCAAACATATGGGGCATTCGCGGCAAATTTGAGCGCCGCGAAACGCTCCATAATGCACTGCGAGATTGATACTTTGCACAAAGCAAGGTCCATAAAGACATGAACTTAGCAAGGGCAGTGGAAAATTAACTTCAAAAATTCACATTATAATAGTAACTAAAACATATTAAATTAAGTGTAACAATCTAAAAAATAAAACTGTCAAAGTGCTATAATGGTGGGAACCTCCCAACTAAAAAGTTGTTGCCCTTGAAGTTAATCTGTATGGCAAATATCTATAGGAGGGGTTTCCACCATCCCTGTTAAATTAAATTTTGTACAGTATGTCTTATTTTCAGTTTGATGTGTATTATATGTGAAGCTGTGTATCACAGAGACCGGTATTGTGGTAATATTGAAGTTTATTGTGATTTCCATACATTAGAACAGTGGTTCTCAACTCCTGTCCTAAGGACCCACTAACAGGCCAGATTTTAAGTATTGGAAAAAAGGTGTATAGGTGCTGCAAACTTCCTGCAGATTTTAAGTAATACCTTGGGGAGACGCAGACTAGAATACTGCAATCACTTAGCAGCAAATTATATACCTTTATGTATTTCAGTTATCTTGCAAACCTGGCTTGTTACTGGGTTCTGAGGACAGGAGTTGAGAACCACTGCATTAGAGGGTTCTACCACTATTGTTAAGTTATTGATCAGTAGGCAGCACTGATTGGCACTTATAGGCAGCACTGATTGGCAGCATTTAGTGGCATTGATTGGCAGCACTGATGGGCACTGATAGGTGGCACTGGCACTGACAGCTGGCATGCGGCTACACAAGCACGCATCGCTAATGCGGTGGAGAGTTTAGTGCATGTAAGGGCCCTTTCACACTGGGGCGGTTTGCAGGCGCTATTGCACTAATAATAGCGCCTGCAAACCGACCCGAAAGTGCCGCTGCTTTGTCTCCAGTGTGAAAGCCCGAGAGCTTTCACACCGGAGCGGTGCACTAGCAGGACGGTAAAAAAGTCCTGCTAGCAGCATCTTCAGAACGGTGAAGGAGCTCCTTCACCGCTCCTGCCCATTGAAATCAATGGGACAGCGCGGCTTTACCGCCAGCAAAGCGCCTCTGCAGAGGCGCTTTGTGGTGGTTTTTCCATTATAAAGTCTGTTTATTGAACAAATAAGGGGAATTACATACAGTAGAGAATCATGACATGTATCAAAAACAGTGTACAGTATTTTTTTTTGCAAAACATATAACTATAGCCCTCATTTTAATATATTTTCATGTAAGACATTCACATTGGCACCATGTACAGTCTTCATCTTCTGGATTACATGCGGTTTATAATAAGTCTGGCTCCAATTTCCCCATATACGCTCTTTTCGTAAAGTGGGAAAGGAGACCTGAGCAAGGGTAAGAAAATTACCAATACAGGATCTGTAAAACAAGGTGAATTAGGCTCTGTTGATGCAGGTTTCTGAGGATTTGAGCCACCTCTCCCAAATCTTTTCATATTTAGTAGGACATCCTCTATGGGAGTATATTAGCTTCTTATATGGCAAGACATTATTTACTTCTATCAACCATTGTGAGAACTCGGGTGGAGTGGGTCTCATCCATACCCTGGCTATTACTTTGCGAGCAGAAAAAAGTGATTCATGTATAATATTTTGGTAAATTTATTGAATTCTGGGTCAGGAAAAATTCCTAGCAGACACGGTTTTGGTTGTAGCGTAATAGGTGAGCCCATTGTGTCATGTAGGAACCGTACCACCTGTTGGATTTTGGGGCAGTGCCAAAGTAGGTGAAAGACGGTGCCCAGTGCTTGGTTGCACATTGGGCAATTGACAGATTGGCTACTTTTATATCTTGAGACCCTGAGCGGCGTGAGGTATGCTTTATGTGTAATGAAAACCTGTGTGAGGCGGTCTGATATTTTAGGGGATACTAATTTGAATGTATCTAAGGCATCACTCCATTCGTCATCCTCCAGGGGACCTATTTCTCCCTCCCATCTAGATTTCAAAGCGTATGCTAGAATAGTTGCCTGCAGGAGTGTTTACATGGCATAAAATTGGGAGATCAGGTTTCTAGGGTCTGGAAATTTTATAGCTGCCATTAAGGGGTTATCCTTTAAAGCAAGATCATCTGCGGGGTATTGTGCGTGAAAAGCGTGCCTTAATTGTATATACCTAAAGAACATTTGATTGGGTAGTGCAAATTCAGATTTTAGGGTATCAAATGTTTTCAATTTCCCATTGTTTGTTATATGGGATAAATAAATAATTCCTCCAGAGCTCCAAACTCCACTATCCTGTAGAAGTCCAAACTCAGGGAGGGACTCATTGTGCCATAGGGAAGTATAAGCATGCGGTGATTCAATGTGTAGTTTATTTGAGGCAATATCCCAAATTTTCTTATATTGGTAAAGTAGGGACCGACGGTCTGTCATTGGGCTCTCTCTTCCTTCCCCCCCTGTTATTGCTAGCAAAGGGTTCAGGGTCAGCTGTATCCACTTTGGGCATAAAAAGTGTAAAAATCTTTTCCCATCTGTTTTGTCGATGTGAAAGATTTGTGAAAGTTGAGATGCAAGGTAGTACATATTAAGGTCAGAAAGTGCCAAACTAGCAAGATCAGTGGGGTTTTTCAACGTATGCCAAGGGAGTTTGTGTCTATTGTTACCCCAGACAAATGGTTTGAGTAAAGTTTCCATTATTTTAAAGTGTCTGAGTATCAAGTATACTGGCGAGTGCCAGATCATATATAAAATTTTTGGGAGTAGGACCATTTTTACTAGGTTTATGCGGCCCACTACTCCGAGTGGAAGGCGCGCCCATAACTGGGTTTTCTGCTTAATCATCTCAACCAACTGTGTTATATTAAGTGTGATGTAGTCTGTTGAGTCCCGGGTGGTTTGTATTCCTAGATATTTTATTGTATCAACTCTCTGTAGGGGTAGGAGGGCCCTGTCTTTGTTCGGTGGAAAGCTATCTAATGGGAGTATCTGGGATTTCTCCCAATTAATCCTAAGGCCAGAGAATGCGCTGAAGCGTTTAATGAGAGCCAGGGCTAATGGTAGAGATTCCTCTGAGTCGTCTAGATAAAGCAGAGTGTCGTCTTCATACGTGCTAATTTTCTCCGTCACCTCACCCCTACGCAGTCCCACTATACCTGGGTGTGCGCGGATAGCTTTTGCGAGTGGCTCCGCCGCCAATGCATACAGCAACGGCGACAGAGGGCACCCTTGTCTCGTGCCTCTAGATAGGGGGAATTGTTCGGATGGCCATCCGTTTGCCACCACCCTTGCCACTGGGCTCTGATAAAGAAGTTGGACCCATTTTATGAACCTGGGACCAAGCCCGAATCTATCTAAGCAGGTCCAAAGATATCGCCATTCGACTGAGTCAAATGCTTTGGCTGTGTCCAAAGCCACGATAACCCTGGACCCTGGGTTGTCATGAGTTGCCTGTAAGTTGATAAACAATCTACGAATATTAAGAGATGTGTTCCGCCCTGGCATAAAACCAGCCTGATCTTCATGCACTAGGGACAAGATGACTGTATTTAGACGTATGGCAAGGATTTTTGCTAGTATCTTTACATCCACCTGGAGTAAAGAGATGGGGCGGTAGGACTCCGGGAGGTGCGGATCTTTGGGAATTAGCACTATTGTAGCCTATCTCATGGATGCTGGGAGATCAGATTCATCAAATATGGAATTATACAGTTTTATTAGTCTGGGGATTAATAGTTCCGAATAGGTGGAGTAGAACTCCACTGGTAGACCGTCTGACCCTGGAGCCTTAGCTCTGGGGAATTCCGCAATAGCTTTGAGAATTTAATCTGCCGTTAGTGGGGCTTCTAGAGTCTCAGTCTGGGCCTCAGTTAAGTGGGGAATAGAAAGATCATCTAAAAAAGCCTCCATTAAAGTATTATCTGTCGGGGCTTTGGAGGTGTACAGTGCAGTGTAAAAGTCTCGAAATAATGTTGTGACCTGGGTAGGTTCTGTTACCAAAGTACCATCAGGAGAGCGAAGTGAAATCACCACCGGAGGTCTCTCCTCACAATGCACGAGATAAGCCAGTAGCTTCCCAGCTCTTTCCCCATGTTCAAATGACTTTTGCCTATGGAAAAAGAGTTTTCGCTTGGATTTTTCGTATAGGAGTTGATCTGTAGCCCTAGAGCACAGTTCAAGGTTGTCTGCCTTTTCTGGAGTGGGGTCTTCCGTAAATGCCTTTTCCGCTGAAAGCAAGCTCTCATTAGCTGCCTCAGAGGTGCGTTTCAACCTGTTAATATGTGCTGTGAGTGTCATGCGGGCGTGTTTCTTGAATGTTTCTCAGACTATTTGTGGTGATGCAGAGCCCTCGTTAGTCTCAAAGAATTGTGTCCAGTTTGAGGAGAGGTCATCCTCTTCCGGAAAGGGGGTTAACCAGAAAGGGTTTAGTCGCCATGAGGTTGGCGGTCTGTCGTGATATAGGGAGAGTTTAACCCAATATGAACAGTGGTCGGAAAGTGATCTAGGGGAGAAACCCACATCAATTAGTCTGGGCAGGAGTAGTTTAGAAAGTAATATAAGGTCTATGCGGGACATAGATTGATGGGACGTGGAAAAGCAAGAATATGCCCGGGTTGTGGGGTTTCTGTATCTCCACGTATCAACTAAGTTGAAGTCCGAGAGTAGTCTTGCAAATCTCGTTTGATGATGAGGTGTGCTAGGTGAAGAGGAGGTAGTCAGTCTATCTAGTGTTGGGTCTAGTACATTATTGAAATCACCTAACCACATTGCTGGCACATTAGGGTGTAAGGCCATAAAGTTAAATCCCTCTGATAGAATAGAGGACTAAAATGGTGGAGGCACATAAAATGCCAGTAATAGAATCATTTCACCATGTAGTTTTGCTTTTAAAAAGACATATCTACCTTGTGGATCTGATACGGAATCATGGAGTTCAAAGTGGGTGTTTTTGGCACTAAATACAGAGACCCCTCTAGAGTGGGAGGTATATATGGAGTGGTACGCCCACCCCAGCCAGGGGCGTTTGAGCGCTCTTTGAACCGAGCCCTCTGCGTGCGTTTCCACCAAGACCACTACATCTGCTCTTTGCTGTTTAAGTAGAGCAAATACCGCCGACAGTTTAATTGGGTCCCTCACTCCACGCACATTCCACGTGAGAAATGTCAGTGCCGCCATGGAGTGAGGTATTTGAAGTGTGGAACTCCAGGACTCCTACTAACCACTATATACTTTATAGTGATCAATATGTTCAGGTATAAAATTGACTGTGACGTTGCACCGCTAGCATCATGGTACCAAATAAAAAATAACAAAATTAAGCTAATTGAGAGGTTCCGTCTTACAATATAGTGCATTTTGCATCCCCCCTCCCTGCCCTACACTGTCCCCAACTGGTGCGGGCTTTTCCTCAAAACTGCCAACATGGCATGAACATTAGCCAACCTGCAAGAGAAATGTGAATAACAGAAAATAAAAAAGTTACTATCATTGCCACCCCAGAGAGAGTAAACCTCATCTCAACGGTGGCAAAAAATGCAAGCTGTATATCAGCATGTAACAAAGTCCATCTTGGGTTGGGTGCCTTTCGTGGTAGGGCGAAACTTCGCTGCATAACATAGCATAGTGTAGAACTGAGCTCACTTTCTGCAGTGAGCCCGCTAGTCAATCACCTTCCTCCGCCGGAAAAGGATAACTGAGTTATATGAAAAAGCAAACTGTTCGTCTGACCATACTCTATGGGAGCCATAGTAGTGGGTAAATTGTCCCCTCCCAAGTAAGCCGCCATGGATAGAGGTCAAATAGGGAAACTTAGCTTCTTCGGACATCACAGTCATCTGTCACAGAACCACGCTTATGGGAATGGTATTATCTGTATCTTGCGGACATAGGTTGGATATGCAGAATTTTGCAGCTCAGGGGCAAGCATAACAGAGAGCAATGTCTATATGCAGTCCATTGCCCCGTCGCATTGCAAAAGGCTAATCAAGGGCAGCGACAAAACAAGGATGAACAAAAGAAGAAACAGAAAATAAAAAGGGTGGCATTAAAAGTTAGATCACTTATCTATGTGCATCTCTCCGCTCAAGCCATGTAATGACCGCCTCTGGATCTTTAAAGAAGTATGCTCGATCCTCTCCTTCCACTCGAAGGCGGGCTGGGAAGAGCATTGCATATTTGATGTTTTTAATGCGTAGGCGTCGCTTCGCTTCCAAGAAGGTTTTACGCTTTCTTTGCACCTCTGCAGAGAAATCCGGGAAGACAGCTACCATTTTGTTGCCAAAAGGGATGTTACCTTTTTCTCAACTGAGACGAAGTACGGCATCCCTATTTCTGTAATTGAGAAATTTGGCGATAAAGGTGCGAGGAGGTGCACCTACTGGTGGGGGTCTGCCCAACATGCGGTGTGCGCAATCCACAGTGAACATAGGGGAGAACACCTCTCTGCCATATGTGTCACAAAGCAATGTTTCAAGGAATGTAGGGGGGTCTCTTCCTTCCACTGCCTCAGGGAGACCTATGAATCTGATTTCCAGGTCGTCCTGCTTTTGTAGGAGCTGGTTCACCTGTGCTTGTATGGCCTCAGTAGAATGTTGAAGAGGGGGGAGGGAGTCCTCCACCATGCTGATTCTGGTTTCAGTTTCAGTGACTCTCTCCCTCAGCTTTTGGAAATCCTGCCTCACCAGTGAGATATCCACTTTTACCTCTTCTATTCTGGCTGTAAGGGTGGATTGACAGGCAGCTATAGCTTCTTGGCAAGAAGTAATTGCTTCTAATACCTTAGCGGTGTCTGTAGTCACGGCCGTCTCCTCTCCCCTCGTGGTGCCGCCATCTTTGTCAGAAAAATCCTTCTCCTGGCGGCGATACTGATCCAGCTTTGAGGTCGTAGTAGCTGTTTTTTTCGGTGGCGACATATTACCGGTGGTTGCCCGATGTAGTATGGCTCCTTTGGAGTGTCTGGAGGCGAGTACGATGGTAGGATGTGCACAATAGGTTATGTAACCAGCAGAGCTCAGCTTCTCAGCGTCCTATTCCATGCCACTCCAGGCCACGCCCCCTTTGTGGTGGTTTTTAACCATTTCTCGGCCGCTAGCATACAATAGTGGCGCTTTACCGCCGATGCCACCCCCGCCCCAGTGTGAAAGGGCAGTGCCACTGGAAATCTGGCACCCCCCCTCCGCCAACCACAAAAGACTCCGCCCAGGGCAAGTGTCCCTCCTTGTACTGGCCCTGCTGGGGGGCAACCTTTCTCACCACTGTAAAAGTGATTGGGCAGCTTTACAGTCTCCCAGATAACTGTTACTAAACAGCCAATCGTCGGCTGAAAAAAAATAACACCAAACTCATGGCTGCAGATGCAACCGTGAGCTTGTTTTAACCACTTCAAGTTCATGACATTTTCAAAATGGCTTAAGAATGTTAAATGGTTAAAGAGGAAGCAAAGGGAAGTGTCAAGAATACCCACAACAGAAGAATTAAAAAAACAGGCCAGATTTACTATCATCTGTATGAATTTGCCATGATATAAATAGAACAGATTTATTTTTTTAAGCACATGATTGGGTATTCAAGGTAAACACAGCTTTACCTTATTCACTAAAATTCAGTTTGCAAAATGAAGTAAACAGCCCCTATTTCTTCAGTAACTGAACCCCAGTGTCTACAATGCATGTCTTCTCTTAAATTGCATGCACTTTATGTCCATGTGCTGTGGCATCATGACTTCTAGATATTAGGGAATGCTCTACAGTACAATTCCACAAGTCTTTTAGAACCCAAGAATTTCCCTGTTGAAAACACAGACAAAGATGAGGTTATTCTTTCAGTGTAGTTATTTTATACCGGATGAATAAAACAAGTGCAAACCAGGTAGAGGATAACTATATTTCAATATCAGCAAAGAGGAAAGAAATGAACTCAAATTCCAGCACCGCAAAGAAGCAAGGACATTTGAGTGGAAATTATAGACATAATACTTATGACATATTAATTCATGCTTTCTATTCTCTTATGCTCAATTTGGTTCATCTTTCTGCAACTGGTATCTTTAAATAAGCTTGTACAACTGTGTTGGCTACTAATTAGAATCCAAAGAATGAGAATTTTAATTAATCCTACCTCAGTATTCAGTATTCCATGACAAGATGTTTATGCCATTGATTTGCACATCACTATAATTGTCACTTTGACCTTGTGCAGGTGAGAATGAAAAATAATGAAGCAATTCCAGCAATAGATAAGGTTCTACTATGGTGTTTTCAGCTGTTGTGCCTTGTCTCTACTCATTGAGACCAGAAGTCCACAAACTATGGCTTGCGAGCCACTTCTAGCCCTCTAAAAGACTTTATATAGTCCATACAGTAGGCTGTATGCAGATTCGGGATATAGGTCAGCAGAGGCTGCCTATGGTCTTCTCCTTTTCCTCATGCAATCCTAGCCCCAAACTCACAAGAGGACAGTACTGCCTTCATCCAGACCTGCTCACCTCACAACTCTCAATCATATAATGCTGATAACAAAAATGATCCAAACAAAATGTAATCAAGTTAAATTTTACTTATTAATTAACAAAACGTATTTTTTTCATCCCTTGGATATTTGTAAAACATACGCTATGTCCCTCATACTGAAAAGTTCGGAGAGCATAGACCAACAACCAATTTTTACTTGATAGAGTAAAGGGGTAAAGTCACATGGCAAATACGGTTACCATACTCTATGGTGGCTACAAACAATAGTATAGTATCCCAAAATGGAATGTACACTATATGATCAAACATTTTGGACTCATGACCATCTCACATATAGACAGCTACCTGGATGTCACCAGGGGGGACCAGTCAGAGCTGCAGAGAACTCAAAAGATCAACACTCCAAGAAGACACTCCTGCAGACTTCAGGGAAGTTTTTCTCAACAAAGGGGCAGAATTCAGGGGGCGCAAGCAGTGGGCAAGGTAAGTATTTTGTTTCTTATTCACAGGTATGCCTGCTCGGAAATTCTTTACTTAACTGACATGGCCAGTTACTGTAAAGAGGACTATCCTTTTCAACTAGTCATGACTGAAGTAAAATAGAATATGGGTGACAAAGCTCTACATGGATATTGGTGAAATACTGACAATTACAAAATGCATACTTACAGTTGAACGGATGTTGTCACTTATGCTTGGAAAGCAGTGATATCATCACTTACATTTCAAAAGGCCAGTGTGACATCATTCAATGACTTATTTGTAAAGTGTTTCATGACTAATTGAATTACTGAAGGTGAAGCTTAAGAACATGAAAGCTCATAAATATCTTCCACACATGACAAATACACCCGCTCATCCCTCTTCCCTGAAACAACAGCAAGCCGTCATTTGGCTGCTCCTGTAACTGGTGCACTACCTCTCCAAGAAATTAGCACAGATATTGAAGATAAAATAAAGACCGCTTACGAACAGGAACATGACATCCCCGTGATTGCTTAGGTTTCACTGTATTGGGAATTACACGCTTTGATGCATCTAAAAAGGGATTTGGCAAGTGCAGTAGATTTGCAGTGTTTTTATTACAACACTATGATTGCTTGTGTATTTTTAAAGGCAGTAATCCATTCAACTTTGCACTCTTCCTGAAATGTTTCAGCAATTAGAACAGACTGTATCAATACTTACAGCATAGAAGCTGGTAACAATCTACAAGAAAGTTTGATAAAAATGCTTGACATGTATTCAATATAGTATAGCCACAAAGGCTTTTTTTTACCTAACAAAACTGGAATTATGCTTTAAAAATATAGCTGTAGCTTGGTGTTATAAAATACAGCCCATTCACTGCATGACATGCCTAGGGTCTATGCAGTGTTTTCCAGGTCTGGTGCTACGTTATTTTATTATAACAATGAAACATTATTATTATTACAGAATAATGTAAAAATAACATAAAAGCACTAAAATGGTGTGGTGATGATCCCCAAAGAAACTGCTGGGAATTAGCTAGGTCCCCCTTACCTGTTCAGGGGCTGCCTGTCCTGTTTTCAGGCATAGCAGTACACAGACAAACTCAGGCTCCAATCTTAAAGGCTAAGTTCATCTTTTCTTTTTCCCCTACATTCCAGCTCCCCTATGCACCAATGTAGAATTAATGTACTTATTTTGACAAAAATAAAATAGCTTTCCATTAATTCAACACAGGCCTATCTCACTTTCTTTGTAGCTGTTTAAACACACTGCTCCATTACTTCTGCCTTACTTCCTGGTCAGACTTTAGGTCATGACATGGGAAGGAGTTGACCAGCTGATCTCATTAGCACACACCCTGTTCCATCTACCCTCAGCTGGTCAACTTCTTCCTGTGTCATGACCAGGGGCAGACCAGGGCAGCCATCAGAAATTTTTGGGCCCCTTACACAGCTTTAGGCCTGGGCCCCCCGCCCCCTCAAGCCTGACCACCAACATTCCCCAGGACTTGCCTTTGGGCCATCCTACCATATCTGCACACCAGCCACCTCACCTGTACGCACTCAGCACCCTCCCTCAATTCTATATATATATGTCAGCCCCCCCACACACCTGTATATTTGTCAGTCCCCCAAACCTGTATATTTGTCAGCCCCCCCCACACACCTGTATATATGTCAGCCCCCCCTCCACATACACAAATGTATATATGGCAGCCCCCCATCACACACACCTGTATATATGTCAGCGCCCCCACACACACCTGTATATATGTCAGCCCCCCCACACACACACCTGCATATATGTCAGCCTCCCCACACACACCTGTATATATGTCAGCGCCCCACACACACACCTTTATATATGTCAGCCCCCCCACACACACCTGTATATATGTCAGCCCCCCCACACACACCTGTATATATGTCAGCGCCCCCACACACACCTGTATATATGTCAGCACCCCCCACACACATACCTGTATACATGTTAGCGCCCCCAAACACACACCTGTATATATTTCAGCCACCCCCCCACACACACCTGTTTATTTGGCAGCCCCACATACACAAATCTATACACGCACACGCCTCTGGCCCCTCCCTGTACACAAACAGCCCCCCTCCCTTACCTTCACAGCCCCTACTTATAGCTTCCTACCTGGTTCCAGCTCGTTTTCACAAAGCTGACATGTTGCTGAGAAGCATAGTACAGGCAGATCACTGTCACACGAGGGGTGCACATGCACATAGTAGCCAGAGGTGGCAGTAACAAGTTCAAAGTCTGAGTCAATGACACGAGAACAGCAGAAACTGTGAGATCGTTTCTGTACTGCACAGCACAGATCCCCTTCACCTGTCCTGCCTTCTTCTGGCCCGGGAGGGCCCCTTAAAGTTGTAATGGTTGTACCTCCCTGATGGAGGCTTTGGGGCTGACTGACAACTAATGGGGATCCTCTGTCCCCGCCCACACTCAAGCCACGCCTACACAGAACCTCACCTACATATTGCACGCACACCACATGGGGAGCAGCAGGGCACATTATGGGGCACACCAGTGCATATTACAGGGGGGCGGCAAAGCAGGGCACATGTTGCGCTCATCACTGGGCACATAGTAGAACACAGGGCAAATCATGGGGCGCACAGTAAGGCACATCACATGGCACACATCAGGGCATTTGGCACACAGTAAGGCACATTATGGGGCAAAGGGCACATCAGGAGGTACACAGCAGGGCACTGAGCACATCACAGGACACAGGGGGTCACCGTGGGGGTTGGAGGACACAAGGGTCACTGTGGGGTGTGGAGGACACAGGGGGACACCATGGGGGAGAGTACACAGGGGGACACCGTGGGGGGTGGAGGACACAGGGGGTCACTGTGGGGGGTGGAGGACACAGGGGGACACCATGGGGGGAGAGGACACAGGGGGACATCGTGGAGGGAGAGGACGCAGGGGATCACCGTGGGGAGTAGAGGACACATCTGTACTGGCTGCTGCGCCGCCCACTCCTGTCCCAGCAATGGCGACCATGGTGGGAAGGAGGGGCCGGCAGGGAGCAGCGCGCTGTGAGCAGTGTTATTACAGCCGCTTGCCTGCTAGACTGCATGTGATGCAGAGCCTCTCATGAGGCCCCCTTGAGGCCCCGGGCCCTCGGGCTGTGCCCGATGGGTCAGTCCGCCCCTTGTCATGACCTAGAGTCTGTCCAGAAAGTAAGGCAGAAGTAATGGAGCAGTGTGTTTAAACAGCTATGAAGAGAGTGAGGTAAGCCTGTGTAGAATTAATGGAAAGCTGTTTTATTTTTGCAAAATAAGTACATTATTGCTATATTGGTACATAGGGGAGGTGGAATTTAGAAAAAAAAACAAAATTGAACAAAGATGAACTTTGCCTTTTAAGTTAGCCATACTTGCATCAAAATTTGTCCGGTGCAGGTAGATCAACCGATCTACCGATCAACTTCTGTACAACCCTGCTGTCAGGTTTTTCCCACTTGATCAGCCTTGTCCCTGCCTGTACCTGATCTGTTTCCTGCCTTGTCCTGGACTCCGTTTCGTGTATCCTGTCCCTGAGGCTTGTCAATGTTACATGCTCCCAGCTCCCACTTGCTGACCGCTACTAGTACCTGGTCTTCTGTTCCCCTTTTCTCTTGTCCCTGCCTTGGTTATTTATGTGTGTTTCCTTTACTTGTGTATATATATTAGTTAGATAGTTAGGTGTTTTGGGGTTTGCTGTGTTTCATTACTTGTTTATGGTTTGCTGGTGTTGCACATGTGTCTTTACATTAATAAATATACCTTTTTTCACTCACACTTGTGTTCCTGATTCCTTAAAGTGGAAGTAAACCCTCCTATCGTTTTCAGGCAAGGAAGCCACCATCTTGGCCTCTGTTTAATCTACAACTGCCATGATGCTGCACATGTGATCCGTTATGACACCAGCCATTGGATGGTTTGACAGTTTGGTTGAGAGCACAACCAATGGGAGTGTTACATTTCCGGCACGTGCCAGAAAGGTAACTGTTTTATGGATGGGTTTACTTCCGCTTTAAGTGCAGCCCAACGATCTGATCACCCCATGCTGGATGCCTGTGTATGGCATCCCTGACAGAATTCTGAAGCCATACAATCAGATCGGCTGCACCTGGGAATTAGGTCTGAGCACTTGCTCAATTACTGCAAGATGCACCTGAAAGATACTTTATATTTTTCACTCTTGGCAACAGATGACAGAGAGTTTAGCTATCAGACATTGAGAGAGCACACTAGAGAGCAGCTGTTAGAATGTATCCATCGGGCTCACGTTTTCATTGATCAGGGCAGTTTTCTGTTTGAGGACGTTCAACCACTGATTCAGATTTGTACAGAGTTGGCCCTGTGTAATGCTTCTAGTGGAGGTGATGATTATACGCCCCCCTTTTAGTGCAGCTTAGGTGAAATCTTTGGTATGGCTATTGGAGGATGACTCATGTGCGTACACACGATCGGACTTTATGGCATACTTGGTCCGACATTCTTCCCGCTGGACTTTCCGGTGGACTACCGCCGGACTTTCTGAACGGACGGACTTGCCTACACACGACCTGACTTTCCGGCAGGCTAAGTCCGCCCGTCTTTCCGACGGACTTTCGCCGGAGTTACGGTGGACTTTCAGAATGAACGGCTTGCCCACACACGGACAAATCCGTTCATTTTGAACGTGACTCGGGTACGACGCGACTAGAAAAGGAAGTCAATCTCGCCACTTTTATCGGCGAGATTGACACCTTGCGAGCCCCGTCGCGGGGCATACCAGGCCCTTAGGTATTGTATGGGTTTTAAGGGGAACCCCCTACGCCGAAAAAACGGCATGGGGTCCCCCCTAAAATCCATACCAGACCCCGATCTGAGCTCGCAGCCCGGCCGGTCAGGGGGTGGGGACGAGCGAGCGCCCCCCCACCCCCTGAACCGTACCAGGCCACATGCCCTCAATATGGGGGGTGGGTGCTTTGGGGGAAGGGGGGCGCCTTTTTCCCTAGGTAAATGGGTAGGGGTACCATGTACCCCATACTTATTCACATAGGTTGGGGGGCCGGGATGTGGGGGCCCTTTTATTAAAGGGGGCTCCTGGATTCCGATAAGCCCCCCGCCCGCAGACCCCGAAAACCAACGGCCAAGGTTGTCGGGAAAAGGCCCTTGTCCTCATCAACATGGGGACAAGGTGCTTTGGGGTGGGGGGCCCCGCAGGGTGCCCCCTTCCCCAAAGCACCCACCCCCCCATGTTGAGGGCATTCAGCCTGGTACAGTTCAGGAGGGGGGGGGCGCTCACTCGTCCCCACCCCCTTTCCTGACCGGCCAGGCTGCAAGCTCAGATCGGGGTCTGGTATGGATTTTAGGGGGGACCCCGCGCCGTTTTTTCGGCATAGGGGTTCCCCTTAAAATTCATACCAGACCTAAGGGCCTGGCAAGCCCCACGCTCGCCGCAATAGGAAAATTTGTTTCTCCTATTGCAGCGAGCGCAAGATGCAATACCCTGTCCGTCGGACCAGCATACAGACGGACAGACTTTCCGTCAGGAACTGAGTCCGGCGAGTCCGGTGGACTAGGATTTAAAACATGCTTCAAATCTAGGTACGGCGGACTTTTGGGAAAAAAAAGTCCGCCGGAGCCTACACACGGTCGTATTGTCCAGCGGACTCTGGTCCGCCGGACCAAGTATGCCGTAAAGTCTGATCGTGTGTACGCGGCATCAGCCTTTTTCTTTGAGCAATACTCAGCTTGTCCTCAACAGGTGCTTGTGGAATGTATTGATTCAATGCAGTCTCTGGTCAGACAAGCGGTGTGCAAATCTGATTTTGTGCAATCATTATTGCAGGCCTTGTCAAGTTTGTTGTACTCAGCCTCTGTCAGCTCCCAACCACCCATTTCTGTGGCTAGATACCTTTTTTCACTTACAATTGTGTTCCTGATTCCTTAAGTGCAGCCCAACGATCTGATCACCCGATGCTGGATGCCTGTGTATGGCATCCCTGGCAGCCTGCAAAGCTAGTCAGTGTATTCTGACGGTGGAGAAGTCTCCCCATTGTCAGAATACTATGCTCAGCAAGGAGGTCTCCTCCATCCAGGTCAAGTGTGTGGATGGGGGAATCAACTCAATTTTTTTTTGTTTAACCCGAGTGAAAAAACAAGACTCATCTATGGACTGTCTTTGGTTCTTTTCACTGTTTATTGCAGTTCTCAGCGGAAAATTCAAGGAAGAGGGTTAAGAGTGTAGGATACCCTAGGCACATGAAAAACTCAGAGGACAGCTTCCTGAAAAATCCCAGCAGTTTTAGGCCCTTTAGCAGTAGCCTCAAATATAAGATGATGGAGAGGGGACAGCCAAGTAAACCTGTGACTCTATGATAGCAATCACAGTCTTTCTGTAGCACTGGTGTCTGATCCTTGGTACTTCAATACTTGAAGCTGCAGGTGAAAGGTCCAACTTCTTCAGACAAGTCTCAACAGGTAACTTTCCTCAAGCCCCCAGCACTGTTGAGGCCTAGTGGCAGCTTCTCTAAAACACACAGGCCTCCTCCCAAGGGAAGCCACAGAAGAGAAAGGCTCTGATCAGGCCCTTCCAAATATTTATCATCTCCCTCAGCCATCTCTTCAGGGTCAGCCTCCTAGAGATTGATTCATATAAATTTTCATAGTGTCAGTGGTTGACCCTTCTACAATATTGCTGGAACATTCTTACAACAACATTTAGGAGTAATCAACCATCAGGTTTAGGAAGAACTTGGAGTCCAAAAAAAACTGATTTTAGCTCTGCTGTCTACAGCTCAGCCACAACACTTACATTTAGCTCAGGGTAGGGGAGCAACACTGGACATGGGTAAGACTGGGTCTGGCCAAAAATAATAACGACTGGTTTGCCCTAACCCCTTCTTGAGCGCAACACATGGTCCAGTTTTAATGGAACTACTGAGCAAAGAAGCTATTAAACACTGCACCAGTTCTGGTAGGCAAAGTTTTGCTGTTTTCTACATCATGGAAGTAAGGTGCTCCACTAATTTTATTTTGCTCCAGGAAAAGGTCAGGCCAGGAAAAGGCGATAATGATGTGTTTGTACCCTGTAGAGTAAATTTGCCACAAACCTATGAATTCAATCAAATAATATGGTGACAAAAATGTATAAGCAGAAGTGAAAGTGTTAATAAACCCAGGACCCTGCATTTACTATATCTGGTCTCCCACAATACACAGAACATGGAAATGCAATTATTTTTAGTAAATAAAGTAAAGTAAACTGCTAAATACCTTTTCTCATCATCAGTACAGTGGGGAAGATAATTATTTGATCCCCTGCAGATTTTGTAAGTTTGCCTATTTCCAAAGAAATTAAGGGTCTATCATTTTTATCGTAGGTGTATTTTAACCACTTGCTGACCGGCTCACGCCCATATACGTCGGCAAACTGGCATGGGTGCGCAAAACAACATACCCGTACATAACGCCGTCATTGACGGCTAGCGGGCGCTCGCACGTCAGCAGGCGAACCCGCGGGTCCCGCGGACTCGATGTCCACCGGTGGCCCGCAATTGTGGCATGGAGAGGCAGAACATGGAGATGTAAACAAGGCATTTCCCTGTTCTACCTAGCAACATGACAGGGATCTACTGCTCCCAGTGATCGGTGAGTCTACTGTCATGTTCTAGTTTACCCTACCCCACCTACAGTTAGAACACACTGAGGGAACACACTTAAACCCTTGATCACCCCTAGTGTTTAACCCCTTCCCTGTCAGTGATATTTACACAGAAATCAGTGCATTTTTATAGCACTGATCGCTATATAAATGTCAATGGTCCAAAAATAGTGTCAAAAGTGTTCGATCTGTCCGCCCCAATGTCGCAGTTACGATAAAAATGACAGATCGCCGCCATTACTAATAAAAAAATTAATAATAAAAATGCCATAAATCTATCCACTATTTTGTAGACGCGATAACTTTTGCGCAAACCAATCAATATATGCTTATTGCGATTATTATTTTTTTTTTACCAAAAATATGTAGATGAATACATATTGGCCTAAACTGAGGAAGAAATTTGTTTTTTTATATTTTTTTTGGGATATTTATTATAGCAAAAAGTAAAAAATATCGCTTTTTTTTCAAAATTGTCGCTCTTTTTTTGTTTATAGAGCAAAAAATAAAAACCGTAGAGGTGATCAAATACGTTTGGGTACAATGTCGCACGACTGCGCAATTGTCAGTTAAAACGACGCAGTGCCGTATCGTAAAAAAGGGCTTGGTCAGGAAGGGGGTAAATCCTTCTGGTACTGAAGTGATTAAATGATAGAGACAGAAAATCAACCAAAAATCCAGAAAAAAACACATCATACAAATGTTATAAATTGAGTTGCAGTTCAGTGAGTAAAATAAGTATTTGATCCCCAAGCAAAACATGACTTAGTACTTGGTGGAGAAATCCTTGTTGGCAAGCAAAGTAAGACTTTTTTGTAGTTGGTTACCAGGTTTGCACACATCTCAGGAGGAATTTTGGTACACTCTTTACAGATCTTCTCTAAATCGTAAGGTTTCTTGGCTGTTGCTTGGCAACTCAAAGTTTTAGCTCCCTCCATTAATTTTCTATAGGATTAAGGTCTGGAGAGTAGCTAGGTCACTCCATGACCATAACGTGCTTCTTCTTGAGCCACTCCTTTTTTCCCTTGGTGGTATGTTTTGGGTCATTGTCATGCTGGAAGACCTATCTTCAGTGTTCTGGCTGAGGGAAGAAGGCTCTCATCCAAGATTTTACAATACACGGTCCGATCCATTGGCCCCTCAATGCGGCAAAGTTAGCCTGTACCTTCAGCAGAGAAACAGCCCCAAAGCATAATGTTTCCACCTCCGTGCTTGACTGTAGGGATGGTGTTCTTAGAGTCATTTTTTTCCTCCAAACACAGCGAGACAAAGAGCTTAATTTTGGTCTCATCTGACCACAGCACTTTCTGCCAGTCCTTCTCTGAATCTTCTTTGGCAAACTTCAGACGGACCTGTACATGGGCTTTCTTGAGGAGGGGGACCATGCATGCGTTGCACAATTTCAATCCATGGTGGCGTATTGTGTTACCAATGGTTTGTTTGGTGACTGTGGTCTCAACTGCCTTGAGATCATTCACAATCTCCTGCCGTGTAGTTCTGGGCTGATCCCTCACTTTTCTCATGATCATTCTTACCCCATGAGGCAAAATCTTGCATGGAGCTCCAGACCGAGGGCGATTGATGGTTATTTTGTATTTTTTCCATTTGTGAATAATCCCTCCAACAGTTGTCTCTGTAATGGTCATGTGTACTGGGTTCACGAATAGCTGTGTGGGTAGTAGGCATTTTGTTCATGTTCAACCATTACCTTTTATTTTGTCATTAGTTTCTCTGTTTGAAAACCAAAGATCCAGCAGCTCTGTTTGTTCTTCTCATTGGCCTCAATCACAGCCAGTGAGCCAATGAGGAGAGCAAGTGGGCGGGCCAGAGCCGCGGCTCTGTGTGTGAATGGACACGCAGAGCAGAGGAGTGAGCTTGCTTGGGTGCCCTCACAGCAAGCTGTTTTCTATGGAAGCAATCGACAGGAGGGAGGGGTCAGGGGGTAGATGAAGAAGCAACACAGACACCTTTTGAAAGAGTAGTGTTAGATGCACTAGCAGTTTTTTTTAGCAAATTTAAGCCAAACTCCAGCTTTTAAGCAGTTACAGCAAACATTTTTTGGGGGGGATAAAGGTTTCACCTAAATACATAAAAGTTGACCAATGTAAGCACCTCTGTCATTATTAAATAGTTTTAAAGTTCTAACTGCTATATCTACATGACAACTTTTTTTTGAACAGACTAACTGGGAGGATCACCAGGTGAAAATAAAAGAAAAAAGACTAAAGGAAAATAAGTCATCACATGTAAGAATTAGTAAACTGCAATATAATTGATTTTTGATTTGGGGTTTAATCCTGCTTTATGATGGCTACTCTGTAACCTGTCATATGTAATAAGTTAAAGCTGAACTCCAGGAATTTTTGGTATTGCATACTTACATTGGTCCAGCTTGGTGCAATGGGGTTGATTTACTAAAACCGGAGCGTGCAAAATCTGGTGCAGCTCTGCATAGAAACCAATCAGCTTCCAGGTTTTATTGTCAAAGCTTAATTGAACAAGCTGAAGTTAGAAGCTGATTGGCTACCATACACAACTGCACCAGATTTTACACTCTCCAGTTTTAGTAAATCAACCTATATGCAAGTATGCATACCTCATAGGGCTGAAGGGCTGCTGGGGAAGCTGGAAATCACTGTATTAGTCAAGTCTACTACAGTGATAACCACAATCTTCCAGATTCTGCTCAGGTTCTGTGTGAGCAACTTCCCTTCTGCACACTGACTACAGGGGGTTGCTCCTCAGCACAGCCACCATTTATAGAAGGCCTTGTAATTTTTTCAATGCATACAGGGTGTTCTTTATTTGAGACAGGTGGAGCCACCTGACCTCTCCACCTTGTCCAATTAGAGATGGTCAGTAATGAGCAAGCGATCCCTGTATTCAAGGCTTTAAAAGTCAGCGGACCATTCCTAAACTGAATTCTCTATTTTATTGGCAGCTGGTGGAGGGGGTGAAGCACTGGAGTAATGCAATAAAGTGGTTCAGAAATGTAATGTGTCCCACCAATAGCCTCCTAAAATGTGTGGGCTTTGGTAGACTTGTCAGATGCAGGTTGTTCTGTTTCAAATGCCACTTTATTTTACATGCCTCCTTAGATCCCAGCCTGTCTGGAAAGTATGGTCACCTGCTGCCCATCCACAGGCAGCTTAATTTATTAGGCTTCCCTGAAGAGTTGAGTTTTCTGGCATCACCTAAAGGCAGACAGAGTAGGAGATGGCTGTACAAATTGGGGTAGGGAGTTCCAGCAGAAGGCAGAGGCTCTGGAGAATTCCTGGAGTTGAGTATGTGAGAAGGTTACGAGGGAGCTAGAGAGGCCTTAGGAGAAGTGGAGGGTTTGGATGATATTTTGAGATGGAGATGGTGATATACTGTAGCTTGGGTCAGAGATGTGGAAGGCTTTGTATGTTATTGTTTGTATTATGAATTTCATTTGTTGGGTAAATGGAAGCCAGTGGTAGGCTTGGCATAGAGGTCACTGCGGTTAGTAGGGTTAATTATCCTGGCGGCAGCAGTCATGATAGACTGAAGGTGGGTTAACTTATGCAAAAGGAACATTATGTGGGTTAGCTTATGCAAAGGGTTATTTATGTCTTGCTGAAACAAATTATTTGGGACTTTTGCTCCCACTGGCACAACATTGGGTATTTTTTTTTCCCAGGGAAAATGTTCTATGAGAGCTTGTTGTCGGAAACTCTGACTGTGTGTAGGCTCCATCGGACATTTTCTGTCGGAATTTCCGACACACAAAATTTGAGATCTGGATCTCAAATTTTCCTACAACAAAATCAGTTGTCGAAAATTCCAAATGTGTGTACACAGTTCTGATGCACAAACTTCCACGCAAGCTCGGAATCAAGCAGAAGAGCCGCACTGGCTATAGAACTTCATTTTTCTCAGCTCGTCGTATGTGTTGTACGTCACCGCGCTCTTGACGTTCGGAATTTCCGACAAGATTTGTTTGACCGTGGGTATGCAAGACAAGTTTGAGTCAACATCCGTCGGAAAAAAAAACATGGATTTTGTTTTCGGCAAATCCGATGGTGTGTACGCAGCATAAGGCTGACAAACACAATTAACCCCTTTTACTGACACCGATATAAGTACTGCATTAGTGACATTAGCAACATGTAACAAACTCATGGCTAAAATAACAGCAGCTAGTTTGTACACCTTTCAAGAGCAGCCTGGAAGCTTTTTTGAAGAAGTGATCTGGCTTTTTTATGTGACCCTCCCTCCTAAGTCCATGGGCTCAGCTACTTTTCCAGTTCTGAAAAAAAAACCACATCAGGATGGTGAGTGGAAATGGATGGAGGAATGTCTGTTATGAATGAAAACCAAAGTGCTTTGCTCTGAGCAAAACCATCCGTTTCCAGCTAGGGGAGCCAGGAGGAGCAGCAGATAGAGGATGTCCTGTCCTCAGAGTTGTCTGAGTGCAGGGGAGCTATCAGGGGTCCAAAAGACCCTTGATGTCTCCAACAAAGTGCCTCTTACTTAAAAGTGCTGTCTCATCGGGGATACATAAAGCCTAATGCATATCTATGGTCAGAATGTAAAATCGTTTGTTTCCACATTGTATTTTAATTATTTCTAGCCTACTCCTACTACTCTGAATGATCTTAAAATTTGTAAACATACTTGGTGAAGACCCCCACAAATTTACTTCCTTGAATTTTGTGAAATGTATTCACTATGGCCTGTGAGTAGGCACAGCTGTGTCACACATTTCACAGAGCCTGCCTTCTAAACTACAGAAGTGCTGAGAGGAGGAGTTTCAGGGGGTGAAGTCAGTACTCTAATCACTGCTTGTAGACAGCAAGGTAGCATGGGATATGTAGTCCTTAGAAATTGAAACTAAACAGCAGAGGAGAAGCTACAAAGCATGCAGAGAATGCAGGAAGCTGTTAAAAGGGAAGTATGGGTATTTTTTTTTAAATTATACTTACCTAGGTGAATGCAGCATTGGTCTGATGCTGCATTTGTCTTTCTGGCTCTAAAGCTGAAAACCGAGCGATCAAACACCTCTCAGCTCAGTTCTCAGTGCTCCCTGAGCAGAGAGCTGGTGACTGTCAGTTACCACATTCTGCTCTGTCGTCCCGACCACCCCATGCTCACTGGAGCACTGGGCTATGGAGGGGGCCAGAGTGGCTCATTCAGGCTCTCAGTGGCTCACTGAGAGGCTGAGCCAGCTGCCAGTCCATATTGTCGCAATGTTTCCCAAGCCTGGACCAGCTCTGTGACGGCAGCTGTTAGTGGGCCTTAGCCCGCTGTCAGCTAAAAACGGGTCACAGGAGTGCAGGATTTAACTACACTCCTTTGAACCACAGGAGAATTACAGCCAAACAAGCGTTGGCTATACTTCTCCTATACAATATGAAAGGTTTTTTAAGTTATCTTATACTGGATTGTCAAATATAACTACCCTTTGTATTGCTAACACAATGCTGATGTTAAAAAAATGAAAGTGTATGATGTGACCATGGAACTCCTCACAAAGCTAGCACACTAGGATAAAGATTTTTATATTCAAAAGAGTGACAGTTATTTTCAGTTGAGTTCAATGGAATTTGAAAATTACAATCACACAGCATAAGCAAATATCCTTATCGCAATCTTAAAGATTTGTGAATTCAGCCTGTGAGCTACAAACCAACAATTGTTACAATACACAGGCAACTACTGGGCAATGTATACAATATATAGGTAATTATTGAAAGGGAAAGTAAAAAGCTTCTAGCACATGGTCAGACATTTTAAGGGTTACAGACACCAAGCTGCTGAGTTCAGATGTTTGAGGAAATTGAAGGCACGGGAAGCCACGCACAAAAAAAACGAATTGTTGCCAAGGGATGCATAATGGTTTTTCACCTTGCAAACATTGAACCCCAAAGGTTTGAATGAAGATTTTTCACTTAAATGCTTCCTATAATTCACTTTTGTTTACTACCTCCTATGAGCCTTTCTAACGTGTGTTATTGTTATTAGGATGTGATTTCCACAGGACCTTTCTGCTCTCTGGCTTGATCGCAAGACAGTGTGCTTCAACCATTTAGCTTTGGTTATTTTATTACAAGCTTTAGGTCTTCTTTTACAAGTGCTCCACCCCTACCTTCTTATACCTGCGCTCTACATCACAAAGAGTTTTTAAATAGAACCCCCCATCTAACACATTGGCTGGGGTCAATACCTTCCTTACTCATGTTCTGTAACTCTTGTTGCATCCATTATAAGCCTTTTGTCCCTTTTTGTGGACATTCTTAACTGTCTACCACGGACATGAGTAATTTCCTTCCTTGTACTGCATTTCCAGATGCCTTTATTACAGGCGTTAGATTTCCTTTCTAAATTGCTCCATTCTTAACTGATTTTACCTACATGCTAAATCACATTTAGTTTTGCGACAGACAGTGGCGGCTGGTGCTCAAAATTTTTTGGGGGGCGCAAACACACTGAAAAATTCTGTAAAAAAAACATCAATTGCAGCCACTGTGCCCATCAATTGCAGCCACTTTGCCCATCAATTGCAGCCACTGTGCCATCAAACGCAGCCACTGTGCCATCAAATGCAGCCACTGTGCCCATCAAACGCAGCCACTGTGCCCATCAAACGCAGCCACTGTGCCCATCAAACGCTGCCACTGTGCCATCAAATCCAGCCACTGTGCCTATCAAATGCTGCCACTGGGCCCATCAAATGCAGCCACTGTGCCCATCAAATGCTGCCACTGTGCCCCATCAAATGCTGCCACTGTGCCCAATGAATGCTGCCACTGTGCCATCGAAGGCCACCACTGTGACCCCCCTCCCGCCCCCTCGCCGGCTGCCTGGCACTTACCCTGTCTCGGTAGAGCAGCGGGTGATGGAGGCAAGCGGTGTCCTCCATGCTTCCCTTCCCGTCCTCTCCTCCTGTCCTCTCCTCCTGATAGGGGTCCAATCACATCGCCTGTTGTTTCAGCCAATCAAGTGACGGGTAACAGACCCGAGGACCTGATTGGTGGAGAGGCGGTTCAGTGTTAGAACAGCGAATGAATATTCACTTTCCTAACACACCTGGGTGGACTCTGAGTGCAAAATGTACAAATGACTCACCTGCAGACCCTTTGTTTACCTGAAAATAACCGGCAACCATATGTAAATAGCGGCAGCATTCATATGTAAAAAGCTGCATTCGGCGGCATAGATATGAAAATAAAGGCAGCATTCATATGTATATCATGCCCCCTGCAGTGAGGAGATGATGTGCTTTAACCTCTAGCAACAAATCAGTGAGCAGTATTACTGTACAGTAATCTCTAGCAACCAATCAACAAGCAGAAATCATGTGCTGTAACATCTAGCAACTAATCAGTGAGCCGTAATGTGTGCTGTAACCTCTAGGAACCAGTCAGTAGGCGGTAATGATACACTGTAACCTCTGGCAACCAATTACAATCGCTGCCTGACCCGATACACTAAACTGATTTTAAGTCTAGCTGCTATTTATTGCAGAGCAGATTATCAGAGCAGGTGGAGAGCGAAATTGTATGGGGGGGGGGCAAGAAAAGGTTTGCCCAGGGTCCAATCGGTATTAAAGAGGGCCCTGTGAATGACTAAGTACACTAGACAGACTTATTCATAGGCTGACAATCTCTGAACTGACTCTTTATTATGCACTTATTATACATCTTCTGTAAGCTCAGGCGTTGTTACTTTATTTCATCATGTGTGTATTTATACTGATGCGCTTGGTTTGACATGGAGGCTGGCGAAAGTGGCAGTTTATAGGTTTGTAAGTCTATAGCATCTTGAAAGGGTGAAATTAAAAAATAGAACTGACTACCTATAAAAATGTGTGCTGCTATGCTCTTACAGTTTTCTCTTACTGTCCCTGCAAAATCTCACAAATTCCTGTGGACCCTACCAGGGAAGAACCACTTAATACAGCTTCCTATGATGGTGTAGCAGTAGGACTGCACTGCTCCTGTATTCAGAGCAGAATTGCCACTGGGATTGCCAACACCCCATAACATTTTTTTGACAAAGTATGGACAATTTGACAGAGCACATTTCTTACTAGCATACTGAAATATGACATAAACTATTATAAATTAAGACAATCACTATTTAAACAGTATATACAATAGACAGTGGGGGAAATAATTATTTGATCACCTGCAGAATTTGTAAGTTTGCCCATTTACAAAGAAATGAAGGGTTTATACTTTTTATCATAGGTGTATTTTAAATGATAGAGACAGAATATCAACCAAAAATCCAGAAAAAAAAACACACAAATGTTATAAATTGAGTTGCAGTTCAGTGAGTAAAATAAGTATTTGATCCCTTACCAACCAACAATAATACTGGCTTTCACAGACTGGCTACAGTATGTGCTCATGTGGTACACAGATTAGTCCCATCAATTTAAGAAGGTGCGCTTAAGGACAACTCGTTATGTGTATAAAAGACCAAAGAATCTCTTCCATTCAAGCCTTGTCATCATTGGCAAGAGCTGTCAAAGGACATCCGGGACAAGATTGTAGACCTGCACAAGGCTGGAATGGGCTACAAGATGATCAACAAGAAGCTTGGGGAAAAGGAGACAACTGTTGGAGCGATTATTTGCAAATGGAAGAAATACAAAATAACCATCAATCGCCCTCAGTCTGGAGCTCCATGCCATACTTTGCCTCATGGGGTAAGAATGATCATGAGAAAATTGAGGGATGAGCCCAGAACTACACGCGAGGAGCTTGTGAATTATCTCAAGGCAGTTGGGACCACAGTCACCAAACAAACCATTGGTAACACAATTTGCCACCATGGATTATAATTCCGCAGTGCCCGCAAGTCCCCCCCCCAGGAAGGCACATGTACAGGCCCGTCTGAAGTTTGCCAATGAACACCTAAATGATTCAGAGAAGGATTGGGAGAAAGTGCTGTGGTTAGATGAGACCAAAATTGAGCTCATTGGCATTAACTAAGAACACCATCCCTACAATCAAGCACAGAGGTGGAAATGTTATGCTTTGGGGCTGTTTCCCTGCTAAAGGTACAGGCCGACTTTGCTGCATTAAGGGGCCAATGCACAGGGCCATGTATTGTAAAATCTTGTATGAGAACCTTCTTCCCTTCGCCAGAACACTGAAAATAGGTCGCGGATGGGTCTTCCAGCATGACAATGACCCAAAACATACCGCCAAGGCAACAAAGGAGTGGCTTAAGAAGAAGCACACTAAGGTCATGGAGTGGCCTAGCCAGCCTCTAGACCTTTATATAATAGAAAATTTATAGAGGAAGCTTAAACTTAAAAGATATCTATGATAAAAATAATAGACCCTTCATTTATTTGTTAGTGGGCCAACTTAAAAAATCTACATGTGATCAAATAACCATATATCATATGATACCATATGATATCGCCCAAATCGCCCCCTTCGCTCCTCCCAGGACCTCCTGCTCTCTAGCTCCCTTGTTACCTCCTCCCATGCTCGCCTTCAGGACTTCTCCAGAGCCTCTCCCATCCTCTGGAATTCCCTGCCCCAGTATGTCCGATCAGCCCCTACCCTGTCCTCCTTTAGGAGATCCTTGAAAACTCATTTATTCAGGGAAGCCTATCCCACACCCACATAACTGTCCCTGAGCCACCCCCATCAAATCATTCTTTGCAGCTATTACCTTTTGTACCACCACCCCCTCCCGTTAGAATGTAAGCTCTACGAGCAGGGCCCTCCTGTACCTTTTGTATTGAACTGTACTGTAATTGTGTTGTCCCCCTTATACATTGTAAAGCGCTGAGTAAACTGTTGGCGCTATATAAATCTCGTATACCGGTAATAATAATACTAAATAACCATTTCCCCACTGTATAAACATTAACAATATTAAAAATACTCACATCATGTAATCTGCCTAACTTTACAATTAAAACCTCAAAACAAAGTGACAAAATGTGATCATGACTAGGATTATGAAAGACCTGGGGCACCTTTCTAAAGAAGACACATGGCCACAAAATTAAGTTGGAGAAGAAGTGGTTCACTCTTAACCACTTATGGACCCCTTGTACTGCGGACAGGCGGTCCGTACAGGTACGGCTATGTACCTATACATTGCTGGCCTCTTCAGGGTACAGGGCACGCAGGCAGCCCCCACCCGCTCACTCCCACTATGATTGTGCACAGCAGGAGTTTGTCAGCATTGGTCAATTACAGCCCAGAGCCCTGTATTGACAATCAACACTCGGCTCAATGCAGAGGGAACAATCTCTTTGTTTCTTCTTCCTGCAAAGCAGAGAGAAGAAACAAAATATTTACTAAAAAGCAACACACATTACACAAATTAACACTTGCTGGGCACACATTTAACCTCTTGATTACCTGAGAAGTTAACCCCTTCCCAGCCAGTGTCATTAGTACAGTGACTGTGTATAGTATTATCACTGATCACTGTATTTTTTTTGGTTTCATAAAGATTTTTTTAAAGGTTTTCATGCACAATACAGTAAATGATTCCATAGACATCACAGCAAATTAACCAATACATACAAATACAGAACAAAACATGGTATACAGAAATAACTCCACCCATAGCCTATATAATTATTAAGATCAGAGTGAGTTATCCTGTTCCTGCGGCATGTGATTAGCTATTCCCAGTATTATACCCTTCATTTAAGTTTATTGTAGACAATAACCACAAACTGTCTGATATTTAAAAACAAGGTATATAGGAGCATCATTGGTTAGGTCGCTTGAGGTATCTAAAAGGGGTTTGGGAGCAAATATCAGTCAACGTTTTTTGTTACTAGTCCCACTGTGCCCTTTCACATCTATTATGCTATCAGGGGTAGGAGGAGAAGGGAGAGGGGAGAAAAAAAAAAAGAGAAAAAGAATTCAGAGGATAAAGGGAGGAGAGGGGGAGGGGCCACCACCAGCTACCCTCTCCGTCTCTATCATGTAGAGTTGTATCCTCTTGTGACAAGTGAAAAGCGGTAAGGAGGATCATTTGCTGTCAAGTCCCCTTCTTGCGGGACATTTCACTTGCTATCTCATATCAGCTCTTGGTAGGTCTGAGATTCGCAGTACATATACCAAGCTGCCCATATGGCTGAGTATTCAGATATTTTGTCGAGAGTGGTATAGATCAGCTCCTCCATCACTGCAACGTGAGGGATGAGACGTAGACCTCCAGTGGACTTGTACACAAAGCCTAGCAGCGTTGATCATATGCATAGCTACCGACTTGAAATAGAGTTTTCTGGGGATTTGTGAATGATGGAGTAAATATTGTGCCGGTGTGAACTCTAGCAGGAGTGCAGTGATCAGGGTTGTTGTGTCATGGACCTTACGCCAGTACAGCTGAAACAGGGAGGCACGTCCACCACATATGAAGAAGAGTGTCCTTCTCCACTCCACACCTCCAACAGTGGTCAGATACTGACGGTACAAATTTATGTAGAATATCTCGCGTTTTGTACCACCTAGTTTTGATTTTGTAGCCATTTTCTTGCGTAGCCACATTTAGGGAGTCCTTATGAATATAAAGATGTATTTGATCCCAGGAAGCCTCGTCTAAATCTGTTTCCAGTGTAGATTCCCTAAAAGCGTGGTCAGTGGGTAAAGTGGCGTAACTCTCCCCAAACATCGAGGCATATAGCTCCGATATATTTGGGGAGAGGTTCTAGTGCAGAGAGACTCAAAAAACGTAGGATCCCTAGTAAACCTCCCTCTATGGGCTTGATCATCTAGATACTGTTTCATTTGCAGGTATGACCACAAAGGGAAGTTCGCAGTATTGGATAGTTCACCCAATTCCTTGTGCTTTTTGAACCGCCCTCTCCAGAAAAAGTGTCTTGCCTGCATTTCCCTGTGTGGCCATTCTGCTGCCAGGAAATTCCTGGCTAGGCCTGGAAAAAAAGTAGGGTTGCTCCTAAGTGGGGTGATCGAGCATTCCTTGGAGGAAAGAGCATATGTAGTAAATGCCCTGTCGAACGCATGCAGAGTAGCTCCAATTAGTGCATGAGCATAAAGAGAGGGTGATATGTGTTCTTTTTGAAACTACTGATCTCTGTATTAGTGTCACTGTTGGTGTCAGTGGCAGTTAGTCAGTTCCCAACCAGTGTCTGTTAGTGTCAGATTACCCGTCGTACTATCACAGTCACACTATAGGTTGCTGATCACCGCCATTAGTAGTATAAGAAAAAAAATTCCAGTACACTGTATATACCATAATTTGTAGACACTATAACTTTTACCCAAACCAATAAATATACACTTATTGGGATTTTAGTCCCTTTTACATAGAAGTAGTTAAACTGCATAAGGGCTTCTTCATTGTTAAAGCAATGAGGATGTGGAACTCCTTTCCAAAGTTGGTGGTGTTAGCAGGGAGTTTGGCTAAATTAATAAAACATCTAGATATGTTTCTTAGCGAACACAATGTACAGGTTGAACTGGATGGACCTGTGTCATTATTCAACCCTACTAACTATGTAACCTTAGGATAAAACAGACAAATACCTTCTGTGGCATGCAAAGCGCACTGTGTTGAACAATGGGCATGGCAAGGTATGCCTAATAGTGGGTAGTCAGCTGGTTATTGACTCTGTGGGGCAGTCAGTTGGTCAGCAACTCTGTGGGGTAGTCAGTCGCTCAGTGACTCTACAGAGTCACTGAGCGAATGACTGCCTCACAGTAAGCCATCAGCAACCCAGATAGCAAGGATAACTTGCCACAAATTTGTGGCAGTGTTGAATTGTAAGTCTGTTAACTTGCTGCACATTTTTACTGGTAAGTTGTACACTTGCAGAGCACTTGAAGCACAAGTTCTAGTTTACACTTTTCCAATTTGTAGCAAATTTGCTTGGCAAGTCTCTAGCAAGAGCAAAGTTGCAGTGGTGAGTCTACAGCAAGAGCTCTGCAAGTCTACAGCATGAAAATTCAGCCACAGTGACCCCTGTGGTGGGATGAGTATTGCAGGACATAACTGAACCACAATTTGCATCAGACTTGTAGAATGTTTGCAAAGAAAGTTAATCTGTAATCATGCAATGCAGACTTGCTGCAACTATGTAACAAACTTGTGAAGCCTGGCAAGTCTAGCAATAGCTTAGCAAGTCATTTTTGAACTTGCAGCTGAATTGCTTGTTATCCGGGAAGCTACTTGGCTGGCTCTGGAAATTGCTGGGCAAATAGGTAGTGGGCTATGTGGCAGCTATGGCCTTGAGCTGTCACACTCTGCTCCAGGCAAGGTAGGCTCAGGTTGTTGGTTTCCTCCCCCTCCCAGCTCCTTCAAGCTTACAGGAAAGGTACATTGAGTGTGGCATTTATTTACATGTCCAACATGCTCCATCATCGCGTAGCCAAGCCCACCCTGCCACTGCACATGCCAGCTCAGTGTGTATTCTAAAGAAGAGGTAAATAGAAAACACCGCGCTAACCAGTGAAATAAATAAAAGAATAAAAAGCTGCTGCATACAGTTTGACAAAAACAACAAAATAGGCATATAGAAAAATGCAGCGCATGTACAAAGGAACATAGGTCTTTATAATGGTGAAACAGTAAAGAAATCACTAATTAACCACAGGTGCCTTGAAACACAAACGTCCATGGATGGATGTGAATGTCCAACCGCACAGGAGGTGTAAGTACTCCAAGGGGTGGTGATGGTCTGATGGTTGTCAGAAAACACCTGGCATCATACAGCGACTTCCCAACCGAGAAACTGGGTCCCAATGGGTCATTCAGAGAAAGTGCAAAAAAGCCTCTTACCAGATCCTGTGGATTCCCATGTCAGCGACAGGGAATCGCATGCGCAGTTTGTCACAAATGACGTGGAATGGGAGCTCAGGAATCGCCAATCGCTTGGATTGTGGTCTGTATGGATCTCGGCCGGCAACCGGATGGGTCCTCACAACGAACCGTCCTCACACCGAACCGTCCCAGCGTGCATCAGAAGTTTCACAAACGGTCCCCCAAAAGGAGCAGTTGGAGGGACTGGATCTCATGTGGTAAATGTGGAAACAAAAAGAATGTGCCTCCACATGGTGCAGATAAAAAAGGGTGTTTTTATTGACAAAAACGACCATACACAAATAAAAGCGTGATCACGGTGGATAAAAGCAAATGGGCAACAAAGAGAGTGGGGTACATACACCACTCTCTTTGTTGCCCATTTGCTTTTATCCACCGTGATCACGCTTTTATTTGTGTATGGTCGTTTTTGTCAATAAAAACACCCTTTTTTATCTGCACCATGTGGAGGCACATTCTTTTTGTTTCCACATTTACCACATGAGATCCAGTCCCTCCAACTGCTCCTTTCGGGGGACCGTTTGTGAAACTTCTGATGCACGCTGGGACGGTTCGGTGTGAGGACGGTTAGTTGTGTGGACCCATCCGGTTGCCGGCGGAGATCCATACAGACCACAATCCAAGCGATTGGCGATTCCTGAGCTCCCATTCCACGTCATTTGTGACAAACTGCGCATGCGATTCCCTGTCGCTGACATGGGAATCCACAGGATCTGGTAAGAGGCTTTTTTGCACTTTCTCTGAATGACCCATTGGGACCCAGTTTCTCGGTTGGGAAGTCGCTGTATGATGCCAGGTGTTTTCTGACAACCATCAGACCATCACCACCCCTTGGAGTACTTACACCTCCTGTGCATATATATATATATATGTATATATATATATATATATCCACTTGCCGCCCGCCATATAGCAAAATGACGACGGCAAAGTGGTTTCGATAACCTGACCAGGCGTCATATGACGTCGCCAGGATATCAAGCCGCTGCGCGCCCCCCGGCTTGAACACCGATCTATGTAAAGAGTCTCTAACGCAGACTCTTTACCACAGGATCAGCCATGTCCAATCACGGCTGATCACAGTGTAAACAGGAAGAGCCGTTGATCTGCTTTTCTTCACTCGCGTCTGTCTGACGCAAATAGATCAGAACCGATGAACTGCTCCTCTGACAGGGGGGTCTGTGCGAGTGCTAGGACGATGCTATTATAGACCTTGATAGGTCTTTGGATCTGGTAAGAAAATATTTTTACCTGATCTATTCAGACACTGGGCGATGCACTGAATTTAATGGACTTTTGCACATTATCAATATATGGACTTTTGTGTCACAATTTATTGGTATATTCACTTTAATTGATTATATGTCAGTTTTTCAATTAGACAGCGCAACACTTTTTTTTATATATCTTTTGGATGTTGCTGTATGTTGTGAGTGCTGCTGTCACATCATCATATATTTGAATTGATTCACATATGCGGAGCGCATTTCATTTTTCTTTATTTATCACAGTTACTATGCCACTTACTAAATGACAGTCTACTTCCAAAAAGAGGTCATTTGGGGGGAAATTTGTACTGTCCAGGCATTTTGGGGCCTCAAGAAATGATCATGTCAGGATTGATCAATTTTCAAATATATGTATCATAGTTTGTAGACTCTATAACTTTCACACAAACCAATTTTTTTACACTTGGGATTTTTTTTTTTAACATGTAGAAGAATACATTTGACCTAAATTCATAAAGAAATGACATTTTATTGGACATGATTTATAACAGAAAGTAGAAAATATAATTTTTTTCTAAAATTTCTGTCTCTTTTTTTTCGTTTATACAGTATAATAAAGAGTAAAAATAAAAGCTCTATTTGTGTAAATTATATAATTTCCATTTGTGTACAGTGTTGCACGACTGCACAATTGCCAGCTAAAGTAGAGCAAAGCTGAATAGCAAAAAAATACTCTGGGGGGGTAAAACCTTCCCGAGCTCAAGTGGTTAATAGTAGGCTAAAAATAATTGAAATTCGATGTGGAAAACTATTTTTGATTGTACGTTTTGATCATAGACACACTTCAAAGTGCTGGCTCCCTCTAGCTGGAAAGGGTTAAGTATAGAAGGCCGTGTGCTTTTCAATGGCAGTATTAGTTGCTTGCAAATCCTGACTGATCTCCCTAGAGCAGTTACAATGAACATGAAGCACACAGTGCCCGGGGTGTTGTTTCCTTTCTTCCTAGCTGTGGCTGGTATTATTTTGCACACCCTAACCTAGCAGGGGTTGTTTGTGGCTTAGCCAGGTTGAGCCTAGCATCCCCACACCGGTCACTTTTACATCTCCCGCCCCACTCCCACGTGAATGCACACGTCAGGTCCCCTTAGATCCCTCACCCAGCTGCAGATGCGCAGCACAAGCCTGGATCACATCCCCAGCCCCACCGCACAAAAACACTCTACAAAAAAAAAAAAAAATGTTTTATTTAACATGCCATACCGGAAGAAGAAGCCATATTTATCCAGCCCTCACTTTATAGCTATCCATTTCTGCCACAGCTGAATGCAATAAAAAAAAAAAAAATAATAATAATAATTCTGTGCTGCTGGGTGGAAATAATGCATCTCCTGGAGCCAGAAGGCTGTGAATGGTAAGGTATCAGCATCCTTATTTGGATTCGTGTGCATGGTGTGTATTTTGATGTGTCTTCTGTATGGCTTGCCAGTGGGGAATAAGCTTCTTATCTGTGAATAAGGGGGATCTTGTATTGTGTTTGTATTGCCATAAATGTTGTGTGCGTTTTTTTTTTTCCCCTTGCAGTGAGGTGGCTTCCCAGCAGGATCAATGTATGAGCTGCTGCTGATGCAGGTCCCTCGGTTAAATCACGAGTGGATGGATGGCAAGACAGATCAGACTGGGGATGCTGAGAGCTGAAACAAAAGAGAAGCCCTGCGTGTTTCATCCGAGGAAAAGAAAGAGGAAGCAAGGGGGAGGGAAGACTTAAGATCCAACGGCTGGAAAAAATCCAGCACCTTGTCCAGATCATTGCCTTCACACTGGATTATTGCTATTTCTTTTTTTGTGGGCTAATTTTGCAGAATAACCTTTTTTTTTTTTTTCGGGTGGATATTTGATTGTTACTAGGGGGCATGGAAGGCGACGCTCTCCCAGAAATAGGATGGGCAGAAAAGATATCTCATTATCCCAGGCAGTCTGCTTCTTCTTTTCCCATCCTGCATCTACGTTAATTGCTTTCTCGTGTATTCAGTTGCATTTAACCGTTTCCGCCTTCCCTCTGATTTCGGGTGGTAGACGTTAGATTGTTGCCCACCTCCCCTGTTACCAGCTGTCAGCCTCCTTTGCAGTAAGGTTGCAGGTCTCCCCCTGGCTGACCCCTTTTTCAGCACTTGCTAGTATTGCATGTTGGGATCATTAAAATTATTCTTTTACAAGCTCCCCTATACATGACACTGCTTTAATTTCATTTTCTTAAATGAATCATTAGAGCTCAGATTATTTGCTCCCCCACCCCGTAATTTTTAAGGGTTGGTGGATGCACCTTTTTGCAGTCCCTCCAGACCCTTTAGGTAGACAGTAGGGAATAGCACTCACTTAACCCCATGCAGTGCAGTCTTCTCCCTGGTACACAGGAGCACAGAGGAGCGAGGAGCTTTCTATTATCATTGGGTCAATCTGGACCTGTGTCCATGCCTCTGTTTCTGGGACCTGTCTGGCTCTGTCCTGGAAGCCCCCAAACACCCGGACCGCCGGCTGGTGAATGATGTTTAAGTACCGGCTTCGCATGTTCTTTAATGAACTGAAGGTTCTGGTGCTGACCCGATCTGGGCGAAGTGAACCTGAGCCGGGCCACGCTATGCGCGGACTTGGCGTGGGGGGCTGTGGATGGCCACCCTTTGCGGACTGCTCCTCCAGAGACGATGATGAGGAATACTATGGGTCTGATCCCAGAACCCGCAACCTGGGACTGGAAGAGAAGGACGGGAGGCTCGGGGCTGCGCTGGACGCCGTTTCCCTGGGCAGCAGTATCGATAGTGGCATGAGGACCCCGCAGTGCAGAATCTGCTTCCAAGGCCCTGAGCAGGTGGGTTGTGTTCATTGTTGCATGGCTGTAGCACTTCGGGTCAGCCTATGTATGGCATAGTGTCTCACATGTAAGTCACCTGAGGTAAATGGTCTGGGGGTGTGAAAATAGAGGCATGCATTATGTTATGGTTTCTCTTCTCAACAACAAGCTTTGTACCACAACGGGTGGCATGTCTGAGATGCCACGGCTCGCATGTTTATGTCTTGCATTCTATATCCATAGAGTCGTGTGAGATGAAAAGGATTTTTGGAGGCATATATAATTCATTTGTATTATATATGTTTGCTTCATTTTATTTGCGGAGCATTATAGGATTATCTGATTTAAAAAGACACCTGTTATCTGTAGCTGTTTTAGTGGTTGTTATGGCTGTGTGTGGATTAGATGTGCATTAAATGTCTATGATGATATTTACAGAGACCATGGTCACTGCAGGTAAGGGAAGTTCTTGCAGAATGGCTAGGCTCATTTATAATACATGACCATGGTAATAATTGGGAAAAGGGTCTCATCAAGTGTATATATACATTACATCCTCAGTATGTCTAGTTATCCGTCTTATAACAATAGCAAACACCTGTGCAGTTCTTTAGAAATGGACAATGGAAACACCAGGGTTGCAACAGGGATCATTTCTCTTGTCTGTTCATTGTAATACAAAAGGCGTATTGGCTTTGCTTGGAGAGCTTACATGAGGAAATTTGCATAGAAATGTTTCTGAGTAATTGTGTCTGAGATCTCGCTGCTCCATCTAAGCTTGATTGTGTCTGAAATCTCTTCCTGGGGGCACGGTTTAATATCATAAGCTGAAGTGGCTATTTACCGACATAACGGGGTGGTCATTCAATCCAGCTGCTGCTACCGGAATCAGACAGTCACAATGCTGATGATTTACTGGGGTGTCTGAACTTCCCTTGGGTGCTTGTCTAGAAATAGACCAAAGGGTGATTCCTGAGAATAGGCTTGCATGGTTTCAGTCATCTGTGTTTGTACATTATGTACTACATTTCTTATAAAATTGGATTAGATCACTTGAAAAAGCATGATGTTTATATCTAAAGCCTGACACTGTCTTTTCATATTGTGAGAAATTTCTAAAGGGTATTGTGGTTGTGGTATTGTAAGATAGGAAAGCTGGCTTCTACAGCTATGTTTAAGTGGAAATATAGAGGAACCATTTTTAGGAAACAATTGATTCGGTCAGCCATTTAGAAGTCTTTTTTTATGAGTATGGACTACAAGATGTTCGCTATCACTTTTATCATCCAAAAAGCCCAACTGGGTGCAACCTTATGAAACTAGTTTTACATTGCTAAAGGCTTAATTTACCTTCCAGCTAGATCCTGCCCTCCCACAATCCCCCTGTCCAGTGAAAGTTCTGTTACTAGACATGGAGACCTTCTTAGTGTGAAATGAGACAGCAGGTGGGTGGGGATTCGCATAACAGTCAGGAAGTCAAGTAACAAAATGAAGCCAGTTTCAGAAGGGTGCACTGATTGGATTTTCTGGCTAGAAATAATAGCAGTAATTTTCCGGTGCCTGCTATCAGAGGTTCATCATAAAAGCCAATGAACAGGTACTGTTAATCAGAGAACACCACATTATGGCAGGTCAGAGAATATGTTTAGTTTCAGTTAAAACTAATTTGATAATTCACTGAAGTTAGACTTCATCAGGGTCAATGCTTCTGGGTAGAATTGCAGTCTTAGGTCATTTGATGCTGTATGTGCATTCTCCCTCTTTGAGAACTACAAAAGGCCTCTATTGGAACTAAGAAATTCTAATTAATAAAAATAACATTTGACTGAAGACCAAATAGAAGCTACACTCCCCACAGTACTTGACCTTTGTATAATTGGTGGATTCTTAAAGAGATTGCTACAGATGGTGGCATGCCAGAACGAGATACAAAGCTACAAAGTCACCAGCATTCCAAATAAATGCATTTTGCATATTTGTTGTGAAGATAGTATCACATAAGTCATAAGAGAATGACTTTTTGGGCTTTGTAGTGACAATGTTTGACTAATGTTTATCCCCACTAAGTATACATTGTGGGTTTGGTTTTAAGAACCACTTTAGGACCTAATCAGTAAATGTAACTCTTTAAGGAGGAAGAATTGTCTGGTAGCAATTCCACCTACGGTTACCACAACTTGATATTTACAATATAAAATCCATGTTTTCTTAAGACCACGTATACACTGTCAGATGTTTCAACCATGTCATTAGAACTTAAGTTATCAACTTTGGTATGTAGTTACTGCTTGCTTACAGTAAAACCATCATATAGTATAAACTAGTGTAAGTTATAAATCATTTTCAATACAAACCTGAGGATGTGGTTTAAGTTACTGATTGGAAAACATTTATACATGATTAGATGGTATTGCTAATAAGGTACATCCCCTAAAGCCAACCTGAACTGGGAGGTTACCACACAGCAGTGTCACTAATAACATCCAGTATACTGTGTAAAGTGTTCTAGGCTGGATTGACTCCCTGTAGTAACATTGCAAACCACCATTTAAGTCGGCATAAACCAGCTGCTGATGCCACCATTTTAGTTTGTGACAGACTTCATAGATGTCACATATGCACATTGTGGTGAGTGTAATCAGCACATGCAAGGTGTCATGTGACCTACCCTTTGTTTACAGTCCTGCATGACAGGTCAGGTAGCATGAGTGCTGGATTAAAGCACTGATCACTTCATCTCTAAGGGGAGTAGTAGATGGAGGGTATGCCATATTATATGTTACAGTAACACACAGCAAAACACTGTATATGTGTGGTTTGGTGCTCTGCCATTCCTTGTTAATTGAATCTAAAGGCACACACAGTTGTGTTGTAGTGCATCAAAATGCAGAGATGAAAAAAACAGAGCAGGACTTTTTTTGTAGTTAGGTGTGTTAACAGGCTATGCATGGTCAAGTGCATACATACACATTGAAGCATTATTGGCCCTCATCTAATGCACACCTTATTTGCATTGCTTTACTATCTTAACAACAAATCATTTTCACTTCAGGTGTGCTTTAAAAGGTGCTTCCGATACAGTGACCTGCACCAGGAAATACTTACCAAACATTGTTTTTATAAAGGTATATATACTTAACAATACTAATAAAATGGAGAATCACTATATTAGAAGATCTGGCAACTGTCTATTATGACTATGATGGTCTGAGTTGAATGTTTAAACTCAAGTGCAAATTAGTCTTTGCCCAACCACAGTTTTGCTGAGTTGGTGAAACATAGATATGCACACATGCTTAAAAATCCCTGTGACTGAAGGTAAGGAGCTTCACTGCATACAAACTAGCATTTTGCTTACTTGTTACTCCATATACTGCATGCATATCAGCACTGATCCTTAAATTGCTTGCACGGCTAAATCAAAAGGGCAGCCTAACAAGTTAAATTAGGTTTTATGTTTTCTTTCCTATTATGATCTTACTTTTCTCAGGTAGCAGAATTAAATGTTGATTATTTGAATCTAAATCCCATTTCATGAATAAAACGACAGTTGATTGTTGCTAAGGAATTCTTCTACACAGTGATATAGCTGACAATGAAGACTGATGCAGGGTGGCCACTTCTGAATAAGATATTTCCCAAGTATAGCACAAGAGCTTGAATTGCAGTCTGTTGGAGTATGGGAGAACAGAGTAGAATTGCCATTAATTATACTAGGGCAGTGGTCTCCGAACTGCAGCTTTGCTTACCTTTTTCTGGCCCTTTGGGCACTTTCCTCAAACTGATATGAGGCACTAATCCTTCCACTATCACCAATGAAGAGGCACCATTCCCCCCCACTGACGCCCACATTGGGGCACTATTTCTTCTGTGGACACCAACTATTGTGCACTGTTCCTTCCACTGACACCAATGATGAGGCATAATTCCTCCCGCTAAAAGCAATGATCAGGCAGTATTCCTCCTCCTACTGACCACAGGGACTATGTAAAGTATACTCCCACTGACCATCAGGCCTGAGATACTGTCTACTCTCACTGATACAGGTGAATTTTCTACTCTCACTGGTTACAGTCTGGCCCGCATAAAGTCTGAATGACAGTAAATTGGCCCTTTGATTAGAACATTTGGAGAACCCTTTGCTAAGGCTTCATTCTTAAGAAAGAGTTTGTAGAATGGTGCCAATCTGAATGTTAGCATTTGAGTGAGAACACAGCACAGTGCTTATTTGCCACTGGTGTTAGCTCAGTTTTGAGTATGGGTGTGCAAAAATTCATGGACCTAAGAGTTGTTCACAAGTACATGTAGGCATCAGATGTTACTTATCTACAATATTCAGGATGCAGATTAAAAACTTAGGGGTTCATTTACTACATAGTTATAGTTTGCAGTACCACTGCACACCACAGCCCACCCTTCCAATCCAAGCCGTGGTATGCAGCCTGCAGTATCCTATAGAGTTCTTTCGGGTTTAAATTGAACTAAACCCTACTATCCTTTACAGCCAAGGAAGCTGACACCTTAGCCTCTCTTTGATCTGCAGTTGTCATGGTGCTACACATGTGATCAGTTGACACCAACCATTTGATGACACCAACCAGTTCAGTTGAACTGCAAGCAACTGTGGCAGTTATTATTCCCACTATGTTTTCAATTTAATGGTTTTGGGAATCAGTTAGTTTGATGCTTTTAGTTCCACTTTAAAGCAACAGAGTGAACATAGCATGTGGTCATGTGACTTTAACAGGTGCTCCACAGGCTCCCCAAGGAAGTCCCAAAAGCTGGCAAAGGGCTAAGCACAACTATTAAGTCCATCAACTTTCTGTATGATTGTGCAGCAGTATGGCCAAAGTATGAACTCTGTATGAGGTGGATAAAATTATCCTGCATGATAAAAAAAACAGAGAGCACTTTTGTAAGTAGCACTGAAGGATTCTTGCCCCATTAAGCTTTATGCCCTCAGTAAGCATTCTCCATCAGTTTTTTCTTATTGTTACAATCTCCCATTTTAGGCCTCCTCTGCAGAAGAGTACCTAATTTTTCCTGTTAGTGCACAGAAGGGTTCTAGTCCAGCACACATTCAGGCTTACGCTCCCATTTACCACTTCCTGCTCTACCCTACTTAGTGTGGCACTTCTTCTACCCCACTCACATTTATACTGTAACATTCTCCTCTTGTGTGGCTTCTTCTCCCCTCATTTTTATAATGTGTCCTCACTGGTGCCCAAAGTCTATGGCATGATTGTAATTTGCACCCCAAGGAAAATAAGGTGGGACCATCATCATGTACAGCACACAGCAAATTGGTTGCTCATACACACAGTCAAAGTAGTGAGAGCAGACACTCAAAGCACACACACAAATAGGGTTGCCACCTTTTCCTCAAACCAAACGCAAACACTTTAGTGGCACAGGGCCAAATTTTGTTTCCATAGTATAAACTATAATATTATAAAAGACACCTTTGAATGCCCCAAGGAGAGTAGTAACTATGCTTGCTGCAGTGACATCATCGCCCCGCCCCCAAGTGATGCCAAACCTGCCCCCAGACAGCCACCCTCAGCTCCCGGACAGCAACAGATTTATGTGTGACTATCTCGGTTACTTGGGGAGCCACAGCCCAGTCTAAATCACGTGTCCGGATTTCAGGCAGACTGAAACCCGGACACATGATTCAAAACCCGGACTGTCCGGGTGAATCCTGGACAGGTGGCAACCCTAAGCACAAACAGAGAATATGTGGAAAAAGCACATGCGGTTATATCATACACAGAGCACACAAAGTCAGACCATACCCAGAGCACAAAAAGTTAGAAACACACTGACAGATTTTACAAAGAGAATAGACACAACACACAGAACATTCCGAGAACACAAATACTTTACAATACCCATTATTAACATTGTGGTAAGAGTTAATAGAAGAGCTAGATGGCAGCATGGCAAAATTATTATGCCTGCCCTTAATATACTTCTGACATTCTTCTTGAATATAATGCATTGTGACATATTTCCCCCAAAAAAAAAATTCACAGTCATCCTTTCAGAGAGGCATACTAAATTTCTGAGCATGTGGCAACCATGGCAAAACTATTTACGCCTAATGGGCTTAGATGAGGATCACTTCTTCCTCTGAGGTTCTGGGTGCCCTATGCTCCTGGCGGGGGGGTCACTTTTGCATCTGGAGGGTCCCTCCTTTCCTAACCTTCTTTACCCTTTTACTGTATTGTCCACTCCTACCTTACCCCCACTCTTATTCCTTTTCATTCCTCCTCTTTTCCATCATCTTTACCTTTTCCCTAAATTTAATTATCCACATACCTTGCCCATTCAAGCCCTATAGAGACAGATCCTCTGCCTTCTTTTTCCTTGCCTTAATACCTTTACAACTATTAACTCAATATATACAATCAAACCAACTAAGGCTGGACGCTAAATTACAATAATTATTGTTAAAGTACCATTAATATACAACTTAAAAAGCATTCCTTTAGGTTTCAAACTTTCTTACTTTTGCATTTCGAACAACAAGTTCTGTGTTTCTTATCCCTATCTATGACTCCTATCTCATCTTATTGATTGGAAAATCAACACAATTCTGTAAAAGCATGTATTATGCACATGTAGGAAATGTTCCTGTTGTGTGTCTTTAAGAAAGTAACTGGTGATAAATATGAGGACTTAGTTGGCACACGAAAGCAATGGATCTGATGTTTTCCAATCTATGGTTTCTTACAGTAAAATAATTTGCACACTGTGTATTAAGATAACCCTTTGAGAAATTTGTAGCGTTATTTCTTTGCATGCATGGCACATAAGGGGAATATTTAACAACAGGAAAACATTAAGGTCCCATAAATATGTAGGCTATTAGCATAGGTCACACAACATGTACAGAGCTATTGGAAAATAGTGTTGTAATATAGAGCTATGAATGTAAAACTTGGGAAATACAGTATGTGTAACACTCATACAGCCATCTTTAAAGAACCATGTGTTAATAATGCTATATTTCTGGAGCTTTTATGCTGTAGTCCAGATGGCCATGTTTGGCACAGCCGTAATGTTACACTGTCACCCCCATATTTTTTAATCCTTTTTAATAATAACATGTACACTATAGTGGTATTAAAGGAGAAGTCCAGCCTGGGCTCGTTTGGCTGGGCTTCTCCTATGGGTCACAGGAGTGCAATCCATTTTTCACTCTTGTGACCCGTTTTCAGCAGAGAGCAGTCTGAAGTCCGCTCTCTACTGAGGTCACACAGATCAGTCCACGCACCGTGTCATCCCGACTTTGGGAGTCTAGAACCACCAGGTGCCTGGACTGATATCCGTCTCAGCCTCTCAGCGAGACAGTGAGATGGTCTCCCCCAACCCCTCCACAGCTCAGCGCTCCAGTGAGCATGGAGGAACAGAGCTCCTGACTGACAGGCAGCAGCTCTTCTCTTGGGGAGTTGAGAGAACCGAGCCATCAGCGGTGTTCGATGGATTGGTTCTCAGTGCAAAGGCGCCGGGGGACAGATGCAGCATTAGTACGATGCTGCACCCTCCGAGGTAAGTATGATTATGGAAAAAAAAAATTCCCATACTTCTCTTTTAACCACTACAGCCCCAGAAGGATTTGCCCCCTTCCTGACCAGGCCATTTTTTACGATACGGCACTGCGTTGCTTTAACTGACAATTGCGCGGTCGTGCGATGTTGTACCCAAACAAAATTTACGCCTTTTTCCCCACAAATAGAGCTTTCATTTGGTGGTATTTGATCACCTCTGCAGTTTTTATTTTTTGCGCTATAAACAAAAAAAGAGCGTCAATTTTGAAAAAAATGTGTAATTTTTGCTATAATAAATATCCATAAAAAAAAAGAATTTCTTCATCAGTTTAGGCCGATATGTATTCTTCTACATATTTTTGGTAAAAAAAATTGCAATAAGCGTATATTGATTGGTTTGCGCAAAAGTTATATAGCGTCTATAAAATAGAGAATAGATTTATGGCATTTTTATTATTACTTTTTTTTTACTAGTAATGGTGGTGATCTGCGATTTTTATCGGGACTGCAACATTGAAACGGACACATCGGACACCTTTGACACTTTTTTGGGACCAGTGACATTTATACAGCGATCAGAGCTAAAAATAGCCACTAATTACTGTATAAATGTCACTGGCAGGAAAGGGCTTAACACTAGGGGCGATCAAGGGGTTAACTGTGTTCCCTATGTGTGTTTCTAACTGTGGGGGGAATGTGGCTGACTAGAGGAGGAGAGAGATCATTGTTCCTACTTAGTAGGAACACACGATCTGTCTCCTCTCCCCTGACAGAACCGGGATTTGTGTGTTTTCACACACAGATCCTGGTTCTCGCTCTGTCACGAGTGATTGCGGGTGCCCGGCGGTCATCGCACCTGCCGGGCACACGCATCGGCTCCAGATACACGCTGTGGGCGCGCGCTTGCTCTAGCGTCTTAAAGAGCCGACGTTCAGCTACGACGGCTCACCCAGGGGAGCCAAGTTGCCGCAGTATAACTGCGGCGGCTGGTCGGGAAGGGGTTAAACAATACAAAAGGCACGCTTTTCTATTGTCACTAGAAGAAATAATAGTGCCTTCCGGTACATTTGCAGAGTAGCAGTGTGGTGGTGACCATACACTCAGGACTTGTCCAAGCTTCTATAATTAATCATTGCTTTGTATCCAGTATACTTTATGGTGTTCGTGTTTGCGTGTGTCTGCTATGACTGTAGGATACACAGTTAATATTCTGTATGAGTTTCAGCTGTCTTATTGGTCCAAAATTGTATTAATCAAGCTGTTAACTTGAAAGAGAATTTACACTTTTGCCTTGAAGCTGTAGGGGCCCGAGGAAGAACAAGTTTAAGTGTAACTAAAAGCAAAACTTTTTTATTTTTTTTAAATTTTTTTTTTTTAGTTTTGGATAGAATGTCTCTTTGTGTCCCCATTAGGGAGAATAAAACTCTCGATTTGTCTTCTGTTATCACAGAGAGTGAAAGTGAAAGAAAATCCCAAATTTTGGCTTGTCACCAGAACAGGAATCGCGGGGAAATCTTCCAATGAGGCCATTCATTTTGGTAACCCATGGATTCTCTCACTTTTTGTCTTGGCTATAGGTCAGAAAGTCAAGGCAAATCTCCCAACAGATGGTAAAAAAACCTGATGGGTTGTGACCCTTCCTAACGCTAGCCAAAATGAAAAAGATGTTCTACTGTAAAAGAGAAGTAAGGGTTTCAGGAAAAAAAAAAATATTCACACCTAAATTGATGCAGCATTGGTTTCCCGCTGTTTCTAAGGCCGCGTACACACGGGCAAACTTTTCGACCGGACTGGTCCGACGGACTTTCAGATGGACTTCCGACGGGCTTTTGAATGAATGGACTTGAGTACGCACGATCACACCAAAGTCCGATAGATTCGTATGTGATGACGTACGACCGGACTAAAATAAGGAAGTTGATAGCCAGTAGCCAATAGCTGCCCTAGCATGGGTTTTTGTCCGTAGGACTAGCATACAGACGAGCGGATTTTTAGACCGGATTCGAGTCCGTCGGAAAGATTTGAAGCATGTTTCAAATCTAAAGTCCGTTAAATTTTCGACTGGAAAAGTCCGCTGAAGGTCCGATGAAGCCCACACACGATCAGATTGTCCGCCGGACTCAGTCCATAGGACCAGTCCGGTCAAAAATTCCGCTTGTGTGTACGCTGCATAAGACAGAGAACTGAGCGGGTCAGCTGATGGCTGAAAACGGGTCACAGGATATACAGAATGAACTGTACTCCTGTGACCCAGAGGACAAGTACAGCTAAAATAGCTTTGGCTATACTTCTCCTTTAAGATCTTCTGCTATTTTTGCTTTGTTTGTCATGGTATAATGATGGGGCTTTTTGTTCTGGTGGACCTAGTGTAAATTAGAAGGAAGCAGGAATTATATAGAACCAATAGTTTGCACATTGTTTTACAAAATAAAGGGAGACAGTACAGTTACAGTAGAATTCAATACAAGAAAGTCTAAATTGCCACTTTGTTACTCTATTACAGTTATTCTGTCACTTCAGCCCTGGAAGGTTTTACCCCTTCATGACCAGGCCATTTTTTGCGATACGGCACTGCATTACTTTAACTGACAATTACGCTGTTGTGCAACACTGTACCCAAATAAAATTGATGTCCTTTTTTTCTCCACAAATAGAGGTTTCTTTTGGTGGTATTTGATCATCTGTGCGTTTTTTATTTTTTGCGCTATAAACAACAATTTTGAAAAAAAAAAAACAATATTTTTTACTTTCTGCTTTAAAACATATCCAAAAAAAAATCAAATTTCTTCATCAATTTAGGCCAATATTCTGCTACACATTTTTGGTAAAAAAAAAAAATTCCAATAAGTGTATATTGATTGGTTTTCGCAAAACTATGGAATAGATTTATAGAATTTTTATTTTATCTATTTTTTTACTAGTAATGGCGGCGATCAGCGCCAGTGTCGGACAAATCTGTAACTAAGTGACACTTTTTGGGGACCAGTGACATTATTACAGTGATCAGTGCTAAAAAAATGCACTGTCACTGTACTAATGACACTGGCAGGGAAGGGATTAAAATCAGGGGTGATCAAAGGGTTAAATGTGTTCCCTGGGAGTGCTTGCTAACTGTTTGGGGGATGCTCTAACTGGGTGAAGACAGAGATTTGTGTTCCTGCTTAGCAGAAACACAAGATCTCCATCTTCTCCCCTGTCAGAACGGAGATCTGCCTTGTTTAAATAGGTGGACATTGGGTCCGCTGGACCAGCTGATTGGCACACCCTCTGTCCAATCAGCACGCGATTGGGTCTCCGGCCCCCTACTGGCTATTGCACAAAATGACGTACTGTTACGTCATTTCGTGCAATAGAGCCATTTTGCCACAGTACAAGTAGGTTACGCGGTCGGCAAGTGCTTAAAACGGTGATGCAACTTGTACCTTTCTTTTGCCTCATGATGCCCACATAGTTTAGTCTCCAAGAAGTATGGAAATAGAGGATAGAGATACCTCTTTATGGGAAGTGTCATCTGCTGGCTAGTGGGTTTAATATTTTTCTAGGTAATTGAAGAATGACAGAAACCAATAAGATTCTGTTTTTATAGTATAAATATGGTAGCTCATATCGCTTAAATTGGTTAGCTTGTAGTATACTATCATTTGGTGTCACTTTGGCTAGTCATAGAATGGCCACAGGTGATGTAACATATTCTGCATGAAATGTGTACTTACATCTATGAATTGTAAGAAGATATAACCCATTCAAGAGGATCCGACACTCCAGGAAGTAAGGTGGATTACTCCAGATTACTTGCTTAAAATAAAAGAGAAACACTGTAAATGTATTTTATACTGATTGGACCTAATATGTTGCCTATTGTGTTACAGAATCTCTTTAAGTTGTTAGTGTACTGCAGCTTTACTTCTAAGTAATAGGTGTGTGTATTATTATTTGGCTATATTCTTTTGTATCAGAACAAATATGGCAGGCGAGTGTTAGCCTGCAGGTCTTTCAAGAACTCACTTGTGCCATATCTAAGCTCTGGGCTGATAACTGACTCTCTGGTCTGTTGGCAAAGGGAGAGAACAGGTTTTAAGCCTGTGGGCTAAACAAGAGAAAATCAATATATATCTTCCACCATGCTAAGTAGCCTGGTTTGAGGAATCTCCACTCTTGGCTGTTGTATTTGGACAGCCATAACACGAGCTGCTGCCTGAATACCCAAACAGTGACTGCATCTGTAGGCCTGAAAAATTTCCACCTGGGTCAGTTGATTTTTAACTCTTTTCAATCCGGGCTGTGTCGACAGAGACACTCACTGCTTATTTAATGTAATCCTGATAAAAACAGTGTTAACAGCATTGGGCTCAACAAGAGATAGGATGGCCACAGCCTGACACTTCTGTTCTTACAGAGAGAATACAAGTAAATAACAAAAACTGGCCATTCCTGAGAGGGAAGGTTATACTGTTACAAGGAGTGTAGATTTAGATCATTACACATGCACTGGTGACAGCTTCTCTATACATTTTCGTACACAACCTCTTTGAAGCAAACTTTACATTGAAATATGCCATTCTTAAAGCATGACTTTCATTACAGAAGAAATCTAATTTGTTAGACGAGGCCAGGTTCTTTATTTTGGTGTAAAGAACTTGGCTTTGCCTACCGCATGTTATGGATTGCACATTTCTGTATCAGTTCCAATGTGATATGTCTGTTCATGAATCCAGATGTTCTATTCATGTGATCTGATATATAGTTATTTAAAAAGATCTGTATGGTCTGAGTCATGTTTTTTACATACAAAATACAAGTGACATTGATCTGCTAAAAGCGAACCTTTATTTTGCGTCCACAGAATAAACAGGTTTGCTAGGGTGGTGGATTTGGGCCACAAGAGATTACGCAGATGGCAGATTCAAACATGTAAATGATCTTATTAGTCTGTGTTAATATTTTCAATAGAAACAGAGCAGCACATTAAAGATTGTGCTTAGGACTTGTTCATGACATCTGTTGAGCTGAGGAGACCTGCATAGATCATTGTATATGTTGTCAAATAGAAATCCAATGAAGCTAGACTTTTGGATGTTTTCTTATACCAGCTTTGGTCCTGTAGCTGTATATTAATATTATTGCTGTATGTTGCTTAGTGGTTAGCACTTCTGCCCTACAGTGCTGTGGTCCTCATAACAAATCCTGGCTTTGACACTATCTACATGGAGTTTGCATGTTCTCCCTGTGCTTGTGTGGGTTTGCTCTGGATATGCTGGTTTCCTCCAACACTTCAAAAACCTTCTGATATATTAATTGGCTTCTGTGTAAATTAGTCCTAGTATATGAATGTATGTATATATGTTATGTATTGACCTTGGCTTGTAGGCTCTTGTGGGTAAGGGCTCATGTGAAAGACATGTACGAAGCTGGAAAGAAATGTAAGCGCAGGACATATATGATGGGGTGGAAGTAACTACCAGACTGCAATAGGTTAAGTTACTATAGGGCTGGTTAGACAGAATAGACTTGCTCTTACCTGATTGGAGGAGTTACGTGGAGATGGGGAGGAGCTGGATAATAGTTGAGGGGAGGAACGGGGGGGCATCAGTTGCAGGTGGAAAATCGTTGGTGGAACGTCGGTCTAGCATGGGGCTGCATTCCTGCTGTGGAGAGAGAGGAAAATGAGTGAACTTGAGCAGCTACCACGCCAGCTCAGAGCTGCAGCGGAGATCCATGGCACTGATTGGGTCCAGACTCAGATGGCATCATCTCTGCAAGGGGTGAGGCAGGACCCCCCTCAGCCGAGGCCTGCCTCTATGCGTGCTTGGTCTAGGCCTCTGGATCGCCTCAGCCCGGAGCATACCCCTAGGTCCCAGCGCTGGCTTGGGAGCCCCAGTTGGGACCCTTCAGGCCCCCCGGCTAAGCAATCATCGGCTTCTGCCAGTGGGGTGTCTGGGAGGAATCCCAGTCCACAGTGGAGTCTGCGGTCCCCTCCTTGGTCGTCCAGGCTCAGGTACATGCAGCTGGCACTGCTAGCGAGGGTCCGGTCGGAGTGTTAGCCCGGCGAGGGAGAGGGTCTGCAGCGGCCGGCGGCCCTCATTGGGTGGTAGATGGCGCGCCTTGTGGAGGTGGCTCTGCGGCCTGTGGAGCGCGTCATTCTGAAGGCCCGCCCCCAGGTTGGGGCTTGGGAAGGCTGGCCAGAGTGATGCCTGTGCGGCGGCTGTAACAGCGGCGCAGGCTGATGACATCAGCGTAGGCAGCCGGAGCAGCGCAGACCTAAGTCATCAAGAGGATTCCATTACACCGCAGGGGAGAACACCAGCTGTGCCCAGGAGGAGAGGTTGGTCAACAGGGAAGCAACGGATGTCTCACGGGCAGGCTGCAGTCCCATCAGAGGGGGCAGCAAGCAGCTGGGAGGAAGGGGAGCTGGGGATGGATTCCCTGGAGGCGGCGGGGGTGTTGGGATCAGCTGCTGGAGGGGCTTCCCGCTCAGTGCAGCCTAGTAAGTCAGTGTCTGTTTCTTCTGTTTCTTTTGAAACTGCTACTGTGTCTTTGGTGCCTACTGTTGACGTGGGGGGGGGTGATCAGGGTTCCACAGTGCAGGTGGGGTGCCCGGGTTGGGGGGAGAGATGGGGGTCTTTGGGATTCTTTGCGGGAGTTGTTGCGCCGCTTAGAGTATGGAGCGGGGAGGGACTCTGCTCCGGTTAGGCTGTGAGCCCCCCTCAGGTTAGAGTCTCCTGCTACTGTGGGTGCTGCCCCTCAGAAGTAGCTGTCGGTGGTGGTCGCGAGCACGCAGACGGAAAAAGATGCCATCGAAATAGGCCGCCGTTGCGGCGAACAAAGGATAAGGAAGCTGAAAGGGTGCGCTTGGCTGATGCGGCGTGGTGCGAGGTATATGTGTGCTTCGAGGGACCTCTAGGGGCGCACCTTAAAATGGAGGTTCGGGAAAAGATCTTAAACGATGAGTTTGTGGAAATATTTTCCCTTCTCCCGCTTTTGCGATCTTTGCCAGTGTAATTGGGGAAAAAGCCCCAGAGAACTGTCTGACCTTGTTTTGCTACTTAAAGGCCATTAGTGAGGCTCACAGGGTGTATAAGGGGCCTGGCATGGCTTCGTTATGATGAACAATTTCATCAGCGAAAGGCCATTCGCCCCTCCATTCGGTGGGACCACAAAGATATCAGTCTCTGGATGAAGTTGATGACTACTTCTTCCAGGGCTACAGGTCAGTTTTTTACCGGGGGGGTCGGGGGTGCTTCCTCCTCTGGAACGCCGCCCCCTAGAATGAAGGGGTTTTGCTGGCAGTTTAATGAGGGGACATGTCGATTTGAAACCGTGTCGCTACAAACACGAATGCTCGGAGTGCGGCGGTACCCATCCCTTTCTCCGCTGTTTTAAACAAGGAAGGGGTCGAGCTGGTGATGCTGGTGGAAAAAGGGAAGACGCCAGTGATGCTGGAAAAGATGCTCCCTTTTCCAAATATATATCCTGATAGAGGGGTGGCTGGTCTTTTAGAGGCTGGGTTTAGGGTAGGTTTTCGCATCCCGAGTGCGGTGCGGTTGGTTCCTCCCGTTTTCAAGAATTTAAGCTTGTCGCTTCTGCATCAGAATGTGGTGTCGGCCAAGCTGTTCAAAGAAATTGCCTGTCCCACCTTTCCTGGGGCTAGTGATATCCCCATTGCGTGTGGTTCTGAAAAAGGAGCCTGGGCAGTTTCAGATGATTCACCATCTTTCTTATCCCAAGGATGGCTCAGTGAGTGAAGATATTGACCCGCAGGTTTGTGCGGTTACCTATACATTGTTCGATGCCGCCACCTCTTGGGTTAGGAAGTATGGGAGGGGATAACACATGGCCAAATCTGACGTTGAATCAGCGTTACGGCTGCTGCCGGTGCATTCTCAAAGTTTCCGTTTTGTTAGGGTGTTGTTGTCAAGGGTCTTATTTTGATCGTGTGGCGCGTCACGACCCATAATTCACTGCAGCATCGCAGTGCATTGCTGGCTGATGATTGGCCAAGCATGCACTATGACCCGCATGCTTGGCCAATCACAGCACCGTCGGTAGAGAGAGCTGTAATTGGCCAAAGCCAGGGTGGCTTTGGCTAATTATGGCTCAGGGGGTTTAGAACATGCCCCACACTATATAAGGCCGCCTGCACGGGGCCCTGTGTAGTGTGTTCCGGCGTGCTTAGAGAGAGAGAGAGACAGTGTCATTTCATTTGAGTTAGCTAGATTAGGCAGGACAGTCAGTGAGTTAGCTGCACTTACAGTGTATTGTGTATATATATGCATCCCAGGTGTTGCATATATATATATATACACTATATTCAGTTTAGCTAGATCCATTCCTGTTATCTTCCTACTGACAGGCAGGCTTGTCTTGTTACAGTATTTACAGCTACCTGAAGAAAATTGCTGGTGTTCTTTTGATCCTATTAGTACCACAGTCAGGCAGCTAGACTATTTTCAGTTAGTGTAGTGCCTCCTCCTCACAGTGTTCAGTTAAAGCTACAAGTTAGTTTAGTGTGACCTCTGCACAGTGTTCAGCTAAAACTACAAGTTAGTTTAGTGCACAGTGTTCAGCTAAAGCTACAAGTTAGGGTAGTGTGTCCTCCTCACAGTGTTCAGCTAAAGCTACAAGTTAGTTTAGTGTGACCTCTGCACAGTGTTCAGCTAAAGCTACAAGTTAGGGTAGTGCGTCCTCCTCACAGTGTTCAGCTAAAACTACAAGTTAGTGTAGTGCGACCTCTGCACAGTGTTCAGCTAAAGCTACAAGTTAGTGTAGTGCGTCCTCCTCACAGTCTTCAGCTAAAGCTACAAGTTAGTTTAGTGTGACCTCTGCACAGTGTTCAGCTAAAGCTACAAGTTAGGGTAGTGCGTCCTCCTCACAGTGTTCAGCTAAAGCTACAAGTTAGTTTAGTGTGACCTCTGCACAGTGTTCAGCTAAAAGGTACAAGTTAGGGGTTAGGGTAGTGTGTCCTCCTCACCGTGTTCAGCTAAAACTACAAGTTAGTATAGTGCGACCTCTGCACAGTGTTCAGCTAAAGCTACAAGTTAGTGTAGTGCGTCCTCCTCACAGTGTTCAGCTAAAGCTACAAGTTAGTTTAGTGTGACCTCTGCACAGTGTTCACCTAAAGCTACAAGTTAGGGTAGTGCGTCCTCCTCACAGTGTTCAGCTAAAGCTGCAAGTTGGTGTAGTGGTAAGGTGCATATTACCGCTGACTCATGGTCCAGCAGGCATGGACAGGGACGTTACCTAAGTTTCACGGCGCATTGGGTGACTCTGCTGCCAGCTGGGAAGGATGCAGGACAAGGTGCAGTAGTGTTGAAGGTTGTTCCGCCACCACGCCTCCAAAATGCCACTACTAATGATTGTGACACACCTCTCTCCTCCACCCCCTCCTCTTCTTCTTCCTCCATGGCCTCTTCCTGTGATTTGTGCTCCGTAGGCGTTTAAGGGGCTACGCAAGTACGCAGGCCAAAAGATGCCATGCGGTGCTTGTTTCTGGACAACGTGTTGCTGAGGCTTCGGTCAGTCAAAGAAGGAGCGGTGGAGAAGGTGGCCGTCTGACCGATGCGTTCAGACAATTTTTTAGTCCGTAGCCCCAAGGTATGATCGGTTCCAGCAACCATCGTCAGCGTCATGGTGAAGGAATACCTAGGGGCAAAATCTGACTTGGACACCTTTCCCACCGAAAATCCTCTGGGTTACTGGGTCTTGAGGATGGATCACTGGCCAGAGCTTGCACAGTATGCAATTGAGCTACTGGCCTGTCCTGCATCCAGCGTTCTTTCGGAACACACATTCAGTGCTGCTGGAGGCTTTGTAACCAATCACAGAGTGCGTCTGTCCACCGACTCGGTCGATCGACTGACCTTCATAAAGATGAATCAGTCTTGGATCACCACCAGCTACCAAGCACCTGATGCTGATGTAACCGAATAATTTTTTTTGAAATCTCAGATCCCTTCAAAGACTGCCTATGCTGATGCTGAGTGACTATCCTGAGTAATTATCCTCTTTCTCCTCAATGATCACGCTGATAGCTTGTAAGAACATTTTTGGTTCTGGGCACCGCCACCAGTGCCTAAGGCCCAATTTTTCAGCCCCTGTTTAACAGGGGCGTGTAATTACAATTTTTGATGCGAAACTTTGCAGCAGGGCTCGTTCCTGCGTTCCAACTAGAGCTTCTGTGAGAAGTTGCAGTGTTGTCGCACCAGCACCAGTGCCTAAGGCCCAATTTTTCAGCCCCTGTTTAACAGGGGCGTGTAATTACAATTTTTGATGCAATACTGTGCAGCAGGGCTCGTTCCTGCGTTCCAACTAGAGTATCTGTAAAGGGTTGCAGTGTTGTGGCACCAGCACCAGTGCCTAAGGCCTAATTTTTCAGCCAATGTTTAACAGGGGTGTGTAATTACAATTGTTGATGCAATACTTTGCAGCAGGGCTCGTTCCTGCATCCCAACTAGAGTATCTGTGAGGGGTTGCAGTGTTGTGGTACCAGCACCAGTGCCTAAGGCCTACTTTTTCAGGCCCTGTTTAACAGGGGCATGTATTTACAATTTTTGATGCAATACTTTGCAGCAGGGCTCGTTACTGCGTTCCAACTAGAGTATCTGTGAGGGGTTGCAGTGTTATGGCACCAGTACCAGTGCCTAAGGCCCAATTTTTCAGCCCCTGTTCAACAGGGGCATGTAATTACAATTCTTGATCCAATATTTCACAGCAGGGCCCGTTTCTGCGCCCACCAAGAGCGAGTGAGGACTTACAGTGTTGTGGCACCAGCACCACCACCACCACCAAAGGCCCAATTTTTCAGCCCCTGTTCAACGGGGCATGTAATTACAATTCTTGATCTAATATTTCACAGCAGGGCCCTGTGAGGGCTTACAGTGTTGTGGCCATAACAACACCTTCTGCTGAGTATATAGGGCAGGCCCCTACTTTCAAACATCCAACTTACAAACGACTCCTACTTGCAAACGGAAGGAGACAACAGGAAGTAAGATGAAATCTACCCCTAGGAAGGGAAATTCTCTCCTGTAAGAGTTAATATGGGAAAAACATTTCTCCTTTCCACTGATGCTTTATCACCAATCCTTGTTTCACAAAAAAACCCAAATTTTCAAAAAACATTTGTCATTGGGACAAAAAGTGAGGTGAAATCTTCTGAAGAGGAGCACAGACAGCAAAACAAATGTCACAGGGGTGATGTTTTCCAAAAAGCTTAAAAAAGATTTTTTGGCTGGAGCTAAACACGTTAAAAATGTACCCGTTCAAAATTACAAACAGATTCTACTTAACAACAAACCTACAGTCCCTGTCTTGTTTGCACCGCCTGTATACTGCTGTTCAGAGTATATAGGGCCTGGTGGCCCCACACTTTTCTTTTTTTTAATTTGGGTGCGGGGTTCCCCTTAATATCCATACAAGACCCAAAGGGCCTGGTAATGGACTGGGGGTACCCATGCCGTTTGTCTCACCGATTTTCATCCATATTGCCAGGATCCGACATTACATTAAAGCCGCAAGCAGTTTTAAATGACTTTTTTTCTTTACAAAAGACATTTTGTGCAGGGACTGTTCTAAGCACGGGAAACACGCGACACTTTACAGGCATACTATAGACACCCCCCAGGTACGATATTTAAAGGAATATTTCACTTTTTTTTTTACTTTGAGCATCATTAAAATCACTGCTCCCGAAAAAATGTCCATTTTTACAACTTTTTTTTGCATTGATACATGTCCCCTGGGGCAGGACCCGGGTCCCCAAACCCTTTTTAGGACAATACCATGAAAATTAGCCCTTGAAATGAGCACTTTTGATTTCGAACGTTCGAGTCCCATAGACGTCAATGGGGTTCTAACTGAGTCTAAGTGGATAATTGCGCTGATATTAACCTCTTAATGTTGCACCTTGGTGTTCTTACTCAATATGTGATTAAACATAAATAAATAAAATTTTTGTGAATAATACAATCCTCCTGGTGATTAACACCCACTCAATGTGTGAGTAAACACAAATAAAACACCCATAAGTTATATACCACAATAATCCTTAGTTAAAATTGCCAAAATTGAAGTAAAAAAATATATGAATAAATTAATAAAATAGGTGCGTCAAAAAATGTTACTATAAAGTTCAAATAATGAGTGAACCAAAACGTAATATAAATGGTAGAAAATTCAGTGCCGAGTATACTGTGAAATAAATAGCAACAGGTTCAACATCACTTTCACCATTCAGCCGCCGATGGTGTTTGGTAGGATTTTTCGGTTTTCAGCTCATTTCCATGACATGTAAAATAAACACAGAAAGCAGATCCATTGCGCAGAGATTAAAGCAGAATAATGCTAAATGCTAGGATACTAATCTCACTCACATATCTCCATTCGCAAGATCGCATAGAAAGTATAATGATCAGCTGCATTCAGCTATGCGCTGGAGGCTCCTCATTCACCACCAGTGCTCACACACAGACACTGCTGGAAACATCACAGGCTCCAGCAGTGGGGTTCTAACGTTCGTGCAAATTTTCGGTCCGTTCGCAGGTTCTGGTGCGAAGCAAACCGGGGGATGTTCGGCTCATCCCTACTGATGGGTTATTCCACCTTGTGTGCCCTGTTTGAGGCCTTTAGTTCGTTTCTGGAATGGGCAGTTAGGGAGGTAGCGGGGGTGAACTTTACCAGGGACGTGGCATTCCATTGGCTACTGACAAGACTGAAGGCCCGACCATGGAACTGTTTTTTCTTGGTATTACCATTGATTCTGTGGCCATGGAATGTAGATTGCCTAACGATAAATTGGTAGCACTCCACCAGGAAGTGAGTCAAGCCAGTGGACGGTGGAAGATTTGATTGAAGGAATTGCAATCTTTATTAGGCAAGCTGAATTTTGCTTGCAGAATTATCTCCATGGGCCGGATCTTCTGTAGCAGACTGTCAGTGGCCACATCAGGCGTAAAGGTCCCTAGTCACTATATGTGGCTGTCCAGGGCGCTACAGGCTGACCTTCGGATTTGGGCCATTCATTGTGGCAGTCAGGACCAGACAGCGATGCAGATTTGGTTCTTTTCACAGATGTGGTGGGGTCGGTAGGTTATGGCGCATATGGACACAGGGATAATGGAGTGCGGAACCATGGCCTAAGGCTTGGTGGGAGGCTGGGTTTCTGAAGAACTTGATTCTGCTGGAGCTTTTTTCCTATAGTTCTGTCGGTGGAGCTTTGGGGTGAGGCCTTTAGTAACAAGAAAGTTTTTTTTCAAGTGTGATAATATGGGGGTGATCGAGGCGATTAACAGCATATCGGCCTCTTCGCCTCCTGTAGTTAGGCTGTTATGTTATTTTGTGTTAAGTTTTTTGCAGGTGAATATTTTTATTTATGCTGTGCATATCCTAGGGTCTACCAACAAATTAGCGGATGCTCTGCCTCATTTCCAGTGGGACGATTTCCGTGCTCTAGCACCTGAGGTGGAACAGGTGGGGGTGCCCTTTCCTCAGCAGTTGTGGAAAATTGCGTTGGAATCCCCGCTGGACTGACACGGGATTTGCTCAGCGCTGGAACATTGGCGGCTTATTCCAATGTTTGGCAAGAATGGTTCTCTTTACTGGAATAGGTAGGTGGGAGATCTGATGGGGCGGATATGTCATCCTTGGTGTTGTTCTTTGTCTGCAGCAACCTTACGCGAGGGGTTTTGGGGTCCGTGATTGGGCAAAAAATTGGCAGCCCTGGCTTTTCTCTTTAAGCTATCGGGGTATGCGGATTTCACAAAGTCCTTTGTGGTTCGCCAGGCACTTAGGGGTTGCCGTAGGGGTAGTCTCAGCAGGGATTCCAGGCGCCCGGTTTCTTTTTCGGTACTGGGTTCGGTTCTTGCGAATCTAGAAGTGGTCTGTTCCTCATGCTTTGAGAGGGTTCTGTTTAGCGGCCTTTCTGTTGGCCTTCTTTGGGGCTTTTTGGACTAGCGAACTGATTAGCCCTTCCAAGAAGGTACTGGGGTGCCTTATGTTGGGGGACGTACAGTGCTCTGACTGATCGGTCAGGATATGGATCAGGCGATCCAAGACGGATCAGTTGTGAAAAGGGCTGCAAGTAGAACTGTTCCAGGGCAACACACCCGATTTTGTCCGGTAACAGCAATGACCAATTTCTGCTCGTTGGCCCGAGGGTCGATGGCACTTTACCCGTCCACCATCTGGGGGGCAAAGATGGCGGAGGTCAGACCCGAGGGCAGACAGTTTGGTGTTGCTAGAGAGGTGGGTGGGGTCAGATGGATCGGGGTACCTGGGATGCTGTGGCACAGAGTTATTCCTGAGATCCACCGTTTTTGGCTGCTGGACATTGTGGTCTTACACGTGGGGGGAAATGATCTGGGGACTCTGTCCCATGAGGCAGGTTATCAAGGATATCCAGTGGGATTTTTCTTTGATTGAGGTCCTCTTTTCCTGAAATGATTGTTGTGTGATCAGACATTGTGGCCCCCATGTCCTGGAGAGGGTCTCGGTCGAATGGGAAAATTAACAAGACCCGTATAAAGGTGAATAAAGAGGTGGACAGGTTTATTGCTCATAATGGTGGGGTGGTTGTCAGGCATTTGGAGTTGGAGATTGACCCATGGGGGTACTTTAGAGGGGATGGAGTACATCTCAATGTGGTTGGGATCGACCTATGGGCTTTGGGCTTGCAGGATGGTATCCAGAGGGCTGTTCTAGTGTAGCGGCAGGCACAAGTGTAAGGTGACCCCAGATGATGACTTCTAAGTCAAAACGCGTCGGGAGGATATGCTGAGACCACTGTCTTCTTTTATACAAGCGCTTGATTTTACTGCTAAACACGTAAGTGTATTTCCTTTCCTTTTCATGTATTAAAATTTCCATACGGAGTTACGCTATATGCCTTCCTCTTTCTTTTAATGGTGGGGCTGACTGCCTATATCTACTGAGTCCATCCATACCTTACACCTGTTTGGAGGTCCATCTGGACGTCATATCTGGATAGAGCATCTGATCCCCTTGGTATATTTTACCACAAAGCTTGATTGACTCACTAGGTGTACACCTATTTGAGTTCAACCCCTCTGGTAAGCAGCTTCTGGTGTCTTTGGTGGTGGATCTACTATCAACTGTTATTACATCATACATATTTGAAGTTAAAGACTGTCACTATATTATATCCACATGTGGTTGAGGATTATCATTACACATAATTGAAGCTTGTCACTGACTTTTTTTTTGGACATCACACGTCCAAGTTCCTCTGTTTATAGACATCACATGTCATAATAGAGGACTGCTTAGAGTATTTTTGAGCACATCATTTATTATTCACGTTTTTTGTACTCATATTATTTGTTATGGTTTATGTGATCACATAAGCGCTGCACATTTCACCCAATTTGTAATTTTTGCAACTTTATCCACTGCTGTGCTGGCTGCTTTAGTTTTTTTTTTCAATTTTTGTTTGATCTCTTTTATAGGCAGCACGGTATATATTTGTTCATAATTTACGGCAACACTTATGCTGCTGTGGCGGTTGGGATCCTTGATGAGGGTATACAACAGGTATTTGATGAAACGGTGGGACCCATCTCGGGTATGAAGTCCTCCCGGTTGGTCTGGTTCAGTCTAGACTACCGGGTAGTAAGGTGGTAGGGGTCTGTGATCAGTTAGTGAGTACTCAAGGTGGTGTTTTGCAGCTGGGGACAGGATTTTACTTAGTGGTACCATAGATTCCAAAGTTGTGGAGGCGGTGTCGTCAAGGATCTGCAATCAGTTATTCGTATTGGAGCTGGAGCATTTAATAATGTTTATGTTTAAATATGGTTTTAAGTTAATAAAAGGCCGAACCGGCCATTTAAATCCAATACAGTGTCAGTGCCTTTATTTAGGGAAAAAAGGGGGTTGTAAGTTACAATTTTGAGTGGGGTAGTAAGTTATCTGAACTATAAAGGTCAATTATTCCGCGCTTAGGAAAAAAGGGAACTGCAGTTATCTGAACTACCCTAGTCATGTATATATGTAAAGTGAGCGTAAAAGGTTGGTACTATATACTGTATATACCTGTAAAATGTATGTGTGTCATGTCATTTTATGCTGAAAAGTTGTATGTGGGCAGGCCTAGACAGGCCATCTGGGAATTTTCTGGTGTTATGTAAAAGATAACAGACAGTACAACACTGCAGTGAGCACCTGAAATATCTATATCTACAATAAGGCACTTCACAGATCTGTAACAAGACAGTATAGATATGCAGAACTTACAGGTGCCAGCATGCTGAAAGAGTACTGCTCAGGTTTCATGCATACAAAGCTTAAAAAACACTGCTGTTACAGGGGTTTTTTTTTCAGCCTGTGAAATCACCTTTAACCAGGCCTGTGTCCATGCACACATAGGCATTTACCGGTGTATTAGAAGAGGAGCGTTTATAGCAGTGGCGGCTGGTGGGTTCTTCTTTTGGGGGGGCAGCAAACAAACAACACCCCCCAGCAGCGTGGCACAGCACTGACACAGCAGCCCCTCTCCACGGGCGATCCGTCACCCGCTCGTGTGGCGGGGCTGTGGTGTCCTCTCCTGCTCTCCTGGAGTGCGGGCAGCGGCTGTGCCGGCTCTGATGTCCGCTCCTCCAGCTTCCAGCTTCCTCCGCCTTGTCTCCTCTTCCGCCAAAGCACTAGGCATCCAATAGGAGCCAGCAGTGGTCCTGATGTCTTCCCCCTTGCTATCTGGAGACTGTCGGTTCCAGGACTGATTGCCACAAATAGATGGCTTCTACAAGCTATCATTTTCCACATGTATGCGAGTAGTTTTTTTAAATTGTTTTTATTAATAAGTTATCTTGGGATAATGCACAAGGCTGATGCACCCTCTTCTTTTTATCTTTTTTGCATCCAATAGGATTGCCTGGCGCTTTGGCCAACCGGGAAACAGGTCTCACAGACCTGCCTCCTGATTGGGCGTGAGGAACTTTAGTGTGATAATAACGAAAATTAATTCACTATGATTACACAACTGGGTGGCCCCAGAGCACAATGCTCTGCGCTCCGAGGCCACCCTTTCTTGAAGCCTATTAGAGCCTCTGGCTCTAATCAGGTGCTTAAAAAAAACACCCACCCACATTGGAATCCATGGTCCAGCAACACTGATATGTAGATCAGGGTGCCAAACGCATGGATAGGAAAGGCGGCGCTCGTGCGCCATCTATGGACGGGCTGCCACTGGTTTATAGGCTAAAAAAAAGATCAAAGGTGCATTCAGACGAGGAGCTGAAGAGCAGAACATACCTAAATGCTCATAAAAGCTAGATGTGTCTAGTGTTATCATGTCTCTCATGATAGGGTGCTGTATTGGTGATAGAGGACGCATGAAGGCATCAGACCAGATGCAGCCTTCAACAGGGTCCTTCCCCAAACTTGCAGCAGTCTTTAGGGCTATCCTGGACTATTCCTATATTGTCCTTCAGGAACTTTACCCTGCACTAAACCTATCTTTCCCTAGCCAATGGTTTTTCTGTCTCTATTTAGTCACTTCCCACACTGCAGGAGCGCAAGACTGACCCAAAGTGGGCCATTTAGAGCTCCTCTCAAGGTCAAATTTGGCTGCCAAAATCATGGAAGAACTGTGTTCAATCAGACGCTGGCTCCCCCAAGATGGCCACCAGAAGCCCAGTACAGAGGAAAAGTCATTTCTGTGTTTACTTCGGCCCTAAATCAGGAAGTAAGGGGGTAAGCTGTGGGTCACCATCTCCTTCTCAATGCTGTTGCCCATTTAAGAGGTATCACTGATCAGCGTGATACCCTGATGCATTGGGTCATTATACCGTGGGGATGGAAAGTATTCAGACCCCCTTAAATTTTTTACTCTTTGTTATATTGCAGCCATTTGCTAAAATCATTTAAGTTCATTTTTTTCCTCATTAATGTACACACAGCACCCCATATTGACAGAAAAACAGAATTGTTGACATTTTTGCAGATTTATTAAAAAAGAAAAACTGAAATATCACATGGTCCTAAGAATTCAGACCCTTTGCTCAGTATTTAGTAGAAGCACCCTTTGATCTAATACAGCCATGAGTCTTTTTGGGAAAGATGCAACAAGTTTTTCACACCTGGATTTGGGGATCCTCTGCCATTCCTCCTTGCAGATCCTCTCCAGTTCTGTCAGGATGGATGGTAAACGTTGGTGGACAGCCATTTTTAGGTCTCTCCAGAGATGCTCAATTGGGTTGAAGTCAGGGCTCTGGCTGGGCCATTCAAGAACAGTGATGGAGTTGTTGAGAAGCCACTCCATTTTAGCTGTGTGCTTAGGGTCATTGTCTTGTTGGAAGGTAAACCTTCGGCCCAGTCTGAGGTCCTGAGCACTGTGGAAAAGGTTTTCGTCCAGGATATCCCTGTACTTGGCCGCATTCATCTTTCCCTCGATTGCAACCAGTCGTCCTGTCCCTGCAGCTGAAAAACACCCCCACAGCATGATGCTGCCACCACCATGCTTCACTGTTGGGACTGTATTGGACAGGTGATGAGCAGTGCCTGATTTTCTCCACAAATACCGCTTATAATTAAGGCCAAAAAGTTCTATCTTGGTCTCATCAGACTAAAGAATCTTATTTCTCACCATCTTGGAGTCCTTCAGGTTTTTTTTAGCAAACTCCATGCGGGCTTTCATGTGTCTTGCATTGAGGAGAGGCTTCCGTTGGGCCACTCTGCCATAAAGCCCCAACTTGTGGAGGGCTGCAGTGATTTTTGACTTTCTACAACTTTCTCCCATCTCCCAACTGCATCTCTGGAGCTCAGCCACAGTGATCGTTGAGTTCTTCTTTACCTCTCTCACCAAGGCTTTTCTCCCCCGATAGCTCAGTTTGGCTGGATGGCCAACTCTAGGAAGGGTTCTGGTCATCCCAAATGTCTTCCATTTAAGGATTATGGAGGCCACTGTGCTCTTAGGAACCTTAAGTGCAGCAGAAATTTTTTTATAACCTTGGCCAGATCTGTGCCTTGCCACAATTCTGTCTCTGAGCTCTTCAGTCAGTTCCTTTGACCTCATGATTCTCATTTGCTCTGACATGAACTGTGAGATAAAGAGACTCCACCGCACAGGTAGATCCACACCGGAATGAACAAGTCCTTGACCTTCAGGGGAGAAGAGCCCCAAGTGCTGGCTAATGCTGAGACAGGTAGGAAGTATGCGAAAAAAGTTCTGGACAGCCGCACACCGGAAGAAATTTCAAGTGTCTTTTTTGAAGATACTGGATCATCAAGTACACATGACACCACAGCGAAAAAGTACAGGACAACAGCTGGCGCGTTTCACACTTGTACTAAGTGCGCGACTGCCTCAGGCGACCTGGACACGGCAGGAGCGGCGACTTGCAAAACGACTTCTGTATAGAAGTCAATGTAAGTCGCCCCCAAAGTCGTACTGGAACCTTTTTCTAAGTCAGAGCGACTTGCGTCGCTCCGATTAGAACGGTTCCATTGTACAGGACAGGACGCTACTTGTCAGGCGGCTAAGTCGCCTTAAAAGTCGTCCCAGTTTGAACTGGCACATAAGGTCTTATATAGACAGGTGTGTGGCTTTCCTAATCAAGTCCAATCAGTATAATCAAACACAGCTGGACTCAAATGAAGGTGTAGAACAGTGGTTCTCAACTCCTGTCTTCAGGACCCACTAACAGGCCAGGTTTTAAGTATAACGTTGGGGAGATGCAGACTAGAATACTGCAATCACTGAGCAAAAAATGATATCACCTGTGATGTATGTCAGTAATCTTGGAAAACTGGCCTGTTAGTGGGTCCTGAGGACAGGAGTTGAGAACCTCTGGTGTAGAACCATCTCAAGGATGATCAGAAGAAATGGACAGCACCTGAGTTAAATATATGAGTGTCACAGCAAAGGGTCTGAATACTTAGGACCATGTGATATTTCAGTTTTTCTTTTTTAATAAATCTGCAAAAATGTCAACATTTCTGTGTTTTTCTGTCAATATGGGGTGCTGTGTGTACAATACTAAGGAAAAAAATGAACTTAAATGATTTTAGCAAATGGCTGCAATATAACAAAGAGTGAAAAATTTAATGGGGGTCTGAATACTTTCCGTCCCCACTGTATCTTTGAAGGATCTGTCTGTGATCTTATTGCCATTGCTCATTTCATTACACGCACATGAATGTTCAGAAAGCTAATATGTGATTTATGGATACAACCAAACACACATACACACTTAGTTTAATATGATGTGACTTCACGACCTGCCTGTTGATTCAAATTTATCCCTGTCCTTGGTTTTAATTGCAAGTGCCTCCATTATGAGTAGTGTTTACAGTCATTAATTAAAAACTCTAGGCAAGCCGATAATTAATAGACAGTCTGAGTATTGGCAAATGTGAATTCGAGAGGGCCTCCTATTAAACAATCCTAAATTCCTCCTTTTGTTCAGATTCAGCTGTCTCCTGGCCTTTGAAATTAAAACGTGATATGGGGTTGTGCAGCCTACCAAAATACAGTAAAACTCAATTGTTAGGACAGTAAATAAGTAAATAACATACTGTATGTGCAAATATCAATTGCTCATAAGTCTAGTGTAAAGTGTAAATGCTAATAGTGACTTCATTGGGTTCTTAAACAAGCTGAAATATAGTAGGCATGTGCAATTCGTTTCGTTCCGAATTCTTTTTTTAACGAATTTCGACAAATTCGTTAATTCGGAAATATCCGAAATAACGAAAACCCGTTTAACAAATTTTTTCCGAATATTCGTAAATTCGATAAAATTGGACATTCGTAAATTCGGCCATTCGTACATTCGCAATTTACAAATGAACATTCGTACATTAGTAAATTAGTGAATTCGTAAATTTGTAAATTCTAAAATTCGGAAATCTGAAATAATAGTTAACTAATAATAACTTAACTATTACTAGTGATTTTTAAATTATAGGTATTGTAATTTCCTTTCAAATTTGGCTGTTAGTGAACGTAACACATACAAATTTATCCGAAGTTATGAATGATCCGAAAAAACGGAATGGAACATAATGAATTAATAATAATAAATAACAATAATAATAATAACAACGTTTTATTATTATTATTTATTATTAATTTGTTCCGTTCCATTTGTTTAGATGCAGCATTCGTTTTGGATAATTCGTAACTTCGGATAAATTCGTATTTGTTACGTTCACTGACAGTCAAATTTGAAAGGAAATTACAATACCTATAATTTAATAGTTAGTTACTATTTCAGATTTTTGAATTTTCGGGTTTTTGGATTTTCAAACTTCGAATTTACAAATTTCCGAATTTTCTAATTTACAAATGTACGATTTTACGAATTTACGAATGTACGAATTTACAAATGTACAAATGTAAAAATGTACGAATGAATGAATGTACGAATGAACGAATGTTCGAATTTACGAATGTACAAATGTACGAATGATCGCATTTACGAATTTACGAATGAACGAATTTACGAATCGCTATCATAACGAATGACCCGAAAAACGGAAAAAAATATAAACTAATGAAACTGAAACGAAAATGAACAAATTTTTTGGCTGTGCACATGTCTAAAATATAGTCCACGCTCCAAACGTGATATGTGTCAGCCACTTTCTTCTGACTCAGATAATATCCACGTGTATCATTAATGAACAATATAGTGTACTTCTACCTCCCGCTCCCACGCTCACAGAACTCTCACCTCATACAAAATAAATGTTGGCCTTTGAATAATATGTTCAATGGGCTGGTACGATACTCCAACACTCTCCTCTTCCAATAGATAAATACCCAGGGTACTATGGCACTGATTCCTTTAAGATGCCTGCAACCCCTTTACGCCTCCGGTACATCCGCTCAGCAACATGTTAGAATAAAGCAAACATGCCCCCCCATAGTGTAAAATTATAAAACAACAACCCTTTATTGCAATAGGAGAAACTCTTACCTTAAATTCAGTAAAACAGCGCTAAAATGTGGTGTATATTAAGCATAGCATCGTGTCTTGCATCACTTCCGGTTTCCAGGGCCCTGCACGTTGCGTCATGCCACATGACTTCATCAGGGGAATCAGATTGGTTAACTTTATCTATATTTATATACCATGCACAGCCATTTTGTTGAAGCTACAGTAATATCGTCAGTCGGCCATTTTTGATGTGACCACTGGCATTGAATATTCACCAGAGGACTAGAATAATAGTTGTGGTCGCCATTTTGTTGTGAATTACATTATGTCTGGATGTCAGAATGATCTCTTTGTGAATAGAGGTTAACAGAAATCACTTGGATGTTAAAAAGATGATGCAGTTGACCTGCAAATGTAGGAGTGATGTTCCACATGTGCATAATGTACTAGTAATAATTTTACATAATAGTAGTATCCTAATCATTACCATCTTTCTATCATACTGTTGATAACAGATGTATATACCATATTGCATGAATAAAATAAAAAAATGAGTATAAAAATAAAAAATAAAAAAAAGAGATCGTTCTGCTTTTGGGCCACTCCTTGCTGTGTGTTTTACATCCAAAACCAAGATGGAACCACCCAGCACCAATCATAAAATAATGCCTGATGCAAGGGACAGCAGCAGAGAGAAGGGATTTCTATTATCACACAAATTAGTGACACCAGAGATTTAATTTTGTTTGTTCTATTTTTTTTGTGTCATCTGTAGCATGAAGCATCTGAAGACTTTGTTTCTGATTAACAGAGCATGTAAAATTCTTATACATGTTGCTTTTTTTTTACGTTTTATTAAAGCATATCTAAACACAAAAGCAACAATTTTATATATTGCAACTCACCAATCCTTAAACGTTATGGCTGTATTCATTTTCTATGAAACTAATACAAGACATTTTGTGAATGGACAAGGTGACAGAAAATTAAATGACAGGATCCTTTTACTGTATGAGATCTCTCAGCGACAGCGACGGAAGTTTGACGCGGACGTATCTGGCGTGAATGAAACTAGGATTATTCCCTTACATGGCAGCCATCTGGACATAGGATAATCACCATTAGAGGCAACGTATTTATACACAGCAAAAGTCAAACAATAGTGTTTTCCTGGAGTTCTGCTTTTATTTCTGAGCTTGCCAGGATCCTGTGTGTTATACTTTATGTACACAGACCTTTATTTTATTACATCTGTGTCCTGATCATGCTCTGTTCAGTCATGCTCTGTTAGTCTGTTCAGTTCAGCTGTTCATCATAAGGTTCATCAAACCCTCTAGAAAATCTCATATACTCTGCTTGTCTGGAAGACAGGTACTAATAATTACATTTAGCACAGTGCATGCTCAGTACCCCTCTGCTTGATTATATGGCTAAGTAATAACAAAAAAATATTCTTTTAGGGCCATGTCTTACAAGCAGTTTTATAGTAGCGATGTGTATCAGAAACAGAATCGCTCTCTAGTATTTCTATTGAATTGCCATCAATAGAAGTGATTTCAGTGATTCGTGGCTCAGTAACTGAGCAGTTGTTGATTTTACATTATTTAAAGCAAGCTGTGGAACCGCCAGGCTTCTAGACTTCTAGAGAAAAATTTGTTCCTTTTCGTTTCATCGTTTTTTGTTTTTATTTTTTGTTTTTCAGGTCATTCGTTATGATCGAAATTCATAAATTCGAAAATTCGGAAGTTCGTAAATTCAAAAATCTGGAATTTTGGAAATCCGGAAATTTGGAAATTTGTGAATTCAAAAATTCAAAAGAAAATCCGAAAATTCAAAAGAAAATCCGAAAAATTCTAAATAATAACTAACTAGTAATAACTAACTATTAAATTCTAGGTATTGGAACTTCCTTTCAAATTTGGCTGTTAGTCAACGTAACGAATATGAATTTTTATGAAGTTACGAATTATCCGAAATAACGAATGCAGTATCTAAACGGATGGAACGGAATGAATTTATGATAATATTAATAATAAAAAAAAGTTTTTATTGTTATTATTGTTATTTTTTATTATTCTTATTTACGGCAACCATTATTTCAGGTAATTCTTAGCTTCGGATAAATTCGTATTCGTTACATTCTCTAACAGCCAAATTCCAATACCTATAATTTAATAGTAATAGTTACATGGTTGTAAACCTACGTGTTTTTTCACCTTAATGCATCCTATGAAAGGAAGTTCCAATACCTAGAATTTAATAGCTAGTTATTACTAGTTAGTTATTATTTAGAATTTTTTGGATTTTCTTTTGAATTTTTATATTCACAAATTTCCAAATTTCTGGATTTTACCTACCTGAGCCCTAGAACTTGAACCACGGGGACGCGCTGTCTCTCTGCCCGTGGGTTCTCGGCTCTTGATTGGATAGATTGATAGCATCACAGCCATTGGCTCCCACTGCTGTCAATCAAATCCTATGACACGGGCGCCAGGGGGCGGGGCCGGGTCCTGCATTCGGCTTCTATGGACGCCAAATGCTGGACTCGGGAGCGCGTTCACAAGGTAACCCCCCAGGAGAGCGCTTCTCCCAGGGGGTTATCTGATGTGGGGAGGAGCCACTAAAGCCGCCGAGGGACCCCAGAAGAGCACGAACTGGGCCACTCTGTGCAAAACGATCTGCACAGTGGAGGTAAGTATGATATGTTTGTTTTTTTTTGTTTTTAAACAAATCCTTACAATCATTTTAAGTTATTATTAGTTAGTTATTATTTCAGATTTTCGATTTCTCGGGTTTTCGAATTATCGTTCTTATTTTCGGATTTTCGTTCTTTTAAATTTTCGCTGTTATTTTCAGATTTTCGAAATTTCGGATTTTTGAATTTCCTAATTCCCAATTTTCTGAAATTTTTGATTTTTGAATTTAAATATCCGTATTTCCGAATTTTCGAATATTCGAATTTATTTTGATCTGTTAATTCGGATATTTCAGAATTAACGAATTTGTCAAAATTCGTTAAAACGAATTCGGAACAAAACTAATTGCACATGTCTACCAGCTTCAGTAGCTTATCACTGAAGCTGCTGATGATCATGGAACACCAGCGATTTGAGGATGCATAGACAAGCAGGCCACTACTTATGAAACTAGCAAACTAGCAACTTTGTAAGACTCTATGCACACTTGCTTAAAAAAAATGCTCCTAGCAGCAGCTTTTGAGCATTTTTTCCTGCTTCTAGAAGGAAAGGGTGTTATCCTATGGGGTGGATTTACTAAAAGCAAATAGACTATGCACTTTGCAAAGAGTAGTTGTACTCTGCAAGAGCATTTGTTCCAGAGCTTAGTAAATGAGGTAAAGATTCACCTTGCAAAGAACACCCAACCATGTGCAAGGAAAATAAAAAAAACTAAATTTTTGCTTGCGCGTGATTGGATGATAGAGTCAGCAGAGTCTCTCCTCATATACTAAGCTCTAGGGCAACTGCTCTTGCAGAGTGCAACTGCACTTTGATGTATCTGTCAAAACTCGCTTCCTTAAAAAGAAAAAAATCAAAAGTGGTAAAGGAGGGGGTGAGGAGGAGATAAAGTAGAAATTTCCTTTCGGGTGAAATTCCACTTTAATAGTTGTCAATATTATGATTATGATTTTGGTTTGCCATGTTTTACTTTCAAGCAGACCTTATCCATGAGTCAGCAAAACAAGACTACCATAACATACCTCCTAAGGTTTTGCGATAGGAATGAGGAACACCTACTAACAAAGGTATGTAGGCATAGGACCCGCCCCCTGCTACACCCCTTAAAGGAGAATTAACCAAAAAAAGGTTAATTAAATCCACAAGTGTTTTTTTTTTTTTTTTACCACTACTATTCCTTTTTATATTGGCTTTTAAAATGTACAAATGCAGCAATTTAGAAATTGGATGAAAGGTTTAGCACTGGGAAATACTTTTTGAAAGATAGAAAGTCTATTTTATATACAACTATATAGATCAGACCAAAATGAGGGACAAATGAGGAGGAAAGAGGGACAGAGGGACATTGCTCCAAATCAGGAACAGTGCCTGGAAATCAGGGACAGTTGGGAGCTATGCCATAATAAAGTTCTATTTGTTTCCTTTGTGGAGAAGATAGTCATTCTATGAGCTGGGGCTGCATTGGCTACAGATCAAGGTTTGATCGCATTCTGAGTTTGGTTAATCATGAGTGAATCATGGGAGGACATATGATGTACAAATATGTAGGCGACGGTTACCCTGCAGTGAACACTAAATGTCAAAACAATTACTTTTATGAAAATCCTTACAGATGAGCAGCATCTCTTCTAATCAACAGGGAATTCATGAGCAGATGCCTTAAGGGCCCTTTCACACTGGGGCGGTTTGCAGGCGCTATTGCGCTAATAATAGCGCCTGCAAACCGACCCGAAAGTGCCGCTGCTTTGTATCCAGTGTGAAAGCCCCGAGGGCTTTTACACTGGAGCGGTGCGCTGGCAGGACGGGAAAAAAAGTCCTGTCAGCAGCATCTTTGGAGCGGGGAAGGAGCAGAGTATTCACCGCTCCTTCCCCGCTCCTGCCCATTGAAATCAATGGGACAATGCAGCTATACCGCTGGCAAAGCGCCTCTGCAGAGGCCCTTTGCGGTGGTTTTTAACCCTTTCTCGGCCGCTAGCGGGGGTAAAACCGCCCCCGTTAGCGGCTGAATACCGACGGTAAAGCACCACTAACAATAGCGGCGCTTTACCGCCGCCCCCGCCCCAGTGTGAAAGGGGCCTAATGAATCAGAGCAGAACGGCATGGATGTCACTTTCGTGACACCTGTGTTAGTTCAGTTTTATTCCTCATTGAGCTAAACAGACCCATGTTAGGTTTCTGGGCAGGCGGTTGTAAACAAATGTGCATTTGTTTACATCTTTTACCTCCGATTAGGTTAAAAAAAAACTAAAAAGGATGCAATCTTTCTTTTTTTTTTGTACCGGGAGGACGACTGGGAATGAGTCAGATGTAAAAAGATGTCATCCACCAGCCTTTAGGTTAACATTGATCTTCAGATCTACATGAAAGAACAGTAATGTAATATATTGCAGGTTACCAGGCCTTAGATGTGGTGGCTGAAATAGTTTCCTTTTTTTTAGACTTTTGTTTCCAAATTCTCACCTGGTGATCCTGCCAGTAACGTACTTCCTGTCATAAGGTGAGAACAATCACACACTGTACAATGTTGTACAATGTTGTCTGCCGAATACAGGAAGTGTTTAGAACTACAGAACATCCCCTGCTCCCCTCATCTTCCTAACATAGGGGACAGGTATTTTGTAGTTCACAGTGATAGCTGGGAACAAAACTAACTGATAGCAGGCAGCAGAGGCAGTGAGAACTTTTTTGGGGGGAATTATCAGATAGATTTAAAAACAACCACACCAAAAGGGCAGTTTATTGTTCTTTAAATACACTTTAAAGCGGTTCTAAAGGCAGGCGTTTTGCATCGGAAAAAGCGGAGCTCCACCCAAAAGGGGAAGCTCTGCTTATCTGCCCCCCCCCACCACCACCACCACCACCACCCCACTGACACATTTGGCACCTTTTAGTGGGGAGCGGGTACCTGGTTTCGACAGGTACCCGCTCCCACTTCCGGCTCAGTTCACTGCGGCGAAGTGAGACAGAAGTTCGCCCTCCCCTCCTTCCTCCCGCATTCGGCCCATTCACAGACCGCAGAACAATTCGCACATGCACAGTAGGAAACCAGCTGTGAAGCCGCAAGGCTTCACTGCCGGTTTCCCTTAGCCAAGATGGCGGCGCCAGCACCCGAGAGCCAATTCAAGAATCGGCTCAGGTGAGGATACTGCTGGATGCCTGGACAGGTAAGTGCCCTAATAGTAAAAATCAGCAGCTACAGAAGTTGTAGCTGCTGACTTTTAATTTTTTGGGAGGGGGACGGGACCTCGTCTTTAATGCCCTCTCTGCATTAAGGACAAAACCTTCTGCATGCATCTGGATGAGGAATGTAATTGAGAATATACAGCAAGATAGACTAATAGAAAATAAAACACATTTTCCTTCCACACAAATGTTAGTAGGCAAATGATACTTAGAAAAATAACCTATACAAAATACTTCCCATGCTGTTACTGTAGTGTGTTCAGCTTTTTATGACCCGGAAGCACATAAACCGAATGCTAATTTAACAACACAGGCCAATTAAGGATACGATTTTACACCTCGTTTCACACATCCCCCAGTACACATGAATTATTCACATGGTACATATATTAGAGCAGTATACATGTTAAAGAGGAACTGTAAACCTTTATTGTTTTCTGTATATATGCAAAGGAGTCGGCCTAATGTAATTTTATCTGGGTGTTTTTAACATTGTAAAACATTTGTTCTATATTAGGTTTGTAGTTATACTGTATGTTTACATGCAGGCAGACATATTTGCTCATTGCATACTCAAGCTCTGATTCCTACTTAGACGTTCTATGCACAGTGACTGCATTTAAATGATGCCTGGCCTCAGATCCAAATACTTATATACATATATATATATATATATATATATATATATATATATATATATATATATATATATATATATATATATATAATGAACTTCAGGTGGGTTACCCTCTTTTCTTAGATCCGTCCGATCAAGGCACCGTCAAGGTGGACTCCCAACCTTCCACCATAAATGGCCAAAACAGCCTGACGAAGAGCGATGTGCGCTCGGAACTGTACAGTGGCTTGCTTCAATTGAAATATTTTCAGTAAAGATACTTTTGCATCAAGCATTGATCCACGTCTTTTTATATATATATATATATATATATATATATATATATATATATACTGTATATACAGTGCCTTGAAAAAGTATTCTTGCCTCTTGAAATTTTCCAGTTACAACCAAAAGCGTAAATTTATTTTATTGGGATTTTATTTGATAGACCAAGACAAAGTGGCACACAATTGTGAAGTGGAAGGAAAATTATAAATGGTTTTCAAAATATTTTACAAATAAATATGTGAAAAGTGTGGCATGCATTTGTATTCAGCCCCCTTTACTCTGATACCCCTAACTAAAATTTAGTGGAACCAATTGCCTTCAGAAGTCACCTAATTAGTAAATAGAGTCCACCTGTGTGTAATTTAATCCCAGTATAAATACAGCTTTTCTGTGAAGCCCTCAGAGATTTGTTTGAGAACCTTAGTGAACAAACAGCATCATGAAGGCCAAGAAACACACCAAATAGGTCAAGGATAAAGTTGTGGAGTAGTTTAAAGCAGGGTTACATAGTTACATAGTTACATAGTTAGTAAGGTTGAATAAAGACACCAGTCCATCCAGTTTAACCTGAGTGAGTATGGGTGCGTATCTACAATCATCCCCATTTATTTAAGGTACCCATGTAGCGCTGCCAATTCACGAAGCACTCCACACATACATCGTACACCCACATTGGTCCCTACTCTCAAGGAGCCCACAATCCATGGTCCCCAACTCACATTCATATACTAGGGCCAATTTTTTTGAACAGAAGCCAATTAACCTACCAGCATGTCTTTGGAGTGTTATAAAACAACATCCCAAGCTTTGAACATCTCACGGAGCACTGTTCAATCCATCATCTGAAAATGGAAAGAATATGGCACAACTGCAAACCTACCAAGACATGGCCGTTCACCTAAACTGACAGCTCGGACAAGGAGAGCATTCATCAGAGAAGCAGCCAAGAGGCCCATGGTAACTCTGTAGGAGCTGCAGAGATCCACAGCTCAGGTGGGAAAATCTGTCTACAGGAGAACTATTAGTAGTGTTCTCCACAAATCTGGCCTTTATGGAGGAGTGGCAAGAAGAAAGCCATTGTTGAAAGAAAGCCGTAAGAAGTCCCGTTTGCAGTTTGTGAGAAGCCATGTGGGGACACAGCAAACATGTTGAAGAAGATTCTCTAGTCAGATGAGAACAACATTGAACTTTTTGGCCTAAAAGGAAAATGTTATGTGTGGCAGAAAACTAACACTGCACATCACCCTGAACACACCATCCCCACCGTGAAACATGGTGGTCATGGCATCATATTGTGGGGATGCTTTTCTTCAGCAGGGACAGGGAAGCTGGTCAGAGTTGATGGGAGGATGGATGGAGCCAAATACAGGACAATCTTAGAAGAAAATCTGTTAGAGTCTCCAAAAGACTTGAGAGTGGGGCAGAGGTTCACCTTCCAGCAGGTTAACAAACCTAAACATACAGCCAGAGCTACAATGGAATGGTTTAGAATAGAACAAAGCATATTCATGTGTTAGAATGGCCCAGTCAAAGTCCAGAATTCAATTGAGAATCTGTGGCAAGACTTGAAAATTGCTGTGCTCAGATGCTCTCTGTCCAAACTGACAGAGCTTGAGCTATTTTGCAAAGAAGAATGGGCAAAAATGTCACTCTCTAGATATGCAAAGCTGGTAGGGACATCCCCAAAAAGACTTGCAGCTGTAATTGCAACGAAAGGTTGCAAGCCCTCTGAGTCAATACAAAGTATTGACTCAGAGGGCTGAATACAAATGCATGCCACACTTTCAGATATTTATTTGTAAAAAAATTTGAAAACCATCTATCATTTTCCTTTCACTTCACAATTATGTGCCACTTTATGTTGGTCTATTACATAAAATCCCGGAAATTGATAGACAGTCATTGGTTGGCATGTAAATTCCCATCATCCCTCTAAACATTGAAGAGTAACAAACCTCAAAACTGGGATTTTAAAGGCAATTATTAAAAAAAGAAAAAATGTATAATAAAGAAAATTATATATATAAAAAAAGTAGAATTTATTGATACAAAATACGAGTCATAAAAACAAAATTCTTATGGAAGCAAGCCACAAGAAAAACATATATGTACATGCATGGAAAGTATTACATAATTATAGACAAAGGTGGTAGACTCCTATTACATAGGCATAAACCATCCAAGCGGGTAGCCTAGAAGATAGGTAGTGAAGAAGTCCAACGCGTTTCGAAACAATACATACAATTCTTATGTTCATCAGGGATTGTTACCACCTCTGAAATATAAAGTATATGAATATATTGAAGTACAGAAATTGTATTTTACCATTAAAACATTAATTGTGGTGTATAGTGAACACTTCTCAATACAAGAAAACATATAAACAATCAACTTACATATCAATTACAATTGATCTGGAGAAAGAAAACCCTCAGCACCCAGAACTCGTCCTGAAGGTTTGTATACACCTTGCATCATACAAAAGGGCCGTGGGGTGTAACACCCAACAGGGGCGTCAAAAAACAAAGGAGATCCAGAAATGATTATCCCAATTGTTAATGAGGAGGGAACTTGGAATCAGAATTTTAATTTCAATTAGAAAGTGCACATAAACCAATTATGTACGTGTCTAATGGAAAGATCCGGACCCCAAAGGCGAGGACACCCCTGGGGCAACCGCAGCTCACCCCACAAGGGGAAAAGCTGCAACCCCAGGTGCGCCCCCCCACCCACAGAGCCGGCAGCAATCCATAGAATAAGACACATATAACCAAAAAATTTCATAGAAAAAGCCATATTGTAGTTGTAGGCAATTCCTGAATCCAAAAGGGGGACACCTAGATTATAGTGGCCCCTGCAATGATCATTCCAATCAACAAACAGGAGGACCTATGATAACAAATTGTTGATTTCAGTTAAGAGGTGCACATAAAGAAATTGCCAGTATGTTTCAGGGAAACAGATGAGGTCCCCCATCCCAATAAAATAAATTTTCATTTTTGGTTGTAACATCGCAGAGTTTGGAAAATTTCAAGGGGTATGAATACTTTTTCAAGGCACTGTGTGTGTGTGTGTATATATATATATATATATATATATATATATATATATATATACCTAAATTGTGCTTGGAGGCTGTGACCACCTGTTAACAGGACCCTGTTGCCAGACCATTAATTTCAACAATCCCTTGTGTAGACATCCAAAAGCTATGAGACTGGTGCCACCCTCTTAGATGTGAGGTCAGCAGCCCCTGAGGACTTAGAGCTGTCATTCAAGTGATACTCTGTGGTAAGGATGAGCTCCGGCGTGTTCGCACACCCCACATGCAGAGCCTGCCAGGAAGTTGACACTGCGCTGCGCTAATCACAGGCAGTGAGACATTTCCCGATCTCTGCAGCCGCACATCGGGACAATGTCTCACTGCTTGTGATTAGCGCAGCGCAGTGCCGACTTTCTTGAAGGCTCTGCACATGGGGTTTGCGAACACGCCGGAGCTCATCCTTACTCTGCGGTATTCCCCTAAACTTCTTCCTTGGCTGCAACATCAGAAGTTATGTAGGGAGGTGAGGGGTAGTGGAGGAGCTGGGCCAGCACAGAGAGAAATTAGGCTATGACATAAGAGGAGGAGGTGGTGATGCTAGGGAATTGAGTTACGTTTTCTAGCAAGATCTCAGACACATTGCAAGTTAATTAAAAATCTGTTTATGCAAAGGAAAAACACGGTAGTTAAGCATTTATACACTTGATTTCACCTGTGCTTTTACCTGAAATCTGTTAAATCACAACTCTTTGGCAGAGAAAAGTGGACCCCTTCCCCCACACACACTACATGCTTGCTAAACCTAGGGCGTGAAATGAGAGGCTTACCTACCTGCCTCCCTGCTCTAGCCAGCGCAGACTCTGCCCTTTTCTCCCCAAACTTCCAGTCTGTGGGCAGATCTTTGGCATCATTACATATAATGCAGGGCTATTAACCTTTACATTCCATATAGGGTTAGGGCTGGAGTATGACCTCAGCCCAGAGCAGCTTACCAGAAAGGCTGTGGCACACCGATTGCATGTATTGACAGCGCCTGCTAGAGTGGGGAGAAAGTAAGTAATTCAACTCATTGCAATCTTCTAGACATAACAAGCATTAACCCTTGCAGTGTGAGGGGAGGGGGGGGGGCACTGCCAGGGTATTTTTGTTGTTGTCCCAGGGTTGGGTCTCTTTAACATGCAAGGTTCTCAAGTAAATCTCTGCACATTTCTATATACCAAGAAAAAGCTCTCTGGCGACTGTATCGATGGGAGGTGTTGCCAGTGGTGAGGCAGATGCTAAGGTGCTGGGGCTATTGCTGGGTAAGGACAGCATTGTGCGGGAAGGTAGCAGCTAACATGAGAGCCGGTGTTACACAGACCGAGCTACATCCTACCTGTGTGTAATGCCCCATACACACGATCAGAAATTCGGCCAGCAAAAGACCGATGAGAGCTTTTGGTCGGAAGATACGACCGTGTATATGCTCCATCGGACTTTTGCTGGCGGAATTCCCAAGTCTATTGTTTAGGGTCAGAAAATAACATTTCTGTGCAGGTTTTAATGACCTAAAACATTCACAATAGTAGACTACTACTATCAGATCTACTGCCTAGGTTTTAGGCTCGATTCACATCTATGCATGTTGCTTTTGAGCGTTTTTGGAGTTCTTTTTGTGATGCTTGCCACGTTTTTGAGCAGCGTTTTTGCAGCGTTTTTACAGTTTTGTGGCGTTTTTGCCGCGTTTTGCGTTTTTTTTTTTTACAGTTTTTTTTAGACTGTATACAGTCTACAAAAAGGCATTGATGTGAACATGTTCCATAGGAACCCATGTTAAAAATTTCCCATGCATTTCTGCAAAATGCAAGATGCATCAAAAAACGCGCTAGTGTGAATGGAGCCTTAGGTTGTGTGGCATGACTGATAAGCAGCATTTTTTTTTTCTTTGTGGCAGGAAAGAGGTGCTTTGTACTTTGCATGTGAAATTTAATAGGCCCACTATATTCTTTTTTTTTTTTCTGTTTTATATACCAAAAGCATGATAGTAAAATAAACATCCATGCACATACTGACGTAGAAATTTTGGCTATACACTGCGCGTAATCCATGTCGCCTATAGAGTGCCCTTTCAGCCTTTTGGTATAATGCATCTTAGTAAACCCCTGTTTCCCCTATAAGTAAACAGACATGACCACCATCCTTACATCCTTAGCTCCACAGCTTGAATGTCCCTCTCGAGCCTGTCGTCTGTTTATTTAGAGTACTTAACAATAGAGCTTGATGGTTTCACAATCAGCCAATCAAGCACAGGCATTCCTTCAAACAGGAGGAGTTATACAAATCTCAACCAATGAACAATGACTAGGGGAGTCTATGGGCGTGTCTCGGACACATTATAGCATGTAGTATAAAGGCAAAGGACACACCACTGCCATACCTCCAGTCAGGGGCGTTGCTAGGGGGTGGCTTTTGGGGCTATAGCCCCGAATCTGGGGCCAATAGCCCCGAGTCTCTGCAGGGGTCCCCAAAGGGGAAGGGGAGGCTCTCTGGGGACCCTTATGTAAGTGAGGGGCTCTCTGGGGACCCTGATGCAAGGGAGAGGCTCTCTGGGGCCCTTATTTTAAGGCAGAGGCTCTCTAAGTACCCAGATTTAAGGGGGAGGCTCTCTGGAGACCCTAATGTAAGGGGGGCTCTCTGGGAATCCTGATGTAAATTGGGGGCCCTCTGGGTACCCTGATGAAAGGGGGAGTCTCTCAGAGGACTCTGATGTAAGGAGGAGGCTCTCTGGGGACACTGATATAAGGGGGGGTCTCTCTGAGGACCCTGATGTAAAGGGGGGCTCTCTGGGGACCCTGATGTAAGGGGGCTCTCTGGGGACCCTGATGTAAGTGGGGGGCTCTCTGGGGATATATATACACACACACGTATATATTACTGTATATACATGTGTATGCCCGCCCAGGCGTATGACTTTCTTTACTACGCTGCTGTGGGCTCTAGCCCCAGATCTTTTGTAGACCTAGCAACGCCCCTGCCTCCAGTAATACAGACCATGAGGATTAATGAGCAAAAAATAGTTGGTTTAGAGGCCTTTCACACTGCCAGCGCGGGGGTATTGGTGGTAAAGCAACGCTAGTTTTAGCGGCGATTTACCGTTGTTTTTGCATCACTTTTCGGGTGCTAGCGCGGCACTTTTAACCCCCGCTAGCAGCCGAATAAAGGTTTAAAAGTGCCCGCAAAGCGCCGCTGCCGAGGCGCTTCAATGGGCTGGGGGGCTGTAGGAGATGGTGTATACACCCCTCCTACAACGCCTTAAAGAAGCTGCTTGCGGGACTTTTTTTGACGCCCTGCAAGTGCACCGCCCCAGTGTGAAAACACTCGGACTTTCACACTGGGATTGCAAATGAGGCTTTTTTCAGGTGCTTTACAGGCGCTATTTTTAGCGCTAAAACGCCTCCAATGTGAAAGGGGTCTTAACCCAAAAAAAATGTATCACTACTTTTCCTAGTTTGGCTTTTCAAAGTAGCAAATAGTATAATCTGAAAATTTGATAAAATGTTTAGTGGAGAAAAACACTTTTCATAGTTGTATTATATATATATTTATACATTTTCATAGAGCTCAGAAAGAGGGACAGTACCTCCAAATGAGGGACAATTGGGAGGAATGTCCATACATACTATAAAAGGGACATGCTCATGCTCAACTAGTATTGGCAGCAGTAAACCAGTAAAGGAAGACATGTGGACACCTAGAAACCATCCAAGTGGGGTTGTACTTCCCTTCTGTTCATCAAGGCACCTTAACAAATACACAATTCAATGCAAAAGAGCTTTCTATATCCAGTCTATAGCATTTTAGTGGATCTAAAAGCTCAATAATTTTTACTTGAATGCATTCTGTGCATGAAGGTAAAAAACCTTCTGTGTGCAGCAGCCCCCCCCCCCCCAATACTTGAGCCCCATCTCAATCCAGTGATGTGCACAAGAGCCTCGGCACTGGGCCTGAGGACTCTCACTACTCATTGGCTGAGGCAGCAGTGGGAGCCATTGGCCTGTGAGCCAATGAGGAGAGAGAGGGAGCAGGGCCAAGCCGCAGCTCGGTGTTTAAATGGACACGCAGAGCCGCAGCTCAGGAGCGAGCCTGCTTGGGTGCCCCCTAATAATGAGGTCTGATGTCCAGATAAGATGTGGACCTAGGAATGCTGGCTTTATTTTACTCCAACCAATGCCTCCAGGCTCCAGTACCCATCATATGATTTAAGATTTTGAGAAAACAAAAAGTTTGTTTTTACCACATCAGCCACTAACCCTGGAACCCCTCACCATGTGACACAAATACACCATCCACAATTCAGCTAACCAGCGCCTCACAATACATACTCTAGTCCCACTGATAGCAAAATCACCATTGAAGGCAAGAATATTCTATAGATTAAATATTCTCAAATCTTCTTTTATGGAACTATTGTTCTTCTTTACAGCAGCTCTGCCTGCCCATTAAACCTGCTATGTTCAGCCAATCACTATACTATGGAGGGAGATAATACTGGTTATTTAACAATATACTTATGTCTTATTTAATTACTTTGTATTTTTATAAGCTGTACCTGAAGCTGTCTGTACTTGTAGAAGCATATTTTTGTCTGATCATTCGGAGATCCCAAGTTGTGTATATACACTATGCAGTGTATGTTGGGCAGTGTCCCTGTTCTGCTCAATAGGATGCGCAGTGTGCTGCTGACTTGTCTTTGCTGAATCAGCGAAGAGCAATACATGAGCAACCTCATTTCCCAATGCACCAGATGATCTCTTGTAATGAGACTGTTCACATTCCATACACTAATACATTACCCTGTAATTTCCCCCCATTTTTTTTATGTCACAGCTGACTTGAATAGGTAACACTAGGCCAAACACAAAAATTAATAAATGCAAAAAAGAGAAGAACTATTTACCTAATCCTGTTTTTTGTCTTTGGATGCACACTGTGTGATATTTGGGCACATGTATTAAATTAAAGGAATTTTTCATTAAAGGTAAGGGAAAACTCATAATTCCAGGCATATACTGTACTGATTTTCTAGTGGAAACACAGGCACACAGGATAGAACTGAAAAAAATCTGATATTTTCCATAGGACAAAATTAACTTTGCATATAACTGGTGTATTCCTTAACCACTTCAATACCGGGCACTTTCACGCCTTCCTGCCCAGGACAATTTTCAGCTTCCAGCGCTGTCGCACTTTGAATAACAATTGCACGGTCATGAAACACTGTACCCAAATTAAATTTCTATCATTTTTTTTCCCACGATAGCTTTCTTTTGGTGGTATTTGAGCACCGCTGGGGTTTTAATTTTTTCCTAAACAAACTAAAAATGACTGAAATTTTTTTAAAAAAAAGGGGTTCTTCGTTTCTGTTATACAATTTTGTTATCTCCTTCACTGACGGGTATTGATGAGGCGGCACTGATAAGGCCGCACTGATGGGCACTAATGAGTTGGCACTTATAAGGTGGCACTGATGCGGAGGCACTGATATGCAGCACTGATGGGGACCGATAGGTGGCACTAATATGCAGCACTGATAGGCACTAATAGGCGGCACTGACAGGCGGCATTGATGGGCACAGACCGGCAGCACTGATGGGCACTGTCCAGCGGCACTTATGGGCACTGACAGGCTACACTGATAGGCGGCACTGATTGGCACTGACAGTTGGCATTGATGGACACTAATAGATGGCACTGATTGGCACTGACAGTTGGCATTGATGGACACTAATAGATGGCACTGATGGGCAGCACACTGATTGGGCAGGTACTGACAGGTGTTAATGCTGGGCACTGATTGGCACTATGATGGACACTGGCACTATGGTGGGCACTGATTTGCACTTTATTGGGCACTGACAGGAGTTAATGATGGGGCACTGACTGGCAGCTGCTGGGCACTGATTGGCAGCTGATGGGTACATTTGATGGGGGCTGTGTTGATAATCAATGTGCTGATTATCAGCTCAGACCCCCCTCTGACAGGGAGAGCCGCCGATCGGCTCTCCCTGTCAGCGTGAACCGAGGAATGCCGTTTACCGCCACTTCCTGGTTCACGCGATGATCAGCTGTGATTGGTCACAGCTGATCACGTGGTATGGAGCCTCTGTCAGAAGGTCCTTACCATGATCGGAGATGCGGGGTGTCAGACTAACACGCCACACTCATGATCGCCGTGCTGCGCGCCCCCACAGGCGCGCTTTGACATGTTATCCTACTGAACATCATATGACGGCCAGTCAGGATAACAGAACCACCGCCCGGCCGTCATTCTGCTATAGGCAAGGCGGGAAGTGGTTAAAAGGAGAAGTTCAGGGTACATATAAAACAAACACACATACTCTTCTCTATGCTGCAGCATTAGCGTAATGCTGAAGCTGTCCTACATCAGCTCTAAGAGTACTGAACAATCACATCACTGCTGATCGCTCAGCTCTCAGTTTGCTCCAAGCGGAGAGCAGTGACTGTCAGTCAGCCCTCTCTGTTCTGCCCCTTCAGCACTCACTGGAGCACCGGGGTGGAGAGTTTTTAGCAGAGAGCTATGTTGAAGTGTAAAAATTTGGGAGGAGGAGAGGAGGAATGGGAGGGGGAGCCCTGTGCAGGGGGGGGGGGGGGGGTTGGGATAGGGCAAAGGGGAATGTATTACAATTTTTAGATTTCTGATGAAGAGATGTAGTAATTTTTGTGTATAAATGATTTCGTATATCAAAACAACTAATTAATATTATTCTAACAACATAAGGTAGACACTTACTTAAAAATTTGATACCCGGGGCTTGTGGTACAAAGATACATTTAAAAAGCTTGAGCCTTCTCATTTTATTGTTACTCAACCCACTTGGGCACTAAATCAATTAGTGTTAGTGCTATCTAGGAAATGTTTCAGCTGTGATAACATCAGTGAGTCATCTCAGTTTACAATTAAAGTAGATGTGCACTCTTACTGGATGACATTTAGTTTGCTAAAGCAGTGCATAAAATAAATCGTCAATAAATTCTGTTTTCATCTTCTTTGCATCTTGGTGCTGCTTTACTCCTCCGGCCTTTTTTGGCCACTTCCTGTCTACATATACTTGCTCCAACATTGGCTGCAAATCATTGCTCTGGACCAGCTTGCTAATAGTGACAACAGTGGACAATGCTTGTGCCATGTGGGTTGGCATTTCAGTTTGTAGTCTCTACTATGGGTACGTGTGCCATGGTGACATCGCAGGAGCTCAATTGAGAGACTTTTGTAAACCCATTACAAGAAGTGCCTGAACATGGACCTTGGTAGCAGGATCAACAGATATCTTTATGAAAACTACAGGTTACTTGACTACTTGATTAAACAGACTTCTTAAGACTAATTCTAGGATGGGCTACAATTTTTTTTTCACATACAATATCTCCCAAAAGTGTGTACACCCCTCACATTTTTGTAAATATTTAATTATGCCTTTTCATGTGACAACACTGAAGAAATGACACTTTGCTACAATGTAAAGTAGTGAGTGTACAGCTTGCATAACAGTGTAACTTTGCTGTCCCCTCAAAATAACTCAATAGACATCCATTAATGTCTAAACCGCTGACAACAAAAGTGAGTACACCCCTAAGTGAAAATGTCCAAATTGGGCCCAATTAGCCATTTTTCCTCCCCAGTGTCATGTGACTCGTTAGTGTTACAAGGTCTCATGTGTGAATGGGGAGCAACTGTGTTAAATTTGATGTTATCTCTCTCACTGTCTCATACTGGTCACTGAAAGTTCAACACTCTCTGAGGATGTAAAAAAAGTATTGTTGCTCTACATAAAGATGGCCTAGGCTATAAGAATATTGGCAAGACTCTGAAACTGAGCTGCAGCACGGTGGCCAAGACCATACACCGGTTTAACAGGACAGGTTCCACTCAGAACAGTCCTCGCCATGGTCGACCAAAGCAGTTGAGTACACGTGCTCAGCCGTCTTTGGGAAATAGATGTATGAGTGCTGCCAGCATTGCTGCAGAGGTTGAAGGGGTGGGAGGTCAGCCTGTCAGTGCTCAGACCAATACGCCACACACTGCACAAAATTGGTCTGCATGGCTGTCGTTCCAGAAGGAAGCCTTTTCTAAAAATGATGCACAAGAAAGCCAGCAAACAGTTTTGCTGAAGACAAGCAGACTAAGGACATGGATTATTGGAACCATGTCCCGTGGTCTGATGAGATCAAGATAAACTTACTTGGTTCAGATGGTGTCAAGCGTGTGGCGGCAACCAGTTGAGGAGTACAAAGACAAGTGTGTGTTGCCTACAGTCAAGCATGGTGGTTGGAGTGTCATGGTCTGGGGCTGCATGAGTGCTGCCGGAACTGGGGAGCTACAGTTCATTGAGAGAACCATGAATGCCAACATGTACTGTGACATACTGAAGCAGAGCATGATCCCCTTCCTTTGGAGACTGGGCCGCAGGACAGTATTCCAACATGATAACGACCTCAAACACACCTCCAAGACAACCACTGCCTTGCTAAAGAAGCTGAGGGTAAAGGTGATGGACTGACCAAGCAGGTCTCCAGACCTAAACCCTATTGACCATCTGTGGGGCATCCTCAAATGGAAAGTGGAGGAGCGCAAGATCTCTAACATCCACCAGCTCTGTGATGTCATCATGGAGGAGTGGAAGAAGACTCCAGTGACAACCTGTGAAGCTCTGGTGAACTCCATGCCCAAGAGGGTTAAGGTAGTGCTGGGAAATAATGGTGGCCACACAAAATATTGACACTTTGGGCCCAATTTTGACATTTTCACTTAGGGGTGTACTCACTTTTGTTGCCAGCGGTTTAGACATTAATGGCTGTGTGTTGAGTTATTTTGAGGGGACAGCAAATTTACACTGTTATACAAGCTGTACACTCACTACTTTACATTGTAGCAAAGTGTAATGTCTTCACTGTTGTCACATAAAAAGATAAAATAAAATATTTACAAAAATGTGAGGAGTGTACTCACTTTTGTGAGATACTGTAGTTTAGTACTGTGCAACATCCAGGGCTTCTGATAAGGCAGTACAGCCAGGCCTCCTGTACTGGGCCCTGCCCCATCAGTTCAGACGGAGAGGGGGGGGGGGTCTGTGCACCTGCTGAGGGCTGCCTGTACTGTCTTATTGTAGACATTCTTCTGCCTCCCCCTGCTGCGCTGCTAGCTTCTCCTCCTCTTTCTCTCTCTGGCTGCACTTCAGGGGGATTGGTCCTGGCACATGTGTCCCTTCCATTTTCTGTCCAGACCCCCGTGTGCCCCTTTCCCCACAGCGCTGCTGGCTTCCCACTTCTCCTCTCCCACTGTCAACTGCTATGGGCACACAGGAAGATGCTTCAGGATGGAGAGTGGGGGAAGGGATCATTTACCGGCCCCTTCTTACCTGTCACAACTTCCTGAAGATGGCTCATTTGATTGGCTCATTTGATTGGCTGAAACATATAGAGGTTGTCTTGCATCATCGCGACACACTTCCGGTCCCGGAAATCGACCAGTACACCGCGGTGGCGGCTTTCCACTGCCTATGGGCAAATTTCCTGGGAACTTACCTGCTGTTCACACCGGGTGCCAGGCTTTCAGGCACCCTTACATATGAGTTTAATTGTGATGTCTTTTATCTGGAATACATTTTTTAAAACGTTGCAGCACAATGAGGATTTTTCTGTCATGTCTATTTACATGTGGAACATCTGTCCCAAACATCGCTAGTACATCGAGGAATGAAGCTTTCTTTATCATGTTCATTTATATAAGGAACATCTATCCTAAACCACGCCAGCCCACAGAGAATCCTTGGGGACTGCCCCACATGTGTGATCGACCAAACCAGAAATAGTTGGTCCATTTGTAGGAGTTCACATCTATGCACCGTCTTGTGAGCACTTATCAAGCACGGATTCGTATCCACTCTGTAGAGCATGAGCACCTTATTTGGGATTTGGAAATTTTTAATGTTATAAGGCTATTGATGTTTGCAACAAACAAACTTTTTTAGCAATTTTTTCAATTTAAAGTTGCACTAATTTCAAATGTGTTATTTATTCAATATTTGTGGCATTTAGCGCGGTATATTTATTTTCTTTAATGGAATGATCATATTGATAATCGAGTGGCCCACCTTTAGACCCCTTCCATACTGGAGGCATTTTTTGGGCGCTTTAGCGCTAAAAATAGCACCTGTACAGCACCTGAAAAAAGCCTCAGCTACAATCTAAGTGTGAAAGCCCGAGTGCTTTCACACTGGGGCGCTGCACTGGCAGGGCATCGCAAAAAGTCCTGCAAGCAGCTTCTTTGCAGCGCTGTAGGAGCGGTGAATACACCACTCCTAAGGCGTCCCAGCCTATTGAAATCAATGGGCAGCGACGCCCTACCTCCAGCAAAGCACCGCTGCAGCGGTGTTTTGCAGGCGGTTTTAACCCTTTTTTGGCTGCTAGCGGGGGTTAAAAACGCAAAAAAAAAAAAAAACGGCAAAATAAGGGTCAATGCCCATCTGCAGCCTCACCATTGCCATGAATGCAGCCTCACCATTGCCATTAATGCAGCCTCACCATTGCCATGAATGCAGCCTCATCATTGCCATGAATGCACCCTTACCATTGCAATCAATGCAGCCTTACCATTGCCATGAATGCAGCCTTACCATTGTCATGAATGCAGCCTTACCATTGCCATGAATGCAGCCTTACCATTGCCATGAATGCAGCCTTACCATTGCCATGAATGCAGCCTTACCTTTGCCATGAATGCAGCCTTACCATTGCCCATCTGCAGCCTCGGAGGGGACAGGGAAGGGGGTGGGACAAGCGCCAACAGATTACATACAGGAGAATCTCCTGTTTACTCTTTAATACAAAGTCCCGCCTCCTATGATAGACAGAACAGTCATCCAATGGCAGCCCTGGAGATGGGACTTCCCATTACAGATGCCACCGAGTACACAGGAGATTCTCCTGTATGTAATCTGATGGCGCTTGTCCCGCCCCTCCAAGAAAGCACCTATAAATACGATATATATCTTGTCCAGTGGCCCTGGTCAGAATATTAGTAGGTATAGGAAATATGCAATATTGTCTGGACATTAGTAGGCATAGGTGATGTGGAACACTGTCAGGATATTAGTAGGAGTAGGAGGTATGAAACACTTTCCAGACATTAGTAGGCCTAGGTGATGAGGAACATTTTCAGAATATTATTAGGTGTAGGAAGTATGGAATATTGTCTGGACATTAGTAGGCCTAGGTGATAAGGAACGTTGTCAGAATATTAGTGGGTGTAGGAAGTATGGAATATTGTCTGGACATTAGTAGGCCTAGGTGATAAGGAACGTTGTCAGAATATTAGTAGGTGTAGGAAGTATGGAATATTGTCTGGACATTAGTAGGCATTAGGGATGAGCCGAACACCCCCCTGTTCGGTTCGCACCAGAACATGCGAACAGGAAAAAAATTCGTTCGAACACGCGAACGCCGTTAAAGTCTATGGGACACGAACATGAATAATCAAAAGTGTTAATTTTAAAGGCTAATATGCAAGTTATTGTCATAAAAAGTGTTTGGGGACCCGGGTCCTCCCCCAGGGGACATGAATCAATGCAAAAAAAAGTTTTAAAAACGGCCGTTTTTTCAGGAGCAGTGATTTTAATAATGCTTAAAGTCAAACAATAAAAGTGTAATATCCCTTTAAATTTCATACCTGGGGGGTGTCTATAGTATGCCTGTAAAAGGGCGCATGTTTCCCGTGTTTAGAACAGTCTGACAGCAAAGTGACATTTTGAAGGAAAAAACACATTTAAAACTACCGCGGCTATTGCATTGCCGACAATACACATAGAAGTTCATTGATAAAAACGGCATGGGAATTCCCCACAGGGGAACCCCGAACCAAAATAAAAAAAAAAAAATGATGTGGGGGTCCCCCTAAATTCCATACAAGGCCCTTCAGGTCTGGTATGGATATTAAGGGGAACCCCAGCCAAAATTTAAAAAAAAAATTGACGTGGGGTTCCCCCTAAATTCCATACCAGACCCTTCAGGTCTGGTATGGATTTTAAGGGGAACCCCGCGCCAAAAAAAAAAAAAAAAACGGCGTGGGGTCCCCCTAAAAATCCATACCAGACCCTTATCCGAGCACGCAACCTGGCAGGCCGCAGGAAAAGAGGGGGGGACGAGAGTGCGGCCCCCCCCCCCTCCTGAACCGTACCAGGCCACATGCCCTCAACATTGGGAGGGTGCTTTGGGGTAGCCCCCCAAAACACCTTGTCCCCATGTTGATGAGGACAAGGGCCTCATCCTCACAACCGTGGCCGGTGGTTGTGAGGGTCTGCGGGCGGGGGGCTTATCGGAATCTGGAAGCCCCCTTTAACAAGGGGACCCCCAGATCCCGGCCCCCCCCCTGTGTGAAATGGTAAGGGGGTACTTACCCCTACCATTTCACTAAAAAACTGTCAAAAATGTTAAAAATGACAAGAGACAGTTTTTGACAATTCCTTTATTTAAATGCTTCTTCTTTCTTCTTTCTTCCTTCATCTTCTTCTTCTTCTGGTTCTTCTGGCTCTTCTGGTTCTTCCTCCGGCGTTCTCGTCCAGCATCTTCTCCGCGGCGTCTTCTATCTTCTTCTCCTCGGGCCGCTCCGCACCCATGGCATGGGGTGGGAGGCTCCCGCTCTTCTCTTCATCTTCTTCTCTTCTTCATCTTCTTCTTCTTCTTCTTCTTCTTCCTTCTTCTCTTCTTCTCTTCTTCCTGTCTTCTCCGGGCCGCTCCGCAATCCATGCTGTGGCATGGAGGGAGGCTCCCGCTGTGTGACGGCGTCTCTTCGTCTGACGGTTCTTAAATAACGGGGGGCGGGGCCACCCGATGACCCCGCCCCCCTCTGACGCACGGTGACATGACGGGACTTCCCTGTGGCATTCCCCGTGACGTCACAGGGAAGTCCCTCAAGTCACCGTGCGTCAGAGGGGGGCGGGGTCACCGGATGGCCCCGCCCCCCGTTATTTAAGAACCGTCAGACGAAGAGACGCCGTCACACAGCGGGAGCCTCCCTCCATGCCACAGCATGGATTGCGGAGCGGCCCGCAGAAGACAGGAAGAAGAGAAGAAGAGAAGAAGGAAGAAGAAGAAGAAGAAGAAGAAGAAGATGAAGAAGAGAAGAAGATGAAGAGAAGAGCGGGAGCCTCCCCTCATGCCATGGGTGCGGAGCGGCCCGAGGAGAAGAAGATAGAAGACGCCGCGGAGAAGATGCTGGACGAGAACGCCGGAGGAAGAACCAGAAGAGCCAGAAGAACCAGAAGAAGAAGATGATGAAGGAAGAAAGAAGAAAGAAGAAGCATTTAAATAAAGGAATTGTCAAAAACTGTCTCTTGTCATTTTTAACATTTTTGACAGTTTTTTAGTGAAATGGTAGGGGTAAGTACCCCCTTACCATTTCACACAGGGGGGGGGGCCGGGATCTGGGGGTCCCCTTGTTAAAGGGGGCTTCCAGATTCCGATAAGCCCCCCGCCCGCAGACCCTCACAACCACCGGCCACGGTTGTGAGGATGAGGCCCTTGTCCTCATCAACATGGGGACAAGGTGTTTTGGGGGGCTACCCCAAAGCACCCTCCCAATGTTGAGGGCATGTGGCCTGGTACGGTTCAGGAGGGGGGGGGGGCCGCACTCTCGTCCCCCCCTCTTTTCCTGCGGCCTGCCAGGTTGCGTGCTCGGATAAGGGTCTGGTATGGATTTTTAGGGGGACCCCACGCCGTTTTTTTTTTTTTTTTTGGCGCGGGGTTCCCCTTAAAATCCATACCAGACCTGAAGGGTCTGGTATGGAATTTAGGGGGAACCCCACGTCAATTTTTTTTTTAAATTTTGGCTGGGGTTCCCCTTAATATCCATACCAGACCTGAAGGGCCTTGTATGGAATTTAGGGGGACCCCCACATCATTTTTTTTTTTTTTTTTTTGGTTCGGGGTTCCCCTGTGGGGAATTCCCATGCCGTTTTTATCAATGAACTTCTATGTGTATTGTCGGCAATGCAATAGCCGCGGGTAGTTTTAAATGAGTTTTTTCCTTCCAAATGTCATTTTGCTGTCAGACTGTTCTAAACACGGGAAACATGCGCCCCTTTACAGGCATACTATAGACACCCCCCAGGTACGAAATTTAAAGGGATATTACACTTTTATTGTTTGACTTTAAGCATTAATAAAATCACTGCTCCTGAAAAAACGTCCGTTTTTAAAACTTTTTTTTGCATTGATCCATGTCCCCTGGGGCAGGACCCAGGTCCCCAAACACTTTTTATGACAATAACTTGCATATAAGCCTTTAAAATTAGCACTTTTGATTTCTCCCATAGACTTTTAAAGGGTGTTCCGCGGCATTCGAATTTGCCGCGAACACCCCAAATTGTTCGCTGTTCGGCGAACTTGCGAACAGCCAATGTTCGAGTAGAACATGAGTTCGACTCGAACTCGAAGCTCATCCCTAGTAGGCATAGGTGAGGTGGAACAATCTGTTGTCCTAGGTCTATACTATAGTAAAATTGACCTACTGTATTTGCTCAGATGGGCAAGAGGGACCTTATGGGAAAGCTTTCTGTTAATAACAAGCGTGTCCTTCAAATAGTAAATACAAGCTTGCACACAATCCTACCAGCATTTAGACAGCTCTTTGTGCTTACACCTATTTCATACCGGGAAAGAATCAGTTCACATTTGTTGGGAAATAAAGTAATCAGGCGTTTTGACACAACAGAAGAGTGCACTCACATCTAATGCAGAGGGCAGCAAGATATATCTTTCAAATTATTAGATATTTATTTTTTGTAGAACGGCCTAATGTGCGACAGGAAACTGGTGTCATTGTTAAAAACAGAAATAGGAGTGAGACATATAGCAGTTGAATCCAAGGGAATGAAATGTTGGAAGTGTGTGAGTCACCTATAATTATAATACATTAGAACATTTACTCTAGGCTTTTAGTGCTTCGTTCCTGTAAAAACATGTTCAAGGCTGAAAAGGGTTAACAGTAAGGCAGTACAAAGTACTCATTTACAACATTCATCACCCCTGCTTTTAGTTGGAACATTGGAAGAAGGATTATTTAGGGAAGGGTAGAAAAGGATGCATAAAGGGTTTGGCATCCTTGGAAAGAGAATGTGGGACAGGAGCACATCAGCAGTGGGAGTGAAGAAAGGAACTTGTGGATTTGGAAAGGCACAGTAGCTTTTGTGTATAACAAGGGTATTTTGGATGATGAATGGATGATGATGCATCGGGGGGGATAATATTAAAGAAGGAGAATGTTATGGATGTTGGGTGAAAAATGGAATACGTTAAGCCTATTAGTATTATTTTGGGAATGTGGGAGGTGAGGGAGGGCAATCACCCAAACCATCCTCTTCGACTCTCCCAAGACCTCTTGCTCTCTACTTCCCTTGTTACCACCTCCAATACTCACCTCCGCGACTTCTGCAGAGCCTCCTCCCCCATGTTTTGGAACTCCATACCTCAATCTGACGAGCTATCTCCTACTATGTCTACCATTAGGCGATTCTTGATAACTCATCTTCAAGGAAGCCTATCCCACCACTTTTATTTTCTCCATCAACTCACCCCAACACAGTTACTACCTTTTTGTATCATTTGCTCCTCCCTTTTAGATTGCAAGCTCACAAGAAGAAGGGTCCCTCTAACCCTCTTGTATTTAATTATATTTTAACTATACAGTCTCCCTTTTTACAATAAAGCACTGTGCAAACTATTGGCACTATATGAATCCTGTAAATTAATTAAAATTAGGAGGTTTGATCATTTGTTAGCAGATGACCTTGCCTTTCATTTATCCTAATAAGCACAGCCACAATAAATCTGGTGACCTGGGGGTCCCCAAAGAATTCCCTTAATTTGCAGGGATTTCCTCTCTGTTCCTGTGTGGCTATGGAACAGGAAGTGAAGAGAAATCTCTGCAATGGGGCACCGATAGCGGAAAAAATCGAACAGGGGTTATAACCTTCCCTTGCTCTGTCCAAAATGAAAAAAAAGTTTTACCTATAGTTCTACTTTAATTTAGCCTTTCAGTCTCACTAAGAAACAGTTTGGTCTAAAATTTCAAATACAGCATTCCATTGTTTTCCAGCATTGTTTTTGTTAAGCCATATGCTACAAAGGTGGGGGATAGGTAAGGCTGCCATTACCCTTGTTCTTTTTTATTTATAAACATTTTAGAAGGGTGATATCCTGTAAAATTAAGGCCCCTTTCACATGATCAGCCCGCTCGGATCTGCCTGTACGTTTTTCAGGCGGATCCGAGTGGGCCACCCATTGACTTCTATGGTCTGGCGAACGTCAGCAGAGATGTGTCCGTTGACACCCGCCTGCCATCTGATCCGACAAGATCTGCTCCAAACAGACGGCTGACGATACGTTCGCAATCTGTCCAGCAGGTCGGATGAAAACGGACAGGCTGTCCTCTTTCATCCGAGTTCCCTTAAAGAACAGTGGGGCTCTGATAGGTCCATCCTTGCACAGTGAGCGTAAACGGACCTGTCATCCACCTGCTCAGCGGGGATCAATAGAGCGATCCCCCTGCTGAACTAGCAGAGTCCATCCAGCAGATCCACCCCACATGAAAGGGCCTAAAGGATGATTGCATGTCTTTTGAAATCATACTATAAACAGCAGTATGCAGCATATACCCTCTTTTAGCCTGTGCTGTGCCATGTACACAGACTCAAGCACATACTTTCAACCATCCAAAAAACATTGAAAGGACATGTCCTATGACACAAAAAAGCGGTTCTTAACTTGCCACCTGCCGTTGCAACGTATATGCTGCACCTTACCTGGTGTAGTACTATGCAAAATGAGAGTACTTGACATCTATGCAAGCTCCAAATATATTGAATTGGTTAGGTGTCTTAAGACAGAATGCAGGTCAGGCATGTTCTGGGCTGTCTCAAAGAAAATAATGGCCAACCTACCATACACTCCTCCCTCAGTTCTTCACATCATGTTGTTGTTTCATATAGGATTTTCAAATAATGCTAAGAAAAGTACATTTTAGTATCATTTTCTACTGTAGTTTAGCAGAGACCACAGGTAGAGTTTCAACTCTTTCCTTGCTTGACTCAAGCAACTCACATGGTACTTGGCATGGCCTCTCCAGAGTTTCCTGAAAGAGCTTGAAACTCTGGGGGGACCAGCCTTGCTTAACCAGAAAGCAGTACAATTCTCAAGCCAGCTTTGGTCCCACTTTATCCCCAGGCACAAATTCATGCCCGAGAGAAACTCCCCCTATCAGTAAATAAAAGAAGTCTATACAAGATCTTCACAATGATTCCAACTTTATTGTGATTATGTTTAAAGTGGGAGTCCGGTGACCAATCTTTTTTTTTTTTTTTCAGGTCATTGAGACACTTTGCTAACCCCAAAATAATACTAACAGTTTGGGTGTAATATTTCCGCCTCTGTCTGTTTTCATACTGAAGAATAACTTAAAAAATGTGATGCTGGCTGTTTCCATCTTGCTTGTGGGCATGTGAAGCCCGCAAGCATTGATTTCCTGGATGCGGTGAATGCTGTTCATTCACAGCTTGTTCACGTGCATGATCATTGTTTCCGCACTGAATCTTGGGAAGCCTGACACTAAGCTCCCAGGAGACAGTGCGGCGCCGGGGAAAGGCAATAAACACGCCTACTCCCATGGGAGGAGAGACAGGAAGTGCCACAATAAAGTACAATATAAAGGTAATTACAGCGATAAAAAAAAATTTGTGTGGCATTTGAACATCTATGCAATTAACTGAAGGGGGTAAGATTAAGTTAAAAATTTGAGTGGAACCCTTAATAGAACAACAATGGGACTGTAGACAGCAAATAGAGCACAGAATAAAGACAACAGCTAAATGGTGGAGGTAAAATGGCCACGGCCTCTTTATTATTGGTATATATTTTAAACATAACAGTTCAATAATAAATAACGCTGTTATAATCAAATAATAATAAGCTTACTCATAACAGACCAGTGAAAGAACAACCCAGTCACTACAACTCGGGTTGCCATATTATATATACTGCATATCACAGAAGGAGTCACAGAAGGAGGGTCGTACAATAACAACTAGGCAGAAGGCTTACACCCCACTAGAGTACAGCAAAGTTCCACCACTTCAAAGCTGTGTGTTACCATGGTAGCTGTAGTATACTAGGTTGTGACTAGTTGTCATTAGATGTCAGTGTTTTGTGACAGGCAGAAAGGTAGAAAGAATAGGCTGCAGAAAGAAATGATAAACAGTCCAGAGCCAAAACATTGTGACAATATAGCAACATTTTTACATTCCAGGTTTCTCATTATCATTATAGCTTTTTCCAGAACAACAGCAAAGTCTTTCACACTTATCTTGCTCACAACCTAACCACCTAGTGCTGTAATGATAGCATATAAACATAATGGAGGCACGATATTTGAACATACTCTAATGCCCTGTACACACAATCGGACATTGATCGGACATTCTGACAACAAATCCATGGATTTTTTCAGACGGTTGTTGGCTCAAACTTGTTTTGCATACACACGGTCACACAAAGTTATCGGAAAATCTGATCGTTCTGAACGCCGTGACGTAAAACACGTATGTCAGGACTATAAACGGGGCAGTAGCCAATAGCTTTCGTCTCTTAATTTATTCTGAGCATGTGTGACACTTTGTGCGTCGGATTTGTGTACACACGATCGGAATTTCCGTTTTGTTGTCGGAAAATTTTATATCCTGCTCTTAAACTTTGTGTGTCAGAAATTCCGATGGAAAATGTGTGATGGAGCCCACACACGGTTGGAATTTCCGACAACAAGGTCCTATCACACATTTTCCGTCGAAAAATCCGACCGTGTGTACAGGGCATAACTTAAAGCGGGGGTCCACCTAAACCGCCAAAAAAAAAAATATTAAAAGCCAGCAGCTACAAATACTGCAGCTGCTGACTTTTAATACATGGCCACTTACCTGTCCCAGGGTCCAGCGATGTCGGCAGGCGAAGCCGAGAACCCGCTCGGTTCTCGGCAGCTGCCGCCGCCATCCTAGGTGAGGGAATCAGGAAGTGAAGCTTTGCAGCTTCACTTCCCGGTTCCCTACTGCGCATGTGCGAGTCGCGCTGCGCATCGTAACTGGTCCCCGCTATCTCCTGGGAGCTGTGTGTTTCCCAGGAGACAGCGCGGAGGGACAGGAAGAGGCATAGACTCCCATGGGAGTCTATGCCGGAAGTGGGTGCAAATACCTGTCTTAGACAGGTATCTGCACCCCCCTCCCCCCTGAAAGGTGCCAAATGTGACACCGAAGGGGGGAGGGTTCCGAAAAGCGGAAGTTCCATTTTTGTGTGGAACTCCGCTTTAACACAACAAAATGTTGGCATTACAAAAATACACTTTTTAAAAGGGCTTATTGACAGTAGCACCAGTACAATGCATGTCAACGTGTAAAGCAAGTTGCTGGTTAACCATGAAATGTTGGGCCTTTCGTTTTCTAAATAAAGCACCATAGCACATAAACCTGAAATGCATGTTTTCATGCTTATGTAGACCATTTCACTGCATCCCACATTGTAGCATTAATTACAAGGTCACTAAGGCTATTATGTTACCCCAACACTTCATATTCCTGATATGTGCCTGCTGTACCATGTACTTGTATGAGAAAGTCTCCTGTTCTCTTTGTATCGCTTCCTTTGTGTGAAATCCCTGGTGTTCCTGCCAGTCCTTCTTTTCTAATAAAAACTGACCACACTAAACAGGAGAGCACAGTGTGGTCAGTTCTCTAGCTATGCTGGGAACTCAGCGTGCTCTCCTCCAATGATCACACCTGTCCTGACACCCCCCCCCGCTGCACAGCCATTCACTGGGAAGCTCAGTGTGCTTTTGCTTCTCCTCCCTCAGCTCTTATGCAGCTGGGAACAGGGGGAATTTGATCACCTATGAAAAAAGGTATTTATAATGATTTTTTATATCTATACAAAAATGTTTTGCCTTTCTTTTCTATTTTAAACTGAATGGGTTGTTTTACAAGGTGATTGTTTACAATCACTTTAATGTCTTTCACAAGCAGCTGGTTTCACACTATGTCTGATCATACCTTTAGTCCTCAGTAAACCTCCTTCTATGTGTCTAGTAAACTTTGAACCCAGGACCATTATGTATATCCTGATTACCTGGCATGTCTCCCAGTATACCATCATTTAGTGCTGGGTGTCCAAACTTTTTTCAAAGAGGGACAGATTTCATTACGTGAATATGGGTGAGGGCCGACCATTTTGCCTGACATTCTTTGAACCATTAAAATTTGTGTCTTCTTCCGAGCATTAATACACTGTCCAACAAGAGTTCTTTTGCCTTTGTGGCTGTGTGTGGTGAAGAGATGATCTCAGGCGTGTTATTTGGATATATATCGTATTTTTCGGTGTATAACACGCACCTTCACTTAAATGTTAAATAAAGAACTGTGAAGCAAAATAAGGGTCAGTGCCCTTCAATGCAGCCTAATCAGTGCCCATCTGCAGCCTCACAAGTGCCATAAATGCAGTAACCCCATTGCCATGACTGCAGACTCACCATTGCCATCAGTGCAGCCTGATCAATGCCCATCTGCAACCATTGGAGGGGACAGGGAGGGGAGTGGGACAAGCGCCAACACATTACATAAAGGAGAATCTGTTTGCTTGGCAGCCTCTTTAATACAAAGTCCTGCCTCCTATGATGGACAGAACAGTCCAGTAACAATGGCAGCCCAGGAGACAGGACTTCCTATTACAGAGGCCGCCGTATAAACAGGAAATTCTCACTGTATGTATGACACTCGTCCTGCCCCCTCCCCATCCCCTCCAAGGCAGCTAGCATATATATATCTTTTGTGGCCCCCGGGACTCAAGGGATTCGTTGGGGGCCACAAAAGATATACATGTCCAAAATACCAGGTGGGCTGTTCGAAACCGGAATGCTGGCCACAATTGGCCCGCAGGTCGGGCTTTGTACATGCCTGATTTAGTACATAGAACCCCTTTTACTGACTGCTTGAATTGCTGTTTTGGATCAGTTAATACTGGAGTGCATGTCAGAGTTCAGCTTAGAGCTCAAGTTGAGTAATGCATGCAGTGTGCGCCATTCTTGATGGGTTTTCAAAAACGGCAGGAAACATTTTTGTGAGAACTAAAGTCATGGGCAAGGATGATTTGGAGCTTGGTAAGGCAGTGATTTTCATGTAATACTTTTAGATGTATGGAAGGTTCCCTTTAAGTACAGACTTACAGCCTAGTACAAACAGGCCGAATGTTGGGCGGGCATCGGCTGGTTCAATAGAAACCAGCTGACATTTGGCCTGTCTGTGCGGTAGCTTCTGTTGAAGGGTCATAACCAAACAAGGTCTGCCGACTGGCTCCCAATCAGTGCTCTCAGCCAATGGCTGAGAGCGCTGACCGGAGTGTTCTGGCAGAGGGGGGGCCATTCCCCGTCAGAACAAAATTGTATAGCAGGGGAGATCACTGTACTAACATGGAATAGTTAGTACAGAGGCTCCGACCTGAGCTGTCAGTTTGTAGTTCAGGCTTAAGACTGGTATAAGCCAGCTGGCCGGTATTAGCCGGTTCAACAGAAACTGGCCACCATTGGCCTGTGTGTACAGCAGCCTGTTCAACAGAACCAACCAAACGCCCAGCTTCTGTTGAAGGGGCATGCCAACAAAACATCTGCCGATCGGTATCTGATCAGTGTTCTCAGCCAATGGCTGCGAGTGATAACCGGTGTGTTCTGGCGGGGGGGCGTCCACCTTACAGAACACAATAGCTCAGCGGGGAAATCACTGTGCTAACATTGGATATTTAGCACAGGGAGCTCCTCCGTTTTTTTATTTCATTCAGCCCGCTGGGTTGAAAAAAAAAACTGATATTATGTACCAGGCCTTAGAGTTGGCGTTTTTATACATAGTCCTGGGGTGCTTTTCTCCTTTGCTTTGCAAACCTATAGCTATGCAGGCCTTTTCAAAATGCAATAAAACTTTTATCAATGGTAGAGCAAAGTATGGTTTCTAACTTCCTTCTGCTCTTCCTTTAGCGTTATGCCATATATTAAATTACAAATTAGCTTAAAAATTTTTATTTTTGTTTTGAACAAAGTAGGGTAAAGATAAGGCCACTGTCAGATTTTACTACAGTATGTGACCCCATTGGAGATATTTCCCCTTATTTCCTATCATGCCATATCATGGCCTGTCCTGGTGACACCACACTTTCTGTGTATGGCCCCATCTCTGGTACAGTGTTATAGTATATTCCAGCAAACACAAAAGTGTAGCGACAGCATGGAAGAACTGTTTTTCTGGCCTGAAATGACTTATGGTTGAGAGTAAAGCCACATACACACTGGGGTTTTCTTTTTTTATACCTCTGAATACAGCTGTATGTTAACTAATGTACTAATGCACATGCAAGCCTTTATATCCATATTTGCGCACTGCATGCAATAACAAGGAAAACTGCTTCAAACTTATGCCCTGTACACACGGTCGGATTTTCCGACGGAAAAAGTGCGATCGGATTGTGTTGTCGGAAATTCCGATCGTGTGTGGGCTCCATCGGACTTTTTCCGTCGGAATTTCCGACACACAAAGTTTGAGAGAAGGCTATAAAATTTTCCGACAACAGAATCCGATCGGTGTACACAAATCCAATGCACAAAGTGCCACGCATGCTCAGAATAAATTAAGAGATGAAAGCTATTGGCTACTGCCCCGTTTATAGTCCAAGACGTACATGTTTTACGTCACCGCGTTCAGAACAATTGGATTTTCCGACAACTTTGTGTGACCGTGTGTATGCAAGACAAGTTTGAGCCAACATCCGTCAGAAAAAATCCATGGATTTTGTTGTCGGAATGTCCGATCAATGTCCGATCGTGTGTACATTCCCGTAATTACGTTTTTTATAGGTCAATGCGCCTAAAGCCTGTAAACTTATTCTAGTAGACAGAATATTGTAGCCAGTAGAATGGGTTTAAACACATGTGCTTCTAAACACCATACTCCTATAAACGCACAGAATTACATGCCCAAAGAAGCATTCTTAAGCCTCATACACACGATCGGATTTTTCGGCAGGGAATTGTGTGATGACAGACTGTTTGCCTAGAATCCGACCATTGGTACGCTCCTTCAGACAATTGTTGTCCAACTTTCAGCCAACAAATGTTGGTTAGCAGGCTAGTAAATTTTCGGCGGACAACGGTCTGTTGTCAGATTTTCGTATCATAAATCCGTCACACAAAAGTCCAAAGTACAAACACGCATGCTCAGAATCAATGCTTACCAAACACGATATTAGCAGAAGGTGCCCAAAGGGTGGCACTAAAGAGCTGAAATTCCACGTAGTACGTCACAACGTTCGTTTGTTGGCCGACAATTGTGTGCTGTTATTATGCAAGACAAGTTCCTTTGGACAAAAGTCTGACGCTTTGTCTGCCGAAAATCCGATCGTGTGTACGAGGCTTAAAGCTCAATTTTTCTTCCGTAGGATTATTTTAATATGGCTGTTATGCCGCGTACACACTGTCTGATTTTCCGACGGGAAATGTTGGATGTGAGCTTGTTGGCTGAAAGTTCGACCGTGTGTATGCTCCATCGGACATTTACTGTCAGACTTCCCGCCAACAAATGTTGGCTAGCAGGTTCTCAAATTTTCCGCCAACAAAACTTTGTCGTCGGACTTTCTGATCGTATGTACACAAGTCCGTCGCACAAAAGTTCACGCATGCTCGGAATCAAGTACGAGCCGGAAGCGCTCGGTCTTGTAAAACTAGCGTTCGTAATGGAGATATCACATGACTATTGAACTTCCTTTTTATCGGCTCGTCATACGTCTTGTACGTCACCACATTCCCACGTTCATAATTGCTGGCCAACATTTGTGTGACCGTGTGTATGCAAGACAAGTCGGAGCCAACAACCTTCGAACAAAAATCCACGGTTTTGTTGTCAGAAAGTCCGATCCTGTGTACGCGGCATAAGAATTAGGCCTAAAAATACTTGTGTGGGAGAGACAAGGTGAAATTGTTTTTTGGGATTGCTGATTTTTTTGGCATGATATCTGCATAATACGTAGTACTCATAGGCTTCAGGCCTGCTCCATCAAAATAGGCTGTCAGAATAATTACAGCACATTTTAATTTAATTATTCCATTGCTCAGTTTATATTTGGTTTCTGGCGACCACTATCTCTTTATTCTGGTACAGATGGCTTTTGAAATCTGATTTCCTTAAAATGATCTTTCATGCCTTTAAAAAAAAAAAAGCTCAGAAAGGGACTGGGCTAGCTTCAATCTGCTGTCAACTCCTCTGACGTCTGCCATAGTAAATTGCGGAATTTACATGCATTGCAAATTTAAACCTGCATATAATGGAGTGGAAAAGGATCAGTGGCTCTTGTCATTTTCTGGGTTTCATGTTTTAGAATCATGTCGTAAGTGGAGAATTTCTGTGATAAAGCCCTTGAGCAGTCCGTGCCTGCGCACATACTAGGTCCCGCTCAGAACTCTCCCTTGTGCGGTCAGCCTTCAAGTTACAGATACGGGGAATTATTCCTTTAGAAAACAGCAGGCTGATGCTTGGGGCAGAAATTAGCAGTGCTGATATAAGCAGACTGTGCTGAAGCATTGAGTATTGAATTTAGCAAACAAACCATGTCATTCCTTAGCCTGCTCTTTTGTCCTTTGGCTAATTGTAACCCTTTCCTCCTCACTCTGCCCTGTTAATGCGCTCTATAGCTGATCCTTTTCTCTTGTTGCCATTATTCCTTCTGTGCTGGAAGCGCCAACAACATGTTGCTTCCCAATTGTGTCCGTGTTTCATTGTTACACCTTTATGATAACAGCATTGTTAGAAGCGACTGCTGTTACCAGCCATTCTATTCAGCCAGCCGGGAAATCTATGATCATATCACCCATAGTCGTACAACCTAACCTCAAAACGGTAATTATCTTTTGTCAAGGTATTCTGGACACGTCTATGTCCTCTTTTCTTTCCATTACACAGGGGGGGCATTGTACTGTAGGCACTATTCAAGGTTTATAGCATCACTCTGATTCTGATTTTATAATAGCTGAGTTTTCTTTTGCACCGTGTACATAAAATAAAAATAGAGTCAAACATGGCTGCCGCATTATGCTTTGAAGAGCTGCCTTTTATTTCAGTAGGCTGGAAGTGGCTAAAGGATTCTCATCGCTAATGAGCTCCAGTAAAAACATCTATTGCAGACGTGGGCACATACTAGGGTGGTCTATGGCCAGAAAAAAAATAAGGTTTTCATTTTCATAAAATTCCAGCAAAAATCAGATTTGTGCAAAAAATTTCACAATTTTTGGCCAAATGTTTTGGAGTCAATGGAGAATGTGAAGTCAAGGTTTTTTTTATTGTAAAACCAGGGACAGTATGTATAAATCTGTGTTTTTTTTACATCTGTTTGTGTATACTGTATGTACATGTATGTGTATACTGTGTGATTGTATACTGTGTGTGTGTATATTGTGTGGCCCCATAATCTCTGATTGCCTGGGGGCCCCATAAACTCCTATTGCCCGGGGGCCCCATGAGTTATCAGTCCACCCCTGCTGACTTCACATTCTCCATTGACTCCAATACATTTGGCCAAAAATATACCCTAAAATTTAGGGTGTATCTATACTCAAGAACAAAAGAGTGATACATACCTCCCAACATTTTGAGATGGGAATGAGGGACAGCTACTAGCAAATGTATGTAGGCATAGGACACACCCCCTGTCACACACCCTTAAAGTAGAATTAACAAGGAGAGTACTGTATCTATGTGGGAACAGCGTTACCACCATAGGAGAGTACTGTATTTATGTGGGAGCAGTGTTACCACCATAGGAGAGTACTGTATCTATGTGGGAACAGCGTTACCACCATAGGAGAGTACTGTATCTATGTGGGAACAGCGTTACCACCATAGGAGAGTACTGTATTTATGTGGGAACAGCGTTACCACCATAGGAGAGTACTGTATTTATGTGGGAACAGCGTTACCACCATAGGAGAGTACTGTATCTATGTGGGAACAGCCTTACCACCATAGGAGAATACCATATCTATGTGGGAACAGCGCTACCACCATAGGAGAGTACCATATCTATGTGGGAACAGCATTACCACCATAGGAGAGTACTGTATCTATGTGGGAACAGCCTTACCACCATAGGAGAGTACTGTATCTATGTGGGAACAGCCTTACCACCATAGGAGAATACCATATCTATGTGGGAACAGCGTTACCACCATAGGAGAGTACTGTATTTATGTGGGAACAGCGTTACCACCATAGGAGAGTACTGTATTTATGTGGGAACAGCGTTACCACCATAGGAGAGTACTGTATCTATGTGGGAACAGCCTTACCACCATAGGAGAATACCATATCTATGTGGGAACAGCGCTACCACCATAGGAGAGTACCATATCTATGTGGGAACAGCATTACCACCATAGGAGAGTACTGTATCTATGTGGGAACAGCGTTGCCACCATAGGAGAGTACTGTATTTATGTGGGAACAGCGTTACCACTATAGGAGAGTACTGTATTTATGTGGGAACAGCGTTACTACTATAGGAGAGTACTGTATTTATGTGGGAACAGCGTTACTACCATAGGAGAGTACTGTATTTATGTGGGAACAGCGTTACTACCATAGGAGCGTACTGTATCTATGTGGGAACAGCGTTACCACCATAGGAGAGTACTGTATTTATGTGGAAACAGCATTACCACCATAGGAGAGTACCTTATTTATGTGGGAACAGCGTTACCACTATAGGAGAGTACCATATCTATGTGGGAACAGCGTTACCACCATAGGAGAGTACTGTATCTATGTGGGAACAGCGTTACTACTATAGGAGAGTACTGTATTTATGTGGGAACAGCGTTACTACTATAGGAGAGTATTGTATTTATGTGGGAACAGCGTTACTACCATAGGAGAGTACTGTATTTATGTGGGAACAGCGTTACTACCATAGGAGAGTACTGTATTTATGTGGGAGCAGTGTTACCACCATAGGAGAGTACTGTATTTATGTGGGAGCAGTGTTACCACCATAGGAGAGTACTGTATTTATGTGGGAACAGCGTTACCACTATAGGAGAGTACTGTATTTATGTGGGAACAGCGTTACCACTATAGGAGAGTACTGTATTTATGTGGGAACAGCGTTACTACTATAGGAGAGTACTGTATTTATGTGGGAACAGCGTTACCACTATAGGAGAGTATTGTATTTATGTGGGAACAGCGTTACTACCATAGGAGAGTACTGTATTTATGTGGGAGCAGTGTTACCACCATAGGAGAGTACTGTATTTATGTGGGAACAGCGTTACTACTATAGGAGAGTACTGTATTTATGTGGGAACAGCGTTACCACTATAGGAGAGTATTGTATTTATGTGGGAACAGCGTTACTACCATAGGAGAGTACTGTATTTATGTGGGAACAGTGTTACCACCATAGGAGAGTACTGTATTTATGTGGGAACAGCGTTACTACTATAGGAGAGTACTGTATTTATGTGGGAGCAGTGTTACCACCATAGGAGAGTACTGTATTTATGTGGGAACAGTGTTACCACCATAGGAGAGTACTGTATTTATGTGGGAACAGCGTTACTACTATAGGAGAGTACTGTATTTATGTGGGAGCAGTGTTACCACCATAGGAGAGTATTGTATTTATGTGGGAACAGCGTTACCACCATAGGAGACTACTGTATCTATGTGGGAACAGCGTTACCACCATAGGAGAGTACTGTATTTATGTGGGAACAGCGTTACCACCATAGGAGAGGACTACAGAACATCACATCCTCTTCACTTTCCATAACAGAGGGGTGTTTTGTAGTATACAGGAAAAGCTTAGAACAATGCTAATTTAGGCCTAATCCACGCAGAGTGTTTAAAAGAAATGAGCTGCAAAGCCAGTACCAATCCCAGGAAGAAGCGGCTGTAAAAATGCACTTTTAGAAGCACTTTGCATTGGCGTTAATGCGCGTTTAGTCGTGTTAGCGTTTAGCAGCGTTTCTTTGCCTTCTTCTAGTTACCACTCCCAAATCCAATCACTACAGCTAAAAAATGTGCTGTTTTTTTTTTTGCAGCTTGAAAATGCTTATGCCACTAAAAGCCTGTGCGTGCATGGACACATAGAACAACATGGAGAAGGGTTTTTAAGCTGTAAAAAAAAAAAAAAAAAAAAAAAAACACCTGACGCTCTTAAAAGCGGCTGGAAAAACGCCCTGTGTGCATAGCGCCTAAATAGAGTGCAGCAACAGCAGAAAGCACAGGAAGTTATAAGCTGACATGATTTCTGGCAGGATCAATAGGTATCTTTCTTATCATTGAATGGAAACAAAATGTATACTTAGTATACTTAAATATAATTGGGAACAAGTAAAGAAGTTTGTTGTTAGGGTTTACCTACAGTTTAAGATCTGTGCCTGAATAACACTACTATTTCTTTAGCACACCTTAAAGCAACCAATACCAATCATTTATTATATTGCAGATTACCAGTCCTTGACATTTTTTGTTGGACTTTTTTTCCTTTATATTACTCATTTTTCTTTATTTTTATCTGGTGATAGTGCCAGTCACACACATCCTGTCCTAGGGTGACAATGCTCACTTTCCATACTGTACTGTAGAGGATTAGCTTTTTGGCCACAACCATAAACACTACATTTGGAGTCAACAAGGCCTATGATGAAAGGTACGGAGATGGATCGCTGATGTTTTGGGGATGTGTGAGCTATAAAGGCACAGGAAATTAGGTCAAAATTTTTGGCAAGACGAATGCAGTATGTTATCAATAAATACTGGAGGAACATTTGCATTCATCAGCCAGGAAGCTGCGCATGGGATGTACTTGGACATTCCAACACGACAATGATCCAAAACACAAGGCCAAGTCAACCTGCCATTGGCTACAGCAGAATAAAGTGAAGGTTCTGGAGTGGCCATCTCAGTCTCCTGACCTCAATATCATTGAGCCATTCTGGGGAGATCTCAAACGTGCAGTTCATGCAAGACAGTCCAAGAATTTACAGGAACTGGAGGCTTTTTGCCAAGAGGAATGGGCAGCTTTACCATCTGAGAAGATAAAGAGCCTCATCCACAAATACCACAAAAGACTTCAAGCTGTCATTGATGTTAAAGGGGGAAATACACGGTATTAAGAACTGGGGTATGTAAACTTTTGATCAGGGTCATCTGGGTAGTTTCTGTTGCCATTATGATTTAAAAAGAGTAAACACAGTTGATTGATAAAAATGGCTTCAGACAAACACTAACCATGAGTGAAAGAAAAGTTTTTGTGTTATCATTCATATTCTCTGAAAAATGGCCAAGAAATCATAAATTCTGCCAGGGTATGTAAACTTATGAACACAACTGTATATATCTATATATACACACTATATTACCAAAAGTATTGGGATGCCTGCCTTTACACACACATAAACTCTAATGGCATCCCAGTCTAATGCCCCGTACACACGGTCGGATTTTCCGACGGAAAATGTGTGATAGGACCTTGTTGTCGGAAATTCCGACCGTGTGTAGGCTCCATCACACATTTTCCATCGGAATTTCCGACACACAAAGTTTGAGAGCTTGCTATAAAAGTTTCCGGCAACAAAATCCGTTGTCGGAATTTCCGATCGTGTGTACACAAATCCGACGCACAAAGTGCCACGCATGCTCAGAATAAATAAAGAGATGAAAGCTATTGGCTACTGCCCCGTTTATAGTCCCGACGTACGTGTTTTACGTCACCGCGTTCAGAATGATCGGATTTTCCGACAACTTTGTGTGACCGTGTGTATTCAAGACAAGTTTGAGCCAACATCGGTCGGAAAAAATCCTAGGATTTTGTTGTCGGAATGTCCGATCAATGTCCGACCGTGTGTACGGGGCATTAGTCTGTAGGATTCAATATTGAGTTGGCCCACCCTTTGCAGCAATAACAGCTTCAACTTTTCTGGGTAGGCCGTCCACAAGGTTTAGGAGCTTGGGATATTTTTTTATAACCTAACCCTGCTTTAAACTTCTCCACAACTTTATCCCTGACCGACCTGTCTGGTGTGTTCCTTGGCCTTCATGATGCCGTTTGTTCACTAAGGTTCTCTAACAAACCTCTGAGTGCTTCACAGAACAACTGTGTTTATGCTGAGATTAAATTACACACAGGTGGACTCTATTTACTAATTGGGGTGCTTCTGAAGGCAATTGGTTCCACTAGATTTTAGTTAGGGGTATCAGAGTAAAGGGGGCTGAATACAAATGCACGGGAAGTCCGGCCGTGTGTACGGGGCATAACTCAGGTTTCACTTATCCTGTTGAGGAGAAATTAAGAATCATGATTGGTCCCTATGGACATTACTCAACGTTTGTACTCATTTTCTTTTCTCCGGCATTAATGAATCAGACTCGCTGTCGCTACAACTCACCTTTGCCTGTAACTGGTCTGCTGATCTTATGCATCATCAAAGTAGAAGCACAATAGTAATGCTATACTGTTTAGAGTAACTGGAGATGGGGCAGACTTTCAGCTGCTTTGCGACATTGCAGCGAGCTCTGGAATCAGATTGCTGCCTGGGAGCTCATGGAGTAAATGTACAAGTCTTTCAGCAGGCAGTCTTCCTGTTCTGAGGGCATCAAAGATATAAATTAGACATGTACACAGTTTATCCAGCCAACTCAATATTGACTATTACTGCTACTCAGAGTTTACTTTGGTGAGCTGACACAGTAAGAATTTTATTGGCTGAAGATCAGTGCAAACAGTAATTGAATTTCTACTGTACAAGATGCTCAGCGTGTTGATAATTTAAGATGAAAATGAAGAACCGAAGAAAAAAAAAAAAAAATGTCCGCTGAATGATGCAGGCGCTCTGGTTCTCATATTTTAACTGTTTCCTGGTTGAAGCAGTAGCCATCGCATTAGGATTTAACATCTGGGGCATGTTTCATTATGATTGCATTGCGTAGCTTGGAAACGGTGGAGTATATAGACCTAAGAATATGCTGCCCAAGAGACTTCTAGACCAACAGTGCGATAGGGTAGAAAAAAGTGGGTATATTAAATCAATTCCCCAGATGAAAATCAATGTCGTTCAGTTCACCTCTGTTTACATCTTCCCCCCAGTACAAGCATGCTCGCTACGATGAAGAATTTTGCTTGAGCCGCTTTAAGTAATGTTACTACTTTAGAAATATGAAGTCCTGCGTCCTGGACGAACCAATTTTTATTAAAATGCATTCTATCAGTTTACTAGTTTTCACGTAGCAGTCAAGGGACTCATAATGAAGTCGCTAGCACGCAGTAAAATGATAGCCTGCATTTTCAGCTGTATTGGCCAAGTCGGCATAGCATAACTTTACTGGGGTTCCTTCAAAACAACTAGGTAAATCCAGACTGGAAATGTTCTACAGATGTTTTTATATTCTGTCCTAAGTTTGAGAATTATAGCTATAATGTGTTGCTATGCAGAAGCAGACATACTGTCCAAAAGATTCTGAGACCTGGGGGCTGATATATATGAAATAGGGGTCAAGCTAAAACCCATTTTGCTGTCACATAGACCTGGATGGTCCTCCCATATACAGTAGTGTAGGGTAAAATGCTAATAAAATGACAAGTGCTATTGCGCTGGTAGATCCAAGCAAGCTGCTGGCAAAAAAACAAATCGGATGTGATTGTAAGTAACAAACGTAATAGAAAATTTGCTGCGCTGTAAATTGACGATAAAACTTCAAATAGTGCTAAGGAATGTGAACGCCAGAATTATATGCAAAATTCCAAAAATAATAACAGTCCAATGACAGAAAATCCTATTGAAATTCAAGGTAGTGAAAATATCCAGTGCTCAATATAAGTGTAGAGCTGCCCTCTTGAGGGTCGCAAGATAAATCAATACCCCTCTTTTTGCCCTGACTCTGAGTCCTCTGCCACCTCTGACACCCTGGGTTCAAACATTTCTTCCCACTAGATAACAGCAGCAATAAAGAATACACCGGAATTGGTTAAACCACTGTATATATACGTTGGCACTTTAAAGATGGATATCTCGGTAATGGCAGCAGCTGCTGCCATTACCGAGATATCCATCTCTTCAGTGGGCGGTCCGGTTTACAATAATGGTGGTCTCTGTGGCGGATTTGCCGCGAGATCACCGTTATCAGTGGTGGGAGAGGGCCCTCCCGCCGCTCTCCCGTGCCCTCGGCAGCAGCGGAGGTGATTGGGTCCTCTTCCTAGCTGGGTATGGATACGAGTGAGGGCAAGATGGCCCCCACCCGTCTCCATACCATAGCAGGGTGGAAGTGACATCAAATTGTCATATCCGCCCATACCTCTTAAAGGGACATTTTTTTTGTTGTCATATTTTCAAATGACAATTTTTTTTTAATGCATTTAAGTCCAAATATGAGATCGGAGGTCTTTTTGACCCCAGATCTTATATTTAAGAGGACCTGTCATGCTTTTTTCTGTTACAAGGGATGTTTACATTCCTTGTAATAGGAATAAAAGTGACCCAATTTATAAACAAACAAAAAAAAAACAGTTTTAAAATCAATAAAATAAAGTAAAAAAAAAATGTGAGTAGCGCCCGCATATGAAAACGGTGTTCAAACCATACATGTGAGGTATCGCCGCGATCGTTAGAGTGAGAACAATAATTCTAGCTCCAGACCTCCTCTGTAACTTAAAACATGCAACCAATAGAATTTTTTAAACGTCGCTTATGGAGATTTTTAAGGGTAAAAATGTGACGCCATTCCACGAGCGGGCGCAATTTTGAAACGTGACATGTTAAGTATCAATTTACTCAGCGTGACATTATCTTTCACAATATAAAAAAAAATGGGCTAACTTTACTGTTGTCTTATTTTTTAATTCAAAGAGGTGATTTTTCTCCAAAAAAAGTGCGCTTGTAAGACCTCTGCGCAAATACGGTGTGACAAAAAGTATTGCAATGACCGCCATTTTATTCTCTAGGGTGTTAGAAAAAAAATGTATAATGTTTGGGGGTTCTAAGTAATTTTCTAGCAAAAAAAACTTGTTTTTAACACCGAGTTTGAAAAACAGGCTCGGTCCTTAAGTGGTTTTAAATCAAAAATAGTTTACTCAGTGAGATGACAGGAAAATAAGTCAAAGAATCAACTTACGCTTACACTTCAAAATTTGTCTTACAAAGTATGTTATTGATAGTGAAACAAATCCCAGCTCTAGGAGGCAAACATTCAACAGTGAACACTATATGCTCAAATAATTGCATATAATGCCTATGTGAATAGGTTACAGGAGAGCAGAAGAATGACTCTTATGAGTGTCAGACCCCTCTCAACTGCTCATCCACACATAAATGCAAAAAAAAGTAGATAAACAAGTACAACTTTAGAAAACAGAAATTGTATTACATTTCAACCTGCTTTTCAAGAGAGTTTTTGGTGAACTGCAGCTCTACAAGCTTCAGCAAAACAAATCCCCGAAGTGGGGAGGGAGGTGAAAGTAGTCCGGTGTCGCTGTGTGGCAAACCAGTCAATCTTCAGCTAACTCTTAGGTGTTTGATTGCATGCAAGAAATATTGAATGGTAAATCAAAGTAGCTGATCCAATAGATTAACCAGCAGACAGTATTCCTATGCAATTCAAAACTGTAATTGGATTCATAGTGATCTCTGACTTAAAGAAGTTAAATTCTGTGGAACTACAAGCAACAGCAGAACAATGGATGGCAAAGATGTCTGTATATATTGTCTATGATATGCTGGTACAGATCTTTGAACTAAAGATTGTAATGAGTGCAGGAGACAAGATGTCTATATACAGTGTCTATAAGACTGGGCTATCGCCCGTTCACCACACTGGAACAGGAGATGATGATGTTGATGATCCCTCCGGAATGGGCTCAAGGGATGATATCCAGCCTCCACTGCACCACACCATGGCTCTCACAAATCCGATATATTTGCAGGGTAGATGGAACAGTAACGGACTCCGGGCTGCCACCGGACAGTGAAAGGGAACTGTCCTCAGGTGTCCTTCCAGATATCCACTGGGTAACTCCATAAAAGCAGACCACAACTCAGCTACAGCTTACCCTGTAACACTATCAGCCAGCTGGTTGTTGTAGTTTCACATAATACAGCCAGAGGGTGAATCCTATCCGTATGGACAACATGTCCCAAGATGCTTTGCTTCTGTCTCGTCTCTAAATATAGGACATCCCGAAATGGAACACTAGAGGGAAACAGCTCCTCTTTAAACAATGCTACACAGCGTCTGCTGATTGCAGGACTAGGTAGGTATCCAGCTCCTGGCTACATAAGTCCAACTTGCGCTTTAAATAGGGATATGGATGTCAAACCCAAAAGTGAATCACCATGCACAAAAAATGGCTGCTTACCAGAGAGAATGGGTTCTAAGTTATAAGAGTCATGAGCGTAGTATGGAAAGATATGCCTTAAAGTGGATGTAAACCTGAATTTTTTTTTTTAATGAAGACTTCTACCTGGTACAGTAGAGGATGTCAAATCATCCGTGCCCAGCCTTGCCACTAAGAGTTAATCCAGCTCTGAGCAATCCTTTTTGTCTTTTTTTACAAAGATAAAAAAATGACACAGATAAATTTGTGTCCCACATCCCCCACTGTTGTGAATGACATCTGATTTCTTTATCTCATGCACGAGCATGAGAGCAGAGAGAGCATCTATGATTCCAGCTTAACATTCCTCCTCCTTTTTCCTCAAGCTCTCTCAGGATTGGCTGCTCCATACCTCAGCATGATTGGGCAGGCTGAAGTCATGTGGTGCCTTTCCTGAGTTTTGACTGGATGTTACTCATCATGGGGCATGATCCACGAGATCAGCAGAAGATCAGTGTGACTGAGGAGGATATTCATGATGCAGTCAGCTCCCAGGACACCAGCAGAAAGAGTAGGAGAGTGTAGAGGTGGGTGGGGAGTCTTGTGACATCACGACTCCGCCCACCATGCTTCCGCAAAGACCCCCCCACCAATTCCAGAGTTTTGCGGGTCTCCTACAGCTGAAGGGAGTTACAGAGGAAAGGTAAGGGTACATGCAGGAGTCATGTATATGTGCATAGATTAATATTGTGCCATTCGTTTATACTGGGTGGAAGTCCTTAACTCCTTTCTTCCCTTTCGGTGGAAAGGTTCTCATAGGAGATGGTGGGTAATTAATCCAGCATATCATGGATGGAAATAAATCAAAAATATTTCCATAGTGTAAAACTCTATATAAAATGTATTAAAAGTAAAAGCACCAACTACTCACAATATAATAGTTAACACAAGCAAATATGCAGCATATACCAGTCCCGGGAATCAAAATCATGGCAGGCATGGTGACGCCACGAGCGTGGACTCTACCCTACACGTTTCATCAGAATTGACGTCATCAGTGGCATAGGGTAAAATGCTACCCATACACAAGAAGGCCACAATCACAACATCTCGTGGTAACAAGCAGCAATAAACATGTAGTGCAATACGATGCCATTCATTCTGAATAGAATTCCAATACACCTTCCATGCAATGTGCTGCCAAAGAAAGTTTCAAAAATGGCGCTGATGCACTGCAATGCACATTGTCACACATGGCCTCTTAGGAAGGTGCATTGGGGAGCCATTCGAATGAATAACACTGCATCACGCCAATGCATTACAAGTGCGTTGGCACAACGAGATGAGGTGTCTGTACTCAAGTGGTAGTTGAATGGGGGTCCAAAACAATGTTTTCGCACAGGGACCCTTTGGTGACCTTGTTCACCACTGTTGCTGTGGGTATCATCTAGCCAAACCCACATTTCGTATACATCAGCCCCCAGGTCTCAGAAGGTTTTGTACAGTATGTCCCCGTCTGCACATTGCATCTGTAATTCTCAAATTCAGGACAGAATATAAAAACATCTATAGAACATTTCCAGTCTGGGCTCATGTAGTTGTTAGAAAGGAACCCCAGTGTAGTTATGTTCTATTATTATAAGTTAAAGTGATCATCACCTTGTATAACAGCCCATTCAGTTTAAAATATAAATGAAAGGCAAAACATTTGTGTATGCATATAAAAAAACATTAGAAGTATCTTTTTCCCTTTTTTTTTATAAGTGATCACATTCCCTCTGTTCTCAGTTGTATACAAGCTGGGGGGAGAAACAACCTAACACTGATCTTCCCAGTGAAAGGCTTTGAAAAGGGGGTAGTAGCAGGTCTATGAATTTAATAATTGGAGGAGAGCAGGCTAAGTTCCCAGCACAACTAGAAAACTGACCACACTGTTCTTCCCTTTAGTGTGATCAGTTTTTGATAGGAAAGCAGAGGAACTGGAAGGAACACCAGGGATTTTACACAAAGGAAGCAATATAAAGAGAACAGGATACTTTCTCATACAAGTACATGGTACAGCAGGCTCATATCAGGAATATGAAATGTTGGGTTTACATACACTTTAAGTTTTATTATTTTTTAGGTTTTCATACAGGGGCTCTGTAAATATTCTAAATGAGCTGAATTATTTCACCAAAGACTAAATGAAGATCAGCTTTCACAGCACAATGCTTGCTGAGCTTGGTGTTAGGCAATGATGAATCCTGATCAGACACATAGATATTAAATGATGACTGTGCAGTTTTACTAAATTTTGGTTAAAGTGAACAGTCTGTTAAAAGGGTCTTACTTTGCATTAATTTTCTGTGCTGTCCTTCTCTCCTTTTCTGGTAAAGTGTATGCAAATTCTAAAGCCTCGTACACAATACTATTTTTTTTGGGGCGGCAAACAACCACCCCCCCCCCCAGTGGCTGGTGGCACCTCCAATCCCCCGCCCACTTGCTGTCAGACAGTCGGTCCGGCACTTACCCCATCTAGGTAACGGCATCGGGCAGCGGCTCCAGTGTCCTCTCCTCCTCCTCGCTTCCGCTGCGCGTCTCTTCCCCTCCTCCTAGGCATCCAATAGGATCGCCTGTCCTTTCAGCCAATCGGGTGACGGGTCTCAAGATCTGCTTCCTGATTGGCCAGGAGGATGATCACTGCTTCAATAGTGAATATTCCTTTGCTATTGCAACACACCTGGATGGGCTTGGTTCGCATTCTCTGTGCCCCTGAGCCCACCCTATTTTAAAGCCTATTAGAGGCTCTGGCTCTAATCAGGTATTTTAAATCCCCCCATTGGAAATCATGCATTCAGCATCCTGCAAGGGGCTGGACGCATGGATGGGGGGGGGGCAACGCTCGTGTGCCTTTAATGGATGGGCCGTCCTTGCCAACTATCCAATGTGAGTACAGCGATCTCCCCTGCTGTGCTATTGTGTTCTGACAGGAGGCGCCCCCCACCGGTACACTCCGGTCACCGCTCTCAGCCATTGGCTGGGAACACTGATCGGGAGCCAGTTGGCAGACCTTTTTTGGTCATGACCCTTCGACAGAAGCCCACCGAACGGCCGGACCAGCTGCTGAAAGTGGACCGGTTTCTATTGAACCGGCTGATGCCGCCCGACATTTGGCCCATATATACTCGACTTTACACAGACAAACACAATTGTCTGGGTACTCATTGATATTATAATGGATTATGCATGAATTCCCCATGAAAATGGCTGACTTATTTGCTATGTTTTGGCCTGTTATCTGTTTGAAAAGTGAAAGAAGAATGCCTTTTGATCATGTCAGAATTTTAGAGCTGCCCTGTGGCACACTTCTTGTGTTTTCTCAAGGACGGTAATTAGCATTTTAGTTCTTATCTTGGATGACAGAATAATTCATCTCTATGCTGTGGAGAAGAGTATGGGAGGAGGGTTTGAGCAGTTTAGCAAAAGACAACTGGGCAGGGCTGACACCACCCATTTGAAAAAAAAAAATGCTGAGTTGTCAGCCCACAACAGGACACAGTAACTGAGTGTATTTCTGGTAGATCATGGGGTAGTTTTCTGTACTTGAAGTGTGTTTAAAAAGGTAAAACATGGGGGGGGGGGGGATGTTCATGTACTGATGAGATGTACTACATATGACTTTTTTTTTTTTTTTAGCCCTGGCATACACTTTATGGAGCCTTCTCCAATACTCTTTATGTATAATGGGCACCAGGCAGTTGTCAGCCCTTGTTAAGAATGCACACAAAGCATTTTCATGGGGAATTTGTGCATAACCCATTATAATATCAATTGGTACCCAGACCCATGTGTCTTATGCTTATGGCTGGTTTTACAATTGTTCATCTGTGATCCTTAATTTGGTCATTGGTACATTGTGCTAGCGTTGTCTTCAGTGGGTTCAGTGCACATGACATGGAGGGCAGAGCGACTTGTCTTCCATTTGTAGTAAATGTAACAGCACAAAGGGAAGTGCTAGCACCCTTGACACCCTCTCTGTGCAGATGACAGATATACTTCAATTCCCCATCTTCTGCTCTTCTCCTCAAATGAACACAAATTGTTTAGAATGCAAACATAACCTTCTGTTCTCCATACAGTCATAAAGACGTTTAACACTTTTAAATATGCATATTTTGGAAAATGTCAAATGCATCTACTGTGTTCAGTTACCAGATGTCTGCATTAAAACACAGTAGTGTCTTTCACTGAGCTTGACAGTGTGAATTCTCATTTTATTATTCCTCATGCACAAGTGAAAATACCTTTGTGAATCCTTTTTTGATAAATGGCATAATTTAACCATTTCTTATTATTAATAGCACTCCTTTATTAGTGCAACGTTAAATTATGATTATAAATTATCATAGCAGAGGTCCAGTCAGAGAACTGACCACAAACTTGAAATACAATAGGGTGCAATGGCTTACCTAACAAATGATTTGTAAGTTTGTTTAGCTGTTATGTTCCTTGCTCCCCCTTCAGAAAGCATAGCCGGGTCCCTGACCATACTTTTCTCCGCCGTAGTTATGCAGTACAGCTTGGTCACAAACCTGCCCCCCAGCCTGTTCATTGGACAGTGAGGAAAATCACTACACTGGTGAGGTCATAAATCTATCTGCTCATTTACATCTGTCAGCAAGCTATGAGAGTTACAATTACAGTAATGTGCAATCTGGTGGCGACTCATTTGCTTGCAGATTGCATGAAGATAAAATAAAGCTAGATTTTGATTATTGTACTAGCTGCATTAAAAATATATTTAATGTTTTAATGATCAACTGGATTTACTGTAATAGTGATCTTTTATATGAGACTGGAGTTTAGCTGTAAGTATTAGTGCAGGTCAGGAAGAATTTGTTCAAAGGAATTACAACCTTTAAGGTTGAAGCCCACTGTTGGCTGATGTCACACAGCTGGTCCAGGCTCAGGAAAGATCCCGACCATATAGTTAGGATCCGCCCACATGCCTGAACCGGCACCTGGCTCAGCCTCTCAGTGAGCCGTTAAGAGCCTGAGCCGGCTGCTCCCACCCCCTCCACAGCTCAGTGCTCCAGTGAGCTCGGGTGGGTGCCGAGCAGAGAGCTGGTGACTGATAGTCACCAGCTCTCTGCTCAGGGAGCCGTGAGAGTGAGCGATCGGTGGTGTTTCAACGCTCGGTTCTCAGTCTTATGGCCTGTACACACGATCCGAATATTGTACGAAAACTGTCGTATGAGGAAGAATCGTACGATTTTCGGTTCGTGTGTACACTGCTTTCGAGAGCCGATCACGACAGTTCATCCGATATTATTCGATCGGACAAGCACAAAAATTTTCCTCGTACGATACCAGATCATACGATTTTCGGATCGTGTGTACACTACTTTCGAGAGCCAATTGCGACAGTTCATCCGATATTATTAGATCGGACAAGTACAAACATTTTCCTCGTACGATACCAGATCATACCATTTTCGTTTAGTCAGTATAGTTGTCGTCCGAAAATACAATACAAATACATTACAACACATGACATCACTTCCGATTTTTTTTTTCTGTCGTACAAGAATTTTCGTGACTTTAGTCACCTATTCAATTTTTACTGGCTACTATTAAGTAAAAATAAAAAGTAGGTATTACTGCGCTGATCCCAAGTGACAGAAAAAACTCAAGCAGCTACATAAACAATGTGACAAACATGGATAAATCTCAGAGGTAAATAATGTAGCGCTAAATAGTGAATGCAAATGTGGTAATATAAGTGATAAAGAAGACAAATCAAAAACATGATTATAAACACAGAATGTCCGATCTGTGAAAAAAAACAAAGTGCACATCGTGTTAGAGATTTTTTCCTTTCAGTTCAGCAGTGGGAGGGGAGTCTTGGCATACACTGCCTGACAGCTGATTGGAGAAAAGGCACGCCCCCCCCCAACACTCCACATAGGCAGAGGAAGGAAGGAATGTGCAGAGCTGTGCTGTGAATATTTATAGCACCCACCCCAACACAAATTTCAGGCTGGTTTTATCCCTGTTGTCGGATAAATTATCAGAAGTTATCATGCTGTTAACAGAAGAATGGAGCAGCAGAAAGACACAGGACTTAGGGCTTTGGAGAGAGATAAGAAAATACTACAGATAGATGTGCTTAGGTCAAATTTCATGAATCAGGTTTACATCCACTTTAAGGACGTTACCTCATATTTTCGGGATGCATTTGGGGAGATTAGGGTGTATTTGATCGCCACGCCTTGGTTTGGTAGGTCAGAATCCCTGTTCATAGTTGTAGAGGGATCACATAAGGGCTTTATAGTCTTGACTGTTATTATCACAAGCTGAATCCAGCAAATTATTCAAGCACCAAGGACCACTATTTCTGGTTACAGCTCATTCTATGAGAGCAATAAGTACATCTTGGGCTTTCCACTGTCAAGCATTGATTTCTCAGGTTTGTAAGGTGGCCACTTGGTCATCAGTGCAAACGTTCACTAAGTGTATAAAGGCGATGTGGTAGCATCAGCAGATGGCAATTTTGGGCATAAATTTTAGCGGGGCTTATTTCCACTTGCCCTTATTGCTTTCTTTTAAGACGGTGATGATCTAAAGCAGAGATGTGTCCTCCAATGAATGAAACAGAGAATAAGGTTTTTTCTTACCGTAAAATCTTTTCCTCTGTGTTCATTGGAGGACACAGCACTTGCCCTCTGATTTGCTGCTGTCCATGTGTTTAAATATGTTGTTGTTTGCACTGCTGTGTTGTTTATCTAAGCTCCAATTGACATTATGTGATCATTTCATTTTGTACATAAACTCTAACCAAAATATACTATAATCGTATTGTTACAATGCAATGATGAATAAAACCTGCAACCTCTCTTTGCGGGCTTCATTCATACATAGATTGGGACTTGAATCTAACAGCAGTTTAAACTAGGAAAGTGGGCACTAATGCATTGCCAAGGCGAGCACTTCTTGTGTCTCTTCGGCCTGGCCTTGGGAACGAACCCTGAATTTATTTTCTGCAGAAGCTTTCTAAAACTGGTCTGCAGTGAAACTTCAGTCTCTGAATTTGTGAAAATATTACTAAGTTTTCCAGCAGAACAGGAGGGAATTGATTTTGTATGCTCTATTTTCTATGCTTTGTATTACCTGTTTGTATTATTTCCTTAGCCTCCTTTGAGGTGATAAAGCACTTATGTTACCCCCAGAGGCAGCCTAGTGATATGCATTAAACCAACCAAATTTTCTCTGCATTAGTATGAAAGTCACAACTTCCTTGTAAATCTGAGACAAAAGAACGCTAAAGGGAGAGTTTTTAGTGTCAAATTTCCCACATCTACACTCAGATCTCACTATATCCAAAAAAGCAGAGCAATTTTGGAACACAGAACGTATATAAAGTGATAGTTATAAATTGTTGCTATTATGCAGTCAAGAAACAGTTCAACCGTATGCAAATAGATAATAGTACAGTAATAATTCTTTGCCTTTCCTATTCTTTTCTTCTCAAGAACTGAGAGAAGCATACTTTTTGTATACCGTATAAGAGTTTCAGCAGCATTTTATCTGATTAGATCATACTCATGTCTTGCATATCTTGCTAGCCCAGGTTTCACTTTGTAACAGAGCCAGTTTCTGCAAGGAGTCTGCCTGTTCTCTATCTGGGTTTTATTACCAAGAAATCTAAAACATGATTAGTTGACTTCCAGCCAAGCTGACCCACAGTGTGTTTGACTTACTTTGGTACAGGTACGTAGGGGTCCTACTGGCTTAAAGCGGTACTAAACACTTTCAATCAACATTAACAATTTGTAATCCTTATGCTGCTAGCATTAGTAAACAGATGGAAGGTATACTATTTTTTACTTTTTTTAGCCTTTTTTTTTTTTTTTTTTACATTTTTTCAGTTTTCCTGATTTCCGGCCTATGCCAAAATGTTGTCATACATCTCGGGAGTTTTCATGCTTACAATGGCACTAAACTCACATCATACAAAAATATCAATAAATGCTGTATTACATGCTGTTCATACTCACTCAGTCACTATGAGATTTGTTTTCTGTATTCTGCAAAAAACCTGGTTGATCCTGCTGTTCTCTACCTCCTCCTTCTGTCCAAGTCCCCAATTCAGCTAGGGGTTTTGCAGAGCAGTGTTGGCAGCTTTGCACATGCTCAGTTTTCAGTGAGTTTCTATGCTGAGCATTTCCACCCTATCACATCTGTGCAGCCCATGTGACTTCAGAGTCACACATGTGGGTGTATACACAGTGGTAAATGACAGCTCACTCCCTATCTCCTCCTCTATGTCCACTACACAGCTAAACACAATGGGGGTGGGGTATTACATGTAGATTGATGGAAGCTTCACTTCCCTCTTATTCTAAGACCCAGGCTGGAGAGAGCCTATGACTGAGAGAAATCCACCCACACCATGTTATTGCCAAAAAATAATAATGATTTGATTTCAAATATATATTTGTATGTCAACAGTTTATACCCAGCCCTAAGACCCCTTTCACAATGGGGCCGCGTTAGCGCTAAAGTGCCACTCATTTTAGTGGCACTTTAGCGCTGTTTAAGCGTCTCTTTTCGGCCGCTAGCAGGCACTTTTAACCCCAAAGAAGGGGTTAAAAACGATGCTTCTGAAGCGCTGCCCATTCATTCCATTGCGTTTTGAGAGCATTAAATACAACGCATACAATCTGTCCCAAAGATGCTGCTTGCAGGACTTTTCAGCACGTCCCACAAGCGCACCGCCCCAGTGTGAAAAGTCACACTTGAATGAATGGGGAGGCGGTTTTCAGGCGCTTAGCGGAAGCTATTTCCAGTGTTAAAGCACCTGAAAACCGACCCAGTGTGAAAGGGGTCTAAATGTCCCTGTATGGTACATGATGACTCTAAAAACGCCTGTGTTGCAGCACTTCGGAAGCGTTTTTCAGGCGCTTCGGAAGCGCTGCCCATTTATTGAAATGGGCATGGGCGTTCTTGGAACGGCTGTATACAGCGATCCCAAACTGCCCCAAAGATGCTTGCAGGACTTTTTCTAACGTCCCGCAAGCGCACCGCCCCAGTGCGAAAGCACTCGGGCTTTCACATTTGGGTGGCATAGGAGGCCTCAGTGTGAAAGAGGTCTAACTGATATCTTACCTGAAAGACAGGTAATCCTTTAGATTCACCTTCAACTATGTAGTGCAAGGGCCTGCCTGATAGCATACAAATTGAAAGTGTTTAGGTTTCACCTCATAATATATGGTTTTGTTAAATCTAAAGGAAAATTGTACAATGTATGGCCAGCCTTATTCACTGAGCCACTAGTATAGAGCTTCCTCTTGTTGCTGATTCTAGAGAAGAGCAAGCTTGTGATAAGGTGAAAGTCATACCAATATTTTTTTCAAGGCAAACTACAATAATACCTAAAAATATATGCTCACAGAAAATGCACTTACCGTATATACTCGAGTATAAGTCGTTCCGAGTATAAGTCGAGGCCCTAATTTACCACAAAAAAAATGGGAAAAACGTATTGACCCGAGTATAAGACGAGGGTGAGAAATGCACAGCTACTGTAAGTGGAAAAGAGGGTCAACAATGCCCATTTGCAGCATCGCTGTGCCCATTTGCATGCCTCACTGTGCCCATTTGCAGCCATGGGTCCCCTAAACTTCAAACTCGGTAGTTAAGGGTTCCTTGATGCCCCCTAGCTACAGCCAAAATTTGGGGTCTCTGAACCCAAAGGGTCCCGAAATGACATTGCTGCAGATGGACACAGTTGACCGAATTTGGGGCCCCGTATCTCAGGGCCACTTAGTGATAGGAACCCCAAATTTGGTGTGCAAACCCAGTGGAACTAGCACCATAACATTTTCAAAGCTGGGGTTTCTAGCACCAAGTGGCCCCGAGATACAGGGCCCCAAAAATCAGTTCAGAAAATGTCAAGCACTTCTGCAGCAGAGAATGACATTTTCCGAACCGGATTTGGGGCCCCGTATCTCAGGGCCACTTGGTGCTAGGAACCCCAACTTTGGATATGTTATGGTACCAGTTCCACTGGGTTTGCACATCAAATTTGGGGTTCCTAGCACCAAGTGGCCCTGAGATATGGGGCCCCAAAGTCGGTTCAGAAAATGTCAAGCACTTTTCTTCAGCAGAGAATGACATTTTCCGAACCGAATTTGGGGCCCCGTATCTCGGGGCCACTTAGTGCTAGGAACTACATCTTTTGATATGTTGTGGTACCAGTTCCACTGGGTTTGCACACCAAATTTGGGGTTCCTAGCACCAAGTGGTCCAGAGATACGGGGCCCCAAAGTCGGTTCGGAAAATGAAATTTTTTGCTGCAGAAAAGTGCTTGACTCAAGTATAAGTCGAGGGGGGCACTTTCAGCACAAAAAAATGTGCTGAAAAATTCGACTTATACTCGAGTATATACGGTAACTCTCCTATTAAATGTCATGAGAAGGAGGGCAGTTTATTTAGCGTCCCCTTTGCAGGGGCTATCCCTATTTATAAAGGGCACACGAGGAGTTAAACACTCCCTGCAGGCACCAAGGTAAATTTACAGCTGTAAACTAATCACATATATTGAAAGTTATCCGAATGAACATTTTAATGAGGAAATTACAGCTTTGCAGGGCTTTTAGTAGAGAGTGACTTCAACCTAGTGGTATTTTTACCTCAGTAATTGTTACCTGCTCACATTAGACATGGGGGATGCCTGTAAATTAGGAGCCATTACCTGAATAGGCCAGGAAATGTTCCTACTGCGTTACTTCTTCTAATACACAAAATTATTGTTTATTATGAGACAATACTGTCCATAGCATGAAGAAAGCCCTTTATGTTCAGAGATAGGAATTGCCATTTCTTACATGCTGGTTGCTTGTCTGTTGTGCAGGGTGGTGAAAACATCTGTCTATATCCAGGAGAAGCCCAGTTTGCCAGCTGTCCTCACATTTCATCCCTATCCAGCCTATATAAACACATCTGTCCTTTTGACTTTCTGACATCGCTCCAAGGGAAACATTTATTTCATAGTGAACAGGAAATGAACACAGTACAATAATATCCGTGGCTCGGGTGGTGAACGGTTCTCGAGGACCGCATTCAGTTCTGCAGCTGCACCACCGTCATAGGCATACCCCACCATCGCCATGAGAGATGCCATTTACAGATCGGAACATTCATAGATCCTTGGCACATTCAAAAAAAAAAATAATTGTGTGAATGAGCCACATTTGAATAAACGTTTTTGTGCCCATAATTCTAGATAACGGTTTCCTCCTTTATAACACATAAAAAAAAAAAGAGATCGATCAATAAATTAGCTAAAAATATACGAAAATCACCAATACAGCAGCAATATAAAAAACACGGAAAGGAAAATATCGTCAGAGCATATGGGCACATGCATGGTCGATAAGTGTGGCATTTTTCAGAGCAGGTGCCCTCATCTCCTGCAAAATTGATGCACACCTCCCTATTTCCCGGATTCGGAGGGACTGTCCCTTTTTTGAAAAAAATCCATCTGTCCCTCTTTTCTTTTTGGCGGTTTTGAGAAAGCATGTTTACTGTGTGAAACGCATCAACCTCTTTCCTCCCTTGTCTGTATGCTCATCTTTGTAGTGCTTTTATGGGTACTGTAGTACCTTGGATTATGAGTATAATTCATTCCAGAAGAATGCTTGTAATCCAAAGCACTCGTATATAAAAGCGAGTTTCCCCATAGGAGTCAATGGAAACTCAGATAATTCGTTCCACAGTGACTGCTATTGTGTGTAGCACCGCATGTGGCCAGAGGTGGAGGGGCGCCGGAGACACTCGGAAACACGCGGAAACCGCTGTGAGCCACTCAGAGACACCCGAGAACGGAGTGTTTCCGAGTGTCTCAGAGCGGCTCCAATCACCAGCGCCCCTACACTTCTGGCCAAATGCGGTACTGCACACCCCAGAGGCTTGAATCCTGCTCGTCTTGCGAGACAACGCTTGCAAACTGAGTCAGGATTTTAAAAAAATAATAGCTCGTAATGCGAAACGCTCCTAAACCGCTTTACTCGCAATCAGAGGTATTACTGTATTTGAATAAAGCTTATTTGGATCTTCTGTGGGAGTGCAGCCATCCGATTTCTTGTTCATCTGTCGCTCTCTCCTACTCATTTATCTGTCATTTTGGTTTGATGTATATCCCTGTATAAAACTGCATTATTTATCTTTCAAAAAGTGTTAAACCTTTCATCCATTCAACTTGAGCGTTCATTCATTTCAGTGGTGAGAATAACTTAACCCCTTGGAGCCGGCGCCTCCCGGCCCTTTAAGGGGTTTAGGATGCCGGGAGACAGGGAGGGGTTTATGATCATGTGACCACCGTGATTGGCGGTCACATGATCGGAAAGCTCCTGATCGCTACTTGCTGTTTGCGGCTGGTAACTGTGCCAGTAACGCGCGCTCTTGCCATGGCTGTATTTAAACTAACGCACGCAAATATGCGGCTGCTCGGCCCCAAGGCCCACCTGCCAAGAGGTCACATATTTGCGTGCGGCCGGCGCCAAGGGGTTAATATTCTGGCCAATAGCGTGAATGAAAGCCCAAATGCTTGATGTACCTAAAAGCGTTTGCAAAAGGCAGGTTTGAGCGTGTTTTTTTATGCTGATTTCCTCTTGCCAGGAGAAAAGGTGTTCAGAAAAGCTGGGCAAACGTGCATAAGGCCTTTAGGCAGCACCTTCAGTCTGCCTAAAAGCCTATCCATCTCTAAGAAATTATAATATATTGTATTGCTATGTGTCAGCAGATGATAAACTGATGCTAAACCCAAAAGCAAACGTGCTTTTAACCCCCGCTAGCGGCCAAAAAAGGGTTAAAAGCACCCGCAAAGCGGCGCTGCCCATTGATTTCAATGGGCAGGGGCGCTGTAGGAGCGGTGTATACATCGCTCTTACAGTGTCTCAAAGATGCTGCTTGCGGGACTTTTTTTGACGTCCTGCCAGCACACCGCTCGAGTGTGAAAGCACTCGGGCTTTCACATTGGAGTGAGAGGAGTGGTGCTTTGCAGGCACTGTTTTTAGCGCTATAGCGCCTCAGTGTGAAAGGGGTCTAAATATATAGCAGCTCGCCAATTCTTACATGTAATGGCTGCATTCGTTTTCTTTTTTAGGCGTCTTTTCATTTATTTTCACCTGGTGATCTGGCCAGTCTGTTGTTTTTTAAGCTGTCCTGCAGATGTAGCAGTTAGAGGTTTGAGACAGCCATTTACCACTGGCAGGAGTGCTTACAATGATCAGCTTTTATGTATATAAAACCTTTATCCTAAAAGGTAAAAAATCTATTAGCTGTAACTTCTTAAGACTTGGTTCACATATATGCGAATCAGCTGTGTTTTCAACCTCATCCACTTCGCATAACATGTGAATTTCAATGGACCCGGTTCACACATGTCCGTTTCTAAAAAGGGTCCTATGCGATTTGAATCCGGTTTAGGTGCGAATTCAAGTAAAAATTTGCAACTCAACCGGTGAACAAAACCGCACCAGACTCTGGACGCAACAAAAATCAGACATTCAGTCGTCCGAAAATCTAAGTGTGTGTACGAGACTTTAAGCCCCATACTCACAATCAGAATATCGTACAAAAAATGCTGCTTTCAAAGGGATCGTACGATAATCTGATCATTAGTACACAGCTGTCATCTGAAATTTTCCAAAGGGACCAACACGAAAATTTTTCTTGCATGATACCAATTGTACAATTTTCGTTTAATCAGTACAGTTTTTGTCCGAAAATACAATACAAATACAATACATCACTTCCAGCTTTTTTTATTCTGTCATACGAGAATTATCCTACTTTAGTAACCTATTCTTTTTCGATATGGAAGTTAGCATCCAAAAAAGAAAAAAACGGATGACCATTCATCCGATAATCTCATTGTATGGGCTTTAAAGAGCTGGAATTTGGCTTCAGTTTGTTAATCCATCTAAATCTGATAGTACATCTAACCAGGGCTTTTCAGCAGGAACTAGGGGAAACTCAGTTCCACCACCTCTGGCTCAGGTCTTCTGCTCCCTGCTCACCACTATCACTTGGTAACACTGAAGTCCAGCTTCTGCATTTACAAATGATAGCTTATTTCCGAGTAGCTCCCACAGGTCAGATCTCCTGCGCAGATCCCACTGAGTGCCGGACAAGGACAAGGGAGATACAGAACAGGTGCCCAGGGTTCAGTGCAGTCATGGGCAGGAGAGGGTGAATGGTAGGCTGCACCCTCTGTGGTCTCCATTTTTTTCCTGGTAACCAGTTGTTGAAGCTCCTACTGCATGATCTCCCTTGCAAGTGACTGTAGTATAGTATAGTATGCTGGGAGTTACTACAGCCGGATAGGTGCTTCAGCTTAATATTGCAACAAAGGTAAGATATATGACAGATGGTGGAGCTTTTAAGGAGGGGGGGGATGAGGGCAGTGAAGAGAGGGGGTTGTATGCAGAGGGAAGAGCTACTAGTTGATGCCATTTGGCAGGTATGTGAGTGTGGCAGGCATGGTTGAGTTCCTGCACCTATTCTCTGAGAAAAAAAGCCCTGCATCTAACACTCCCAGACTAAAGGGCCGTACACACGATCTGACTTTTTGACAACAAACATGCAAATTAGCTGTTTTGGAGCAACATCCGACCGTGTGTACGCTCCATTGGACAAACCTTTTCTGTTTCCATCGGACTTTTGTTGGCTGTGCAAACGGACAAACTTTCTGTCAACAAAAGTCAGATGGAGCAAAGTCCGATCGTGTGTACACAAAGCCGTCGGACTTTTGTACAAACTACAGTAAGCAGCCGCAAGAATGTTTCCAGCGCGATCCGATTGCGCTGGTTCTCGGCAACAGTGTACTGTACATCTCGCGCTGGCTGTAATAGGAAAAACACATTTTCCTACTGCGGCAGGCGCAAGAGGGAATTCCCCTCTGGGGGAATACCAGGCCCTTCGGTCTGGTATGGATTTTAAGGGGAACCTCCTACGCCGAAAAATCGGCATGGGAGTCCCCCCCAAAATCCATACCAGACCCTTATCCAAGCGCGCAGCCTGGCCGGTCAGGAAAAGGGGTGGAGACAAGCAAGCCCCCCCTCCTGAGTCATACCAGGCCACATGCCCTCAACATGGGGGGTGGGTGCTTTGGGGGAGGAGGCGTCCTGCGGCCCCCCACCCCAAAGCACCTTGTCCTCATCTTGATGAGGACAAGGGCCTCTTCCCAACAACCCTGGCCCTTGGGGCTTATCAGAATCCGGGAGCCGCCCTTTAATAAGGGGTACATCGTACCCCTACTCATTCACCTAGGGAAAAAAGTGTCATTAAAAAAACACAGTACACAGGTTTTTAAAGTAATTTATTAGGCAGCGCCGGGGTCTTCTTCCGACTTCGGGGGTCTTCTTCTGACTTTGGGGGTCCTCTTTCGACTTCGGGGGTCTCTCCAGCGTCTTCTCCGGTGTCCAAATCTTTTGCCGGCTCCACCGCTATCTTCTGCCGCTCTTTTGCAAGCGGCGGCCCGGACTTCTGGATCGCCTTCTTCCCTCTACTCTTCCAGAGATGTTGACACGACACTCTCTCCAGTTGGAAATGCTCTCTGAGCGCTCCGCAACGGACTTATATAGGCGGTGACCCCGCCCCCTTGTGAGGTCACAGTCCCGGGGCATGCTGGGACTGTGACCTCACAAGGGGGCGTGGTCATCGGATTACATGACCATTTTTGGTTTTGGATTGAATACTGCTTTAAAAAGACAAAAATTAAAATATCTATGCCCATAGTTTATTACATTTTGAAAAAAAAATCATATTGTCCTGTTATTTTATATTCTTTGCTATCCTATATCAGTTACTTGGTGATCCTGCCAGCTCGTTGTTCATTTAGCTATTTCTGTTGTCAGATCAACAACAAATGAAATGTGCATGGTCTCCACGTTGTCGCTGGCAGAAAGTTTCCACAGCCAATCGCATCTTGCAGTATGAAGGAGCACAATGAAAGCTTTCACCTACGTGTATATGTAGTAATTCTGTAGGATGCACTTTGCATTCGCACCTTACAAAGTAAGGGTCTTTTTTTTATAATTGACAATTTTTATTACGTTTTTTTATATTTTTCAATACAAAAGAAAAAAAAAGAGGAGATACAGCCTGTCAACATTACACACAACAATCTAGATCACCGTTTCTCAACTCCAGTCCTCAGGTCGCCCCAACGGGTCATGTTTTCAGGATTTCCCTCAGATGAAACGGCTGTGGTAATTACTAAGGCAGTGAAACTGATCAAATCACATGTGCAAAATAATGAAAAGCCTGAAAACATGACCTGTTGGGGCACCTTTAGCACTGGAGTTGAGAAACACTGATCTAGAGTATATCTCAAAGAAAAATGGTAACATAGCTCTATAATCAGAATAATGTGGGAACCATAATCAAAAAACGCAATATCAGCATATTGACACCTTATAATAGCGTAGCCTGTCTATCCATGAAAGAAAACAAAAGAAAATAAAACACAAGGAAAAGGTCAAATCAACCAGCTGGGCTCGTCACTTCTGGGCCTGAAGGTCTCATCCTACAGGGAGAAGGAGGTCTCAGGATATCATGAGGAATCCACCTTGAGGTCAAAGTAAAGCCTCCTACACACGATCGGATTTTCCAACGGGAAATGTGTGATGACAGGCTGTTGGCGGAAAATCCGACCGTTTGTACGCTCCATTGGACAATTGTCGGATTTTCCACGAACAAATGTTGGATGGCAGGTTTTAAAATTTTCCGCAAATGTGTGTTGTTGGATTTTCCGAGTGTGTGTACACAAGTCTGTCGGACAAAAGTCCACCGTACAAACACGCATGCTCAGAAGCAAGGACGAGCCAGAAGCAGTCGGTTTTGTAAACCAGCGTTCGTAATGCAGAATTAACTTTCGTGACGCGTCAAATTATGAAATCTCGAAATGCAGCACACAATTCTCTTCTTCTTTAATGGGATAATAATGAAGCTGCTTTGCTGGTGATACTGATGGAGTTATTGCAAACACATTTTCAAAGGCTTTTTTTCCCCTAGTGATCAAGAATAATATTATTATGTTTTTTTGGTTTTAACACAACACCATTATCCTGTAGTTTTTTAGGATCAAAGATACAACTATGTTGGTGTCCCTTGTCAATTTTACATTGTATTTTTTTAAATGTAACTGCCTACTCCCAAACTGTTATTTGAAGTAAAACACATAGCCAAGTATTATTCTCCACAATTTTTTTATTGTGCATTAAAAAAGAAAACAAATAAAAATTAGACATGCTATCTGCCAATAGAACTTAACCAAAAAGAGCATTCTATGCATCCAAAAATATAGAAAATATACCAAATCAAATCATCATTCAACCAAAAAAAAAAATGTCAAAGCAATAACTCCAAGGCCAATAATAAATAACACGTTATCTCCTCCGATTCTGGTTGACGTTCAGAAATGAACTGAAATGCTCAAAATGAAAAGCGCGAATTAACACTCACCAAACTTCTACTAACACGAAATTAACAGAAGGAGCCCAAAGGGTGGCGATAAAGAGCTGAAAAACCACGTAGTACGTCAGTACGTTTGTGTTTGTTGGCTGACAATTCCTTGCCGTTTGTATGCAAGACAAGTTTGGGCCAACGCCCTTCGGACAAAAGTCCACGGTTTTGTTGGCCAACAATCCAATCTTGTGTACGAGGCTTTAGGGTCTTTTATAGGCACCACCCATTCACTAGTTGCAGGGGGGCACACTATTCAGTCACATGGCTGCCAAGAAATGGAGAAAAATAAGGTTTTAGTGGCACTGTTTTTAAAGATTTTCAGTAAGATTGGGATCAAGCAGTTCTTTAAGGGCCATAGAAATGTCTGTTTTTATTGCCTTAACATTTACTTTAAGGGTAAACTCTTCAAGTTTATTTATTTATTTATTTCAGGTACTTATATAGCGCCGTCAATTTACGCAGCGCTTTACATATACATTGTACATTCACATCAGTCCCTACCCTCAAGGAGCTTACAATCTAAGGTCCCTAACTCACATTCATACATACTAGGGACAATTTAGACAGGATCCAATTAACCTACCGGCATGTCTTTGGAGTGTGGGAGGAAACCGGAGTACCCGGAGGAAACCCACGCAGGCACAGGGAGAACATGCAAACTCCAAGCAGGTAGTGTCATGGTTGGGATTCGAACCAGCGACCCTTCTTACTGCTAGGCGAAAGTGCTACCCACTACACCACTGTGCCGCCCGTTCAAATTAACGTTAAATATTTAAAGTGACATTTGCCATTCCTTTTGTTTGTGTCACCCAATATTATCTGTGCACAAAGGCATTTGCAATCTCCCTGGTTCTTCCTCTCTCCCATCACAGCTATCTAGCAATCTCTAGATAGGAGATGTAAAGTCACTGGGTAAAAATTGTGCGGAGTCTGTGTACAGGAAGCCTGCCTGGATATAATGACATGATCCCTCCTCCCTCCTTTTCCTATTGGAATTCTTTTTTTCTATTGGTTGACCTCTGATGAGGATATTTACATGATTACAGACTCAAGGCCAGATACGATCCCCTTTATTAGATCAACCGGGCACAGAGATCTCACTACCCTACCGATCCCCCCCCCAAGAAACCATAATCAACTCAAAGTTGACATTCCTTTTGTGAGTGGAAGGATCCTGAATCATCTTCATATGATTTAAATTCTATTACCTTTTTCTAAGTAATACTGTAAACATAATAAGTGACTTTTATATAGTTTACATCATTAGTAAGGAAAAAGACAAATTCTGCTTCTGAGGAAATGAGTTTCTGAAACGAAATAAAAACTGCTCAGGCACTCAGCAACCTCAGCTGATTTAAATGATCTCTGGACTGCAATGCAATTAAAAGGGAGAAGGCATGGCATGATTTGTCTGCCAAAACAGAAAAGAATCAGACAGTCCAGGCTTACAACACAGACAACGTGACATTTTAACCTGTACTGAGAGATGTATTTTGGTTGCAATTGCTGACTTGTTTCTGAAAATACCAATCCCCTGGCTTCTCACGATGATCTTTGACTTCAGTACTTTCTAAATGTGGAGTCTGAAGAGCGATCGGTGAGCTCCCTGAGTTGGGGGATCAATCAGGCCGGGTTCACAGTGCTGCGATGCGAAAACCTGCGCGGATCCTGTGCGGGTTCCCGCATCTGACTCGCAGGCAGTTCACACTGCTCTCTGCGAACCGCTGTTGGTGTCAATATAAAATTTAGGACACCCCAAATCAGTTCACAGGAATGCAGTGCGAACTGAGGAATCGGATGGAATCGGATCGCATAGGAATGAACACAAAAAAAAAAAAAGGGTCCTGTGCCATTTTGGTCCAAATGTGATGCGATTTCAGCCATACATGGCTGAATGCGCACTGCACAGACATTGCATGTGACGTGCACAGTGCGATGTCTGGGATTGCATCAGTGTGAACACAGCCTGAAGAGCAGTGATTGCAGTGAGATATTGTACCTTATTTCCCAGATTAGGCATGTAACATGTAAAGGCAATGTGTCTAAAGTCCATATATATATATGTATATATATATATATATATATACATATATATATTTGAAAGTATTGAAGTAATTGAATGAACAGAACAGCAACTGTCCCTGATTTCGAGGGACTGTCCCTGATTTGGAGCAATGTCCCTCTGTCCCTCATTGCTCCTCATTTGTCCCTCATTTTGGTCTGTATAGATGTATATAAAATGTACTTTTTATATATCAAAAAGGGTTTTTCAGCGTTAAACCTTTCATCTGATTTCTAAATTTCTGCATTTGTAAATTCCAAAAGCCAATATAAAGAAATAGTAGTGGTAAAAAAAGCCCTTGTGGGTTTAACCAATCTTGTTTTTTGTACAATTCTCCTTTAAGGGGGCGTGGCAGGGGGTGTGTCCTATGCCTGCATACTTTTGCTGATAGGTGTCCCTCATTCCCATTTAAAAAAGTTGGGAGGTATGGCTAAACAACTAGCATTTTTAGAAGTAATAACCAGCCTTCATATTTTTCTCCAGATTTCTTTTGAAGACCATCTGAAATCACATAAATAAATATACAGTCAGATACACATTGTACTTATAACCTACATTTGCCCAGTTTTACTTTCACTTTTCTGTTGCAGCAGAGAGGGTAAATATAATTGTGCGGTTTACCAATTGCCATCCGCCCACAGTACTTTTACTGCAAGTGGGTGGCAGCTGCAGGCACTGCGACAAACTGCTATGCTGCACATGTGCACTGGTGCGAGCAGCGGTGCGACCCCATAACTGCTGTGTCCGGTTGACAGAGTGGATCGCAGCACTCGATACCCGGCCGCTGTGAGCATTCGGGGTATCATGTGATCGCTATGACTTATCATACTCGATCCCATTTTTACAATGTAAGCAAATACTTCCATTCATGACAGCTTGCCTACTGTTGTGATGCTGTGATTGGCCCACAGCTATCACATGATACCTGCCACCCTATACCATGTGATTAGCTGTAGCCAATCACAGCATCACAATAGTAAGCAAGCTGTCATGAATGAAAGCCATTTATGACAGTAAAACTATTGCTTATAACAGTGATCGCCGCCCGTAGGCCTGCAACCGATGGGGTAAGTTCTGGGGTGGGGGGGTGCCGCTGACTGATCAACCGAGGGGGGGGGGGTTTGTTTGCCGCCCCCCCTCCCAAAAAAAATCCCACACCAGCTGCCACTGAGGGGTAGGGGACTAAAAAGAGATAAATAATGAGTCACATGTCAAAAGATGTGGTGTTACCGGACTATAAAAAGATAGCCATGTTGTGATTGGATGCTTCTTCTTCTGTCTTATGTTGGACACCTTTATAAAAGACCCCATCAAAACTGATTTTTATCTCAGTAGAATTTTAATGCGCTTGTTGTATTTTTCTTCTGCTCTCTTTGCTACAGGTACATGAATATGAATTTTTATTCCATTGCATCTAACCCTGAAAATGACCTTGAGTCCGTATCAGGCAATTATGTTGTTTATACCACTACCCTTGAGAAGTTGCCTTTCTTCTCCTTCTTGCATTTTTGCTGGATTTTTTTTTTTCTTTCATGTGTGTTCAACTCCATCATTCTGACAGGCTCCGTGTTGTAGACAGTACAGTGAAATCATCAAACACGATTTGTTCCTTTACATTGATAGAGACTCAGATGTGCACTGTACTCAAATACATGGACATTTTAATCAGGGAGTTAAAGTGTTTGTAAACCCTTACATGTACCCTGTAAAGTGACTGGCCTTTGGTGATACACAGAGATTAGATAAATCCTTCAACATAAGTTGTACATGTTTATCTGCACAAATCTCTTCTCTACTTCCTGCATCAAGAATTTATAAAGCTTGGCTAAACTGACAGAAAGCAGGGGGCGGAGAGCTGAAATTACACAGTGAAGAGCTCTGTGAGGAGAGCTCTGAGAGCTGATTGGAGGGAGGGGCAAACCCCCTTCAAACACCACACAGGAACTGAGCTGTGGCTGTTAATCAAAGGCTGTGTGCTGGAGATCCCTCCACTGTCACCTTTTTTTCTCTTGGCATCAGAAAAACTTTTTTAAAAAGTGACAAATGCACATAGCAGAGGAACAGAGCAGCAGACAGAAATTACACTTGGTGCCCTGGATTGCAGCAAGTACGTGCTATAGAGGGATGTTCTTTGTTTACAACCACTTTAAGCATATATGCAGGCAATTATTTTTGGAGCTAGTTTCTGCCTGGTACTCTTAGTACATACAACATTTTACCTTTTTATCCACTTAAGGACCGGAAGCATTTACCCCCTTAATGACCAGGCCAATTTTTGCAATACGGCACTGCGTTACTTTAGCTGACAATTGTGCGGTCATGCGACGCTGTACACCATATAATTGTCCCTTTTTCCCACAAATAGCAGGAAGTGGGCTGTATAAGGTATTTACTGGCAGAAAAAAAATGTTTTATTACCCAACGTTAAAACAACAAGGGCAGAAGATTTAATAGATGGAAAGTTGAAAAAATGACTGAAGGCCCGCTTTAATGTGACAATACAGCATATAACTCCTTACATAAGACAGTGCCTAGGCACACTATGTTATTCTAGCCTAACAGGAGCCTTGCATGACAGACATAATTCAAGCCTATTGCATGCACCACAGTTTCTGGTTACAGTATTAGCTTACTGTATATTGATGATGTCTTCAAGAGTGGTGTCTAGAAACAGCAAGAGCTTGCTGCACAACCACTATTATGCCTGTTGCCTCATTGATACATAGAACTGTGGAATGGATGGAAAGGAATCAGATTGATTAAGCCAAGGTCTACATTAACAGCTCGCCGACCAGCCGCCGCAGTTGTACTGTAGCAAGTTGGCTCGGCTGCACAAATCGCTGTAGGGGTTCTTTGGGCTCGTTCACGGCCCTGTGTGTCCACGCGCTGTTTGTCCAGCGGGGGAGCCAATTAGCGGCTCCACCAGCCACCCTCGATCTTGCCCCGCAAGGACAGAACGGGGTTCTGCCGAAGTAAACAAGGCAGATCTCCGTTCTGACAGGGGATGACACAAAGATCTGGTCTTTCTGCTATGCAGGAAGACGGATCTGTGTGTTGTCCCAGGCAGCTTATCCCCCAAAATTTAACAAAATACTTTGATTGGCCTCCCCACCAATGAAAAAATGTTTCCTGCACGGTCCATACCACTGCCTGCATTTTATAAATGACTTGTATAACACAGGCATAATGTGAATAAAACACTGTGTTGACCAGCAGATATCAATATTTACTCTCCACTCTTGTCTTAGATGTTTTATGGGACACAATTTTTATTATTGTCCATTTTAGCATTCCTAGTGCTTCTCATGAGGTCTGCATGAAGAACAAGACATCCAACAAACATTGAATGCATTTAGGTTACTGGCATTTCATAAAGTGTGGGCAAAACTCTATTGGGGCATTAGGTACCAATAAAGTCCCTCCACTAGCAGCTGCTGCTTTTTTCATTAAAAATGTTACTTATATGCACACCCTGACGGTGATGTCATCACTTAGAGGAGAATTAAACTGCAGTTTTTTTGGGCCCCTGGGAAGTTGATGCCATAATGAGATAGTATGCATGGCATATTTGCACATTATGACAGACTTACCTGTCAGACTATGCCCTCTAGCGATGCACTGTCAGTGCTCCCATTGGCCAGGAGCAATGCCATTTTCTTCTGGTCTTCCTTGCGGGTTAAGTCTGTTCCGCCGATTGAATGGCCAGGCTATGATGACATCACTCCCACGTATACACACTTCATCACAGTACAGAGCCGTAAATGTACATTGAGCTGCACATGCGTGGCTTAGTGTACATCGCAGCCGACAGGTAGGGAGAAGCATTTAGGGTCTCTTCTGTCATAAAAACCCTACCCGCTTTTTAAAGTGGGATTAAACTCCCGTGCATAATTTTTACCTACAGGTAAGCCCATAATAAGACTTACCTATAGGTACTGTAAATATCTCCTAAATGTGCACCATATGCGACGCATTATGACATTGCCATGCAGGTTGCAAAAAAAAAACCACAGCGGTTTACTACTGCTTTAAGGGTTTTATTCCCCATTAAATTCCAGCACAGCGATCACAGCGGATCGAATTGCTGTGCAGCTCCTCCATTTTAAAAGTATCTGTAAGGTGTATATAAGTCTGTTTTAACTGTGATAGAACTGTCATAAGCGTCTTTCCTGGGAAGCTGTGTAGTTTTGCAGGTAGAGAAGCTATTTGGAGAAGTTGGGTGTGTAATGGAAACATATCAAACGTCAGTTCCAGAGGAACCAAAAGACAAATTTTTTTGCAGAATTGTCTCAAATATGTGACATAAAAATGACACATGCAACACTGTTGCATGATTTTCACGAATTTGGCACAGGATTCCTACTACACACACACACACTTCCAGAAATGTGATGCTAATGCCTTATTGATTCTCTCCTACAGTGTTTTTTTAAATTGGACTTTAATTCCATTTTAGGGTGCTCCTTGTCAGGAAGTCCGCCATTTTGTCATGAAGTCTACCATGTTTTCACAGATATTGCCAGATTATTAGGGAAAATGTGTTATTAGAGGCACTCGCCCTGTTATCAGAAAGTCCAGCATTTACCCAAGACTACCTTTATAAAGAGATTGGCCATATTAGTGATACTGCCACAAGAGGAACTCTTCTCCTCTACAAAGAGGCTGTCATATTACAAATGTAAAAAATGTTATCAACATTAAGACCCCTTTCACACTGGGGCGGTTTGCAGGCGTTATTGCCCTAAAAATACCGCCTGCAAACCGCCCCTAAACAGCCTCCGCTGTTTGTTCCGTGTGAAAGTCCGAGGGCTTTCACACGGAAACGGTGCGCTGGCAGGAGAAGAAAAAATCTCCTGCGAGCCGCATCTTTGGAGCGGTGAAGGAGCGGTGTATTCACCGCAGCCTCATTGTGTCCATCTGCAGCTGTACCTTTAATTACTAAAACAACGGTCGTCCCCGCTGTGTTATGCAGTCTGTTCGGCGGCCGTTCATTGTAACAAAGCCCCGCCTCCTCCTCCTCCGTGATAGACGGAACACTGATACAGTTTCCCAGCATTGTATCAGTGTTCCTCGATCACGGACAAGGAGGAGGCGGGGCTTTGTTACAATGGACGGCTATCGAACAGACTGCATGACACAGCGGGAGACACCCGCTGTTTTAGTAATCAAAGGTACAGCTGCAGATGGACACAGTGAGGCTACACACCCTCACTCCCTCCACACCCTCCATTAGTACAGACCCCCCAGAACAAACCACCCTGCTCTATTAGTACAGACCCCTAGGACAAACCCCCCCTCCATTAGTACAGACCCCCCGGACAAACCACCCCCCCTCTATTAGTACAGACCCCCCCAGAACAAAGGCAAAGTCCAGGTGAAAATCATAAGCAAAAGATTGCCGCTCCAATCTCTCAAATCCGTATAGCTATGAATAAGCGCCATGATGGGGCGTGAAACATGTTAGCTATCTTTCCTGTTCCTCCCTGTACATGAGGTGACTGAATTTGGATTTTATTTCTTCATATCAATAAAGATGCCTTCTATGATGTGCGGCCATCCAGGATATTTTTCTCTTTCCCCCAGAACAAACCACCCCCCTCTATTAGTACAGACCCCCCAACAAACCACCCCCTTCATTAGTACAGACCCCCCCTGGCTAAACTACCTCCCCTACATTAGTGCAGATCGCCCCAGGCCAAACCACCCCCCCTCCATTAGTACAGACCCCCCCAGGACAAACCACCCCCTCCATTAGTACAGACCCCCCCAGGACAAACCACCCCCCTACATTAGTACAGACCTCCCCAGGACAAACCACCCCCCTACATTAGTACAGACCCCCCCCAGGAGAAACCACCCCCCTACATTAGTATAGACCCCCCAGGACAAACCACCCCCCTACATTAGTATAGACCCCCCCCAGAACAAATCACCCCCCCTACATTAGTATAGACCCCCCAGGACGAAACCAGCCCCCCTACATTACTATAGACCCCCAGGACAAACCACCCTCCCTACATTAGTATAGACCCGCCCAGGACAAACCACCCCCCTGAAATAGTATAGACCCCCCCAGGACAAACCACCCCCCTACATTAGTATAGACCACCCCAGGACAAACCACCCCCCTACATTATTATAGAATTCCCCAGGACAAACCACCCCCCCTACATTACTATAGACCCCCCAGGACAAACCACCCCCCCTACATTAGTATAGACCCCCAGGACAAACCACTCCCCCTACATTAGTATGGACCCCCCAGGACAAACCACCCCCCTACATTAGTATAGACCCCCCAGGACAAACCACTCCCCCTACATTAGTATAGACCCCCCAGGACAAACCACCCCCCCTACATTATTATAGACCCCCCCAGGACAAACCTCTCCCCCTACATTAGTATAGACCCCCCCAGGACAAACCACCCCCCTACATTAGTATAGACCCCCCAGGATGACACCCCCCCACATTAGTACAGACCCCCCAGGACAAACCCCTCCACTTACATTAGTATAGACCCCCAGGACGAAACCACCCCCCTACTATAGTATAGACACCCCAGGACAAACCCCTCCCCCTACATTAGTATAGACCCCCCCAGGACAAACCTCTCCCCCTAGATTAGTATAGACTGCCCCAGGACAAACCTCTCCCCCTACATTAGTATAGACCCCCAGGTCGAAACCACCTCCCCTACATTAGTATAGACCCCCCAGGATGAAACCACCCCCCCTACATTAGTATAGACCCCCCAGGACAAACCCCTCCTCCTACATTAGTATAGACCCCCCCAGGACAAACCCCACCCCCTACATTAGGCTAATTTAAAACACCCGGGCGGCAGCTGGAGAGGAGAGGACAGTGTGCAGCCGCGCCACCCGGGTGGAGAACAGAGCGTGTTAGGCTTGGGCAGCAGGCGGGAGTGAGACACAGGAGGAGGAGAACTGGAACATGTTGGCCACGGGCCGCCCCCCCCCCCCCATGACGTCTCTGCACGGCTGGTCTCTGTACACAGAGACAGCCGCTCCTATCTCATTTCGCTCTCCTCCTCTGACAGGAGGAGGGAAGGGGGATGGGATTCGGCACTCGGCAGGAAACACAGCGGGGGCGGTGAGAAGCAGAGAGAGCCGCCTATGGACAAGGAAGAGAGGGAGGGAGGGGAGCACTCTGGCGCTTCAGCGCCCCCACCTCTGTGGTGCCCGGGTGCACTGCACCCCGTGCACCCCGTTCAGGATCGGCCCTGGCTACACCCTCACTCGAGTATAAGCCGAGGGGGGGGGGGGGTGTTTCAGCCTAAAAAATGGGCTGAAAAACTCAGCTTATACTCGAGTATATACAGTACCTAATAATACCAAGTGAGAGACACTGCTTCTTTTTTAATTTTATTGGTAGTGCAAAGTGAGGTGGACCATAGAGGAGCCTCCCTGAGTAGCTCTACAAGAACATGATATTATCCCATAGAGCAGCTGTGATGTTGCCCACTGCACCACCAATGGTCAAGAGACATGTGAGCGATTTCAGGACACAGAAAACTAAGTAAAAAAAGCATTCTGCATCTGAAATCAGGTGAAAAGACCATCATGTGGAACCACCTACAACTGTATCTTTTGCTGGTATTCTCTCCCTGGGGACCCAAATTGGAGAATTTATCAAAACTGGAGGAGACAGTATCTGGAGCATCTGTGCATAGTAACCAATCAGCTTGTTCAGTTAAGCTTTGAAAATGAAAGATAGAAGCTGATTGGTATCCATTCACAGATGCTCTAGATTCTGTCTGCTCCAGTTTTGATAAAACGTGTGTATTAAATTGCAATTTCTGAAAAGAAGGCTATGTTGGATGTTGCTATGTTGAATAATAGTTGTGTCTTGAGTCTGCTTTTAAAACATCCAGAGAGAGTATTTCTAGGGCAATGGATGGCAGTGAGTTCCATATTGTGGGTGCTACATGATAGAATGCATGAGATCAAAGATTTTCAGGCGACTCTGGGCACATGTCGTTTTCCTTTTCCTAAGGAGCACATTACATTATGGATGGCTAGCTTTAGGTGCCAACAGCAACTGATTATATTTATCTATTATTTTTGCTCTTGTATGTTAGGGCTTTTATATATGTTTTCCTTTAAAAATCAGTTATTAAGGTTTAGAAGCTGTGAAGTGAAACCGACCCTTTTTTTTCATGCACTGTGACCATATGAAATGTTAGGACATACGCCGAGGGTGCTGCATTCACTGTAAAAATAAATTCAGAATGGAAAATCCTCTAGCAGCGGCATTTCCCAGATTATTGTCAGAAGGAAATTGCATGACCTCATTTTAATGTCCAAATACAGCCTTTTTGTATGAGTGATTTCCCTTTTCCTAAAGGGATTATGTCATTATCCTATTTTAATTAATGCAGCAAAAGTAAATAATGTATAGGTATGAGATCTTTTAGCCAGAATGCTTAGGGCTTAGTATTGTTTATGTTGCTGTTTATGTTGCTGTTGTTTTAGAAGCATCATCCCTAAAAATAAAGTATCTTTACAAATGGCTTCTTATACACCGTGTAATGGTGCACCTTTAACCACTTGCCTACAGGGCACTTACACCCCCTTCCAGCCCGGGCCATTTTTCAGCTTTCAGCGCTGTCGCACTTTGAATGACAATTGCGCGGTTGTGCTACACTGTACCCAAAAATTTTTTTTATCATTTTCTTCACACAAATAGCTTTCTTTTGGTGGTATTTAATCACTGCTTTTTTTTATTTTTTACAAAAAAAAAGACCAACATTTAAAAAAAAAATATATATTTTTTACTTTTTTTCTGTCAGTAAATTTTGTAACTAAGTAATTTTTCGCTTTCACTGATGTGCGCTGATGAGGTGGCACTGATGATCACTGATAGGCTGAACTGGTGGGCATTGATGAGGCGGCACTTATGGGAACTGATTAGGTGGCACTGATGAGGAGGCACTGATAGGCATTGATGGGTGGCACTGATGGGCATTGATGGGCGGCACTGATGGGCATTGATGGGCAGCACTGATTGCCAGCACTGACTGGCATTGCTAATGGGCACTGATTGGTAGCACTTGTGGGCAGTGGTGGGCAGTGATTGCTGCCACTGGTGGGGACTGATTGCTGGCATTGGTGGGCAATGGTGGGCACTGATTGATGACACTATATTGCTATATTGTATCAGTGCCCTGATTACATTCCTAGATGTCCTCCTGCGTGGAAATGCCGCTGATCGGCTCTCCTCGCCACACACTATGTCAGCGGACGCGGCTCTTTACAGAGATCGGGGTCGTGCCGTGTCCTAGTTCTGGGACGCTGTCATATGATGTCCCAGGAGAGCCGCACCGCCCTGCCGTCATTTGACGGTGGGCGGGCGGCAAGCAGTTAAAGTGGTAGTAAAGTCTTATTATTAAGTTGTACCTACAGGTAAGATTATAATAAGGCTTAGCTGTAGGTACTGTGAATATCTTAACTTTCACGGTTTTTAGAAGATATTCACGGTGACTGCAGCAGGGGACATCCCCGACACATGAGCAGTATCTCTGCATTCAGAGCACACTGAGTGTGCGGTGCTACGATTGCGACTCTGCAGCAGAGATGTCATCACAGCCTGGCCATTCAAATGGCCTGAGAACCTGGATGGAAGACTGGGTGAAGAAATGCCAGCAGCAGTGACAGCACACTGCTGGAAGGCTCCATTTAAACGTTATGTTTGTCATTATGTGCTAGTATGTGGTGCATTCTAGCACGTTATAGCATAAGCCATTAAAAAGTAGTACCGTATATACTCGAGTATAAGTCGAATTTTTCAGCACATTTTTTTGTGTTGAAAGTGCCTCCCTCGACTTATACTCGAGTCAAGCACTTTTCTGCAGCAAAAAATGTCATTTTCTGAACCAAGTTTGGGGCCCCGTATCTCAGGGCCACTTGGTGCTAGGAACCCCAAATTTGGTGTGCAAACCCAATAGAACTGGTGCCATAACATATCCAAAGCCGAAGTTCCTAGCACTAAGTGACCCTGAGATACGGGGCCCCAAAATCGGTTCGGAAAATGTCATTCTCTGCTGCAGAAAAGTGCTTGACATTTTCTGAACTGAATTTGGGGCCCCATATCTCAGGGCCACTTGGTGCTAGGAACCCCAAATTTGGTGTGCAAACCCAGTGGTACCATAACATATCCAAAGCTGGGTTTCCTAGCACCAAGTGGCCCTGAGATATGGGGCCCCAAACCCGGTTCAGAAAATGTCATTCTCTGCTGCAGAAAAGTGCTTGACATTTTCTAAACTGATATTTGGGGCCCTGTATCTCGGGGCCACTTGGTGCTAGAAACCCCAGCTTTGGAAATTTTTTTTGGTGCTAGTTCCACTGGGTTTGCACACCAAATTTGGGGTTCCTAGCACTAAGTGGCCCCGATATACGGGGCCCCAAATTCGGTCAACTGTGTCCATCTGCAGCAATGTCATTTCGGGACCCTTTGGGTTCACAGACCCCAAATTTTGGCTGCAGCTAGGGGGCATCTAGGAACCCTTAACTACCGAGTTTGAAGTTCAGGGGACCTATGGCTGCAAATGGGCACAGTAAGGCATGCAAATGGGCACAGTGATGCTGCAAGTGGGCATTGTTGACCCTCTTTTCCACTTACAGTAGCTGTGCATTTCTCACCCTCGTCTTATACTCGGGTCAATACGTTTTTCCCATTTTTTTGTGGTAAATTTAGGGCCCCGACTTACCATACTCGGAACGACTTATACTCGAGTATATACGGTATATATATATTTATATATATATTTGTTCTGTAACTATGGAGAATTGCTCTTCTTTTTATGCTGGGTGTAATTCTCAGTATCAATTCTTATTCTGTATGTATGGATGATGCAAAGTATCATTTCTTCTGTTCTGTACACTGGGTGTTTCAGTATCTGCTTTTATTTCATATATATGGATGCTGCACAGTAGCACTTTTCAGGTGTAATTCTTACTATCTGTTCTTGTTACTAACAAAAAACATGTTAATCACATACTAGTGGCAAATACTAGTGACAAGTCATCAGTTCGCCTATAAGGAGAAATTAAGTCCACCCAAAAGTAATATTTGAATTAAAGTAAGATTAAGCTGAATTAGTCACTGCTTCTTATTTTTTGAATGGTGCGATCCTCTCTTTGAAACACCCACTTCAACCCTCCACTGTAGCCAACTATAGCTTGGCATTATAATTATTGCAGCCATGGACCAGAAATATGGGCTATAGTCAGGAAAGCTTGCTGGTATGGTACTGGAAGTTTGGGGTAGCCATAACTTTTTTAGGGCACTTTCAGTACATAAGTATACTTGCTGCATTTGATTTGCTGCATTTAATGTGAAGACTACATTATGAAATTGGCAGCTGGTCATTTTTGCCCCAATTATAGAGCCTTGCAGAGTCACTTTGTCTTTCTTAGCTCTTTCTTACAGAAAGGGCTGGGATATGACCAGACTGCAGACTGACTGACATTTAAGCCATTGTGATGATCTAACTTTCTTAAATTCTATAGTTACAGCATATTCTTTGGTTTTATAACTTAGTAATAACAATAAAAGCAATAGTTATGTTTAACAATCCAATATAAGCTTACTTGAAAAATCTCCTTTCATGTTGTGAGCTCTGCTTGTCTGCTGGCCATCTTTTTCCATAACTTCTTGAATCCCTGCAAGCTTTCCAGCTTCTTCTGTTAACTTTCAATTTCTAAGAACTATATATCCCATGGTACCTTGCTTCCTTCAAGCAGTGATTCCTTTACTGACCTCCTGAAACTCCTCCTCTCAGCTCCTCTGTAAATGGGTGGGAATCTCCACAAAATAAGTTTACAAACTTAAAGATCGTTCAGATTATTACGAGTAGGCTAGAAATAATTAAGCAAATTGTGGAAATAAATATACAATTTTAAATTTTGATCATGGATTCAGCCTAATCAAAGTATTAAAAGCTTAAAGCTGTTGTATACCCGCAAAAATTTTTTTTTTCTACCCCTGTAAAGCAAAAGGCATAATGAGCTAGTATGCACCGCATACTAGCTCATTATGAAATACTTACCTTAGAACGAGGCGTCGGTATCTTACCTGGTCCACGCCGAGGGAGCTGTCATGTTGCCTCGGCGTGTCTTCCGGGTATAGCGGTTCCAGCGCTGTGAGTGGCTGAAACCGCGATGTCGTCACTCCCGCGCATGCGCGCAGGAGATTTCTTACTCGGTAAGGTCTGGCAGTTGCCGGCCTTCAGCTGAGAATCCCCTGTGCGCATGCGCCGCTGCAGTCAGCGGCTCATAGCAAGGGGAATATCTCCTAAACCGTAAAGGTTTAGGAGATATTTTTTTTACCTACAGGTAAGCCTTATTATAGGCTTACCTGTAGGTAAAAGTAAAAAAAATTACTATACAACCACTTTAAAACTAAAATTTCCATCTGTATTCACAATAAATATTTTCACTTCTAATCATCTAAAAGCATATAGCTATGTGGCAGCAGTGAGGCTGATGGAATGTGCGTTTTAATTGGAAGGGCACAGTATAATGTTGGTGGGGCCACGGCTCCCTCTGGACCCCCTAAAGACGCCACTGGCTATTTATTATTTCTTTTGGCTGTGAGGAGAAGCTACACCTTGCTAAAAGTCAGTTCCCTATAGAGGAGATCCGGTTTCTCATAAGAGCATGGTGTGGATGAAGATTTACTTTTGGATGGACTTGCATTGTGCTGGTTGGTGCTTGGGACCCAAGGAAGAAGGGCTTTGTTGCTGACAGCTTTAATTTCCTGCTACAGGGCAAGTGATATTGCATATTAATTCATTTTCCAGATTGTGCATCCAAAAAATCAGACAAGATAAATAGCGTTTCACTTTTCATAGTTATTGCTGATTTGTTTCTTGCCTGCAGTTCTTTACAATGGACCTTGCACCCTATCAAGAATAAAAATATATTAACAAGATAAATAGAAGAGGTCTCCATATTCAGATGTAATAACACAGCTGTTAAATTATACCCAGTTCTTGCTTTTTTGGTTTACAGTCTCCCAATCACATGCATTAGTCTGCTCCAAGATCTCAGTGCATGTCTGTGATGTTTCAGTGCCAATACTGGAAGTACCCCAGATAGCAAGCAATTGAGCTGCAAGTTTGGAAATGACTTGCTAAGCTATTACTAGACTTGCCAGGCTTCACAAATTTTGTTGCAAATATGCAGCAAGTTCACATTGCATGACTCCAGATCCACATTCTTTGCAAATATACCTGTACTATTCACATGCGATCCGGATGAAGTGTATATTCAGCTTATTCATTTGAATGGGCTGAAATTGCACTGGACTGCACCAAAAGTAGTATATACACTACTTTACAGAACGCGCAGCTATCAGATCACATGGTACTACTGCATTTATGACCTGCTTTTGGGGCGTTATTAGGTTAACACTGACATCTGCTGCAGATCGCAAGTGCAGTGCGTTCTCAATGCAGTGCGGAAAACGCACACGGAAAGAAGGTTTCCCGCATTCTGGTGTGAACTGGCCCTTAATTTGAGAGATTGTTGTTAGGTGTTGATGTGGTATTAAACTCCAAAACAACTTTTTCTTATATTGCAGCTTAACATTTCTTGGATGTGGTGGCTGAATTCGTTTTTCTTTTTCATTTTTTTCCTTTTATTTTCACTGGGTGATCCTGCCAATAAGTCTGTTATTTTTCTACCAGGAAAGAAACATTTAACACTGATGGGGTGCTTACAGTGGTCAGCTTTTATTCATTTATATATAATCTTTATCCCAAACAGAAGAAAATCGTTGCTGTAGCTGCTAAAAAGTGTTGTCTGGAGCTTTATTTTGTTAGTCAAGTCCACTTAAGTTTACTAGCGCATCGAACACTACCCTCTCCCCAGATTGACAATACTGCTGTCCAAAGGTATCTCCATTGCTCTTCCATCCAAAGTGGAGACCCCCTAAGACAGGAAATGTGTTACTGCTTGGATCAACATGTAAAAATAAAGGAAAAAAGCCTAAAAAAGAAAAGAAATGCAGCCACCATATGTGGTTATGATGAACAAATGCTCCAATGTCTTTTATATAAGTTGCAGCTTGTGACTGGGACATCCTCCAAAAGAAATATGTCTTTCGATTCCCTTTTAAGAATTAATCTAAACCAAGGAAAAATTGTATACAGTATATAGCAGCTCAGCAGTCCCTAAATGGAGTAGCTGCAATGTTTTTTTTGTTCTTTAGGCTAAGAACATTTTCAGCAAGTACAGAAGATATATATGTTAATAGTAAAAAGATCTCTGATGTCTAAGCATTTAGACCTCCAACAAGATAACTCAGAATTGGCGACTGGGGACAAAGAAAAGGCAAATCTGTTCAATACCTTCTTCAGCTTCTGTGTATACCAAGTAAATTGGTGGAACATGTCCATAAAGTGGATGGTATTGCCACAGCTTCAAATGAACCACAATGGCTCAAAATGGATATGGTCCAGAAAAAAAATATGAATAAAGCACCTGGACCAGATGGCTTACACCCACACTCAAGGAATTAAGCTCTGTTTTTTCAAAGCCATTGTTTCTAATTTTAGAGACTCTTTAATGATGGGCTTGGTACCAATGAATTGGCATAAGGTCAACGTGGTGCCTATATTTGATAAAGGATCAAAGTCTTTACCAAGTAACTACAGACCTGTAAGCTTAGCTTCTATAGGTTAGAGAATACATAGAGTTTGATAAAGAGCCAGATAGATGCGTTTTTTTTTCTCTAGAAAACAATATTATAACAATCAAACAATTATAACAACCAGCAAAAAGGTAGTAAGCAAACATGTAGTGGCTTTGGTATTGTATACTTGAACTTTGCAAAAGCATTTTACAAAGCTCCTCTCAGGCTGGATTCACACCTATGCATTTTTAGTGCTTTTTGCATTTTGTAGATTTGCTCTACAGAACGTGTTCCATGGGAAACCATGTTAAATGGACTCTGGTGCAAATCTGCAAAATGCAAAAAGCACTAAAAATGCCATAGGTGTGAATCCAGCCTCAGGTGGCTGATGTGCAATTTAGGCCTGGTTCACACCTATGCTGGTTGCAGTTTGCATAATCCAGGTGCATTTTGCGTTTTTCAATACATGTTTTTGATCCACTGAAGCCTATGGAACCAAAAACCATAAAAAAGTCCCTGGCCCTTTCCATAAATGCACAGATGTAAACGTGACTCATAGGAAACCATGTTAAATGGACTGTAGTGTGTTTCTGCAAAACTGGAAACACACTAAAAAAGGTGTGAACCAGGCCTTAGGCTGGATTCACACCTATGCAGTTTTAGTGCTTTTTGCATTTTGCAGATTTGCACTACAGAACGTGTAACATAGGAAACCATGTTAAATGGACTGTAGTGCAAATCTGCAAAATGCAAAAAGCACTAAAGCTGCATAGGTGTGAATGGAGCCTTAGGGTCTATAGCAGCCATTCCCAACCAGGGTTCTGTCTAGGGTTCCTCCAGATGTTGCTACGAGTTCCTTGAGCTGTGGCTGATTGACTGCTCATGTATTATTGTGTGCTTAGTTTCAAAGCCAATGCCACTTGGCAGAGCCAACTAATTATCCTTTTAACACCCTGTAAAGTGGGAATTTTTACCGTTGCTGTAGAGGAGGGCATGCTTTCTAATCACCACCAATGTAAGGAGTATTTTTCCCACTGACTCCCAATGAGTTTTAGCAGGGTTTCCTGAGTACCTGAAAATTATTTCAAGGGGGCAAAAAGGTTGAGAAAGGCTGGTCTAAAGGCTTAGAAAAATCAGTTTGTAACTAGATAGAAAATTGGCTTAAAGACTTTAATCAGAGAATATTGATTAATGATTTATACTCTGAATTGTCTAAGGTTGTTAGTGGTGTACACCAAGGTGTATAAATGATTAAAAGTACAAATTCTGTGTTTGCAGATGTCACCAAGCTTTGGAGTGGTTCAAGCACACCTAAATGTACTGTCTGAATGGGAAACTATGTGGCAAATGTGGTCTAATTTTGCAAAAATGGGTTATGCACTTAGGGGCTAAAAAACGCATCATACATTCCAGGTGGGTGCAAACCTAAAGATCAACCACAAAATTAGACAAAACATAAAAAGCCCCCAACCATAAGAACCTAAAATGCTGCGAATGGGGCTAACTGCCCAAAGAGCTAGTAATCAGAACTAAAGTACCGTTTCCTAACTATCCTAATTTCTGCTTATGCAGTTTGTTAGCATTCCCTATGCTTTCCCAAAAGCAGCTTCTAATGCCGCGTACACACGGCCGGACTTCCTGACAGAAAAAGTCCGATGGGAGCTCTTGGTCGCACATTCCGACCGTGTGTATGCCCCATCGGACTTTTTCTGTCGGCATTTCCGACGGACTCAGATATAGAACATGTTCTAAATCTTTCCGTCAGAAAATGCTGACGGAGTTTAGCCCATTGGCAAGTCCGCTCGTGTGTATGCGGCATAATACATTGACACTAAAGCTCTGTACACACTGTGAGAAAATCGGAAGAAAAATTCCGCACGAGGCACGATCGTTTGATTTTCGTATAGTGTGTACACAACTTTCGACATCCGATTCCGACTTTGCATACGAAAATTTCCAAAGGGACAAACTCCAAAATGTTTCTCATACGTGAACAGAACAAACTGTTTTTGTTTAATGTGTACCTATTTTATACGTGAAATTTCAGATAGGAAAGACTGCGCATGATGAGAAACAACAAATAAAAAAAAGCCTTTGTCGTATGAGAATTTTCATACATTATTTCTATCCTCGGTTCCGTCTTGCTGTAAAACATGGAGAAAAACCAGCCAATCGTTTTTCTTCCCCCACTTAAGGGGTAGATTTACTAAAACTGCTGAGCTTAGAATCTGGTTCAGCTGTGAATGACAGCCAATTGGCTTCTAACTTCAGCTTGTTCAATTAAGCTTTGACAATAAAACCTGAAAGCTCATTGGTTTCTATGCAGAACTGCACCTAGATTTTGCACTCTCCAGTTTTCGTAAATCTCCCTGTATATCTGCTCTGTCTCTCTGCCTTAACCAAAAGCCTCCTCATTGGCCATTTTAAACCTGTTGTCCATAGTACATAGGCCTTGCAGTGCATTTGGGTTTAAGAACATTCTCCTGGAAATATGCTCAAAAGTTCAACAGGACTGTGAATCTCTAACTCACAAAATCACCTTGAACCCATGGTAGCGGTGAATCCAAACCTCATCCCTAGTTATCAGTCAGTGTTATTGCTTTAATATTATTGTTTCTGTATTTAGTTTGTAATGATTTATGTTCATAGGGTAACTGATTTTCCTGTATACAAGATATGAAATTACATATTCACACTCACTACCTGCTTGGTAGTACTGCATAGCAGTTGTTGCCTTCACATCTTGATTCACCAACGTTCAAGAGAGCAGCGGCTCTCCTGGATCTCTCTCTCATTGGCTCACACAGCAGTGGGAGCTATTAACAGCCAGTGAACCAATGAGGAGAGAGCAGGGTGGGGGCGGGGCCAAGCCATGCTCTGTGTGTGAATGGACAATGTCCATGTCACAGGAGCGTGGCTGGGGAGCAAGCCTCCTGCATCAAATAAACCATTATAATGAGAGATATAGTCAGCTCAAATGAAATTCAGACCTCACTTTTTTTTTTAAACTTGCCTTTTCCCTGTCCCCCATCCCCTCCCAAGACTCCCTATTGGGTGTATGCCATTCATTTTAAAGCACTAATATGGAACCTTTAAAACTGGGAGAAGATGGGATTTAATTTACCTTAGGTTTCCTCAAATCCCAAATGGCATATACCCAACTTATTTATTTATTTATTTATTAAAATGCTTAACCTACGCAGTCTTACCTGAAGGCCTCGATGCACAAAAACAAAAGGATATTGACATTAAAGACCTTAAAAAAAAACAACAAACCAGCAAAGCAAGATACAGAATAAAAGCCAGGGAGTCTGTCCATCACACCCCAATTAAAAAACTTTCCCTACTTCTACTCCACTCTGTTGGTATTTTCAGGTATGACGGAGAACATGACTCCCTCCCTCTCCTCTCCTGTCACTGCGCTGGTGATGGTCCTATTGTTGTCACATGGAGACAGGGAGAGAGTCCTCAGCCCAGCGTAAGCTCCAAATAAAGAGATCTCGGCTTCTTTCCTAGTTCCTGGTGGCTAATGCAGCGTACACACAGGCGGACTTTTCGGCCGGACTGGTCCGACGGTCTATCCGACTGACTTTTGGCAGACTTCCGATGGACTTTCCGAACAAACGGACTTGCCTACACACGATCACACCAAAGTCCGACTGATTCGTACGTGATGCCGTACGACCGGACTAAAATAAGGAAGTTGATAGCCAGTAGCCAATAGCTGTTCGGTTTTCGTCCATCGGACTAGCATACAGACGAGCGGACTTTTCCATAGGAACTGGGTCTGGCGGAGTTCCGACGTAAAGATTTGAAACATGTTCCAAATCTAAAGTCCATCAGATTTTCGACTGAAAAAGTCAGCTGCAGGTCCGATGAAGCCCACACACGGTCGAATTGTCAGCTGGACTCGGTCCGTCGGACCAGTCCGGTCGAAAAGTCCGCTCGTGTGTACGCGGCATAAATGGAGTGACAGAGTAGCAAAGAAAAAGTGAGCATATGCTGCTGGGGATAGGGGCATTAAAGCACTTTGCATGGGCTAACCACAGTTTTCCTTTAAGGCAGACCCTCCCCAACCAATCTCCATCATTGCAGTCCTACTCCCCCCTCCTTTCACAATTAGACATTTATTTTTGATTTTTAATACCTTTTTATTCAGGAACCCTCCTGCCACTTTCGAGATTCTCGCCTAGGTGAGAATGATGCCCAAGTCACCCGCAGCCTCTGGGGATACTGAAGTTCCCGATATCAGGAGGCCTCAGGGTACTCTGCAGCCGCTTTGTGTCATTAGGGGGGCAGTTGTCTCTTCCTGCTTCGTGCAGTCGCTCCCCTGATGTGTCATTGAGCATGGGCATCATCAGGGGGCCGCTGCAAATGCCCAGAAGAGACAGTGGTTCCCTGATGATGAAAGTAAAGAATATAGCAGGATGGGGCCCAGTGTGCAGCAGTAGATTACCAGGACACTACTGGACATTCGAGTATGAGTTTTGAGAATAACCTAGTGAACAAGATAAAATTGGATTAAAAAAAAAAATAACACAGGGTTAAGTTCCTTTTTAAGCTCAATGCATAAAACATATTTTGAAGAAAACATCCTGACAGAAATGTATGTTATCCATTTATTTGTATGTTTTTCTGAGATTTTGCATTCCTCTTTTATCTGACCTTGCCCTTATGTGAACTGAGAAAATAAATAATATTCCCTGTGAGACTGGTACATTTAGACTGTTTCAGAAAGCAGAATCTTTCATATAAAAGGATTAATATATGAATATCATTCTCTATAATAAAATAGGAAGTTACAAGATTGTATGCAGTTAGGGCCCTTTCGCACCTATGCGCTTTTGCCACATTAGAAGGCACCCTTTCAGCGTGACACAAGTGCATCAAAAGTATTTCCTTTGTACCTTTTCATATCTGTGTGCTGCGTTTTGAAAAGTTCTGCATGCAGCATCTTTTGTGCGCTGTGTAAAAAGTACACAAAAAAATGCACCTTCTATAGAAATGAATAGAAATGCACAAAAAAATATGTTTTTGATGTGTTTTTTGCTCACATGTCCACGATACACAATTGCATGCTGGGAGTCAGGAAAATGAGTGATGTAATAATATCCAGAAAACACATTAAAAGCACAATAATAAAGCTATATACGCTGAAATTTAGCATAACGCATTAAAAACAAACTTAAAATGCGCTATGCATTTTTATAAACAACAAATAGCATTTTTATTAGCTATAGTGTGAAAATGCTCCGAAGTAGAAAGTGAACTTTCTGATTTTAATACAGGATGCTTGGAATGTGTCCTAAACAGCAGGACGTGACTTTTTGGATTGTGGTTTGAAGCACTCAAGGGTTCTCACCCGTGCAGAGTGAGGGGTTCCCGGGGTAGTCCAGTCGGAAAGGAGAGGACCGATTTTCAGTGCTCTCTGGACTGCTAAGTCCTTATTAGGGACCTGGAATTTTGAGGTTCAAAGAGTTTTGGGAAGGAAGAACCTCCAAATCCTGATTACAGGGACTTTGGTCCTAAAGGGGTAACCCCGGGTGTATCAGAGTCCAGAAAAGGAAGAGGAAACAGTTGGCACCTGGCTGTGAGAGACCAGGACCACCTGAGTGAGCAGGGTAAACCAAGTTTGAGCTTCAGTTGATGAACTGTGAAAATCTCCAATTTGGGACCCTTGACGTAGACGTGAAACCCTGAACCCCAATGGGGGACCGGTATAGTGGCGGTGAGCCATACTCTTGTTTTTCTTTGTACCAGAGTTATGGACTATTTTGTGTTCATTTGTTGATGAAAGCTGTGATGTTTTTCTGAACTGTTTGCAAGTTCAATAAGGACTGTCACTTTTACAAGTGCCTGGTGGTGATCTTGAACCCCCATATAACAACGGTATATACAGTGTATATATATAGAGAGAGACAGTATTGTGACTATTATACAGTATAATGGTAGTCAGTCATCCTGTGTGACACATTTGTGGTAGTAGCGATTAAATAAATAAAAGTTAACAGTGAATGTAAACTATCTACTAGGCTCAACTACTCAAATCAACATTTCTTATCACATCTATAGACCTAGGTACATGCTATCATTTTTTTTTCTTTGTTTAACCCAGCCCTTTGCCTTTAGTAAAACAACCGCATTGTGTACTGACAGGGCGACTGCCCCCCCCCCCCCCCACCAGAACACACCAGTCAACGCTCACAGCCATTGGCTGAGAGTGCTGATCAGATGTCGACCAGCAGATGTTTTTTGGGCATACCCCTTTGACAGAATTCAGCTGGCTTCTGTCAGTTGGCATCTGTACACAGGGACCGAATATCAGATGGTTTCTGTTGAACCAGGCCTATAACGTTCGATATTCGGGGCTTAAGACTTCTCTTATGCCGCTCCCTTTCTCTGGTGCACCTGTTCCTGTTGAGTCAAGTGTTTGTGTATGCTATTACAGTATCGATATAGACTCAGTATGTCATCACTGAAGAGTGCTTGAGATGATGCTGGCAATATATAAATCAATTATAATAATGTAAGGAATGATTATGGCTGGACAGATCCCAGGAGTCAAGCAGCTAATGCACCTAAAAACTGCAGATGGCACCTAACTTTAATGAGGCTTTTCTATATTTGTCTGTGGAAAGTATACATTCCTAGGCTCCTTCACGCCACCCGTGGCCTCCTAGCTCGAACTGACGGGATGTTGAACATTGAACACAGTCTGTCAGTCTCTGGGAATAATATATGCCTTACTGTAGGATAAACAGGGTATTTTGGATTTGGATAACCTATACAGAAGAATGGTGGCCTTGCACTTTCATATTGTCATGGACCTCCTCTGTGTGTAAGATACCTACCAGTTGAATGAAAAGATACCTGCAGTTATAAAAAAAGAAGCCAGCTATACTTCCCATGACATCCTCATATCACATTTTATATACAGTAAGTAACATCAGATGTTTGGGGGCCTGGGAAGTGTTTTCATTCTTTCGGATGCAGGTAGTTTGTGCAAAACTGCTGGCATCTGCCGTAGAGACTATTTGTAATAATTGAACATGCCAGTAACAATGGATTGGTAACACAGAAAATAATAAAAATAACAGAAAATTGATAATAAACAGAATAGTAACAGAGCTGAGAGGCAGCACATACCTCTGCAGATCATCAGCTAACAACAGGAAAAATAGCATAACCATAAACAGCTCCAGCAGACCTTGAAGTTCCTGTTTACATACTGCACAGTATTGCACCATGTGTCACACACCGCTAATTAACACCGCACAATAAACATGACGGAGGTCAGACGCTGCGACCACTGTGGGTTTAATATACATTTGTAGGATGTGTTTATGGTTGTGCTGGCAAACTGTGTGATTTAATAAAGGATTCATTATGATTATGAAAAATGTAAAGCAAACCAGTGGAGGGAAAACAAGAAGAGGAACTCCGCTTACAATGGTTGAAAGGTAGCCCAGGCATCTACACACAACCTCTGATCACCTTTAGAGCACCCCAGAACCCCTGGAACCGGGCTATTATGTAATACATAGTATTCACCTTCCCGGTTCTGGCCTACTCTTCCCCAGCTCATGTACCTTGCTAGATTGTTATAGTGATTAAAAAGTCTTGTTTTTTTTGTTTTTTTTTCTATAAAAATAACAAACATGTTATACTTACCTGCTCTGTGCAGTTGGTTTTGCACAGGGCAGCCCAGATCCTCCTCTTCTCGGGTTCCTCTTTGACTCTCCTAGCCCCTCCCTCTTCTCGAGTGACCCCTACAGCAAAAAGCTTGCTATGGGGGCACCTGAGCCGAGTCACAGCTCCCTGTGTCCATTCAAACACGAAGCCACGATTCAGCCTCTTGATTGGATAACGAACGTTTAATGACATCAGCAGGAGCCAACGGCGCCGCTTGCTGTGTCTCAGCCAATCAGGAGGAGAGTCCCAGATGGCCGATTCAATCATGGACATCGCTGGAGAGAGATGGGGCTCCGGTAGGTATTAGGGGAGTGCTTGGGCTGCTGCTGCACACTGAAGCTTTTTTTTTTAACTTAATGCATAGAATGCATTAAGATAAAAAACCTGACTTTATAATCCATTTAAAGAGGAACTTCAGTTTTATCTTAAATTTCAGCAACGTTACTGTAGAAAACCTATAGTAATAGTATTCAATAAACAGATACTTATAGATAATTGCAGGCTTTTTCTAATTTGCATACCTTTTTATTTCCCTCTCCATTTTTTTCCCGGTGGCCATTTTCACTAGGGGCAGGATAATATACTGTATCTCCCTTTCCTGGGAACTCTGTGTCTGCCTCCTGGAACATGTGACAGTGCACATCATCTGAGGGGGAAGGCACTGGTGATGTAGCCTGCACAGGATGCATCTGTGAGGCCAGAGTTGCATCACCAGTGCCTCACCCAACCAGGAAGTGGAACAACAGTAGCTGTATATAAAAACAAATATTGTTTAACTATTGAATGTAAGAACAATTGATATCAGCATTTATATATTCATGCTGATGAGGGGGGTTTTTTCTGTGAAAGGGGGAAAAGTATTTTTTAGGCGGCCAAGTGATGAGTCAGTAATGAGTCAGTAATTCATATAAAAGTGGGAAAGTGGGAATGGTTGAACCAAAGCCAGTGACCAGATAGTTGGTCTGTATTTTGTATTTGATAGCAACCTTGTTTTTGTTATTCTTAGGCACACTAAAGGGAAATAGGGACAGCATACAGGTACCTAGAGGTGACATTTCTCTACTTGTACATTTTTAGAAAGTTTGAAATGCAATTGCCACTCATGACACATCTCTAAAATATGCAAATTGTTATCCCATGTTCTAATCCCCCTACCATGCCTGCCTTCAAGCACCACACAAATTGCACTTGTAAAGAATGGGCCTTGTATACCCATCCTAAGGGTGAAATTAGATGGAAGGATTGTTTTTAATTGGAAACTGTGACATTTAGACGCCATGCTTGGTTGATAATCAGTCGATCACCTCAGGGTGAGGGCCACTGTAAAATGTGCTTCTGCTGTCAGCTTGAGGAATTTTCTGAAATAATTATTGCACGCTGTGCATTTTTAGAAAAGCTTTCTTATCTGAATGTGGTAGAATTTTTCCCTTGTGATTTCCATGTTAATGTCCCAGAGATGATACTCCCTTAGTTTGAAGTCGGATCCAAGCTTCCAACAGCACTTTGATAATGGTGCGTGGCGTCTAGTTGCTTACAGCTCTGCTTCTATTATGGTTATGTAATCAAGCTTAAAGTGATTGTAAAGGCTCAAGGTTCTTCACCTTCATGTATTCTTTGCATGAAGGTAAAAAACCTTCTGTGTGCAGCAGCGCCCCCAGCCCCCCTAAAACTTACCTGAGCCCCATCTTGATCAAGCAATGTGCATGAGAGCCTCAGCTCTCCCAGGTCTCTCCCTCCTCAATAGCTGAGACAGCAACCTTAGCCATTGGCTCCTGCTACTGTCAATCACAGCCAGTGAGCCAATGAAGAGAGAGCAGGGGTAGAGCCAAGATGAGCTCCATGTGTGAATGGATACATGGAGCAGTGGCTTGGGAGTAAGCCTGCTCGGGAGCCCCATAGCAAATTGCTTGCTTTGGGGGCACTAGGCAGGAGAGAGGAGCCAGGAGCAGCGGTGGGGGACCCGAGAAGAGGAGGATTGGGGCAGCTCTTTGCAAAACCATTGCACAAGGTAAGTATAACATGTTCGTTATTTAAAAAAAATAATGAACCTTTAATGTCACTTTAATTAAGGTTGTAACAAGAGATGGCTCACCCAGTGCTCATCTGTTATCGCTGCTTACAGTGAGGTGCATGGCAAGCCTGCCCCCCGTGAGTCCATAGTCATACATGGAAACATGAAAAATACAGGGCCTCCCTATTGAATGAAAGGAATATTTTATTGGCACCTTATGTTAACCAGCAACACATGACCAGTCTTGGGCGTTTAGGGCTATTTAAGCACTTACTCATAGCAACCTGTTTGTACAGACTGAAGTGCATAGGAACAGACATGTGTTGCTGGTTGTAGCCAAGGATGCAATAAAATCGGCCCTGTTAAGACTAAGTGCTGGCATTTGAGCTTTTAAATCCAGATACTTTTAAAGATGTGCAAATGAGGGTTAGAGAGTTCTCATGCTGTTGTAGTAAATGACTTTTTCTATGGGCACCTTTTCATTTAGGGTCCATTTACATTGCAATTTATGCGTTGAGGGTGAGCAAAAGCTTGAAGAAAGCTGCCCAATGCTTGCTATGCATACTGCACTTATACAAGTTAAAAAGCCTAGGTGAACGAGGCCTTATTGCCACCTAGCAACAAAATCGTTTTTTGTATGCTGTCTATTTGCAGTCTAGTGTTTGAAAAGTGACTGTTTTAAATGGTGAAGGTAGACAAAGATATGGGGCGTTATTTATGAAAGGCAAATCCACTTTGCATTACAAGTGCACTTGGAAGTGCAGTCGCTGTAGATCTGAGGGGAACATGCTAGGAAAATAAAAAACAGCATTTTAGCTTGCACATGATTGGATGATAAAATCAGCAGAGCTTCCCCTCATTTCAGATCTTCCTCTCAGATCTACAGCAAATTCCAAGCGCACTTGCAGTGCACTTGTAGTGCAAAGCGGATTTGCCTTTCGCAAATAACCCCCATTTATAGTGGAATACCAATGGAAGCTTCATTTTTAAAGCTTTGGACAGAGCAGGGGAGGCTAAGGCCTCATGTACACTGCTGCTGGTAAATGGATGTTTAGGAGCAGTTGGGCATTTTTTAACTGCTCCTGAACTCCCCTCTATGTTATCTTATCAGTACATGTACACAGGGTCGTTTACAGTCATTTCTAGGCAGTTGAGTTTAGAGGCTTTTTTTGGAACGCAAAAAAAGGGTTCAAAAGCTGAGTTTAGAGGCATTTCAAGTGCCAAACTCATGTTTAGCCGCGTTTCGTGTACAGCCGTTTTTCATTTTTGGTTATTTTGGAAAAAAAATTTTTTTTTTATTTAAAAAAAAAAAAAAACGCTTCTAAACGCAAATTCGGCTACACGTGGCATGTAAACGCGACAAAACATACGTTTTAAACGTGGGTTACTATCTGTCAAGTTAAATTGTTCAGGAGGGGTTGTAAAAATGTCCTGTGTACATGAAGCCTAATGCCCCGTAAACACGGTCGGATTTTCCGACAGGAAAATGTGTGATAGGACCTCGTTGTTGGAAATTCCGACCGTGTGTAGGCTCCATCACACATTTTCCATCGGATTTTCCGACACACAAAGTTTGAGAGCAGGCTATAAAATTTTCCGACAACAAAATCCGTTGTCGGAAATTCCGATCGTGTGTACACAAATCCGACGGACAAAGTGCCACGCATGCTCAGAATAAATAAAGAGATGAAAGCTATTGGCCACTGCCCCGTTTATAGTCCTGACGTACGTTTTTACGTCACCGCGTTTAGAACAATCGGATTTTCCTACAACTTTGTGTGACCGTGTGTATGCAAGACAAGTGTGAGCCAACACCCATCGGAAAAAATCCCAGGATTTTGTTGTCGGAATGTCCGAACAAAGTCCGACCGTGTGTACGGGGCATTAGAATCTCTGCTTAGTTGTTGGTGCTTGTGTCCCAGTTGGTAATTCCCTTGATTTTCTGTGTGATCAATGAGACAGAAAGTGAAGAAAATCTCCATCAAATACTCCAAATGGAAAAGATTTGAATCTGACAGGTGACTTCCTGTGCTGTTACCAGCAGGGTGTGAGTACAGATGAGGTTTGGGTTTGTCACTACTACGGAATCAAGGTACCTTATATACTCGAGTATAAGTCGTTCCGAGTATAAGTCGAGGCCCTAATTTACCACAAAAAAAATGGGAAAAACTTATTGACCCGAGTATAAGACGAGGGTGAGAAATGCACAGCTACTGTAAGTGGAAAAGAGGGTCAACAATGCCCATTTGCAGCATCACTGTGCCCATTTGCAGCCATAGGTCCCCTGAACTTCAAACTCGGTAGTTAAGGGTTCCTAGATGCCCCCTAGCTGCAGCCAAAATTTGGGGTCTCTGAACCCAAAGGGTCCCGAAATGACATTGCTGCAGATAGACACAGTTGACTGAATTTGGGGCCCCGTATCTCGGGCCACTTAGTGCTAAGAACCCCAAATTTGGTCTGCAAACCCAGTGGAACTAGCACCATAAAATTTCCAAAGCTGGAGTTTCTAGCACCAAGTGGCCCTGAGATATAGGGCCCCAAAAATCAGTTCAGAAAATGTCAAGCACTTTTCTGCAGCAGAGAATGACATTTTCCGAACCGATTTTGGGGCCCCGTATCTCGGGGCCACTTAGTGCTAGGAACTTCAGCTTTTGGGGTTTGGGGGTTTCTAGCACCAAGTAGCCCTGAGATACAGGGCCCAAAAGTCGGTTCGGAAAATGAAATTTTTTGCTGCAGAAAAGTGCTTGACTCGAGTATAAGTCGAGGGGGGCACTTTCAGCACAAAAAAATGTGCTGAAAAATTCGACTTATACTCGAGTATATACGGTAAATCCTGTGGATTTGGGTTACTCAGTCCTGGCAAATTTATGTGAACAATTGCCCAAGAGAATTTTTTTTTAAACCATAATGTACTGCATGGCCTTTAGCTATGGCCAACAAAATTACAACAAGGAGCTTGTGGATAAGCCAATCCCTTCACTATGAAAGGGGACTACATAGTAGCCATAGAATCAGTGTATTGGAATCCATACCTCCCAACATTTTGAGATAGAAATGAGGAACACCTACTAGCAAATGTATGTAGGCATAGGACACGCCCTCTGCCACCTGCCACACTCCCTTAAAGAAAAATAAACCAAAAAAAGGTTAAATAAATCCACAAGGGTTTTTTTTACCACTACTATTCCTTTATATTGGCTTTTAAAATTTACAAATGCAGCAATTTAGAAATTGGATGAAAGGTTTAGCACTGGGAAACACTTTTTGAAAGATAAAAAAAATGCATATTATATACAACTATATAGATCAGACCAAAATGAGGGACAAATGAGGGGGGAAGTGGGACAGAGGGACATTGCTCCAAATCAGGGACAGTCCCTCAAAATCAGGAACAGTTGGGAGCTATGTTATCTGCTGTGGGGAAAGGATGGGAGAAGCTAAAAAAAACTGCATAGGGAAAGATTAGGGACAGTTAGAGAACCATACTTTAAAGCTGAACTCCAGGTATGATCTTAATTGCATACTTACATTGATCCAGCTTAGACCAATGTAAGTGTGCATATCTCATACATGAGGGATCACTGTGGAAGCTGATCATCACAGTAGTAGTTGGTGCTACTACAGCGATCACTGTAATCTTCTGGGTCTGGTTGCTCCATTGCACACTGACAACATGGGGTTGTTTGCTTTTTATGCAGTTAAATCAAAGTTTTGTTCCTTTTGTGATAAAGGTTTTACATAAATAAAGTGTTAAATGGTTTGTCTCAACCCTGCAACTGCTACATCTGCAGGACAGCTTGTTCTGTTCTAAAACAGCAGACTTACTGGATGGATCACCAGGTGGAAAAAAAAAAAGTGTAAAATAGAAAAATTAATGCAGCCATCACATCTAAGAATTGGTAAGCTGCAATATAGTAAATGTTTGCTTTTGGGTTTTTATGTCGCTTTAAAACCTGATCTGTTCTAAGAAAAATGATGTATGAATTGTTAGAGTAGACTACAAAACCTAAAAGATATCAGGTAAGACGAAACCAAAAAAAAAAAATCACTCTGTGTTCCTGGACCTAGAGAAGGCTTCTGATTCTATTGATTGGACATACAGTATATGAGGCATGTTCTCAGCCGTATGGGATTTGGTCCATCTTTTCTTAAGTGGATATCTCTATTGTATGATCATCCGGTGGCAGCCCTTAAGGTCAACAGGCAAGTGTTCAGTTCCTTTCCAGTATCCAGTGGCACCAGGCTGTGCATTTTTGTGCTCAGGATGTACCCCCTGGCCATAGCATTGCGAACCTCCATCGCCCTGCAGGTTACCTGAGTGGGCAGTCTTACGTAAGTAAAGGACCTTTATGCTGATGATTTAGATCTTGTCCTGCAAGATGTTGGACCTTCCTGACTGCTTTGTCAATTCTAGACAAATTCTCTACTGTATCTGGACGAAAATAAATTAGTCCAAATCCCAAATCCTCCCTTTACGCTTTCATCTATCCTCTGTGAATACCAATCTGGCAGTTCTACTTCAGTGGGTTACACAGATTAAGCACTTGGGCCTTATCATAACGAACTCAGTTGCTGATTTTATTACTCTAAATGTTTCCCCACTCCTTAGCCTAATCAAAAATAGACTGAATTTTTGAAGGAAGTTCCTATTTTTGTTAACTGGGAAAATAAACTTGGTTAAAATGAAAATTCTCCCCCTGTTCCTATATATTTTTCAGGAATGCCCCAGTGTGGAATACCAAATAGTTTCTTAAGTCGATAGATAGGCTTCTGTCCTCCATTTTGTGGCAGGGCAGGAATCCTCATATTTAAATGGTAATTTTGCAGCAGCCATGGTGGGAGGGAGGTACCTCACTTTTATAAATATTTCATAGCTGGGCAACTGGTTTTTGCTCATTGTTGGCTCAACATCCCACAGGATGATGCTGCCATGTCCTTAAAAGCAATTATCTTAGGATTTTATAAGGCCTTGACCCATTTGGTGCACATGAATTCAACCCCCCCATAGCTTAACCAGTTCAATGCATTCAGTCCTCATGGCTTGGAGTACCACTTATGGGCAAGGGCCTACTACGTCACCCACATTGTCTCCCCCTATACCCCTCTATTGAAAGACCCTACCTTGGAACACTGGACGAAATATGGTGTTAAAACACTACAGCATGTAATAACTTATGGGTCTCTCATGTTTTTTGCTGAACTGAAATCATTATACCATCTGCCCAGCACTCATTTATTCAGATACTTGCAACTTAGACATATCTCTCAGTCTCAGTTTGGCATGGGCTGCATTATTTTACAATCTAGCGATCTGGAGCTACTTATTCTTTAACTAAAGCATTGTCTATAATATATAAGAGTTTTTTTCTGGAAACTTCTACATTATTAAGACCGTGTATGTTGGCTTGGGGTGGCTCCAGGGCTAGATAGAGAAGACTGGGATGATATTTGGGAGGTTCCCTTTACACGAATGGTATCTGCAAGAGATCATTTATTACACCACTAATTCCTATATAGAATTTATTTTGCCCCAGCTAATTAGCTAGGATTTACGGATCTCAGTCCTCTTCTAGTTGGCGATATTCTATGCCTCAAGCTAATTTTATGCACATATTCTGGGAATGTCCTGATATCTAACAGTATTGGCGGGAGGTTTTGGCCTGTTTTGGCCACTTTGGTTATCACTATCCCCCGTTCTCCCCTCGGTTGAGGTATGTCTCTTGAGTTTGGTAGATTCTCTAGCCTCTAAAGATGCGATCTGCACCATCCTCACGCTGCTACTGTTCAATGCCAGAAAAATGATAGTTTTGTCATGGAAGAAAACAGTAATAGGAGTGGCCTGGAAGTCGCTGGTAAATAAGATGGTCCCCTTATAAAAGGCCATTTACTCAAAGAGAGGGGCATTCACCAAATTTGACAAAGTGTGGGGCGGGTGACTCTCCTCCACTTCTACTGTCTCAGACTGAGAGGAAGCATGTTTTGTAAATCTTTTAGCAACCACATTTTAAAGTTTCCTCCACTAGCTTATATGCATTTTTGCAGTGAAATGCTGGGTGGTTGGAGGGATTTGTGGACCTTTCCCTGAAACGTGACATTCTCTGTAACTTTATTGCTAGTATTGTCTTTCTTAATGCCATTCCCTTTATAAATGTACAGATGGGTTAGAGGGGATGGAACACTCACTATTCTATTCTTGTGATATCGGGCTCCATTTACAAAAGCATCTTGCATGCGGTATTTAGTCGTCCAGACATATTTTGCCCAAATATCACATGCGATTTTAAAATGATCAGTTCACTATCAATTCACTATACTGCTTTGCGGTATTTACGCTTGGTAAATATTGCGTAAACAGGTGTTAAACTCATTTTACCGAAGGAAATAAATAATTAAATGCATGCTGTAATTAAGTAGTGGTCCACGCATTTGGTATTTAAGGATTGTATATGATTTTAACTGGTTGTTAGGGAGCGGGTGGCTGCCGGTGTCCTTAACAACCAGTAACTGTCATGGCTGTTAAGGAGCGGGCGGCCAGCCCAGGTTCCCCACTGACAACTGAATGTAAAGAAAAGAATTGCCAGCATTAAAAAATAATGGAAAAAAAAAAAAAGTTATGGCCTGATAAGAATCTGGTATGCATTTAGGGGGGGTGCTTGTATTTTTCACATTTTGGCGTGAGGTTTCACCCAAAATCCATACCAGACCCGAAGGGTCTTTGTTTACATTCAGCTGTTAGCGGGGCTGTCAGCTGATGACTCATCGGTTGCACGTGGCGGCCAGACGCCTGCTCCTTAACAACCAGCTATTTACTAATGGTTGTAAAGGATGTTAAATTACCACAAGCGTTCACTAGTAAAATACCACATCACTTCATAAAATAGCGCATTAGGTATTTTAGTAGCGTCTTTTGTGAATGCCAACAAATTTGTTGAAAAACGCTGAGCGGTATTTTACCACATTTCTTAAAGCAGTAGATACAGCTTTGTGAATGTAGCCCATTGTTCTGTGTGGGGACTGCTTTTAACTGGTCTTATCTCCTATTGTGAGGATTATAAATGGAGGTAGCCATTTATTGTTATAATTTTTTTTTGTTTTGTTTTTGTGTGTACTGTTATTTTGTATGTAACGCTAAACCATTTTAATAAAAAGAATTTAACAAAAAAAATCACTCTGTGACTCAAGGGTGTTATAATAAAAAAGGCCTGGGGACTCAAGCATACAAGTGTTTGATAGGAATTGGCTAGCAGCAGGACAGTTTTGCATCAGCAATAATGGGATTCACTTCTTCTGTTGCAAAACTATACCTCCTAGCAAATTCTTTTTTTTTTTTTTTTATTTAGTTCTGCTTTATGTAAAAACTGAGCATTGGAAGTGCTTGCTATCATATGTTGGAAAATCTCACTATTTTCCCCACCATGGTCCCTGGACTACACAAGAATTTTGGCAATGTTAGGGAGGAAATTGACAAAAGGTTCCAGTGTGCATCAGTTCCATCAAGCAAGCAACTGTCCATCATTCTCAGAATATTTACTGTCCATCAAAGGCAATCTATACGTTCTCAATTGGTGTGCTCTGTGACATGGTATTCATTCTTGTATAGTGTATCTTTAAAACATTGTACAACATGCTGCATTATGTTTTTAAGCTAAAGATAAACTATGATTCAAAGGCTATATCTGCCATTTCGAAAGGGGAATAGAGCTATCCACCCACCTACCATATGGTTTTAGCTTTCCTCTCTGCAAGAAAGCCACTATGCTCTCATCTCAAGCTAGCAATTCTCTTGATTAAGGGTGAATCTTAACATTATGTTAATGTGCATTTCCCAAAGCCAAGCTCATCAAATTACTGGCCAACCACTTAATAGCACATATGCACGAAACATGCTGTATTTTTATTTTTTTTGGCCTGTAATCTTCCCATTATGTGCCTGAGTTATTTATAGGCTTAACGTGATTGAGTACCTCTCCTAACATTTTTTAAGTCTCTATTTATGCCATGAATTCCTGAATTGGAACACGTTTGGACAAATACTTGAATCTTGTAAGTACTACTGTATACCTAGACACAAAGATCTATCTATCCTATCTATCTATCTATCTATCTATCTATCTATCTATCTATCTATCTATCTATCTATCTATCTATCTATCTATCTATCTATCTATCTAGTAACTGATCCTCAGTCTGTCTTGGTTTTTCTGAGCTTTTAGATTGATATTCATCATGGGAAATCTAGTTCAAGAAAGCTTTTATTGATCTTGTTCTCCCTCCAAAATGATTTTAAAATTCAATTAACATTGTTGCATTTAAAAACTGATAGGCTTTCAGAAAAAAAATAGGACATCATTTAACAGCAACTGACAAACAGTAATGATATGACAGTAATGAGAAAACAATTTGGACCTAAATAAAAAAAAAAAAGTTAATGCACTTGTAACTGGCCTCAGAGCTTTAGGAATGCCTATAACTCAGCATAATATGGGTTTTTTAATGCTTTGTATCTGTGATTTGCACATTTTTCCTGTGCATTAGAGACAATTTAGTAGAATGTGTTGCTCTTGCAGATTTGCCCACTCACACTTATTTTGCTAATTCTCACTTTCTTTATTTTGTTAAGTCTTACAGTAAACTATTCTTAATTTCTTCAAATTGTGAATTACAGCTTAGAATTGTAAAAAAAAGTGATTTTAAAGGTTATTTTTTTTTTCTATTCATTAAAATAATAAACATTTTACCGGCGCTCCTGGCTCTTCCTCTTCTCAGTGGGCCCCCATAGTAAGCTGCTTCCTATGGGGGCTTGCTCCTGTGCTGCACTGTATGTGTCTATTGACACAAACAGTGCAACTTGGCCCTGCACTCTGCTCCCTCAACCACACATCTCAACACATTTACATAAACGGGGGGGGGGGGGGGGATACCATGGCCAGATACCATAGGCAGATACATAATTTTAGACCAAATTGTGGGCCACAAGCAAACTATGCTGCTGTTTGGGCATTTAGTGAATGTTGATGTTATAGTGGTAAGCATCAGTTTTTATAAAGCTACTCCTCAAGGCCTCGGGGCTTATATCCACACAGAAAACAACAGGGACTGTCTCAACAATGTGAGTGGACTCTGCATCCAATGGTAGTTTAAGAGAAAGGGAATGCTTTGTTCATTGGCCATATATTTTAGAATAAAGGCTATAATATAGTTTACATGCAGATGAGAGTACGGCAAGTTAGACAATGCATGGATCAGTAAATAGGCAACTGAACACGTTTAAAGATCCTGTACCAGATGAGCTGAACATTCACACGTAATATGAAAATCAACTGAACTGCAACAATGCTAAAAAAAAGTAACTGATGTAAAGAGGGTTTAAAGTATCGGCATTAACTAACCCAATCCTAAACTTCCTTGAGTGCATGCTATGTATACAACCCTAATAGTGGGTCGCTGTATGCGTTCCTGACAAGGGGTATCCCTGAAGGTGGCTTTAAAGTACCTGGTGCCTAGTTAGCAGCACTAAGGCGGCTATTATTGGGGCCTGTTTGTAAGGTGATGCACATGAAGCTGTCCCTTTAAGTCTGTACAATGGATGGCTAAAGGGGCTGCTAAAACAGGAGTGGTCTCTATTGGTATTAAATGTGGGCAGTAAGGAATTGTTGTTTCACTCACCACTCCTGGTATGCAATGAATCCAGTCCCCTGGGCTTGATGATCAGTTTTCCCAGAAGGCACAGTCCTCACGATCAGATCTTCACGATCAGACTCTCGCTGGCTGCAAGCAGAGGGTCCGTCCAGCGTTGGTTCCAGCCCAATGAAAGACCTTTCGTGGCTCAATCCTCAGGCTCTCTGAGGTTCATTCTCTCTGAATGTGGGCACAGACAGGTAGGAAGGGCAAGTCTATACCCTAGAGTCCATGGCACAAGGGGCTCTCAGTGGATCAGTCCTCGGCATTAATTGTCTTCCCTAGGCTCTCTCCCAGGGCAGAACCACACAGCAACAGGTCCGGACTCTCTGGCTTTCTGCGCTGCTCTGCCCAGACATCTGCACATTTGCCCCAAAAAACTTCACTTCTTCTCCTTGCTGCAGTCATGTCATGGGTGTTAAAGTCCACATGGCTGGCACCATCCATCCACAGGATTACATGTCCCAGTATTCTCAGAAGCTGCTGCGTCCAAGAGGGACGGGGCCAATGGGGGATCGCACACACATGAGCTCCTGTCAGTGGCTCAGCCCGTAACACAGCCAAAAGCAGTGGGGGATTAAGAGGAAGGAGACCATGCACTCATAGCACACAGCGCTCCTCCCAGGCTCCTCTCTGGCCAGCAGAGACCCGGTGTTCTGTCAAAACAGCCAACTCACCAGAATCTCCAACCACGTCACTTCTGATTACTCTCCAGCAGCAGTAATTGCACATTTCGAGGAGTTTGCTGTTTTCACAGAATACCGGCAGCGTATACACTACGGTAAACGATATAATAAGTGGACATTGTTAGTCTGCCCGCTAGTAACCAACAACATGGCCACCTCCAAGGACATTTTTTTTACTCCTTAGCCGGTGTTCTGTCAAAACAGCCAACTCGTCATGTACCGTAGTGTATACGGTGCCAGTTTTTCTGTGAAAACAGCCAAGATGTCAAAATCTGCAATTTCTGCTGCTGGAAAGTCACTGGAAGTGACGTGGTTGGAGATTTTGGCGAGCTAGCTGTTTTGGCAGAACATCAGCTACACTTGGATGCCTGTTGAATAAAGAGTAGTCATTTTTCCTACAGCAAGCTCTACAGTTAAAACAGTGTTTTTTTTTAGTAGTCTCTAGGTTTGATAGGTTTCTTTTTTGTTCTTATTACTAACATGCACACGACATGAATTTATTGTGTACTTTGTTGTCCTCTCACTGTAGAGGCCGAAATGTTAGAGGTTTAAAGAGTGGGGCTCCATTCACATTAGTGGGTCTCCAAAGTCGCACGATTTCCAGTGTGACTTTGGAGCGTGACTTTCATGCGACTTTAATCTGACTTTACATTCTCTAGACCAAAGTCACACCAAAGTAGTGCAGGCACCTTTTAAAGTCTCTGTGACTTTAATTTGCACCAATTTGCATGGGTGCCTTCGAAAAAAATGGGTTGCAACGTGATGTCCAAAGTCCTATGATAAGTTGCACAAGTGTGAATGTTGAGAAATAAACATTCCCCTCTGGGTGAACTATGTACATTGCATAGATTTTACCAAACTTTGGAGTAGTTTCCTACCTTTTGTTATTCTGAAGAAATAGCTGTTTGTTAGTCTGTGTCCATGTACAGAATGAATCTGTATGGGAGGTATTGTATAATTATCAATCAGCTGCTGCACCCGCAAGGCTTTAATGAGGAAAGTTGCTGGGTCAGCATCCATTTCGACGTGATTTCCCTTTGAGAGTATTACACCAAAAATTATATTTTAGTTGCAGATGATGCTCAAAGTCTGTAAGTCAATCACACAAACAGGAAATGCCATTTCCGAGGGGCATTCTGTATACCATCCGTGTACAGAAAGCCTCCAGGTAGCCAAATTGAATTACATTATACTGAAAATTACAGAGCTGCAGATTGAAAAGGAAAGGTAATTTTTAATAACATTCAATTACAAAATGACTTGTGTCGCAATTGTATACGCTATATTATTATTTTTATTAATTTGCTAACAGTATTTGAGAGTTTTGCAAGCCTATACAAGCGTTTTAGAAAAGTATTCCAAAAGTTTTATATGTTTTCAAGCTTCAGGTGTTTTTCTTTTAGCCAGTAGAAAGCACCAGGAGGAGGAGGTTAGGAGTGAAGAGCTGCTGTTTGACTGGACAATGCGCAACAAAATGTTTATAAAATTCTGGCGCAGTTGTAGGCATTCTCATTGAAGTCTATTGGGCCAAAAAAATGCTCCCATCTGCCTAAAAGAAGCTACTGGTGACAAGATGCTCAGGTGTGAACAATGGCAATTGAAATAAATGGGATTTGGCTTGTTGAGCATCTTGGAGCTTCAAGCTACAAAATGCTTGGGTGTGAACGGACCTATGAAACATGGGACCCTCTAAAAAAGAGACAGCAGTAAACTCCTATGACCTCAGGAAATGGGTATTGTTTCCTCATCTGAACATAAGGTATAGGAGGGCTTTTCAAAATATCAGAATGCTCATGCATGTGAGCACCTGGGAATGTCACATTTTACTGTCTATATCATTAAATTATTTTAGACTTCAGTTTAAAGCAGAACTTACCTTAAAAGTGAAAGTTCCACTCATCCTCCTTCTCTCCAACCACACTACCATTTTTGGAAGTCTTTTTTTCTCTGGAAGCAGGTACCTATTTCTAATTGGTACCTGCTCCTTGCTCCCACTCTGGCATCCCTTGCCTAAAAAAAGCATTGTGGAAGGTTTCCCCACCTGCAACCTCCTGGGACATGTCAAGTGTAGTTTCTCTTTAATACCATTTGGCATTTTTTTTTTTAAAGCAGTTAATCTACATTCACCAAACATTCACTGCAGGCAAATCTTTCAGGTGCATGTGTTTTAAATTTAAATAACTGTGATTGGCTCACCGGCAGTGAATGTGTGATAAAAGTCATATTTACTGTTTGTTAAATAAAATGTGCTTTGAACAGTGGCGACTGATGATCCAAATTTTAGGGGGGGGGGGGTTGGGGGCGGCACGAACTATGACTGGTGGCGTTCACCGCTCCTATAGCGCCCCTGCCCATTGAAATCAATGGGCAGCGCCAAAGTGCCAGCAAAGCGCTGCTGCGCCTTTAACCCTTTTTCAGCCGTTAGCGGGGGTTAAAAGCATCCCACTAGCACCCAAAAAGGGCCGCAAAACGATGGTAATGTGCCACTAAAAATAGCGGCGCTTTAATGCCGACGCCCCCAACACCCCAGTGTGAAAGTAGCCTTATGCCGCGTACACACGGTCGGACTTTTCGGCTACAAAAGTCCGACAGCCCGTCCGACAGACTTTCGACGGACTTTTGGCGGACTTTTGGCGGACTTGCGGCAGACTTTCTAACGAATGGACTTCCCTACATACGATCACACAAAAGTCCGACGGATTCGTACGTGATGACGTACACCGGACTAAAATAAGGAAGTTGATAGCCAGTAGCCAATAGCTGCCCTAGCGTGGGTTTTTGTCCGTCGGACTAGCATACAGACGAGCGGATTTCTGGGTCCGGCGTAGTTACAATGTAAAGATTTGAAGCACGTTCCAAATCTAAAGTCCGTCAGATTTGCGGCTGGAAAAGTCCACTGAAAGTCCGGGGAAGCCCACACACGATCGGATTGTCAGCCGTATTTTGTCCGTCGGCGTCCGTCGGACTTTTGTAGACGAAAAGTCTGACCGTGTGTACGCGGCATTAGTCAAGTTGAAAACATCTAGCTCAACCAATACGAAAAAAAAAATAGTAAACCTCCATATGCACAATCCTATACCCACAGATGATTCAGAGGAAGGAAAAAAATCCTCAACGTGATCCAATTTGCTTCAGTGGAGGTAAACTATATTCCTGACCCCCCAGAAGGTAATTAGATATTTCCTGGATCAACTACCCCTGGTGATATTACCTACATTATAAATCTTATATTTTATGCATTAGGAATGCATCCAGCTATTTTTAAAAGCAATCTACTGCGCTGGCCAGAACTAGTTCTTAAGGGGGTCTAATCCATAGTCGAAAATTAAGAGGTTACTAAAATTACTAAAATTCTCATACGACAGAATAAAAACTCGGAAGTGATGTAACGTATTGTATTGTATTTGTATTGTATATTTGGATGAAAACGGTACTCATTAAACAAAAATCGTTTGATCTGGTATCGTATGAGAAACATTTTCGTGCTTGTCCCATAATTTTGCAAGACGTGTCCTGAATGGCTCTCGAAAGCTGTGTACTAATGAACTAGATTATCTTACAATCGCTTTGAAAGTGGTGTTTTTCGACTGATTTTCTGATCGTGTATACTAGGCTTTATTTGGAAGAAGCCTTTCTGTATTTGGAGGTTAAATCTCTTTTCCTCCAGACGTAAAGAGTGCCCCCTTGTCCTCTGTAATGACCTGAAATGAATAATTTTACACCCAATTCACTATAAGCCCAGAACTGGACTGCATATTCTAGATGGGGTCTTACCAATGATTTGTAGAGGGGCAAAATTCTCTGTTTCTCTCTCGCTTGGCATTGCATGCTATTATTAAGTCTATGATCTACCAGAACACCCAGATCCTTCTCCACTATTTACTCCCCCAGCTGTTCTCCTCCTGAAAAAAATGTATGATGCATGCATGTTTTTAGCCTCAAGTGCAAAGCTTTACATTTATCAACATTAAACCTCATTTGACACATAGTTGCCCAATTAAATAGTGCACTGAGGTTGGCTTGTAAGTTGGAGATATCCAGTAAAGATGTTATTCCACTGTACATCGCATTGTGTTATCTGCAAAGACTGAAAGTAAGAAAGCACTCCAAAAGAACACATTTAACCCTTTGATTGCCCTTGATGTTAACACCTTACCTGCCATTGTCATTAGTACAGTGACAGTGCATTTTTTTAGCACTGATCATTGTATTGGTGTCACTGGTCCCCAAAAAGTGTCATTTTGTGTCAGATTTAAAGTGAAAACAGTGCAGTGCTAAGAATCAAATGTTGAGTACAGTCGAACCTTGGATTATGAGCATAATCCGTTCCAGGAGAATGCTTGTAATTCAAAGCACTTGCGAGTTTCCCCATAAAAGTCAATGGAAATGAAGATAATTTGTTCCGCATTGAACACGGAAAGGCTCGGAAACACTCGGGAATGGAGTATTTCCGAGTGTTTCCAAGTATTTCCGAGTCATTGCGAGTATTTCCGAATGGCTCCAAACAGCTCCGAACCGAGTGTCCCTGGCGCCCCCACACCTCTGGCCAAATGCGGTACTGCACCGCCCATTAGCTTGAATTCTGCTCGTTTTGCGAGACAACGTCAGAATTAAAAAAAAAAAAAAAAGTTGCTTGTATTTCAAAAAGCTAGTTAACCGCGTTACTCGTAAACCAAAGTTTCACTGTATTGACATATTAACATACTGTGATATACAAAATAAATTTGTGATTAGCATATACAAAAAACTCTAACACCATCATCTGATTGATAGTGTCTCTAAATAAAATGTACTGTGTAAATTGTAAATCAACATTGGTAGTATAGTCCCATTGGTGATTAAAACATGAATCCATTAGTATATATTGATAGGAAGGAATCCAGGAGTGTAGGACTAAAGGAGTCACCGCTGTGTGTACATCCACCACCCAGGGGAGAAGATTAAAATTGCTTACCAGAAGATGGCATCAATCAGGTATGTGATATCAAAGCTCTGGATAGCGAGTGGTGCAATTCCTCCTCCTCAGGTGAGCAGGTGACGCATGATGGAAAGGACTCATATTGCATTGGGTTTGATGAGTCCTTTCCATGCCATTGCGCCTTTTTGCATGTTATGTTTTTGTGATCACAGAGATTTTTTACTTGATGCAATACATCTTGGAATCTATGTAAAGCCTTTATATTCCAAATAAACCCGTAACCATACGGTTTTTCACTATGTGGAGGCTTTTTGTTGTTTTTTATGGATGCTGTTAACCATAAACCCACCAAATGGTTCTCTGGTGGAAGGAGGTTTTTTACCATCTGGTACATTACTATCCTGATCCATATTCTCACATGCCAGGTTGAGGTTGCCTGAGGTGGCACAGCTGAGGAGGAGCAATTGCACCACTCGCTATCCAGAACTTTGATATCACATGCATGATTATTGCTACCTTCTGGTAAGCATATTTAATGTTCTCCCCTTGGTGGTGGATGCACAGTTGCCCACACGGCGATGACTCCTTTAGTCCTATACTCCTGGATTACTTCCTATCAATATATACTAATGGATTCATGTTTTAATTACCAATGGGGGGACTATACTACCAATGTTGATTTACAATTTGCACAGCGCACTTTATTTAGAAACACTATCAATCAGATGATAGTATTATTTTTTTCTATATGCTAATCACAATTAATTTTGTATATCATGGTATGTTGATATATCAATACTCAACATTTGATTCTTAGTGCTGCACTGTTTTCACTTTATTCATTCACACAATATTTGTTAAGATTGTAGTGCTGGCTGCTATTTATTTATGTGTATAGCGCAGTATTTTTATAATATTTAGTGTCAGATTTGTCCGCCACAATGTCCCGCTAAAAAAACGCTGATCGCCGCCATTACTAGTATAAAAAAAAAAGTCCATAAATCTATCCCATAGTTTATAGACGCTATAACTTTTGCGCAAACCAATCAATGTAGGCTTAATGGGATTTTTTTATACCAAAAACATGTAGCAAAATACATATGACCCTAAATAAATGATGAAGAAATTAGATTTTTTACATTTTTTTGTTTATAGCGCAAAAAATAAAAACTGCAAAGGTGATGAAATACTACCATAAAAAGCTATATTTGTGGGGAAAAAAAGGACATTGATCTTTTTTGGGGTACAGTATTGCACAACTGCGCAATTGTCAGTCAAAGCAACGCAGTGCTGTATTGCAAAAACTGGCCTGGTGAAGAAGAGGGGTAAACCTTCCGGAGCTGAAGCGGTTCACCTTTAAATCTTTATTTAAGGTATGCGGGTTACACAAAGTGGCATAATATCACATACATTGATCAACTACATCAAATGATAGGCCATAACAGTAGGAAGTGGTTCACCTTAGCGTGCGTGAGGAACTGTGCCAAAGCGCAAAGGCCTCATGAGAGTCATTTAACATTTCCTCGAAGGTTCAATGTCTCCCCTCAGCTTGCCATGGTTTCATTCTCTGACCCCTACATCACTGCTGAGTTTTGTAGTGACATGACGTGGGGTTGACGTGGGGGGGTCAGAAGAAGGAGCTATGGCATGTGAGGAGAGGACACAGGTTTGGAATACGTAGTTGTTCCAAGTGAGTGGCTTACTAGAAAGTGAACCTGAATGGCCACCTTGTGGTTCTTCACCTTTAAAAAGTCAGCTAAGGTAGCTCTCATAGACCTTTCCTCAAAGCTTCAGTTTAATTAGAATACAGCACAATTACTTCTTTTGGCTGGAAGCAGTACACTTACATCATGCCTTCATGAATGCTTTGATAGTATCGAGTTGTTTAACTAGATAATGTAGAGCTTGATTACTTGTGGGTAACACATACCATTTATTACAGAAATTGTGTTAGCATTTTGACCAGTTCATGTGAATTGACACTCCAGTGCAGAAGTGAATTTGATTGTGTGTAAATGGAAGTAGTGGAGTGTGACATTGTTAATGCAGTAAAGACAATGTTCTTCTCTCTTCCCTGTTTAGAAACACGGTAAGGAGAGGATGCTATGCTAATGAAATGCTCAGTGCTCTGAGCAAAATAAAAAAGGGTTTGTTCTTCGTACACAGTGGATGCAGCGAAATGAGAGAAAAAAGGTAATTTAGCAAGCGATTTTCTGTGCGTGTCTAGTTGTGCTGGACAGCCTAAAGATTCCAGGAAAATATGTTGCAAATATATAAATGGCTTTTTGGAAGGAAACCTGTCAATTGATTCAGTAATCAGTATAAGTCCAGTGTATGCAGAGTGAATAGCAATGGAAACACTTTGACTACATCTAGATTCTAATTAAGAAGAGGCAGACTCCTTCCAGTGGTTTTACAATGACTGGTGAAGGGCGCAGGTTGTCTGAAACATTGTGGCTAAATAGGAAATAAAACACAGCATCAGGTTGCACAGTGACTAGAATGATGCTTCTTCGCATAGCTCCCAACTGTCCCTGTTTACGAGGGACTGTCCCTGATTTGGAGCAATGTCCCCCTGTCCCTCTTTCCTCCTCATTTCTTCCTCATTTTGGTCTGATCTATATAGTTGTATATAAAATGCACTTTTTATCTATCAAAAAGTGTTTTCCAGTGCTAAACCTTTCATCTGATTTCTAAATTGCTCCATTTGTAAATTCCAAAAGCCAGTATAGAGGAATAGTAGTGGTAAAAAAGCACTTGTGGGTTCAACCAATCTTGTTTTTTTGTACAATTCTCCTTTAAGGGGGTTTGTCAAGGGGGTGTGTCCTATGCCTGCATACTTTTGCTGATAGGTGTCCCTCATTCCCAGGTATGTTCTTCGTTTGATCGAAATTGTGGTGTGTGGAGCACACTATTTTATTTTGTTGTATTAAGACAATTATTCTTGAATTTCTATTTGAATTTAGTATGTGGATACTGTTATTATACTGTAGTGTTTCCTAAATTTTAGTTGGATGTGTATTACTATCCGGGGTATTACCTACAGTTTACTTTAAATGGATAAGTGCACTTTTAGTGCACTTATTCTCTTCTACCCCTTTCTACTCCCAGCATGTTCAATACATGCTATACACTCCATACTCTATACACACTACAAGGTTGCACAACATTGGAGTGCAACTTTCATGCAACTTTGGATGGGTGCGACTTGGATATAACTTTGGCTTTGATCCATTATAATGGACAACTGTTGCACTGTATAACTTTCAGGTACCACTTTCATGCATCTTTTGAGGGTTAACATTGAAGTCCATGACCCTCAAGTTGCATGAAAGTCGGACCAAAGTAGTGCTTGAACTACTTTGAAGTCCCTGCAACTTTAAGTCGTACATATATGAATGGTTATCATTGGAAAATATGGTAAACAAATTGTCATACGACTTTGATGTCCAAAGTCGCATGACAAGTCACACACGTGTGAATGGAGCCTAACATAAAACGGTACTATCCCTAGATCCACACTGTGCAGCCTCACACAAACCCTAGCTGCAGAAATTGCAGAAATCATTAACTTTATTCATATATGGATGCCATGGCCTCTATTCTCCTAAGTGGGTAGCCTGTTTGTCACCCTGCCAGGCTACAGGATGGACTTTCCTTTATACTAAATAAAATCCAATGGAAATGGTGAAAGAAAACTACATAACCTGTGATTGTCTAAGGAGAAGTGGAAAACACAGGCTGTTTTTGGTATGTGAGGATAATCCTGGGAAATGCTGGATTAAAAGTACTTACAGCAGGGCTTGACATATTTTCTTTGAATCTAGGAGCCAGCTACAAAAGTTAGGAGCCAGTTTTTTATCACTAACAAAGCTTTATTTTCAAGGACAAAACCCCTTCTCTTATGTGGGCTCACAAAAGCCCAAGCGCCAGAACTCAATTTCTATTTCATGGCGACCTGGTGCCTGGGATTTGTCGAGCCCTGCCCTAGAGAATAAAATAGTGGTAGTTCCAATTGTATGTCACACGATATTACCGTAAAATTTCAGTAAAAAAATACAATAAGTTATATTTAGGGGGCACAAAAATTCAACAAATTACCCACATTTTTGGTAAAATATTAAAGCCGAGGTTGCACAAACTAAATAGATACTCAACATGTCAAACCTTAAATCTGTGTGCACCCGTGAAATGGCGTCAAACTTCAGTACCTTATATTTTCCATAGGCTACCTTTTAAAAGCCCCCTATAAGTCATCAGTTTAGCTTTACAAAGGAGGTCTAGTGCTAGAATTATTGCTCTCATTTCGGCGTGTACAGAGATATGTACCATGTGTATCGCAATCAATGTTCTCAGGTGTAGTCTCCCCGACGCATTCGTTTACATGCGTATATGTGGCGGTGGGCGGGCCTCAATTTTTTTGGAGGGGAGGGATTTTTTGTGCTTGGGTGTAACTTTAATTTTTTACAATTAAAAATGTTTTTTTTTTACTTTAACTTTTCTTTTTCCTCACAAGTCCCCTATGTGATGATTATTTTGGCGACAGGTTCTCTGTAATGAGGCATCCAGGTTCTAAAAGACCCTGCATGTCTCCCCTGTGCTCCAATGAATATAACGCACATCACACTGCATTACATTCTTTACTGGCCTTGATGGCTGGGGAAACTGTCAACGAGGACACAGATGTGACATCATACATGTCACTACTGGGTCAGTAACAATAAGGGGACATGTGTCTGCTCTCCTCCCTCCATTCTACCTGGTGGCACCCTCTATGCCAGTCCCAGGCCCACAGATGGGCAAACGGAGCCTGGGATACATAGCGGGAGGGGCGAGAGCGGGGTGCGTGGAAGTCTTCAGGGGCAGCGCTGCTGGCCGAATGCTTCCATCTGACAAGTAAACCTGGCTGACAAAAGCCCATATACCAGGATGCAATTTCTAGTTGCCATGGGACCTGGCACCTTGGATTTGTCAAGGCCCGACTTGTATCACATACATAATTTTATTCCTGTTTATCTGATGGACTCATAACAATGTTACAAGCTCCAAAACTAAACTTGAGCCATTGTAGTTTCTGAAGTAGGGATATGCTTGAGTTTGGACGAACTTGGGTTCTTACGAATCCAAAAAAATTTACCTGCACGTCTCTTCAACAGGAGTTAATTAAACGATCAGCTTCCCAGTGGGGGGATTCCTAAATCCAATTCGTTTGTTTGGATGTAGCAATCTGTTTTTTTTTTTTCTTTTGTTTAGCCCACTGAAGGAACAAAAACAAAAAGCTAACAGTATGGCCAGCTTAGGGGTGCAAGGCTATAATACTGTCCAACCTTCTGCCCAAGCTCAGCCTCGATAAGATACTGAAAAATATTCATATAAAAAGTTTTGTCAGGAATACATTAAAGAAAACCAAAGGGTTTTTTTTATGTTACCCTCGTTCAACAGGAGCCAGGTCAGCCTCCATGAAACCTTAAGCCTAGTACACACTGCTAGTTTTTTTTCGTTGAACTCGCTGAATGAAAAAAACCTGACATCTCAAGTCAGAGCTTCTGTTCTAACAATCCAATGGTAATACAGTGATCTCCCCTGCTGCTCTATTGTGTACTGACAGGGGGGTGGCTCCCCGCCAGAACACTCCGGTCAGTGCTCTCAGCCATTGGCTGAGAGCGTTGATTGGGAGCCAGTTGGCAAACCTTTTTCGGTCATGCCTTGGACCGCCTGAGGAACACAGGGGCTAAATGTCAACTGGTTTCTATTAAAGCGGTTGATGCTGTCCGACATTCGGCCCATGTGTGTGGGCTTTACAGGATAACAGTGGATTGCTGTTTCTTCAAGAGAGATTGAATAAAACTAACATTTCTCAGAGAGGTAAACACTGCAACAAAACTTAAAAGAACAAGGAGAGGAAGGAAAACATGGCAGCATGATGAGCACATTAGGTCAGCTGCTGCGGTCTGCAAAGCCCCTGGAACAGCCCCTGATGACGTCATTTAGGACAAAACGTGTTGGCTGGCGTCATCACGTTCCTTGTGGAAGGATGAGACGTTTAGGAGATGATTTTTTAAGCCTGCAATATCTTACTTTTGTAAGTGTTACTCTTGTTTTAATAAAAAGGTGCTTGGTATACCTGTACTATTTGGCACGTTTCACTCTTTGTAGTATATGACAACATATGCTATGTGAGGCATTGTGGTACATGTAAGGCCAGCGGATATCTGTTATGATCATTGTAACTGTTATCTATTTACAGCGCTGCGTGACCTCAAGTTTGTCTAGAGGCCCACTCTGTTTGGTAAGAGTTTACATTTGTCATGGTGGCAGAGTGGGGATGTCATGGGACAAGATCCCAAAATGAAATGGCAATGGATTGTTTTCTTTATCACAATTCTTTGTGGAACGTTTGGACTGGATTATTTTAATTAATTAACTGTATATGAGTTTTTACACAGGAGTAGGCACATGAATTGTAAGTCTTAAAGGATAACGTAGTGTTTTTTATGAGGTCTGAATCATCCAATAAGGCACTGTCACCATGCAAAGAAGCGGGTAGCTGGCTAAAGGGGAGGAAGGGGGAAATAAGCATGCTAAATGATTTGCTTAGTGCAAATTTAGAAGCCTTTTCAATATAATGAATTAAAGGGGGTCCCTGTCCTATCCCTCTCTATGCGATACAGTCTTGTACTTTAATTTAATATGATCCATGCCATGGGGAGCAAGGCATGGGGTATTTCATTTGCTTGAATATTCTATGGTACAAAAATGTCGCTCTTTTACAGGTCAAAATGTTGCTCTTCCATTCAGGAGGCTGATTGTGATTAGAAAACCTGGGATTATACTAAAGCCGTAGTCCCCAAATACCAAGCTTAAATCTGTGTTTTCCACTCACACAGGAACTGTCAGTGGCTGTTTTTTTGGGGGGTTTTTTTGCTATCATATGGGTCAAAACTACCTATCTGGGTTTGTATGAAGCTTCTACACAGTTTTTAACATCACTTTTTCTTTTCAATAGATGTGTAAGCAAAGATAGCGGACAGATAACGCACAGACAAATGTACTTATTTGTGTGCACTTTATTTGCTCATCACATAAAAAAAGTACAAATAACTGGCCACTGCCCTCACATATAACTGGCCTTTGCAGCAAGGAGCACACGGGAGGGCAATGCATGGAAAACAAAACCAAAGAAATCCTGGCTCAACTTATTGACCAGCCTGCAACCAACCAAATTACCCTGTCTAACAGTATGTGTTGTCCTCCTTGCTGCAAAGGCCAGTTATAGGTGGGGGCAGCGGTGTATTTAGGTGCGCACCCCCTAATTTAAATATGACCCACCCCTATCTGTTTATGACCCGCCCTGTCATCTTCGTGGGATGAGGACAGAGGGACACCGTGGGATGAGGACAGAGGGACGCTGTGGGATGATGAAAGCCATGGGATAAGGACAAAGGGACGCCGTGGGATGATAAAAGCCGTGGGAAGAGGACAGAGGGACGCTGTGGGAGGAGGGACAGAGGGACGCCGTGGGAGGAGAGACAGAGGGACGCTGTGGGAGGGAGAGAGAGAGACGCCGTGGGAGGGGTTTAGAGGGATGCCGTGGGAGGGGGAGAGAGGGACGCCGTGGGAGGGGGAGAGAGGGACGCCGTGGGTAGAGGAGAGAGGGACACCGTGGGTAGAGGAGAGAGGGACGCCATGGGTAGAGTAGAGAGGGATGCCGTGGGAAGAGGACAGAGGGACAAAGTGGGAGAAGGAGAGAGGGACACCGTAGGAGGAGGAGAGAGGAACGCCGTGGGAAGAGGAGAGAGGGATGTGGCATCTTTTGTTTTAGAGGAGGGGGGGTGGTAAGGACATATGTGCTGGGGGGTGCTTTCGGAAGGGAGAGGGCATGTGCTAGTGGGGGGGGTAAGATCCCCCTCTCATCTCCCAAAGCACCCCCCAGCACATATCCTCTACCCCCTCCCCTCACTCCATGTGTGTATCTGTGTTACCTGCCCCCCCCCTTCGGTTACTGTGTCCCCCTCCACTGTAAACAATGCACAGACCTCAGAACAGCAGTGCGGCTCTTGCAGTGCAGTCAAGTCCCTCCTCCGTGGCTCCTCCTCCTCCTGGCTGTGTACATGAAAACTTTGGAGCTGAGGAGGAGGATCCTCAGTGATTTATGTGCAGCTGTCAGTTGGGAGAAAGATGTTGGCTGCCTCAGAAAGGCGATCGGATTGCTGCGTGTGGGACCCCAGGCGGCAGATGTCCCAGGTGCCCACGCTAGCGCGCCCCTCTCAGGTCAGTTACTGGACCTCAGTGCCGGAACTTGTTGTGGCCCTGGGCTCTGGGATTCAGCTGTACACCACTAATGGGGGGCCCTGTGTGCGGGAGCCCTGTGTTGGGAGCTTTTTTCGTGCGGGGGTGGCTTTTTTGCCGCCCCCCCTGCAAAGTGCCACCCTAGGCCTTGTTGGCCTAGGCCAAGACACAGCACTGGGTGGGGGCAGTGGCCATTTCTTTGTACTGTTGAAATACTGATGAGGGGATGCACTGGACACCTTTGCTGCCATTGTGCTATGTGCTGGGTGTCCGGTGTGCCCCTGTGCCTTTAAGGAGGGGTGGGCTCCCTCCAGGCTCACCTGCCCTCTGCCTATCCATTATAATGCATGTGCTTCCACTGTGGAGGCTGCAGTTAATATTGGGGTGCTTTGAAGGTGCTCTGCAGCTTACGCATATATATGCATATGTGTGCAAACTAAACCCCTGTTTTTAATGCAAACTGTTAGACAGGATAATTGGGTTGGTTACAAGCTGGTCGGTAAGTTGAGCTGGGAATTTCTTTGGCTTTGTTTGGCTTGTCACATAGAGCATGGCTGCTAATGCAGCACGGTACATCTCCTATGAAAAGATGCTTTGGGGAGGTGATTTCTGGGAAAGTTTACCAGGCTGCAGATCTTACATAATAGCTATTGTAAAGAGCTCTGGCAGACTGCAGGAGAAGGAAGGGTGTGGCGTTGTTATACAGTGCTGCTCTGCCTTACTATCACTTCTTTATTATCAATCCGAACATAGTACTGATCTTCACACAGGCCTTAGTGCTTTGCCACCACACACAATCCAGCATCTATGTATTCCACCAATCAGTACATAATCTAACAGTCCTCTCAGTTTGTTACAATTGTAAATCAGATCAATCTTTTAAACATCCACAGAGGATGCATGTCATCTACCATACAAAACTGGTCATTGTGTAAGATAGTGTCTTCCATCAATCCTATGGGTGATGCTGGATGACAGCTTCACATGCTGCTTTTTTCCATGGATAAATGTCACATAGGCACAGCTTGAATTTCAATGCTATTGCTCTTTTCCTGCCATACATGCGTAGGGGGAGCAATGAACTCCCAAAAAGCATGGCACAGAAAAAGGCAGGATTTTAAATCAAGAATCTACAAAATGTATAGGGAATCAGCTGACCTTGTTTCTGCATGATGTTTGTCATTTTCAAGATTTTCATTGTTCCTCAATGCTAGGTGTTACTCTTGAACAACTGCTGAGATTATTGGATTAGCCATATAGAAATTGTAGTGTTTCTAATCAGTTTCAGCACGCTAATAAACATGCAATAAATAAAAGGAAACAAGAAGAAGCTGCAGCAAATCAGGTAAAGCCTGCCTCATTTCTTAGCTAATTTCCTTCCTGTTTGCGCTCCATCGTGAGGCGCGGACATCCGGGACTTACACGCGCCGGTGACGTCAATATTGTGGTTTTTTTTTTCAAAATTTTCGCTCTTTTTTTGTTTATAGCGCAAAAAATAAAAATCGCAGAGATTATCAAATACCACTAAAAGAAAGCTCTATTTGTGGGAAAAAAAAGGACGTCAATTTTGTTTGGGAACAGCGTCGCATGACCGCGCAATTGTCAGTTAAAGCGACACAGTGCCATATCGCAAAAAATGGCCTGGTCATTGAGCAGCCAATACTTCTGGGGCTGAAGTGGTTAATCAGTACAGTTTTCATCCAAAAATACAATACAAATACAATACATCACTTCCGAATTTTTATTCCGTCGTTCGAAAATTTTCGTACTTTAGTAACCTCTTCATTTTCAATATGGAGACTAGCATGCAAAAATCAAACAAAAAACGGACGATCATTTGTCCGATAATCTCATCGTGTGTACTAGGCTTAACTCATGCAGCGTGTCTTCAGGCTCCAACCACCCCTGTTCTGTGTATGTAGTCTCTGATTGTCTCCTCTAATACAGTCTGAGATGTCTGATAGCCTTTCCTTGTACACTGAATATTATGTATGGCAGGTGAGGCCCCCTACACCTTGTAAGTGGACAACCTCTCCTCTAAACTCTTCTAAAGGGGTCAAATAGGGTAAAAACAGAAAGCTTCTGAATAGGCAAACATACCGTATATACTCGAGTATAAGTCGTTCCGAGTATAAGTCGAGGCCGTAATTTACTACAAAAAAAATGGGAAAAACTTATTGACCCGAGTATAAGACGAGGGTGAGAAATGCACAGCTACTGTAAGTGGAAAAGAGGGTCAACAATGCCCATTTGCAGCATCACTGTGCCCATTTGCATGCCTCACTGTGCCCATTTGCAGACATAGGTCCCCTGAACTTCAAACTCGGTAGTTAAGGGTTCCTAGATGCCCCCTAGCTGCAGCCAAAATTTGGGGTCTCTGAACCCAAAGGGTCCTGAAATGACATTGCTGCAGATGGACACAGTTGACCGAATTTGGGGCCCCGTATCTCGGGGCCACTTAGTGCTAGGAACTCCAAATTTGGTGTGCAAACCCAGTGGAACTAGCACCATAAAATTTCCAAAGCTGGGGTTTCTAGCACCAAGTGGCCCCGAGATACAGGGCCCCAAAAATCAGTTCTTCTGCAGCAGAGAATGACATTTTCCGAACCGATTTTGGGGCCCCGTATCTCGGGGCCACTTAGTGCTAGGAACTTCATCTTTGGATATGTTATGGTACCAGTTCCACTGGGTTTGCACACCAAATTTGGGGTTCCGAGCACCAAGTGGCCCTGAGATACGGGGCCCCAAAGTCGGTTCGGAAAATGAATTTTTTTGCTGCAGGAAAGTGCTTGACTCAAGTATAAGTCGAGGGGGGCACTTTCAGCACAAAAAAATGAGCTGAAAAATTCGACTTATACTCGAGTATATACGGTAGGTAGAATTTTTTTCTTTTTTTGGAGCTCCTGTTTTATAATGTTTATATTATTTCTTGTCAGTTACTGGGCGCATGTGCTACAAAGCTTGCTAAAAAAAAAGATTCTAAATAGATAAACATGGGTTAACTTTGCCATAAACTTTTTTTTCCAGAGCTCTTGTTTATGGTGTCTAAATGATTTTCAGTTTACAGGGAAAAAGAAAGGTGTTGTAAAATAAAACAAAAACATTGTAATCTCTAGAGCAGGGGTAGGGAAGCTGGAGAGCCAAGGTTCCCTACCCCTGCTCTAGAGAGAAATGGTCTACAGTGGCTGCTCATAGTGTAAGATCTGGAAAAGGCATTTGACGTTATATGCAAATGTTGACTTTTTCAGTAAAAGATGTCCTTAACCTTGCCCCATGCCTCCTGACAAGTCCTTTACTGGTAAGTAAAGCCATTAAAGAACCAATGGGGGAAGGAGGTGGGGCAGCTTGAAAGGAAGTAGGGCAAGACCAACTTTTACATATAACATTATTACATTTTTACAAAAGGCTTGGAGTTCTATTCTCCACCTATAATAATATAAAGAAAATATCCCACTGTTTTCAGGGAATATATAGGGGCCATATTAAAGGGCCACATCAAGAACACTAAGAGGCACATAGCAAACTAGCTGAAGGGACATCCAGAAGCCACAAAGAGGTGGGCACATGGGAGCCAGACTGAGGAGGCACATAGAGGCCAGACACCTACACACTCCTAATATACGGTACTTATCATACCCTACTCACTCTTGTCCTGTATATACTGCCTTCTGTCATGTGTACCACATTCTGCACATACAGCCCCTTTTACACACTCCATATATCATACTTCCCACTGTCATATTCTCTGCTTTCCTCTTCTGCACATGCAACCCCCTTTCATACCCTCCATATATCATATTGCCTGCTGGCATACCCATTGCATTCCTCTCCAGCATATGCTGCCCGCTATCATACCCTCCACACTCTTCTTCCGCACATGCAACCCCCATTCATACCCTCCATATATCATATTGCCTGCTGGCATACCCGTTGCATTCCTCTCCAGCATATGCTGCCCGCTATCATACCCTCCACACTCTTCTTCTGCACATGCAACCCCCTTTCATACCCTCCAAATATCATATTGCCTGCTGGCATATTTTGAATATATCATATTCATATTTTGTATCATATATCATATTTTGCTCATATATCCAGGATTATTTTTGTATGCCTGGATGTTTCCTCCATTTCAGCCTCCAGCAGTGTTGTCAGTGCCAAGGGCAGTTTGGAATCTTAACCTAGCTTCTTTTCTTCAAGGAAACCATTGGCCAGAAAGGCTATTCATGGTTTCTGTAACATTAATCACACTTGATTCTGCTTTTGCTCATCTCCCAAAGTCAATTTTCTAATATATTTATTTAGCGTGTTTATTTTTAACCAGTAGTGTACACTGTGGCCAGGACAAGATATTGATGCTTTACAATGTCCAGGAGTAGGACTGAAATAGCTATTAGTCTCTATGGCCACTTCCCAATGTGGGAGATTTACTAAAACTGGTGCACTCAGAATCTGGTGCAGCTGTGCATAGTAACCAATCAGCTTCTAACGTCAGCTTGTTCAATTAAGCTTTGGCAAAAAAAACTGGAAGCTGATTGGGTTCTATGCAGAACTGCACCAGATTTTGCACTCTGCAGTTTTGGTAAATAACCCCCCCAATGTATTCACCAGCTGCAGTGGAGCACATGAATATCATAATACGGCCCGAGCTCTTGGCAGGCTGGGGAGAGTAAACTCTTAGGGATCATCAAACAAGGTAAAGACATTTTTTGTTACTCTTGATATGTGGATTTGGAAGCTGATTTTGGAAAGTTACCGTTACCGTTTAAATGCTCTGACCTATCTTAGCATATCATAAACATTATAACCTTTAATCTATTAAAGCACAGCATTTTCTCTGTCTGTCATTTATATGGGTCAAAATGTGCTTTCAATATTTAGTAGACTCTAGACCAGGGGTCTCCAAACTTTATCTGGCCCTTGGGCCACTATTCATCCCACTAATATGAGACACTACTCTGCCCTCTGACACCAAAAACGGGGCATAATTCCTGCTACTGACATCAACAATGGGGCGCCATTTCTCTCACTGACACCAACAATAGGGCACTATTCCTCCCCATAATACCAAAGATGGGGCACTGTTTACTCCCACTAATGCCAGAAAAATGTTTTACTCCAGCTGGAAACAGTCCAGCCCCCATAAAGTCTGAAGGACAGTAAACTGGCCCTTTGTTTAGAACGTTTGGAAACCCCTGCTCTAGACCCATAACATAAAGCAGGACCCATCACTATGTGACTGCTGTCCATGGTCCTGAACTGAACCGATGGCTTTTAGAGGGATTTCTTTCTACTTGTAATTCTACAGTGATTAGATGTGAAAGGAGAGGTCTGCTTTCTAATGTTAGCTGAGGCATAGTGTTGTGTACTGTAGACAGTGCTCTCTACCATGTGTGAATGAACGCTTTGTGCCCCCCGTAGTCTTCTGTCCTCGCATCACTTTCTGCTGTAGGCTCTTTCCAACAGTGCTGGACTGAAGACATTGGCCTTATGTTTTTAAGTTACTTGCTGACTCTACAGCATACTGTCAAGTTTGTTTAGTTGAAAAAATATATTACATTAAAGTGGTCTTAACAGACTGCTAATGCTTTGCGAGCGATGGCATCTTGGTGCAAGGCACACTTTCTCACTGTTTGCACCTACTGCAGATTAGTTTGTCAGTGGAGAGAAGTCATGATCATCAAATTCATTGCTTGTACTTTGTGCATGTGATAATTCAGTTTTCAGATCAGGATTCAGGAATTCAGCATTCGAATCAGGATTCAGCAATAACTGGGGGAATCCATATTGAATCTGTGTGCTTACTAACTCAAATCCTGTAAGATGACTTTGCAAGATGTCACAATATTCCACAGTATATGTTACATAGGGCAATTGAAAACAAGAATATGGTGTTTGCCCATACACAAATGACTTACTTGTATATAGTTCATCAGTATTATTCTGAAAGTAGAACTCAAGGAAGCTGTAAAGACAATACTTAAAGTGGATGCAAACCCCATTCATGAAATTTGACCTGGGCACATATATCTGTAGTGTTTTCTTATCTCTCTAAAGCCCTAAGTCCCATGGCTTTCTCCTGCTCCATTCCTCTATTATCAGCACGATAACTTCTGACAAGTTCCCCGATACAGGAGATAAAAGCAACTGAAAATTTGTGTCAGGTGGGTGCTTAGAGATAAATAAGCAGAGAGCTGGTCTATTCACAGCACAGCTCTGTAAGTTTCTTCGTTCCTCTGCCTATGTGGAGTGGGGGTGCTTTTTCTCCAATCATCTCTCACACAGTGTATGCCCAGACTCTACACCCAATGTTGGAACAGGGAGAAAAATTTCTAACACAATGTTCACTCTCTAAGCAGTTTAGAAAGCTGAAGACAGCAGATATACAAATAAAACTTATGTAGAGAGATTTGTTTCCTCTCTGTGTATCATCTGAGGCTGCTTACTTCACTGGGTATATGTGAGGGTTTACATCCACTTTAAAGTGGAAATAAACCTCTGAAAAATCTTTTTTCAACTGGGTCCCAGGAGATTTTAGCCATACTATGATAGAATGCACAGCATAAGGCCTCTTGCACACTGCAGCTTGAAAAGGCTAAGTACAGCGTTTTCTTTTTTTTTTTTACTGATCTAAAATGCAGCCTGTTGTTTACAATATGCTTGTACACACGGGCGTGTAACCAAGTGCTGTGGATTCTTGAGAAAAAAAAAAAAGAAGAAAAAATCCCGGTCAGTATTTTGTGCTGGTACATGCAAATGTGCGCTAATACATGCAAATAAGCATAAATATTAACAAATTGCGCATATATGCACAAAACAAATGCCTGAAATTGCGTCCAGAAATGCTGGCGTGCAAGAGGCCTAAAAGCACATTCTGTAAAACTTAGGCTGGCCATACATTATACAGTTTTTTAAATTCAATTTCATTTAGCTTTACCTTCCACTACTGTATGCAGTGCAATTACATACAAATTTAAAGTGTTTAGGTTTGACCTCATATTATATGGATTTGGTAAATCTAAAGGAAAATTGTACAAGGACATTTTATAATGTATGGCCAGCCTTACCTGACTAGTGATCCCTTCCTGTGATGTGCTGTCAGCACTCCCATCGGCCATGGGTACTGTCATCTTCTCCTGGTCTTCCTTCTGGGTTGTGACTTTTCAGACGCATGATTTGCACGACCTTGATGACATCATCACCCGTGTGCATGCACATGGGAGTCACAGAGCGTGTACACAAATGCTGGAAGGCAAGGAGAAGAGTTTATGACAGAAGAGACCAATAGAGTCTCTACAATCATACACATCCTAACTGTCAGCATTTTTTAGGTTTAATTCCACTTTAATCCAGATATGTACCGTATTTATTTATGTATTTATTAAATAATATACATTTTTTAGGTACAACTTGCATATGTACCTGAAACTGTCTTAGTTGATATTAGTTGCCTGGAATCCCCTGACAGCAGCTCTTATGCCTCGTACACAAAATGTTCGATGGGAGCCTTTTGTCAGAAATTCCGACCGTGTGTGGGCTCCATTGGACATTTTCCATCAGATTTTCCGTCGCACAAAATTTGAGATTTGGATCTCAAATTTTCCGACAACAAAATCCGTTGTTGGAAATTCCGATCGTGTGTACACAATTCCGACGCACAAAGTTCCACGCATGCTCGGAATCAAGCAGAAGAGCGGCACTGGCTATTGAACTTCCTTTTTCTCGGCTCGTCGTACGTGTTGTACGTCACCGCGTTCTTGACGTTCGCAATTTCCGACCAACTTTGTGTGACCGCGTGTATGCAAGACAAGTTTGAGCCAACATCCATCGAAAAAAATCCATGGATTTTGTTGTCCAATGTGCGATCGTGTGTACGGGGCATTAGACTGGGAGGGGGCGAGAAAGCAAGTTGGCTCATCAAGGTCCTGTGCTTTGCACAGTGCTATAAGTTAACACTGTCAACATGCTTTCTGAAAAGGAAAACACAAAAGATGACCTCAACAATGTGCTGCTTCTCCTTTATTGTCCAGTCAGCAGATTGCCTGATTGCCTCCAGCCTTCAGTGTTTCCTAAACACTATGGAGAAAAGTGAAAACACCATCCTAGCTATGCTGTCAGGCAGGGGGACTCAGGTCACCAGATAAGATTAAACACTTCAGCTCCGGAAGGTTCACCCACTTTCTGACCAGGCCATTTTTTGCGATACGGCACTGCGTTGCTTTAACTGACAATTGCGCGGTCGTGCGACACTGTACCCAAATAAAATTGATGTCCTTTTTTTCCCACAAATAGAGCTTTCTTTCGGTGGTGTTCGATCACCTCTGCGGTTTTAATTTTTTGCGCTATAAATAAAAAAAGTCCAACAATTTAAATAGAGAAAACAATATTTTTTACTTTCTGCTATAAAACATATGCAATACAAATATTTAAAAAATCTAATTTCTTCATCAATTTAGGCCAATATGTATTCTGCTACATGTTTTTTAAAAAAAATAAAAAATCCCAATGAGCGTATATTGATTGGTTTGCGCAAAAACTAAAGCGTCTACAAACTATGGCATATATTTATGGATATTTAATTTAGTAATTTCGTTATTTTACTATTAATGGTGACGATCAGTGTTTTTTTTTTTTTTTTTTTTATGGTGGACAAATCTGACACTAAGTGACCCTTTTTTGGGGACCATTGACCAATACAGTGATCAGTGCTAAAAAAAAATTCACTGTCACTGTACTAATGACACTGGCAGGGAAGGGGTTAGCATCAGAGGGGATCAAAGTGTCAATGTGTTCCCTGGGATGCTTAGCTCAGTGATATGTTTTTTTTTTTAGTAAGCCCATGCCATTTTGAATTGTTGTTTTAGGGCTTGCCAGCCCACTTTTATTTAAAGGATAAGTTCACCTTCTGTTACATGTTATGTTACACCAAAATTCGGGGTGTAACATGTTACAAATGCACCGGCCCCCGCACACCCCCCCCCCCCTCGAGTCCTAGTGGTAGTTCATGGATTCTCCCTGCCAGTGTGAAATGATGTACAGTACAGGCAGACAGTTTACACTGAGACCGCTTTCACACTGGGGTGGTGTGGGCGTTAGAGGTAAAGCGGCGCTAGTTCTAGCGGCTCTTTACCCCCTCTAGCAGCTGTAGAAAGGGTTAATAGCGCCTGTTTTGCGGCGCTGCCAAAGTGCTTTGCAGGTGCTTCGGCAGCACTGCCCATTCATTTCAATGGGCAGGGCAGTTTGGGAGCGGTGTATACACCGCTCCCGCACCGACCCAAAGATGCTGCTTGCAGGACTTTTTTCCCTGTCCTGCAAGCACGCCGCCCCAGTGTAAAAGCACTCGGGCTTTCACACTGGGGTGGCTTGAGAGGTGCTATTTTTAGCACTAAACCCCCCGAAAAATGCCCCAGTGTGAAAGGGGTCTGACAGTCTGCAGGAGTTCTGCATGGCACTAGCAATCTGCTGATTACTGGTGCAATGCTTACCAGGCTCCTAAAAAAAGTGTATTTTTTTTTTTATTTTTTTTATAAAAGGTGAATTTATCCTTTAAAATGAAATGCAAAGTTCAAAACAGTGGTTGCCCACACAGGGGATTTCAGTTTCACGCAGCAAAAAGACGGAAAATACCAAGCCACCTGGCTGTCCTTCAGCACTGGTTGCTTGTCACTGGTCTCTAAGACCCTCTCACTCAGCTTCTCCTGGCTCTCCAGGTTTTCTTGGCTCCCCTCAGCCTGTAGTCACAGCTCTCAGTGACATGATATACAGTATATGCTCTATGTTAATGGATTATGGCAATTAACACTTCTCTGTTTAGTATCACTTTAATTTCTCTGCAAACATAGGTATGGAAAAAATTCAATGTTTGTCCCATTCACAAATGTAGGTGTAAAAATTGTTAATACAACCCAGAGATGTAACTAAAACAGATACTCCTCTTTAACCACCTGCACTACAAAGTGCCAGCCTAGACTTGATTCATTAAAAGTTGTCAGTCTGTTTTCTGTTTACTTGGTGTTTGGAATATCTGCCTTTTACTAAGGGCAGCCATAGATGGTTCGAATCTCAGCCGGTTCAGCAGAAACTGGCTGAGATTTGAACCATTAATGGGCAAGCTGAATGTACCAAGTTGATTGATCGATCAGCTCGGGTACAACCAGCCTCCCGGATTTGCATGCGATTATCGCAAACAGCTGCTAGCGATAATCACTGTCTTCTCCTGGCAGGGACAGGGCCTGTCTTTCCGTGCTTGCAGGAAAGATATTTGCACCATCTATGGCCGGCCTTTGGTGACAAATTTAATCAGAAGCAGCAAGATGGTCTGTTTATTATGGTGCATGGCCACTGAAGTGAGATTGTGTTCTGGGGAATTGAAGTTGTTTCATATTTGAAGCTGAAGTTGAATTTGCTTATATTTTTCATTTCCTGGCACCTCTCTTCCCCTCGTAAACATGCTAATAACAATTTTTTAATAAAAGCTTATCAAATTTTGGACCCAGTGATGATATCACTTTGTCTCTGTGCTTCTCTATGCAGTGCAGGGTGATCATGGCTGGCAGGGTGCTGTACAAAGTTTCCTGAAAACATTACATCAACCTCCTCTAGTACTGCTCTCAAGAGCGCTCAGCAGTAGGATGACTCTTGGGAGGAGTTCTGCAAATATCAAACTGGGTTAATGGGTGGGTGTCAGCCTGAAGGAAAGGCATCACTAGGCAGACTGCATTTGCATGCAGACTACACTGGATAATTCCCACATGTGATGCTGAGTCTACATGACTGTATGAACTAAAATCCAATGGATAAAAGGGGCAGGTCAGGGACCGTCAGACTGGAGGGGAAGGGATGGGTGATTCTGGATGTCCCCCAGCCAGGAAATAAGGCAGTCATGCTGCAGCTTCTAATGCACATTGTGAGAAGCCCACAATGTGGGCTTTTGGGATGGATCAGTGAGATTCTGATTGGTCAAAGTGTATTAGAATTGCTCTGATCCACCCTGGAAGCTCTAAGGAAAGATGGATGAGAAATCCCAGAGCCGCTGCACTATCTGCATAAGCACTGACAGCTAATCACCAACGGAGGTAAGTGCAGTGGGGACCAGAGGGGTGGGGAGGGTACAGAGTGTTAGTTTACCTTTTTAATTTTTTTTATAATTCCTTTATTTTCCAAAGAAAGTTAAATTCAACAGCCAAAGAAAGCAGTGCTTACAATATCACAGTCAATATCACGGTCTTAAAAGCAGAGTCAGAGAACAACAGGCCCAACGTTGCACAGTAAAGGTGGTCATAAAAACGATTACGGTTTTAAAGATAGTGATCAGTGCGTCACGCTGGGATGCCCAACAAGCAATTATATAAAAGAACAAGACGAATATACTTGAATGCAAAAAACAGTGAAATAAAATATAACAAAGTGGAGTAACTTAGATTAGAACTTTTTTATTAACATAGCGAGAAATAGTACTTCCCTATGGCCTGTCTAGCCCAGAGATGGGATAGTATAAAAAGCGAAATGTAGGCAGGGATATACACCATATCTGAAAAGCATAGCTCATCACTGAGTCAGAGAGACAGAGGAGGGAAAGCAGCTAGAGGGGGAAAGGGTGTTGGGATTAGATGTCCCCAAAGCAAAGAAACGGAATAAGGGAGAGAGAAAGGAGGAAAGCAGAGAGAGCCTCTTGCCCATGGAGTGACGTTAAATCCAGGAGGTTAGTTTGATTGTGCCACCTCCTGAAGATAAGCCTCAGTGTACACAAAATGGTTCCAGGGTCGCCAAGTCTCTCGGAAGGTCTCCTCCCAGTTATGCAAAGTAGCGGTGAGATCCTCCATGTCAATTCGTTCACTTTAGAGAACCACAGAGATTTTGATGGGGGGGTTTTCCGATCTCCAACAGAGGGGGATGCATGCCTTGGCCACATTCAGCAGCTGGATTGTAAGGAAGGCCTTATACTTCTTGATCAGTCTTTCTGAAAGGTGAAGCAGACAGGCGGCAGGGTTCCCTTCCAGATCAACATTTGTCAGGTGCTTGACTATGCAGATCACTTCACTCCAAAAGGGCCCAAGTTTAGGACAATTCCAGAAAATATGCAGCATCGTTCCCTCAGCGGTTCCGCATCACCAGCATACACTGGGAACCTAAGGAAAGAATCGATGCAAAGTGGTAGGCATTCTGTACCATCTGGTCAAAATTTGTAACATGTCTCCTGGATCCTGGATGATCTTCTCCTTCTGAGAGCCCGTGAACTGGGTGCCTAATTCTTTATCCCATTTGGTTAGGAAGGGTGGAACATAATCATTCGGTGGTCGAGTCAAAAAGGCATATATTATTGAGAGGCTATGGCGGACCGGTTCCCCCCGACAAGTATGTTCCAGTTCCGCGAGCTGGCGAGATGCGCCCGGTGTCCATAGACACCCACGCAGAAAGTTGCCCAGCTATATACCACTGCAGAAATCCAACAGAGGGTCTGCGGCAGACCCTTCCGGAAGAGGGGAAGAGTTGGCTGTCAGGGCCCACAAAGTCATAGAGACGGAGTCGTCCACTCGTGACCAAACGCTGAAAATGGGGATTCTGGAGGCCAGGCGGGAATTCCAAGTTGCCAAGTACCGGTACCATAGGAGAGGGTAGTGGTGACACTGAGGTGATGTCTAAAGGCGTCCCTGGCCACCAGAAGCATGCTACCCAGTGTAGGATGATCCATGAGGGCCTTTGTGAGAGGCGATGAGATCCACGGCCAGCTCTTGGCTTTGTCATTAGAGTCCTCCACTTCCATGGCCACCCAATGTTTTGCCTCTGCATAACAGCGCCAGTCCACCGGCCTGGTGAGGTGTGCTGCTCTGTAGTAAGCATTCACATCCGGGAGACCCACTCCTCCCCTATGCTTCGCAAGATGGAGAAGTTGCAACCTAATGCGAGGCTTGCAATAGGACCAAACAAAATCTCTAAAAATTGAATTTACCCATTTAAAAAACACTGGAGGAAGGCAGGTGGGAAGTGCTTGCAGCAAACACAACACACTGGGCTCCTTTTTTATTTTTTTGTGACGCTTTAAATCTTTAAAGCGGAGTTCCACCCATTTTTAGTTTATTAAAAGTCAGCAGCTACAAAAAGCATAGCTGCTGACTTTTAATAAACCGACACTTACCTGTCCCACGGTCCAGCGATGCGGCTGCCCGGAGCCTCGCTCCTCTCCCCCTCCTCTCCATTGATACGGCCGGATTCCCACAGTGGCAGCTTACGGCTTCACGGCCGGGTGTGCACTGCGCATGCGCGAGTTGCGCTGCGCTCTGCTATTGGCCAGCCAATCTTCTGGGACCTGTGTGGTGTCCCAGAAGATCGCTGGCAGGGAGGGGCCGCCTAGGTTGAGAGGAGGAGTCACCTAGGCGGCCGAGAACAGGAAGGAGGAAGTGGAACAGGAAGTCCCACTAAAAAGAGGGTACACACTCCCCCCACAAAAAAATGACATGTCAAATGTGGCATGTCAGGGGGCGAGGAGTGCTCAAAGCGGAAGTTCCACTTTTGGGTGGAACTCCGCTTTAAAGAGGAACTCCACTTTTGTTGAGAAGAGAAACATTCCCCTCTGGGTGATCTATGTACATTACAAGGATTTTAACAAATTTAGTGCAGATTCCTACCTTTTATTATTCTGAAGAAATCCCTGTGTGTTTGTCTGTCTCCATGACGTAAGTGAATCTAATAGGAGTGGTTTCTTAATTATCAATCAGCTGCTGCACCTGTAGGGCTCTAATGAGGAAAATTGCAGGATCTCCACCCCTTTAGATGTGATTTCCTATTGAAAGTATCTCACCAAAAATTATATTTTTATTGCAGGGGATGCCTGAAATCTGACTTATATCTTAGAAAAGCAGTGAGCCAATCACACAAGCAGGAAATTATGTTTCTGGGGAGGTGGTCAGTACAAATTCTGTGTTCAGAACACCTCCAGGTAGTCATATTGCATTGCATTTTGCAGAAAATTACAGTGCTAAGGTAATTTTTAACCTCTTGCTGACTGCCTCATGTACATTTCTCTGCAGGTCTGCGGAGCGCATGTGTGCCACCGGCAACCCACTCCTGCTGTGATTGGTGCATATTTTTTAGCACTGATCACTGTAATAATGTCACTGGTTCCCAAAAAAGTATCAAAAGTGTCACTTGGTGTCCGATTTGTCCGCCGCAATGTCACGGTCCTGCTATAAGTCGCCAATCGCCGCCACTACTAGTAAAAATAATTAAATAAATAAAAATTCTATAAAAGTATCCCATAGATTGTAGATGCTATAACCTTTGCGCAAACCAGTCAATATACGCTTATTGGGATTTTTTTACCACAAATATGTAGCAGATTACATATTGGCCTACATTGATGAAGAAATTAGATTTTTTTTTTTTTTTTTATTGGATATGTTTTATAGCAGAAAGTAACAAATATTGTTTTTTTTTTTCAAAATTGTCAATCTTTTTTGTTTATAGTGCAAAAAAATGAAAACCGCACATGTGATCAAATACCACCACAACCGCGCAATTGTCAGTTAAAGTAACGCAGGTGCCGTATCGCAAAAAATGGCCTGGTCATGAAGGCGGTAAACCTGGAGCTGAAGTGGTTAATAACATTCAGTTACAGTATGACTTGAGTCACAATTGCATACGCTATATTATTATTATTTTTTTGTTTGCCATTTTTTTCCCCCCAGAAGTTGCGTTATCCTTTAAGTAAAATATACCATTAAAAAAAGATCAAAATAAAAGGATACAATAACATATATTTAACATTTTCCGCAGTATACCTTTACAGTTTTTATTATAGATTTGCTTACTACTAGCCAGTGTTTTTTTTTTTTTTTTTTTTTTATGCCAAGTAAGAAGAATTGAAATATGTGACTGTTTTAGCAATACATATAAATAGAAGAAGAAAGAACATGCGTAGAAGGCTGCGCTTAGATGTATATCACTGTGAAAGTGATACAAGGCTCCTGGCACCTCTGGGACTCGCAAGTCAAAGGGAGTTAATAAAACAATGAAGCAACCTCCTCAGTAGGTTACTCATCGGTGTCAGCTGGATCGCGACGTGTGTAAAAGCGCCATATTGCGAATGGAGGTAACCTAGATTGCCATATACTCCAGTTACATGTAGTTAACTGCTTGTGTCCTGTCCCTAAAATGGTTAGCTTGCAGTTTAGTGAGACTTGATCAGCACACGCACTATCTTCTGGCAGCCTCAAGGTAAATATGAATTATGGAAGACCTTTGCAGCTTTACGATTTTGCATCCAGATCTTTTAGAACTTCTATGTAAACACAAAAAATGAAATAAAAAATAGATAAAAAAAAAAAAAACGAATCGCAATCAGCTACTTTGCAGCTTAATAGTATGGCTTTCTGTATGACTCAATATATGAAAAGGCTTCTAGGCTTTATGGTCCATTAGGCAGATATTTACATAGTACTTTTATTAGGCCTAACTGCATGTCGGCTTAATGTGCACAGTGACAAGCAAAAAGAGTAATTAGTGTAAATATTTTATGCCTTTTGACGGGAAGCATGGTTGTGCTGCTGCTGCTGCACACACTCACTGGGTTCCTGCATCTCATCTTACTTGGCCATTGTAGTCACAAGGGAAGCAGAATGACTGAGCTGACTGGATGGCGGCGCTCCTCCCTACACATTTCTCATAGGCTCGTTAGGCAGGGTGAAAGAGCTGTTGCTATGGGTAGAAGTGTGGGATGCTAATGGTTGATAGCTGGGTTACTGAGCATCCTTGGATGCTGGGAGCGTACGTGAGGCCTGCTGGATGTGTTGTGTGCGAGAGAACGTCTGCAACCTATGAGAAGCTACATGATGTATAGAGCATTATGCACACTTTTTATTCTGTATGGCTGCAGCAATGTGAGCCTCCCCTGCAGCACTGAGCTGGTCTGGCATACTATTTCATATGGCATATTAACTGCTGTAATCACTTGATATTTAATAAGGAATTTGGCTTCTGGAAGTCAATCTATCTGTAAATGCATTAGGGCTTTACTGCTTCATCAAATTTAACCCCCTTTTTAAATAAGAGTTATTTTATAGCTCTTGTTAGTTAGGAGTCGGAATGCTTTGCCATTTTATTTTTTCTGAAAGCGGACCTTCACCTAAGAAATAAACTTTCTCACATCTCCGTTTAGGATATGTAAATTCCTTTAATTTTTTAAAAGGAATTTTACATTTAGAAATTGTAAATTCCTTTTATCCTTTATTTTTTTATTTTATTTTTAAAGCTAGAATGTTAACATTGGAGATGGATGATGTCCTCAATAACTGCACAAGGCTGACTGCATTTTGGTCCTTTGGACTGCTTCAAACTCTGTTTTACTTAAAGTGGAATTTCAGGGTATTCCTAACTACGCTTAAACCTGCTTAAATCCTATTCTAACTACCCTGTGGAAGGAAGATGATTATACTTACCTATTCTGGGGGTGCTTCAGTCCAGTAACATGATTGGATCCCAGCAGCAGCTTCAGAGGAGCGTTGGGACAGCCAACAATGAATGTCCCATAGCAAGCCTATGGGTGACATAACCATCCAGGTATTTCAGCCATTGTTGGCGATCCCCACTCTCATAGCACTGGACTGGAGCACCATCAGAATAGGTAAATATATAGCTCTTCATTTCACAGGGTAGTTAGAATAGGATTAAGAAGGTGGGGTGAGAGCAGGTTTAAGCATAGGCATAGCCTGGAATTCCACTTTAACAACTCCAAAGGATTCTAAGCTCATCCTGCTCCATTCCCTATCCTGGGCCTTTTTTCACACCAACAAAAATTGACCACACACTTATTTTTGGCTGACGAACAGTGGATCTCCAAAGCCTGGAAGAAACCCCTTGCCCCCCTTCAGGAAGTCAAAGACCGTATAACCACAGCGATGGTTAATGAAAGAATGTCCAGCATCCTTAAAGTGGAAGTTTAGTCAGAAAATTAAGTCCTGATAGATCACTTCATGCTAGCTACTGTATGTAAAACATTACAAATAAGAGCCTATACTGTTTAAAATCCAGTAATACACTGTCTCACCTTGCTCTGCACATGCCCAGTTGCTCTCTTTTTTTGGGCACTGTGCCGCAAAGCAGAGCCACTAGAGGCCGATAAGCTGACAGGTGAAAGAGTTTCTGCAATCTGGAAGCTATTTACAACACACACTCATTTTGGTAGCATAATTATTAAAGCGGACCTTCACTCTCCCTAGGAAGATCCCACATCTCCACCCCTCCTCCCTTACTCTGCAGGAATAGGGTTTTTTTTTTCCTTTTGTTTACATCTTTTTTTACTGAAAGTTTGCCCTATCTCCCCATGCACATCACTCGCTTTGAGAAAATGATGCGCACATTGCCCGCTGAGCCTCCCAGGATATGTATGTCACATACCCCAGGAGGCATAGCCTTTCATTGAAGAACAGGAGGAGGGGGCGGGCCTATCATCACGTCATCGAGAGGCCTGCCCACTGAACCCGGAAGAGGCGGCGGGCCTCTCGATGACAACAGAGAGAACAGGGTGGCGTGGGATGGAGTTGTGGCCGGGCATGAAATGATCTCAGCGGGTCAATACTGGATCCACTGGATGGGTGAGTATCTGAAATATGCAGATACCACCATCAGGTAAGTAGGGCAAAACAAAAATGGGGAGGCCGTAGTTCCTCTGTAAAGTGTGGAATGTACTGTATGTTCCTTGCTAAAGAACATTATTTTTTATCAAGTTTTTATGGGTAAAGTTCCGTTTGAATGACTCTCAATCCAAAGTTCTGAAAACATGGGAACCATGCCTTAACTATGTTCTACCCCCTAGGAACCCTTCCAGCCTGACTTATCTATAGCTGGCCATCCCGCTTTGTTCCCAAGTCTGCGCGGGGAACGCACTCCATGCTGCCTCTTCCCACTCCCTTACCCTCTCTTTCTTTTTGCCTTTCTTTCCCTTTGGTCTTCACTTTCTTCTGTTTCTTTTTCTATATCTCTTCCTCACATTGAGGAAGTTCACACTTCCAGAGACAATCTGACTCATTATCACACTGAACAGGCTTACACAGGTCCTACTGTCAGGGTCTAGGGATATTTAATTTGTTTATTATGTTTGTACTCATAGTCTGTTCAAATACTTTGTGCAAACGTTTTACCTCATGCGTGGGTGTATCTGCTGTTTTTTTTTTTTTTTTTCATTTCCAATAAAAAAGAATTAAACAGAACAGTGCAATATCAATATTCATCTAGTGACTGGGGTCTGAGTTCAATCATTAAGCACTGGGTGGGTGGCGGTCAGTGTTACATTTACTAAGGCATGGAGGGGGAGGCAGTCTCTAACGATGAGATTTACAGGATAATTTAAGTAGGGAGGTTGAACTTCAATTGGAGGGTCACTGAGAAGTAACCTGTTCTGGTACCGTTGTGTGTATCTGAAGCATTGTGCTATTGCGTGTTGCATCCTGGTTGTTAAAATGTTTTTTACATGAATGCATTCTCTGCATTAAGTTAAAAATGCCCGACTAACTGCCCCCTCTATCCCTAAACACCTACCTGACTCCTTTCACTGATCCTGCGCTGTTCCCAGCTGCAGCTCCGCTTCTCCACTTCCTGGTCTCATAAGCGGCACAGTTGTCAGCAAAAGCCATAGGCTCCTGCTGCTGTCAGTCATACTTCTATGTGGAGTGATTGGGGGCGTGGCTTTCTGGTGCTATGTGTGCCTATGGAGCTCAGGGGTGTGCCTGTATGGGTGCCCCCCAAAGCATATGACATGCTAAAGGGGAATTCAGAAGAAGGAGCAGACAGCGCCACTGGAAGACTGCCAAACGTGCAAGTCACATTTTAGTCACTTTAAATTGCTTTCCCTGCTTTTTTTCTCTGTAGAAAACTGAAGGATCAGACCCATTTGCAAAAAGATTTTTCAAGAATTTGGAAAACCTGCCCTTGCTGTGACAAGGGCCTCTGACTTCCTGAAGTGCTCATTATGGACTCATTCACATGGGTGCTGAGGCCGTGTATTTATGTTTCTTGAACCACCAGGTGCTGCATGCAGGCAGCCCATGTAAGGCTCCATGCACACTGGACGTTAAAATAACTTTATAAAAACGTCAGTAGCTTGGCAGTGAGTCTTTCAACGCAATAACGTTTATTAGCGTTTTTTTTTTTCAATGGATCAAAAACGTTTAATGCCACGTTTTTGAGCATTTATCAAGGTTTATGAGCCTTTATGAGCGTTTGGTGTTTTTTTTTTGGTCAGAAAAACGACTCCTGAACGCGATTTTATGGCGCTCAGAAAACAGCCCATAAACTCCACTGCTGATAAACATCTAAAAACATCCATGTGTGCATGGACACATAGGATAACATAGAGGGAAGTTTATGGGCTGTTAAAAAAAACGCCCAAACTCCCAAAACGGCCGTTTATGAGCTTCAGTGTGCATGGAGCCTAAGTGTATATGAACGCAATGGCAGCATGGACACTCGTTCAAATGAAACAGGCATGCAGCTGCTGGTGAGCAGCTACAAGCACAGACATTGTGCACAGAGAAGGAGGTGAAGTGCACAGAGAAGTGTGAATTCACTTGGCTTTTCACGTTGAAGGTATTTACCACTAAATGTATTGTAGAATTTTGTAGACATTTGCACATTCAAGATGTTCAAGAGAGTGGGGCCTTTCTTTGGAATATATTTTATAGACTTTATGGAATATTTATAACATTTTAAGTTTTATCACTTGATTGCATGTTTGGGAACACTGATAATACACAGTATGCATATTTAAGAATTCTTGGGCACAGTGATAAGTTTATCTGTAAAGTTTTTCACTAGTTGTAAACAGCGCTGCACGTTTTGTATATATGACTTAAATGGGTTGCCTGCACACAGCACCTGGCAGCTCAATGCTACATAAACACACAGTCCATTCACAGAAATCACGCCTCAACACCCATGTGAATGAGACCTATTACTGCTTGGAGGACAGAGGTTATCACAAGCGATGCCTCAATTTAGGAGCACAACTTGCTTTTATTGGGCCAGTGAAGGCCAACCCAAGTGGCAGGTGAGAGATATTTATGTTGAAGCAGTGGCATTTAAGCCAAAACTGATTATTATATTTTGGGCGAATGCTAGTAGTTTCAGTGACTGCCTTATGTGATTCTGCGACTGTCATATACGGTAAGTTACAAGCGGTGTCGACCTTACTGTTGGGTTATTTAGTTACTTTATTTTATGAGAAGTAGATCATTAGGGCTTGTGCATTTGTTTGCGTCATAATATTCAGCTTCCCTTACAATAAAATAGGATTGCAACCGTAACCTAATGCCGCTTGAAGCAAAGGGAAGGTCAGAGAAATATGTAGGCAGCTTGAACTGTGTTTGGTTGTAGTTAAGCCCCATACACAATGAGCGAATGTTGGGCGGCATCGGTCGGTTCAATAGAAACCAGATGACATTTGGCCCATGTGTACTGCAGCTGGTCTGACCGAAGCCGACTTCTGTCGAAGGGACATGACCGAAGAAGCATTCTGGCGGGGAGGCCGTCCCCCTGTCAGAACCTAATAGAACAGCAGGGAGATTGCTGTACTAACGTCAGATTGTTAGTACAGTGGCTCCAACCTGAGCTGTCTGTTTTTTTTTGTTCAGCCTGCTGGGTTGAACGAAAAAAAAAAAAAAGCAGTGTGTACTAGGCTTAAGTTAGCAGCTGCCCCAGGCCGAGGAAGGGGTTAACCTGTAGAAGTTCTTTTCCCAGGCTTTCTGGTCCTAGCCTGCCCACCTGTGATACAAAAAAAGAGGGAAGGCTGACTTGTGGAGTCATCCTGCTTGGCCGGATCTTTCTAGCTGACTGGGAGGATATGTCGGTGCGTGAAATTGGGACTGAAGACACCAGGACTTTCTGAGATATCCAAGTGATGGACATTGCCATAATGGACTCTCGTCTCACAGAGGTATGTCTGGGCAGCCACACTACAGTAGTTAGCAGACATTGCTAAACAAAGAAAAAGTGACATAAGAAGCCGGTAGGTTATTTAGAAATGCTTGGTGCATACAGGTATCATTTACCTACAAGCTGTCCATGTCCCCATTGGGGGAATTTGCCAACACTTTCTGACCTGTTACTGCACAGGAAATGAGAGGACATCCCCCCAAGAGGAATACAGATAGCACTAAAACCATAATTCATTCTAATTGTGCTTATATTGTTGTTTAATGGAGAGATAATGCTTACGTCTTATTCCAATGACCTCTTAGGGGCTGAAAAAAAATCTCCAAAATAGGGTCATGGCAATACAAACCTTACTCAGGTTCTAACCAACCCCACTCTATGCAAAACTTAAAAATAGACTGGAGCTTCTGCTTAACTGAGCATCTGGTTATGCTTATAGATGTGAAAAGGCCCACCACATCAGAGCATAGGTTTGCTATTTCTGAGAATAAGGGTGTTGAATCATCAAATAAAACACTAGTTCTCTAACTAGCCTAAGCCGACATGGGGCTACATGGCCAATTTTTCATTTCACAGATGGATATTATCTGCTGAAGCCAAACTCCCTGCTCTGTGCTACTGCAGGAGATTTGAGATGACTGTTGACAGATTAGTCACATGGGATTAATCTGGAAAGAATGTAATTTAAAGGAAATCTCTACTGAGAGTAATATGTAGGCTAGCACGGCTGTTTTACTTTCTGAAAGTGCATATAGGCATGAGAAATAAATGGCAAGATCAGGCAACAATACTATGTTTTTGGATGTAGGCAGACATTTTCTAGGTTGACATCAGACAGGATGAATGAATGGACGAGCTTAACACAACACAAGTTAACATGCAACATAATGTGCACTAATGTAATGCATCAGACCACACAGGTGTGAAGGGGTCCTTAAAGTGGTTGTAAAGACTCAAGGTTTTTTTACCTTTATGCATTCTATGCATGAAGGTAAAAAAATACCTGAGTGCAGCAGCCCCCCTAATACTTTCCGGAGCCCCATCTCTCCAGCGATGTGCACGAGAGCAGCGGCTCTCCAGGTTCTCTGCTTCCTCATTGGCCTCCTCATTGGCAATCACAGCCAGTGAGCCAATTTGGAGAGAGAGGGGGCAAGGCCAAGCCACGCTCGGCATCTGAATGGACAGACAGAGCAGCGGCACGGGAGCAAGCCTGCTCGGGTGTCCCCATAGCAAGCTGCTTGTAAGTTTGACATGTTTGATATTTAAAAAAAAATCAGCCCTTAAAATCACTTTAACCTGAGTTTCTTAGATTTTCATTGCAGTTAGATATAGTAATGTTCACAATATCGCTTGGAGCTACTGCAACCTATTGTCAGATGACTGTACATTGCAACCTTCCTTCTTGATCTACTTGACTGTACATTGCAACTTCCCTGGCCGTCGGTTTTCACAAGCTCAGAGTGGGTTTAAATGAAAATTCGTTTTCAACAAGCATTTGATATTAAATGAAACTGCATACCATATATGTCTGGTTTAGTTTAAATTGTGCTCTCTTCTTTGGCTCGGTACTCACAAGCCAAAAATCTGCTGGTTCAGCAGGAACACGGACTAACGACCGGCTTCTGTCCAATGGCCATGCTAGAAAACCCGCATTTGATCAGCACTCGCAGCCAATGACTGCAAGTGCTGATCAACGTATTCTGATGGTGGGTAGGGTAGTTCCCCTGTCAGAATACAATGTCTTAAGGGGAGATATCCCTGCATCAACACAAGCAAAACAAAAAAAAAACATAAAGTGTATACTCTAAACTGGCCATACACCCATTAACTTTCAGCTGATTCATGCTGAATTAGGCTAAATTTGCTCCATGGGTGGGCCTGTTGACAATACCTGGAATGTCAAAAGTTTATTTTTCATTAAACTTTGTTGGAGGAGCTAGGTGGAAAATTCTTAGCAGAACAGTGCTTGCAACTAGTCAGATGCATGTAATGCTCAGGTATTCCAACAGCTGGCGCAGCTGCAATAGCCCACAGGGGGAGATTAGTTGATCCACACTGTTGACATAAATGGAGGAATCTGTTTGATTTCATTCGTTCAGCCCATGGGCTGAACAAAATAAATCTATGTGTTTATGGCCAACTTTAGATGCAGCCACACAACTCCAAGCTGTTTTCATTCATTGCCATTTGTGGCACTGATGGCTTCCAGAATTCTGTGTGGCCCTGTTTTTTGTTCCTCTAAATCTTTCTGTGACAACTATAAAAGAGATCAATATATAAAGATGCGCTTTTGTTCGCAAGTAAGGCTGTGTTAATTTGAGACTTCCAATGTTTCTGTTTAGATACTAATTACTGAACTGTAATGGAATAAGTGCTTATCTAATTTAGTTAGTATATGTGTTAATTAACAATCAGATAAGTAGATCCGCTTGTGTTATTTTAGGATACTGCAGAGAATTGTGCACTTCGATTCAATAGCTTGGTGACTTGTCCCTGCTGTGCTCTTTTTATTCAGAAGGCACAATCAGGTGCATCAGTTAAAACTTGGCCATGTATGTTCAGAGATATCTTCAGCGTACAGCGCATGTATTCCCGTGTAGTGAAAAACTACATTCACTCAAAACAGAAGGTCTGGCACAAATACAATCAAATGACCAAACTAATAGCAGTGATAAATCTACCCTTTTGTACGGAAATGTACAACACAGCGACCTTATACAGTTATTTTCCTTGACCTCAGCCAAGGTTTGGATGTATGACATGTGCAGTGATGGGATCATTATCTTTTCTATAGAGAGAAGTCTACCATTAATGAATGACCAAAGAGATTTCTCATCATGTTTGAAAGTTTTTGCACATACTAACACACTCTTCTGAGACTCACAAGCTCCTGTTTATGCTCAGGAAGTGACACCTACATGGGCAGATGGTCACCAGTAAGGCTCTTAGGAGAGGAGGTGTAGATCACGCAGGACTGACTCGATCAGTCACTGCAGTAGGTTATGTAGGGTGTGGGCAGATGTGAAGAGTTGGTTTCCAGAGGTTCGTGCCCGGTTGGAAAAAATGGTCCTGTTGAGGGGGGTGCCTTTGGCACATAGATCGGACCAATAGATGTCCAAACGCTGACTGTGTGTTCAGAGGCAGCAAAGGCTCTAACTGTTTATATGACTTGCAAATATTGGATTTTTATACATATTACTGTATATATATTGCTGGTTTGGCTCTTAAGGTTTTTGGCTTAAAGATTTTTTCTACTAGGCATGTAGATGTATCCAGTTCACTTTGGAGTCTCGCTTGATTTAAAATTCCTAACTTCTTTAGAATTCAATTTAGGCTGGCTGTAAACAAATTCCAAATCCTCCATGATCCAGTGACCCAATGTTATACTCTTGTGAAGTTCAGGTCATTTAAAAATAACCCCAGAAGGCAATAACAATGCATGTGGCTCTTAGTCCCACTTCAGGGCAAGACACATGATTAACTTTGGTGGGTCTTCAAGCTGTACATGATGGGTGTATGTCCTGTCTTCATTTTTTTTTCTGGAAGACGTCTACCCAACTATGGCTAGACTTATACTGTTATTGTATATCCTTAAGCCTAATATACACGATCAGAAAATCAGACGAAAAATACTGCTTTTGAAATGATCGTACGATCCTGATCTTTAGCACACAGCTATCGAGAGCCAATCACAACAGTTCATCCAAAATTATCTGAAGGGACAAACACGAAAAGTTTTCTCATAAGATACCAAATCGTACAATTTTCGTTTAATCAGTACAATATTCGTCCGAACACAAAAAAATCGGAAAAGCAAGTCCACGCATTCTCGCAAAAGAAAGAATACATTACAATACAATACAACACATTACATCACTTCCGAAGTTGTATTCTGCTGTATGAGAATTTTTGTGAGTTTAGTAACCTCTTCATTTTCGTTATGAGACTAGCATGCAAAAAAAGACAGGATGATCATTTGTTTTATATTCTCATCGTGTGTACAAGACTTTACTGTGGCTGAACCCCCTTCTAGTGTTTACATTCTTCCTGCACAAGAGTAGGTAAGCAGCTTGAGCTGATAAGATTTTTCCTACCTTGATCGCCACAAAAACCCCAGTAATCATCATGGTATGTTTTCATCCATCAGCATAAGTCAGTGTGATTTTTGTAGTGTGTGACTTTTATTGCCTTAGAAGGACTCATGTTGATAGATGGAGAAGATAACTTTACTTATGGGTCTCTGGTGTGTAATTGATTCTTGTATCTGTTACAGCTTTATTTGCTTAACAATGCATGCACTGCAAAGTGGCAGTTCTGCCACTGTTGTGCTGCTTAAAGACAACATAGTATAAGCTGGATTTAGCTTCAATGTGATTGCCAGGATTTTTCAAATTACTTTTCCTTTGGAGTATTTAGCAGTTGTAGCCAACTTTGGTCTACCTAAACAACAGTAGACATATGTCAATGTTATCCTCCAATGGCTGCTGTATCCTTCATTGATGGAAATGTACATGTACAGGTCCTCACACTATAATTACATGGGCAGGTTGTAAAGATGATCGGTTTTGTACCCTAACCAAATGATGGCATCATATAGATCATGTACTGTGAAATCATGACTTCATTCACAGTGAAATGGTGGCCATGTCCAAATGCTGTTTTCTGGAACTGGAACAGATGTTAAACCGAATCAATAATTTTATCATTAGTAGTGATTCATGTATCCGTTTTTTTTTTTTTTTTTTATACCTGACTGTGGTGTAATGTGTTACGTCATCCAAAGCCTATAACAGGTTTTTCAAGATTGATCTGCCATGACAATAAATCAGGTCAGCTATTGATGTTCATCTACATCTGAGGTCATCAGGTGACCTGGAGGTTAAGTTTGGTGCACAACAGCCAGTTGTGCGGTTTTATTATGTGACTTAACTTGATTTCTTAGCAAATAGATTTGCACAGGGATCTCTTTGTAGGTCCAAAAGCAAAAGCTCATTGTCTTGCCCACAAGCATACTGTAACTTTATTGCACATATTTTCTTGAGGACTCTGAAAGTGCATTATGATTACTACAATATTGGAGTTATATAGCACCATGTGGTTGTGCAGTGCTTTAAAAAATGAAGGGAGACAGTACAGTTACAATACAATTTCATACAAGAGGGTTCGGAGGGCCCTGCTCGTGAGAGCTTACAATCTAAAAGGAAGTGTCAATTGATACTAAATGGTAAACACTGTGAGGGATGAGATGGCAGAGTAAGTAAAAGTATATATTTTTAGGTGGAAGAAGGATAGGCCTAGCTGAAGAAATTAATTTTCAGGGATTGGTTTAAGGTGGACAGACTAGGAGATAGCCAGACTGATTGGATTAGGGAGTTCCAGAGGATGGGGGAGGCTGTGGAGAAATCCTGGTGGTGAGTACAGGAGAAGGCAACGAGGGGGCTAGAGAGCAGGAGGTCTTAGAAGTAGCAAAAAATGCAGTTTGGGTGATCATTCTGGGATGAGGTTGGTTATGTAGCTTGGGGCAGATTTGTGGATCTCTTTGTATGTTGCTGTTAGTTTTCTAATTTTATTTGTTGGGGGAGTGGAATACAGTGGAGGGACTGGCAGAGAGGGGTGGCAGACACTGAATGGTTGGTAAGGTGGATGAGTCTGGCAGCAGTATTCATGATAAGTTAAAGCCTATGGAAAGGTAGGCCAATGAGGAGAGAGTTGCAATGGTAAAGGAGAAAGTTAACAAGGGAGTAAATTAGTAGCTTTGTGGTGTCATTGGTTAAGAAGCAGCATATTTTGGAAATGTAATGGAAGTTAATGAGGCAAGAATTGGATAGCCACTGGAACAGGAAAAGGTTTGACCGCACTCACAGGTTTGAAGCAAAAGTGAAGACTTTATTGAAGATAAAAATCATCAGACAACATCGTAGACATGACATCAATGCAGAGATTAACGCATTTCACGAATTGGAATTCGCTTAGTCATAATCTGACAAACACTGGTAAGTAGAACCCTAATATAGCATACACTCAGCTGAAATCAAACAGTGATTGATTATGCCAAATAACCCTTGTATCTGAGGTTTCTGCAACAAAACTGACAAAAACCACAAATACCACAAATAACTACAACGTATACAATAAAACCAGTACACATATAATCAAATAAAGGAAAGAAACTTCAAACAGAGTCCTCCTTTGTATAGAAAAAATGTAGAAATATATCTCTCCTTGTTGCAGATAGCTGTCCCAACAGATAAGAGAAAAAACACTTTATAGAACACCACTAATGAAACATTAAAATATTTTTCAAGAAATCCTCAATATTAATTTCCTATATAGTGGTAATCAAAGAATGTTATAATAATCACACCTATGTTACACTATATATGTACATAATGTTTGTATCTGTCAATACATGTCACTATTGATAAAATATTACACAAATTTCTTTCCTTTATTTTATTATATGTGTACTAGTTTTATTGTATAGGTTGTAGTTCTTTGTGGTTTTTGTCTGTATTGTTGCAGAAACCTCAGATACAAGACATAATCAATCACTGGTTTATTTCAGCTGAGTATATGCTATATAAGGGTTATACTTACCAGTGCTTGTCAGAATATGACTAAGCTAATTCCAATTCGTAAAACACGTTAATCTCTGCCAGGTCTGCATTGATGTCATGATGTCTACGATGTTGTCTGATGATTTTTATCTTCAATAAAGTCTTCACTTTTGCTTCAAACCTGTAAGTGCAGTCAAACCTTTTCCTGTTCCAGTGGCTCCTATCCAGATTGCGAACTGAACCTGCACCGTGAGGTTGAAGCGTGGGATTGCTCTCACCTGGAGCGGCTTGGCTTTGTTTTCTACAAGATTTGGATAGCGATTGGGCTGAAAGGAGAGGTCCCCAATTCCAGGATTAAGTGTAAAACCCTGACATGAGGAGAGGGACTGATAGTTCTGCCGTTGATCTCATGTAACAGACAAATGAGAGGTAATGGAGGGGGGAAATATTGTGAGCCCAGTTTTGGAAAAAATTTGAGTTTGAAGAAGTCATGTGTCCATGTCAGTAAATTAGTGATGCACGAGGAGACTGAGGAGTAGAGAGATACATTTGAGTGTCATTAGCATAAAAATGGCAATGGAAGCCATGTGAGGATTCCTCCTGACCCAGAAAGGAAGTGTAGATAGAGGAAAGAAGAGGTCTGAGGACAAAAGATGTGTTGAGATAGGTAAGAGGAGAACCAGCAAAGAGCAGAATCATGAAGGCCAAGGGAGTGAAGTTTTTATGGAGGAGTGGATGGTCAACTGGCAGGTAACATCTGTGAGTTGGATCTAGTTTTGCAAATTGAGAGAGCTTCCATAGAAGGAAATTTATTGTTATATTGTATTGTGGCGTGTTCCCTTTAAAGCAAACTTGTAACTTGTCCATTCACACAAAAGATTTGCTATAATCACCTGATCCGCAGCAGCCTATACTTACCTTTCCTTGTCAATCCTACCGCTTCATTCAGCACGAGGAGCCAAAAAAAATACCTGGCACTTATATGCATGGAAAAACATGTGGCTCACTCCATGTGACAGCGCTGGACCAATCAGTAATATCACATAGGGAGTCCATAACACCATGGTAGCTACCTTTCTTGTGAATTATAGCTTATACAGGTCTTTCCTTTGGTTCCAAACCCTGATGGGAGTGAAGGGAAGGCAAGTATACTTGTTTCTGAAGGTCTTTTTTTTTTGTGACATTTATTTATGGTGCAAAGCAGTACTTCCGCGTTTCTTGCCTAGGCGAGAATATGTTTGTGTCCACCAGCTGCCTGCATGTGTGCAGATGTGACGCAAGGCTTCGGGTCCTGAGTGAGCCCTATGCACGTGCAGGTTTTCCCAAACATTTGCACACGTGCGGGTTTCCCTTCCCACACACATGCAAAGATGGCATTTATAGAAATCACAAAACTTTGTGTATGCACAGATGTGCCGAAGGGCACTGCCAGGACCGAAAAGGCTGCAGAGCCCTTCGGGACATCTGCACACACGCCATAATGGTAGTACTAGAGGGTGGAGTCAATAAAGAGGGAATTGAAGCTCCTCTTTATATTGACAGCAATGGAACCTGTTCAAAAAGGTCTGTTGCTGTCTGTAAATTGAAGGGAACATTGTATACCTGGTTCCTGAAATACAGTATGTCTAACACTATGCCAGGTTAATATTATCACTATTTCAGTGGCAAAGTGTGCTTGTAGCAGAATGGATAAGGTTGTTGAGATACCAAACAATGGCAAAGAACTGTTTAGGTAGGCAGAGTGTCCAAAAAAGGAATGCAGATGGTAGGAGAGGGGGCAGTATCTGCAGGAGATATGTGCAGAGGAGGAATGCAAAGGGCATGAGAGTGGGCAGTATGTATGGAGGGTACAAGATGGGGCAGTATCTGCAGGAGATATGTGCAGAGGAGGAATGCAAAGGGCATGACAGTGGGCAGTATGTATGGAGGGTACAAGAGGGGGCAGTATCTGCAAGAGATATGTGCAGAGGAGGAATGCAAATGGCATGCAGTATGTATGGAGGGTACGAGAGGGGGCAGTATGTGAAGGAGAATAATGTGAAGGGTATGACAGTTGGTAAAATGTGCAGGGGAGGGAAGCAGAGGGTATGACTGCAGGAAGTATGTATGGTGGGTATGGCAGTGAGCAGTATGTGTAGGACAGGAGTGTGAAGGATATGTGTGCTCTATCTGTGTTTTGTCACTGGGGGACCAGAAACAGTGGCCCAGTGTTATGTGTTTCTGTCCCCCTAGTGTAGTGGTTCTCAACTCTTGTACTCAGGACCCACTAACAGGCCAGGTTTGCAAGATAACTAAAATATATCACAGGTGATATAATTTGCTGCTCGGTGATTGCAGTATTCTAGTCTGCATCTCCCCAAGGTAATACTTAAAACCTGGCCTGTTAGTGGGTCCTGAGGACAGGGTTGAGAACCACTGCTCTAGTGGAAGTAGGATATTGTATTTATATTATAGAGAATTACTTTGTGTTGTTCTGATTTTTTATATAGAGAAAATCTCAAAATGCGGACTGAATTTAATCATTCCTATCATGTCCTACAATTGTACTGCTATAGTCACAAAAGCATACATCCTATGCAGCAGTGTTGTTTCCTGGCACCCGTATATTTTTGGATTTGTGTAGAAGTCTGGAAAGCCTGTCAACACTCTGTGCAAACAAGAAGCATGCATATTCTTTATTCTACCTAATTTCAATTATGAAGACATATGGCTTAAAAACTGACTAGCACAATTAGGACATGCAAGCAGGCTGTCCATAAACCAACGCTGTCACCATAAATGACATTCTGTGAGAGATCTGCCTGTCATTGCTGGCACTGCTCATCATCAGCCCCCCCCCCCCCCCCCGCATGCAGTGGATGTTTGGAAGTGGTACACATGTGAGGCAGTGTCCCTCTGGTGTTTTCCTTGTAAGAAAGGAGAACATCAGCCACAAGGATTTAGGTTTTGCTTGAAGGGTTCCAGTGTAAATATGGGGCTGTGCATGATAGACAATAGTGGCCACAGCCGCAAAACAGACTTGAAGATAAATGTGCTTGCAGTTATGACGAAGTCCTGCAAACCTAAACTGCAACAAAAAAAAAAAAAAACAGGCATCAGGAGATGGCAGTAGCACCTCCTGAACATCTGCTAGTTGCTATTGCACCACCCTCTGAAAAGTGATCTATCATAGATTCTTTCAGACGGTGATAAGTATTGCCACCACTGGGGAAGAGCCATATACGTGTAGACACACACACACATGCATGTGTGTTTGAGCTTTGGGGTGCACACCCTAATACTATAGGCTGCGCACACCTATGGCAGTCTGAATCAGTGTTTATAAATAACACTGCTCCAGAAGCAAATATAGAAAAGGTACAAAGTAACATAATGTTACTTTTCTATCATTTTGTTCACTCATCTGCAGATCAAAGGGATGAACTATGATCTGCAGATGATGTCAGTTAAAGTAACCTGATGAATAAAATGTTCATATGTTTAACCCCTTATTGACACTTGGTTTACTCTAAACAGTCCTAATTAACTCTTTATTCTTCTTCTCCATTTAATTATTATTTTCCTGCTGATTTTTTGTTTGTTTCTATTTTATTAATCATTAACATTTTAAACTTTTTTGTTTTGTCTTGTTTTGTTCGTTATTATTTTTACTTGAGGTGATTGTAGCTGTATTAGTGCAATTGTGACAGAGAAAATTGAGTACTGTCCGTGGTACTTTTTTATTTGCACTAACATATCATTTTTCATGGATGAGCTTTCGGAGTGTGTCCCCTTCTTCAAGGTCCAAACAGTTTTGTGAATCAGTACTGCTTGGACCTTGAAGAAGGGGACACACCCCGAAAGCTCGTCCATGAAAAATGATACGTTAGTGCAAATAAAAAAAAGTATCACGGACAGTACTCAATTTTCTTATTATTTTTACACATTTAACATATATTTTTTTTTACACATTTAACATATATTTACACATTTCCCATTTAAAAAAGGGCAAAATGGAAACAAAATAACATTTTATTACATTTGTAAATAAGTTTACAATGCTTTGCCCCAAAATCATAATTTTAGTGTCACTTTAAACAGGACAAATTACAGAATAAAATGCACACTTTTTATCTGCAAAAACTTGTAATCCTTTTTAAATTAAAGTGATGCTAAAGTCTCTTTTTTTTTTTTTGTTAAAAATAACAAACATGTTATACTCACCTGCTCTGTGCAGTTGGTTTTGCACAGAGCAGCCTAGATCCTCCTCTTCTCGGGCGCCTCTTCGGCTCTCCTGGCTCCTCCCTCCTGTTGAGTGCCCCCACAGCAATATTTTAAACTTTTTTTGTTTTGTTTTGTTTGTTATTATTTTTACTTGAGGTGATTGTAGCCATATTAGTGCAATAGTGACAGAGAAAATTGAGTACTGTCCGTGATACTTTTTTAATTTGCACTAACATATCATTTTTCATGGACTTGAGGTGTCCCCTTCTTCAAGGTCCAAGCAGTTTTTTGAATCAGTACTGCTTGGACCTTTTGGTTTTGCACAGAGCAGCCCAGATCCTCCTCTTCTTGGGTCCCTCTTCGGCTCTCCTGGCTCCTCCCTCCTGTTAAATGCCCCCACAGCAAGCAGCTTGCTATGGGGGCACCCGAGCAGAGCCACAGCTCCCTGTGTCCTTTCAGACATGAAAGCCGCAGCCCGGCCCCGCCGCCTTTCTCTGCTCATTGGCTCACTGACTGTTACTGACAGCAGCGGGAGCTAATGGCATCACGCCGCTGTCTCTGCCAATGAGGAGGGGAGTTCAGGACAGCCAAGTCTCTCGAAAAACATTGCTGGATCTAGATGGACCTCAGGTAAGTATTAGGGGGGCTGCTGCACACAGAAGGTTTTTTATCCTAATGCATAGAATGCATTAAGATAAAAAAAAAAAAACTGCCTTTATAAGCACTTTAACACAGCTCAAAAAAAAGTGCATTTTGTTTAGTCTTGTTGCGTTTATTGTCTAAGGATTGCAGAACAAAAACAATCATTGTTACCAGACAATGCCATGAGAAGAAAGCCTTGTTTATCTTAAAAAAAACAATATCTGTATTACCTTGTTATCTTTGGCAATGACAAAGATATCGCTGAATAAACAGGTCCAAAGCAGAAATGTACAAAATTTGCTCTAGTCAATAGGGGGTGAACAGGTGTGAGAGGCAAAGTGGTTAAGGTTCACATAATCAATGGGAAATAATTTTCAAATGCAGCTTCTCATTATTGCTATACAACTCACTGAATTAAATAAATAAACAAGAATTAAAATTTAATGAGATGCAGCTATAGAATAGTCCATTATCATCATGTCATATGCCTGTTTTTCCATGGACCAGTGCATACTTGATGAGGACATGTCAGCGTAGAAGTGGCCGCACAAAAGAATATTGCATAATTCAACACAATTGCCCAGATACATCCTTTAAGCAGTTATATAGATCTTTAGAGACAGTCTTGTCAGAAGCACCAAGTAACATATATTGCAAAATGTCATAAATTGATATTTATAAATAAAAATCAATACAGATTAGTTATCATACTGTTCCAGAGCAACTGCTACAGCATTAGATAGGATATTGCACTGTATACCAATTGCACTCTATGCCAATTAGAGAGCACTTAAGGCAGTGATGTCACATGATTCTGATTACAAAGTACCATATAATCAGCTATAGTACCCAAATATCATGTATAGTATCCATTCATTTTTGTCTATGCACAGTTAATCACCACTGATAAACTAAGTTAGAACACAGGGGGCAGAATAAGGGTCTATATTTACGGGCAATTACACACTGCAATTTTCAGTGGCAAGAATCTGCAGATTTAACAGATGTGTGTGAAAAGCTGCGGCCACTGAGCCCATACAATGCAATGACAGACTGTCACCAGCCATAGCTATTTGCAGGGGCGTTGCTAGGTCTACAAAAGATCGGGGGCTAGAGCCCATAGCAGCGTAGTAAAGAAAGTCATATGCTTGGGTGGGCATACACATGTATATACAGTAATATACATGTGTGTGTGTGTGTGTGTGTGTATATATCCCCAGAGAGCCCCCCACTTACATCAGGGTCCCCAAAGAGTCCCCCTTACATCAGGGTCCCCAGAGAGCCCCTCCGTACATCAGAATCCCCAGAGAGCCTCTCCCTTGCATCAGAATCCCCAGAGAGCCTCTCCCTTGCATCAGGGTCCCCAAAGAGCCTCTACCTTGCATCAGGGTCCCCAGAGAGCCCCCCACTTACATTAGGGTCCCCAGAGAGCTTCCCCCTTAAATCAGGGTACCCAGAGAGCCTCCCCCTTGCATCAGGGTCCCCAGAGAGCCTCTACCTTGCATCAGGGTCCCCAGAGAGCCCCCCACTTACATTAGGGTCCCCAGAGAGCTTCCCCCTTAAATCAGGGTCCCCAGAGAACCTCCCCCCTTGCATCAGGGTCCCCAGAGAGCCTCCACCCTGCATCAGGGTCCCCAGAGAACCCCCGACTTACATCAGGGTCCCCAGAGAGCCTCCCCTCCCCTTGGAGACCCCTGCAAAGACTCGGGGCTATGGGCCCCAGATTCGGGGCTATAGCCCCAAAAGCCACCCCCTAGCGACGCCACTGGCTATTTGTGATGCACAAAGTTCTACCATCCACGATTACAGGTAATTGTTGGCTGTGAAAGCAGTTACGAATAGTTGTGGCTGCCAACAGCCTGTCATTGCATTGTACGGGCTCAACAGCCACAGCTATTCTCACACATCTGTCAATTCCAGCCACTTGAAATCGCAGAGTGTTTAATCGCCCGTGTAAATTGGCCCTAAGAGATGGGGTATTTACCCCTCTGTAATTAGAAGTCTTTTGAATCTGTGATAGGCATCTTCACAAAAAGGCTAGTACTGTTATGATGAGTTCATAAGAACAGCTCAGTACAGTGGAACCTTGGTTTAGGAGTAACGCGGTTAACGAGTGTTTTGAAAGACGAGCAACTTTTTTGTTTTAAATTCTGACTCGGTTTGCGAGTGTTGTCTCGCAAAACAAGCAGAATTCAGGCTAATGAGGTGTACCGCATTTGGCCAGAGGTGCGGGGGTGCCGGGGACACTCGGAACGGTTCGGAGCGATTCGGAAATACTCAGAATCACTTGGAAATACTCAGTTTCTGTCCCCGAGTATTTCCGAGGCTCTCCGGGGCCCCCCCCCACCTCTGGCCACATGCGGTATTGCATGTAATAGAAGTCAATGCAGAACTAATTATCTTCATTTCCATTGACTTCTATGCGGAAACTCGCTTTGATATGCGAGTGCTTTGGATTACAAGCATTCTCCTGGAAAAGATTATGCTCGTAATCCAAGACTCCACTGTACACTGTTAAAATTTGTGTACAGTTATGTGAAAAAGTAAGGATTTGGAGACTTCTTTTAGCATCAAACTGTCATCTCTTGGGCTGAGTTTGCTGGGTCGGCCAGTTCAGTACAAATAGGCAGTATTGATATGTATACCACTAGCAGATCTGTTTCCTTACAGTGGAATTATTGATTAAAAAGAGTTTGGTAATCTGTTTTAATTGCCTTGCCAGACTTATAGGCATCCTTAAAGCCTACATTCTGTAAAGTTAAAATAAAATAAAAAAAAAAAACAGAAAAATCAGCAAAAAGCACATAACTTAGTCAGTAGGATGTGTCCCTTGTGCTGATTCCTCTGCTGTTAGTTGAAATCCTCCTCTGTTCATGCAACCCCCACCTTTCCACCATATTCTTCCAGTGCGGCAGGGGTTAATACAACTAAGGGTCTATGACTATGCCCACCTTTTCCACCCAGCTGCTCCAATCATAGAAGCCGTGCTACAGCTTTTATGGAAAGCGATCTATAAAGCCGGGTACACACTACAAGTTTTTTTTTTGTACAACCCAAAAAAAAACTGTCAGCTCTGGTTGGAGCCACGGTACTAACCTTCCGACATTAGTACAGAGATCTTCCCTACTGAGCTGTTGTGTTCTGACAGGGGGAAGCCCCCCCGCCAAACACTCCACTCTGTCATTGGCTAAGAGTGCTGATCGTGAGTCGGTCGGCTGCTGGTTTTCCAGCATGCTAGTCCGACAGACTGACATACACATGGGCTGAATGTCGGACGTCTTTTTTTTAACCGGCCGATGTCTCCCAATATTCAGCCCGTGTGTACCTGCCTTAAATGGTGGATTGAAAGGTTCGCCCCCTCCGCTCATAGATCATGGTCTGTACTATAGCTTCTATGAATGGAGCAGCTAGGTGCAAAGGGTGGGCATAGTTGGACTCCCTTGATGAGAGCCTGTGGCAGCCCCTTAGTTGTATTAACCCTCGCTGCAGTGGCAGATTATGGCAGCAGGGATTGGCGGGCGGGGGGGGGGGTGAATTAAGGGCATGGACGGAAGAGGGAAGAGTATTTCTCTTAACAGCAGAGGAATCCGCAAAAGGGACACAATACTAACTGTATTTAACTTGTGCTGATTTTTCTTTTTTTTTTTATTGTAGCTAACCTCCTTTCTGAGAACCATGGATAGACAGAGAGCAGTTGTCAGTCAATTCTGTAGAGGAGGAGGAGGCATGACTTTTTGTCTGTATCCCTCTTGCAATGCCTATGTGTGTGGTGCTTGGAACATTTGCACATACAGTTAAAGTTCCAACCGGGAACACGCACATGGGTAGGCTCTTATGGTACTATGATATTCTACAGGGTCATGGTGGCACAGGGGGCATAAATATAATGGAAGTGTGATAGCGCAGTCAGGGGACAGTTTCAAAAGGAAGCTTAGAGGAGGAAATGTATTAAAAAAAATTGCAAATGCATGTAAGTTATGTTATTAGTATCTGATTTATGCAAAAAATTGCAAATGCATGTAAGTTATGTTATTAGTATCTGATTTATGCAAAAAATGGCTGTAAAATCACTTTAATTCTAAATTATCTATTTAACTGCAGGCATGATGGTGGTGTGTCCCTTGCCTCAGTTGGAAGTATGCATTTTCGTATGTAAAACCATTCCTAAATATGTGTTTCAGCTTAGCTGGTTGGTTGAAGTTTGACTATTGTACATATCAATAAATGTTCTTTGTAGTTGTAAATTCTAACCTGACATGTTTCATTATCTACATTACTGATCATTACTGATCATACAGTAGAAGTTACTAGAGGACATTACTGATATCTTTGTAATTAAGGAATAATACAAGCGGGAGGTATCAGTCTGCTCCTTTTGACATATTTTTGTATGTCTGAGTTTGCCATTGAGCTGTTGCAAATCAATTACTGCAGCCCCTTGTTAGCATCTTGTTATCTAGCTGTCATTGTTGAAGGAAAGTACAGGTGGGCAGCTGACATGAGGTTATTGTGCACCTCTATTATTTGGCATCACTTGCATGTACATTTAAACATATCTCTATCGTTTGAATTTTTGTGTTTGTGGGTATTTTTTCCATGTAGACAGCAGAATCCTTATCTAACCCCTAGGTCAGCAGAGATATAACAGTTTCGTGCTTTTTTTTTTTTCCCCCCATAAGACAGTCTTTCCTTTTTTGTTTTTTTTTCTTTTTGTTTTTTTTTCATTTTCGCATACTGCAGTAATAGAATACAATATATAAAAAATCCAGGACAGGAGTGCGGGTGACCCAGGGTTAGTGGAGATGTTTGATGTTACTGAAATCATCTTACCAAAAGAGTTGTAAGGAATGGCTGGAGATGAATAGGAAGTGGGGGGTTGAAGCCAGCATGGCTCCACTTCTGAGCTGCACATCCTTTCAACGTCCATTCTGAGTAGAACAACAAATGTCTATGCATGGAGTACAGATAGCATATGACATTTCTATGTATCGGTGTGTTACAGAATTTTGATGCTTTTTCTTTCCCTTCTAGGGGGAACTATTGAGTCCATGTCGCTGTGATGGATCTGTGCGCTGCACACATCAACCTTGCCTAATACGATGGATTAGTGAGCGGGGATCCTGGAGCTGTGAGCTGTGTTATTTCAAATATCATGTCCTTGCTATCAGTACCAAGAACCCCCTCCAGGTAAGTGACTGCTTAGACTGCAATGAATTCTTTCTGTCTGCAAACTAAGAACATTTTCTGTCTTATGGCATCTTTCTACTGATTCATCTACAGCTAGCAAAGATCAAAATGTGCTTTGTATGTGGTTTATAATAGGGTAAATCTTTCAGGACAAGGATCTTGTGACATGAGTTGCCATTTGCATTCTAATATGACCCGATCACTTACAAATGTAAAGTCTTGGTAAGTCTTGCTTGGGTGTTCCTTTATAGAAACAGCAGTGCGCATTTCAGTAAAATAAATTTAGATCCCTGGTGCCCAACTTGCGACCTGAAAGCTTACTGTGGGGTCCTCAGGGCTCAACAGCAATATGTGTTATCCATACCTAGGCGCTTACTCAGGTCAGTGAAGAAAAATATTCCTTGAACTGGCTGTAAGTTATTAAATGGCTTGGTTTATTTTTTCACTTTTCTGTGTTATGTCTCTTTTCTCTTCCTCTGTTTTCCCACTGATCTTTTATAATGGATCTTGCTGATAGAAATATCAAATGTGTCATTTTTAAGGGGGCTGTAGGGAGCACAAATGTGGAAACACTGATTTGTAAAGAGGCTATAATAGCAGTGATACCTAAGGCCCCTTTCACATGAATGGCCCCCCTCGGATCCGCCTGTTTTTCAGGCAGATCCGAGCGGGCTACCCCATGACTTCTGTGGGCAGGCGGATGACAAAGGAAATGTGTTCGCTGACACCCGCCTGCCATCCGATCCGACAAGATCCGCTCAAAACAGACGCATCGGATGAGAATGGACAGGCTGTCTATTTTCATCCAATCTCCCCATAGAGAACAGCGGGGCTCTGACAGGTCTGTCCCTGCACAGTGAGCATAGATGGACCTGTCATCCGCCTGCTCAGCGGGGATCAACGGAGCGATCTCCCGCTGAGCTAGCGCAGTCCGTCCAGCGGATCTGCCCCGCATGATAGAGGCCTAACAGTTTCATGTATCATGTATCCAGTCCCCAACAATTTCTATAGCATGTTCCCAGTCTCTGACCTATTTCTGTAAGATGTCTGTTGTCTTTGACCATCTCCTCTGACCATTTCCTGTTGATAATCTCTCACCATCTGCTATTGCATGTCCACAGTCTCTGACAGCTTTCTGTAGCATTACATTCACTGAAAATTATCTGCAGCTCTTGCCAGGAGCCACACTTGAGGTCCCCTGTATCAAAAAAGTTGACCACCAGAGGTATAGACACGTAAAGTGTATCTAAACTTAAAAACAAAACTGTCATAAATTACAGCTTACCAGTCCTTAGATGCAGTGGCTGCATTCATTTAAATTTTTTATGGGTTTATTTTTCTCCTGGAAAACCTGTGAACAACACAGCCTTATTTCCTGCATGGCTACACTCATCCGCCAATGTATTTATTGAGGAAGTCAAGGTTGTCACTCAGGCTGGACTTCAAACATGTCTGACTTTGTTCAGCTACATTACATAGGGGACGGGGAAATTATTGGTTTAAAGGAGAAGTAATGCCAAAGCTCACATGGCTGTACTTCTCCTGTGGATCTGCACTCCTGTGACCCATTTTCAGCAAACGCTGGGCTGAAGCCCGCTGCCCGCTGCCGTCAAGGAGTCGGTTCAGGCTGGGGAAAGATCGTGACCGTATGATTGGGTTCCACCCAGATGCCTGGAGCGGCACCTGGCTCAGCCTCCCAGCGAGCCGCTCCAGTGAGCGTGGGTGGGGGGAGTGCTATTGGGCTGGGCAGAGCAGAGAGGCGGTGACTGACAGTCATGGCTCTCTACTCACGGAGCACTTATACCTGAGTGATCAGCGGTGTTTGATCCCTCAGTTCTCAGTCTTAGAGCCATCAGGGGACAGATGCAGCATCGGACCGATGCTGCATCCAGCTAGGTAAGTACGATTTAAGGAAAAAACAAACCCAAACGTCTCTTTTAAAGAAGATTATATTGTTTATGTTTCCAGGTCATATTACTGGAAGAGACAAGGACACAGCATTTCTGGTAAAATCAACAGGCTTTTTCTGTAGTTGATAAAATATTCTTAGCCTGAAAAAAATGAAAGCTTATGCAGTTACCATGTCTAGGCACTGTTAAAATGCAATATATCATTTTTCATCCTTGGGTTTAAATTTACTTTAACATTAATAAAACAGTCAGCATCCTATGGTGGGCAGCAGATGAGATGATCTTGCTAGTAAATTCATAGGGTGCTTTTGTCTCATCTTGCACATTTTTATCATCTTAGAGATAGTAGGGCCAAGAGAGCAGTCAGGAAAGGATTGCTTCACAGCTCACAGGGTCAAAAAGGCCATGAGCTACAGTATGTATTGCTCATTCTACTGGTTATTTAAGCACACATTTCAGGTGTACAGCTGGAAGTTCTTTTGTGCTGTAGGTGAGTAGATGTACTGAAAGGGGGAGGACATGGAGGAGACTTTGAAATATTTTTCTTCAGTTCCTCTAATAAGAATAGACACAAAAACCTCTGCAAAATGAGATTGCTCAGACATGAAGAGCAAATTTAAAGCAAACCTAAATTCTTAAGCCTAACACTGCACAGTCTTTTTGGTGGTCCCAAACATCGCCAAAAGTTCAGTCAAAATAATCTTACACTGTGAAGCTAAATAATTACAAAAATGAATCTCCAGCAGTTCCTGGTCACAAGTAGCCAGGACATTCCAGATACACAGTGATAAAAGATGACCGATATCTTTTAAAATGCATATGGAATGCTTTCTCAACTTGTGAGTAAATTGTGCAGCTTTTTATTTACCTTCAAAATCTATTGCATGTTGGCTATGTTTTGCAACCACCCTTGCTAATGTGTATTTTTAAATGTAAGACGTATGTAGCACCCTCTACCAATAGGTCATACTTGCCAACTGTCCTGAATTTCTCGGGACATTCCCGGGATTTAGACCCTTTTCCCGATCTAATCGTTTCCCGGAAGATGTCCCGAGAAATTCGGTTTTTCACGCTTTTCGTCCCGGCCGCTAGAGGTCCGCGGTCTCCGCCGGCCGCCATTTTCTAGGAGACCGTAGGTTGGCTACTGCCGTCTACAATAGAAATTAAGCTGCGGCGCCGCCCACCCCCCGGCCCGCTCTGCCCCGCTGCCAGTCTCTGTGACCTGTTATGAAAAGGGGCGGGGGATGGGCGGCGCTGTAGCTCAATCTCTACTGTAACCATGCGGCTCCGCTCGACCAACTTTGGGGCCGGTCTGGATGTCACGGGGGGCTGGTCTGGATGTCACAGGGGGCGCCAGTCTGGATGTCATGGGGGGGCTGGTCTGGATGTCACGGGGGAGCTGGTCTGGATGTCACGGGGGGTGGTCTGGATGTCACGGGGGGGCTGTATAGTCTGGATGTCACAGGGGGGCACCAGATGTAAAGAGGACTCTGCTAATGGGGACTCCTGATGTGAGAGGGGCTCCGCTGGGGACTCCTGATGTGAGGGGGGGCTCTGCTGGGGATTCCTGGTGTGAGGGGGGGTTCCGCTGGGGACTCCTGGTGTGAGGGGGGCTCCGCTGGGGACTCCTGATGTGAGGGGGGCTCCGCTGGTGACTCCTGATGTGAGCGGGGGACTCCTGGCTGGGGACTCCTGGTGTGAGGGGGGGGCTCTGCTGGGGACTCCTGGTGTGAGGGGGGGCTCCACTGGGGACTCCTGGTGTGAGGAGGGCTCCGCTGGGGACTCCTGGTGTGAGGGGGGGCTCAGCTGGGGACTCCTGATGTGAGGGGGGCTCCGCTGGGGACCCCTATTGTGATGGGGGGTCCGCTGGAGACTCCTGATGTGAGGGGGGCTCCGCTGGGGACTCCTGGTGTGAGGGGGCTCCGTTGGGGACTCCTGGTGTGAGGGGGGCTCCACTGGGGACTCCTGGTGTAGAACTGAAGTGCAGGGGGACCCTTATTGGCCACCACATTGTCAGATGGTAGAGAACTCCTGGAGCAGAGGGGCAGATGAAGCTGTCGGAATGCATGGTCCGGTCAAGTTCCTCATCAAGGACTCAGGGCTGTGGAAGGTCGGTGAGTGTTACCACAGTGGAGGGCTAGAGGTGCCAGGAAGTCTGTGAGGGAACTCTGCTTTTACACGGTCATTAGCAGAGTCTCCATCAAACACACGGTGAATGATGGGGAGTCCTGGATCAGAGAAGAGACCCTGGGGCTTCGTGTCAAGTCAGTGTGGCCTGAGGTTACACGATTTGCAAGTTGGGCTGGGAACAGTAGTCCATTTCCTAAATTCATGCTTTTACCCTACTAGGCCTCTGGGGAGAGGTTCTGCAGGCATCAGGCCTAGTAGCAATGAGCAACCAGAGCCATTAAAGGGACTTATTCAGAGTGGGCCCCTATTACCCAATAGAAGAAGATGTGACATACTTAATTTCAGTAACTACAAGTGTGTGCAGGAGGAAACCAGTGTGAGTAGAAGGAACCAAGCTTTGTGCAGGAGGGAAGAAGTTTCTGGGAACATCATTTCTACACGGTCAGAAGTGGTGTCTTCATTCTCAACAAAAACAAAACTCGCAAAAGACTGTTCATTGTCTCTGGAAGTGAAGTATGAAGTCTGGCAGTGAGGTGATTTGGCGGATTGTTTGTTACTAAATGCAATACCATGGCTACACTTAATTTCTACTAAGAAAACACAGAATAGTAGCTTTCTGGGCTGCACTCAATACAGTGTTGAGACCAGTGTAGCTGGATGGTGCTTGTAGTGACATCAATAGATGCATTGAGTTGCTACAGTAAAAAAGAAGATTCACCGGCACTCAATTGAAGATCAAAAATTAGCCAAGGTTAATTTACATTCAGTCAGATACAGTTAATGTTTGGAGGCCTCGCAGGGTCCCTTTCTCAAGGGAAAGCGATGACATCACTTCCTCCCTTGAGGAAGGGACTCTGCGAGGCCTAGAAATGTTGGCTTTATCTGACCAATGTGAATAAACTCATGTTAATTCTCAATCTTCAACTGGTGGTGCTAGTGACTCCTTCTTTCCACTAAGAAAACAGTTGGTTTGAAGACTTATGGATGATGTTTTATGTAGATACACCGAATCAACGTAAATGTGGATGTTCTGAGAAACTACATCCATATATGCATGTTTTATCATAAGAAAATGTAAAATGAATTTTGTTCGAGAATTTCTTTGTTTTTTTTTTTATTTTGATACTCGTATTCTGCCATAGGTGCATAGGTGCATGCACATGAAAATAGAGTAAACAAGAGAAATTATAAGTAAAGAGAATATATTTGATCAGTTTTATTTGGCAAATATTCCATTACAAAATTAGGTTGGCAGTCGCCGTCTATTCCCTGTCCCCCTCCCCATACCCCCTTCTTTCCTCTCTATCCCCCCTCTCCCTCTCCTTTTTTCTTCTAGGCTTCTCTGTCTTTCTGTCCTTTCTTGGTGATAGTTGAATCCACAGAGTTCACCCCTCTATGGAAAATGTGATTCCCCCCTCCCTTTTTTTATTTTTTATTGCATAAACCTTATAATACGATCCTCCATACATCATAGATAATTTTTACTGCCTTTATTCCCTGATTATTTGATGCACAGCTAGTAATTTCATACATTTACTTCTGCTGCCAGACCGATCTTTTTCTTTTGTTTTCTTATCGGTCAAGCCATTTTGAACTGTGTTTTTAGTTATGTAGCCTATTTGCCATATGAGAAGGGATGATACTGCACCTCATTTCCATGTTCCTTAACAGCTGCTTCATTTCAGCTTCTTTGTTTGCCTTTTATAAGATATTCAAACGATGTCTTTCGCTTGACTATGAGTGATATGTGTTTGTAAACATGTGTCTTTGCTCTCCCGTTTGTCATGTTGAATTTCAATAAAATTATTTTGGAACGAAATATTCCATTCCAAAAATTCTTGTGATGGTGATGAAGCATCAAGTATTCAAAATAATTCATTTACACACAATGTGCAGATTCTAGCTTTAAAACATGATTCCACCTTTTAGGCAAAAACATGCTTTGAATTACAAAGGGCTGTAAATACATTATTTTGGGTGTTTTATTTCTACCAAAATAAAGCCTTATTCTCCATTAGAAAAAACATTTTAACAATTATATAAGCAGGTTATTTTGCCAAAGAGTTATTGGCAAGGTAAAGCTGAATTCCAGGAATCTATCTCCTTTGTAAAAAGTGAAGGCACACTATGAGCTAAGTCCAAGGAGGTGCATGGTATCTCCTGGGCTTATCTCTGTTGTTTACATCTGACAGTTAGTTTACACTTCCAGAAGAACCTATTGCTGTATTTCCAGGAGCCTGACGCAGATGCTTCAGGTCTAAACATCTTCAACATTAGATTTGGTGCAGCTGCTATGCCTGCCCATTCCCTCCTCCTGCCCAAACACAGAAGCCTTTGTATTATGTGAAGTCATTCACAAAATACAAAGGCTTCTCTAAATAGGCAGGGGAGGGATGGGCATTGCTGCTCTGTTTGCCTCTCTCTCCTCTCTCACAGCCCCAAATGTCAGTTTATGCTTCAGCAGAACCATAAACCTGTCAGAAATGAATAATTGGTTTAAGGAGAGGTCATGCACCTCCTTGGACTTAACTCATAGTGTGCCTGTGCTTTTTTACAAAGTGGCTGAATTCCTAGAATTCAGCTTTAACAGATGTCTACTGACACTGCTAAATGTGGTTTGGGTATCTAGGCTGCAATGACCTCTGGTCATTGGTTAAAGCATAGCTCCCAACTGTCCCTGATTTCGAGGGTCTGTCCCTGATTTGGAGCAATGTCCCTCTATCCGTCATTCCTCCTCAGTTGTCCCTCATTTTGGTCTGATCTATATAGATGTATATAAAATATACTTTTTTTCTATCAAAAAGTGTTTTCTAGTGCTAAACCTTTCATCTGATTTCTAAATTGCTGCATTTGTAAATTCCAAAAGCCAATATAAAGAAATAGTAGTGGTAAAAAAGCACTTGTGTTTTTTGTACAATTCTCCTTTAAGGGGGCGTGGCAAGGGGTGTGTCCTATGCCTGCATACTTTTGCTGATAGGTGTCTTTCATTCCCATCTCAAAAAGTTGGGAGGTATGGTTAAAGGGTAACTAAACTCTGGAAACTGTGGCCAAAATGGCAAGCAGAGGGCAAAGGACTAGTCACCAGTACTACCTGTGGTCCCCCTGTAGATGATTTTTCCCCATCACTGACTTAACATGCCCTGTTCCTCACTGTGACTCTGTATGGAGGTGGCCATCTTGGTAGAGGTAGTTCTTTGCTCCCACCTGACAGAGCCTTCAGCAAAAAGAACAGTGAGCAGCCCAGTAGTAACATCATAGGCAGCATTGCCTTAGATCTCACACTGCAGATATACGTCTATACGGAACAGGAGTTCTTAGGTGCCCTCACATACCAGGAGGTGAACTGTTATTTATCAGGAAGAATTTATGGCAAGGTAAAAATTTAAGAGTACTGCTTATGCACAATTACATTCCTATTCTGTATATTCATTATAACTCCACTTTCTGAGTTCCGATCCACTTTATATACTTTTTTAATTAAGCCCACCACATTTATTGCAATGTAAATGTACTATCTCCTTTAGATCTACCAACAACTATGTAGTGAAAGGGCCTAAATTGTATACAAATATAATGGAATGTTTAGGTAGGTCTTCATGTTACTTCTCTCAAGCCCAAAGGAGATTGTACGAAGATTGTACAGTCAGATTATATTGTGCATGGTGATGTTTAGATGTGACCACAGCGATCTCTTACTGCTCTGACCTGTGCTGCAAAATCTTACCTCTCACAGACAACAGCATGAAGATCTGGAATAGGTGGTTCAAGGGTGTGAATGAGCAGTGAAAGGCCTGTGTGGACAGTATAGTATAGCCTACCCCAGCACCCTGTTCTGAATACAGCAGTGGTTTTTTTTTTTAGAAGGTTAGAGCATTGGTGGTCAACTTGAAAATTTATAGAGGGCATCAAGGGCAGCCTGCAACACTTCCAGAGGGCTTCAATAAGAACTGCATTTTTGTGCACTAAGGAGCATTGAATCACGTTAGGTGCATTGAATCACGTTAGGTGCATTGAATCACGTTAGGTGCATTGAGTCAAGTTAAGCAATCCAAAATGAATGGACTATAGTGCACCTCAACGCCCAAAAATTCTGGCCCTGCTGCAGTTTTTGCAGTGCACACTGAAGAATTTGAAGTACAATAACCCCAGCATCAGTATCAGTCTACGCAATAATAACCAACAAAATTGAGGTGGGGGGGCAGGTCACTTTCTTTGTCAATGACCACCAATGTAGGAGGCTCAATGGCAGTGAAAGTTAAATCCCCCCCATCTGCATTGGTGGTCATAGCAGTGAAAGTTAACCCCTCCCCCCAGCCCTCCCTTGCATCTCATTCTCTCTCTCCTCGAGCTGGAACTTTACTTGTACTGTGGACAGAGATAACTCCACCCAAAGTAAGTCTTTCTTTCAGTCCTCCTTTGAGTGCAGGGTGCTGAACAACACAGCACCCTCCACTCTTTTAAAAGAAAATATGACTGCAGCCAGGCGTTAAAGGGCCAGAGTTTGCTTTTCAGTGTTAAATGTGTGTGTGTTTTATGTGCCTCTAAATATTTAAACATTTTTCAGTGCTGCAGAAAAATACATTTGCATAAATCCATACAGTTATGCAAACTTAGTGCCTAGACATAAAGTGGCTGTAAAGGCGAAAAGTTTCTTACCCTAATGCTTTCTCTACATCAAGGTAAAGAGCCTTTTAGGAGCAGCTCCCACCTTGCCCCCCCCCCCCCCCCCCTACATATTTACCTGAGCCTCATCTTGATCCAGTGCTGTGCTCAAGACTCATTGGCTCTTGCTGCGGTCAATCACATCCAGTGATGAGGGAGCCAGGGGGAGAGATTGAGCCGCACTGTGTGTCAAGGGACTTGAAGCAGATTGCTGTTACTCAGAAGGCAGGAGCAACCAGGAAAGCCAGCAATGGACCTCAAAAGAGAAGAATCAGGGCTTGCACAGAGCAGGTAAATATAACATGTTTGTTATTAAAAAAAAAAATCCTTGAAGTGATATAATCACTTTAAGAGTAAATCCTCTTAAAGTGGCTAGTTTGAGGCTTCTGATGCATGAAAATACTACCACAATTTACACTGGAAGCCTCAAACAGCCCATGTGCATGAGGCATTAAAGTGAACCTTTGCTTTGTTCATGCATAGCAAAGCAATATGATCACTTTAACATGGGACCCTGTAGCTGCCTAGACTTAGCATCCCAAAAAAGAAAAATGCATAACTTTTTTGGTTGCCTTCAAAATCCCATGAGAGGGTCTTTTTCCTATTTCAAGTACAGAAATAGGGATGGTGGCAACCACTTCCCGGTACAGAATAAACATACATTAGAGACTTAGCATCCCTTCTTTCCCCCACTGCTGCATTTTTTTTTTACGGGATGAGAAGAAGCTCTGTGTAAGCTCCAGGTTGCCCCATCCCTAATAGTACTTATTTACCTTTCCTTTGCTCCACTGCTAATCCACTCATGCCTTGGTGTGAAGATCAATGGCCCTGTGTAAGATCTGCGTCAGTCTCCAAGCACCAGTGCAGGCCTGTGGGAGGATGGGTATTACAAACTCCCCCATACCCAGGGCTGGTGCAAGAATGGCGAAACCTAATTTTGCCACCCCCATTGGCTCCACCCCTGACTCCACCCCCTTTGCTCTGCCCATGTGACAGGATGTGGCGCTATACAGGAAGTATCGGCTCTGCTTCCTCTAGCGCTGGCTCCAGTGCTGTGCTGCGCCTCTAATTATACTACAGGACAGGCCGAGCCTGAGACTGAGTTAGTTACATGCTGCAGCCTGCAAAGCATTCAGACGCGGAGGGAAACCAGCGGCCGGGCACCCCTAGGCAGCAGTGCACCCTAAGCGGCTGCCTAGTTTGCCTAGTGGTAGCACCGGCCCTGCCCATACCCAGAAGAACTATGTATGTGACTTTGTTTCCTGGGTGAATGGAGTGGTGAGGGGGTGATAGTAGGGTAACTATAAGTAGCTGCTGGGAACGACATCAAAGTAAACTTGTTGCTTTGCTGCATGGAAAAACCATGTAAACTTGTGCTTTGCATGGCTCAACATAAAAAATGTTATTGCTATACTTGCCTTCACTGCCAACATAATTTGGCCATGTAGGCACTGCTACTAAGTCAATGTGGTGATACATTTAGAGTAGGGAGATTAAATGAAGTTTGCTAATTTGCTAATTCCCTGTAGGCTATACGTCATTTTTTTTCTAAATATTTTTAAGAAATCATGATGAGTTTCACTTTAATACAGGTAAACGATGCACCAAGTCACTTGAATACTCTCTTCCAGGCGCAGGCCTGCCGTTAGCCATGATTAAATGTGATACTTTTTGGCATATCTCTAACCATTGGTATTTATGCTTTTGTGATGGTTACATTTAACTACCTTCCCCACTTTTCTACCCAAAGAATACCCAAAGAATTTTTATTAACTGTTTTATTAAAGTGGACCTGTCATATCATTTTGATAGAACGTTAATAAAGCAGCCTGTATACAAGCCTCAATGCACTGTACCGTTAATAACTCACATCGTTCTTTTTCATTTTAATGGCATTATTCAATTCTCAGTAAGAATTCTGTTAAGAAAAACTGACAACAGAAATGTCTTCCACAATAGTCATGTCAAGCTGAAATGGTCAAACACACTTTAAGGAACAATAGGTTATGTGAGGTAACAGAGGATAATAAGATGCAAGTCTGTCTTCTATATATATCTGTTACCTCCTACCATAAATGGTTTAATTCATTAAAGATTACTAATTCTTAAAGCGGAACTAAACCCATCAATTTAACGGTTTCAAAAACAGTTACAATCATGCTAACTGTCACATATGCTTGTGCTTTCAACCAAACTGCCAAACCATCAAATGGCTGGCACCCTTCATCTCCTACTACTAGGATGGTGTGAACACAAGTGATACCACCTGGAGCGGTAATTACCTTGATTTGATCAAATGGCTGGTGTCATAACTGATCACATGTGCAGCATAATGGCAGTTGGAGATCAAACAGAATCTAAGATGGCAGCTTCTTTGGCTGAAAAGGAAAGGAGGGTTTAGTTCCGCTTTAAAGCTGAACTCCAGTCTCGTCTGTCTGAGGTTGGCACCTTTCATTCAATGGATTTTAGTTCTTTCAAGAATCACATGTGGGTGTTAACTATGGCATTGTACATGCAAATACAATCAGCCTAGGAATACCCACTTCTCCATACTCATACACACACCATATGATATTTGCATAATTCCTCCCATGAACAGCCCAGTGATTGAATCCAGAGTACTGATTCAGGGTGCTGTGATGATTTCAGGAAGCTCCCTGCTGACCCCTCTTGCAAGCCATGATCTGCCTGCATTGCATAGAGATACAAAGAGCCACAGTGATCTAAAATAAGGTATTTTCTAAAAACAGGTTTCATTTAAAAATTTTATTAGCATGGTAATGAGGGAGAAAGAAGGAACCAGAAAGGCAAAGTATTAGCAAATTAATTGCTTGCCGACCGGCTCACGCCGATATACGTCGGCAGAAGGGCACGTACAGGCAGATTAACGTACCTGTACATTGCCCTTCAAGAAGCGGTTTAGCAGGCGCGTGGCCGCCGCGACCTTCATGAATGTGATCGCGGGTCTCGCGGACTTGATGTCCGCGGGGATACCCACGATCTTCTCACGGAGAGAAAGAATGGGGAAATGCTGATGTAAACAAGCATTTCCCCATTCTTTCTAGTGACAGGACACTGATCACCGCTCCCTGTAATCGGGAGCGGTGATCAGTGTCATGTCACACATAGCCACGCCCCCCCACAGTTAGAATCACTCCCTAGGACACACTTAACCCCTTCACTGCCACCTAGTGGTTAACCCCTTCACTGCCAGTCACATTTACACATTAATCAATGCATTTTTAATTGCACTGATCGCTGCATAAATGTGAATGGTCCCAAAAAAAGTGTCCGATCTGTCCGCCATAATACCGCAGTCACAATAAAAATCGCTGATTGCCGCCTTTACTACTAAAAAAAAAATTATTAATAAAAATGCCATAAAACTATCCCCTATTTTGTAGACGCTATAACTTTTGAGCAAACCAATCAATAAACGCTTATTGCAATTTTTTTTACCAAAAAATATGTAGAAGAATACGTATCGGCCTAAACTGAGGGAAAAAAAAAAACTTATATATTTTTTGGGGATATTTTTATAGCAAAAAGTAAAAAAGAATGCATTTTTTTTTTAAATTGTCGCTATTTTTTTGAGCAAAAAATAAACACCGCAGAGGTGATAAAATACCACCAAAAGAAAGCTCTATTTTGGGGAAAAAAGAACGTCAATTTTTTTTGGGAGCCACGTGGCACGACTGCGCAATTGTCAGTTAAAGCGACGCAGTGCCGAATTTCAAAAAGTGCTCTGGTCTTTGGGCAGCCAAATGGCTTTAATAAGCCATGGCAACCAATACAATTCCATGGTGTGCAGGTCTGACTTGGCGAAGAAAAGTTTGATTGGCATTTAAGCTTTGAAGTGTATCTAAAGCCACAACTTTTTTTTGTTTGTTTTGGATGGAGTAAATTGTTAAAACTCGGGTGAGGAATTTTGTGGTTGCCTGTGTCCTATTGGGAAGATTTTCTTCCATTTCCTGTCCTGGAGACACAACAGACAGCAAGAGAAAATCTCTGGAAAAGAGATCTTATGGAAACAAGGGCCCCCATTGAAAGACTTCCCCTCACCTCCTGTCTTCCAGTCACCAGGTCAAATAGAGAGAGTGAGTCAACCCACAACTCCATCCAAAATAATATTCTCTCTTTTTAATGAATAAGGCCAAGAGGTTCAAATGAAAAGTTATTAAATAAACCTGTATTGTAGCAATACACAATGAGTCATTAAAGTGTACCTTGGGCTTTGGGCTATCCCTCTGTAGTGTGCACTAGCCTTAATCTAAAGCACCTAGTGTTGTTCCCCTCCACGACACTACCTGCCTGGAGTTTGCATGTTCTCCCTGTGCCTGCGCGGGTTTCCTCTGGGTACTCCGGTTTCCTCCCACACTCCAAAGACATGCTGGTAGGTTAATTGGATCCTGTCTAAATTGTCCCTAGTATGTATGAATGTGAGTTAGGGACCTTAGATTGTAAGCTCCTTGAGGGTAGGGACTGGTGTGAATGTACAAAGTATATGTAAAGCGCTGCATAAATTGACAGCGCTATATAAGTAACTGAAATAAATAAAATAAATTAATAAATGGCCTGCCACTCCCCTCCCTCCACCACCCAGCAGGTGACTCAGCTCTGTATGTTTTTCTTTGAGACTGCATACAGGGCAACGTGTCTCTCCACTCAGCACTCAGATTCAGTGGCGGCTGGTGCTCAAAATTTTTGGAGGGGCGCAAACAAACTGAAAAATTCAGAAAAAAAAAACATCAATCGCAGCCACTGTCATCAAAACGTAGCCACTGTCATCAAAATACAGCCACTGTCATCAAAATACAGCCACTGTGTCATCAAAAAAGCATCCACTGTCATCAAAAACGCAGCCACTGTGTCATCAAAAACGCAGCCACTGTGTCATCAAAAATGCATCCACTGTTTCATCAAAACACATTCACTGTGTCATCAAAAACGCATCCCCTGTGTCATCAAACGCATTCACTGTGTCATCAAAAACGCATCCACTGTGTCATCAAAACGCATTCACTGTGTCATCAAAACGCATTCACTGTGTCATCGAAAACGCATCCACTGTGTCATCAAAACGCATTCACTGTGTCATCAAAAACGCATTCACTGTGTCATCAAAACGCATTCACTGTGTCATCAAAAACGCATCCACTGTGTCATCGAAACGCATCCACTGTGTCATCAAAAACGCATTCACTGTGTCATCAAAACGCATCCACTGTGTCATCAAAAACGCATCCACTGTGTCATCAAAACGCATCCACTGTGTCATCAAAAACGCATCCACTGTGTCATCAAAACGCATCCACTGTGTCCACTGATCCCAGAAACCATGATTGTCTCCTTAATAGCAGCCAGCATCTCTTTGAACAAGGGGGAAGGGGGGCAAGTTATTAAAGAAGGATACTCACAGTGATTTGGGGGGCTGGGAGAGGATGCTGTATGTGCTAGGGGCCACTTTGGGAGCAGAGAGGATTTGTGCTGGGGGGGGTCTAATTTTATATTCAACCCCCCTTCTAGCACAAATCCTCTCTGCTCCCAAAGTGGCACCTAGCACATAAAGCATCCTCTCCCAGCCCCCCAAATCACTGTGATTATCTTTCTTTGATAACTTGCCCCCCTTCCCCTGCAAGTGTCATATTCAGACCTCAGATCAGCACATCCTGTGTATGTGTCCATTCTCCTCCCCCTCTGTCTGTGTATAGGAGGTGTCTTCAGTTCATGTGTTAGTGAGACAGGAGGGGGAGGAATGGGGAAGAGAGGGACAGATACAGATGCAGCTGTGCTGTGCTGTGCTGGAGCTCACCCTCCTTGCAAGACAGCAACCCATCCCTCATACTGCTCTTACCTTCCTCCTGCAGCTCCGCTCGGCCGAAGAACGGAGCTGCCGACGTCACTTCCGGCTCTCGTCTGTTTCACGAAAGCCGGAAGTGACCTCAAGATTTGAAAAGCAATGCTCCCGCCCATAGAATCACACTGATTCTACGGGCGGAAGCTAATCAGCGTTTTCGTTTGCGCCACAAGGCGGGTTAAAAGCCCGCAAATGAAGCGCCACGTCTGCAATCTCGTGATTGCATTGACGTGGCGCTTCCCATAGTGCACTGGCGTCCGGCGCCACAGTGCACTTTGTTAAAGGACTTTTTTTTTTTTTTTTCTTAAAGGGGCCGTTTTAAAAAATGTTTTTATTTTTTTTGACTACAGGAGGGGACAGGCCGCCACTGCTCAGATTACAAGGAACACTATGTTCTAGCTCTGCAGTTTGTATGATGTCATATCCTCAATCCCTACTTTCTGTTGCTGAGAAAAATCATTTGATCTGTGTGTTATGAACTGTTGTAGAGGAGAGAGGGCTGCAGATAAACAAGTACAACGTATTTAGAAGGATTTTTTCATCTCTGTTTATCATCTGATGCTAGTCAGTTCACTGGTTACGTGTAAAAGGTTTACAACCACCTGGCTGGTGGAAGGGCTTCTGCAGCTCCTGCTTATGTTCAGGCCAGAGTCTGTGCATGGAAGCAGTAATGTATGAGTTCCTTAGAAGTCTTTG